>CM029920.1:87799544-88999544 GCA_017639245.1 Myiopsitta monachus
CCAGGACTCAAGTGGCAGCTACAATCTGTCTCCCAGATGCAGTCCTTTTAACATTGTTTTGTATATGTGCCATGTGTGCCAATCCTTTTATTCTTCAGTGACATGCAGAAGTATGGTTGTGTTTGTTAGGATGTAGACAACATGCACGCTAGTCCTTCTCAATAGGACACTGGAGTATTTGCCATAAAACTTCGGGTGACTGATTCCAAGCAGACTCAGAGCTGAGAGTACAACAGTGATTCACAGTGATTAGGTTACAAAAACTGATCACAAATTAACAGGAACATTTGGGCTAGAATTTTTTGCCTGCTGACCATGTGCTCCCAAATGTAACCTTAAGAAATCACCCCAGTAGTGAAACACAACCAGTTGAATTTGAGAACTGTGGAGGGCGAAGGCAGCTAAAGAGCACTATATTTTCATCTCTGTTGCTAAGTCAGAAACACTCCACTGTACGTGTACTTGGGTTCTTTTGTTTTTTCTCATCCCATGTTTGGTGACTCAGTACAGTCCCAGTACAACCCTGGAGCCCTCAGTTTAACACTGTGAGAGAAATGGGCACCATAACCTCTGCGTGGCCCTGGAGCTGCATAGGAATTGTTTCCTGCTTTCTGCAAAGGAAGATGCCTTCAGATTTTGTTAAATGATAACGCATAAGGAAAAGCATGCCTCCCCTAGCTGTAGCAATCCTATACCTCCCACTGGGCTTTCCGAGAGGTGGCAGAGTTGAAACTCCCAGATTTTATTTTCAGAACATGTTCATTTCTCATTTTGATAATTTTAAAGTAAACAGTTCTTGGTTCCCATGTATTATTCAAGAGGAGAGAAATGGGTATCCAGTGCTTACATAATCAAACATCCAGCCTGCACCAGACAGGCTTCTCAAATCACTTGAGAAATTTCCTTACTGCTTTTGTTATCATTCTTCATTCATCTCCTCCCCTTATTTAACACTTTGAATATTGTATCCCACTTTACCCTGCAGCTGTGGGGTGAAGCAAGCGAGAGCTGTGTCCCTTCAAGCTCCCCTGAACAGTGCCTGCCCACAGAAGAGAGGTAGCTGCACAGATGTTGATGGTATCACATTAATACAGAAATAACCTGTTGAAAGCAGATTTGCTTTCAAACCTTTCAGTGAGAAAGTATCAGTTTCAGAGAGAGGAATTACTGATTTTTAACCTGCCTATCATCCTTTTTCATTGTCATCATGTAAAATAGCTATTGGTGTTTCAGTCTGGTGTTTCAATCAACAAGAATATTTTTGTTACTGCCAAAATATTTACATGAAACTGCTATTCAGATCAAATTATCTTGAAACTGCAAAGCACGTGTGGATTTCGAATTATTCATCTTGGAGAGGTGGTTGCATATTGAAATTACACAATAAAAATCAGCAAACCACCACTGCTGCTTCAGATTCATGGGAATGGCAAAAAGAGCTGTTAAAAGAATTCCTCTCCTTAATTGCAGTGCCATAACAGGCACAGGATTTTGCTTTATTTAAAAACATGGCTTTTCACTCTTTCAGGCAGACTTGTTAGTTCTGACTTTTGTTTCCACAACACTAAACATGAACAGCTCTACACAAAGAGAACAGTGGCATGGACAAGATGCATTAGGAAGCTGAAGCACAGGAGGTAAAAGAGTGATGACTGTTGGTAGAGTGACAGACCAAAAATACAAAATCAAAATCACAGTAAACTGTCAGAACTGGTCAGTGCTGGTGAGATCCTATTAGCTACTCTATTGTCTTTCTTTGTGTCTTACCTTTATCTCTCAGCAGCACACCAGTTAGTTATGGAAAAAAGACTCAAAAATATCCCCACAATGAGGACTGGACAGTACTATGAGTTTCAAGGTTTTGGTGAGCCGTCGTTGGAGGTATTTTGATGTGTCTTCCTTTGCGTAATGTTGTAAATATCACTGCTGGTTCTTTAAAAGGGTTCTGTGTTGCAATGAAAAATGATATGACCATATTAAAGATGTGAAGGGGGCCTATAGGGATGCTGGGAAGGGACTCTTCATTAGGGACTGTGGTGATAGGACAAAGGGTAACATGTTCAAACTTAAACAGGGGAAGTTTAGATTGGATATGAGGAAGAAATTCTTTACTGTAAGGGTGGTGAGGCACTGGAATGGGTTGCCCAGGGAAGCTGTGAATGCTCCATCGCTGGCGGCTGCTCAAGGCCAGGTTGGTCAGAGTTTAGTGGGAAGTGTCCCTGCCCATGGCAGGGGGTAGGAACTAGATGATCTTAAGGTCCTTTCCAACCGTAACTATTCTATGATTCTATGATTCTATGTCCCTAGGAGTACTGTGGTTCCCTAAAGGAACCACAAAAGTAAATTTCAAAGAATCACAGGAAGAGCTGTCTAATTGAGCAACAGACGTGAGGGATCATTTCTTATTTCTGGATAAATTGTTCATCCAGACTTAGCAGATAGAAACAATGAGGAGTGATGCTACAAAGCACACAGGGCAGCATGGCAATCTTTTTTTAAAGTAATGAAAGTTTCTTTTCATTAAATCCTTCTGTCGCAGGAAGCTGGACATAAATAAAGCCATGGTTTTGATGAGAAATGTGCTAAGCTGAAATAGTCCCTTAAAACAAAGACTATCTTGCAACACAGAATTTCTTTCATAAGTTAGTTCAATTCTTTGAGATCAGGCCTGTTTTGTGAGGAAAGAAAGGTAAGGAGCCATGTTTTTATCCCTGTCATCACCCTCAGGCAAAGCACTGCACAGCTGAAAATATGACTTCCTGTGGTATTCTTAAGCAGGCTTGGTAGGTGTACATGTCATGTCCTGGAATATGGTAAAAGAAGGCCCATGTTTTTCAATTTCCAGAATTGCACTGGGTTTCTTATTTCTTTCTTGAACTGTGGGTGTGGTATTGTATCCTTCCCCCTACATCCTCTGGGCTGGACTAGGGTGATACTAGGAGACTACAGAGGGTGGGAAGGCATGGGTCATACCAACAATGACTCCTGTTCTCTGGCTACAGTGGGAAGTGAGAGGAGGGATAATTGGTCATTCTATGACAGCCTTATACCACTCCTTCCCTTGATTGTAGCCCAAGTGGAATGGTATCATTGTTACTGGAGTTTTGAAAAGATTCTAGTAGTTACCGACTTGGGTTGTGGCCAGGATGGAGATTTGTTAATGACTAAAGCAAATCATCATATGACCCTAGTTGCTCCAAGTGAGGCCCTTTTAGCTCTCCTGGACCACAGCAGGTGGTGAACAGCATTTCCATTTGAATGGAACACCTCCCAGTGGTCAGGAACTTTCAGGTCTTCAATAATTAGAGGACCACCACTGGAACATGAAACTTGGGCTGAAGTCCACTGATCCTCAAGATTCAACCATCACCACCTGAACTGGTATGTAGATGTATTTATTTTTGTATATGTGTGTATAGATGGTCATAACAATGGTAGGAAATTCTGTTGACAAGGGAGAAAGGAAGGGAAGGAATGGAGAGAGGGAGGGAGGTGATGAATAGAGGGAGAGAGGAAGGAAAGAAGGGAGGGAGGGAAGGAAAGAAGGGAGGGAGGAAAGGAAAGAATTAAAAGAGAGGGGAGGAAGGGAGGGAGGGAAGTAGCCATACAGTATTGTTGTTACACTCCCGATGTTCCAGGTGAGCAGAAGAGGAGCAGAGTCAGTCCCTGCAATGTCATTCACGGAGCTGTTAAGAGGAGAAATATACATTTGCATTAAGCTTGCCATTTCAAAAGATATCTAATGTAATTTTTGTCTTTATTTTCTTATAAGACTGACTCCACCTTACCATGGATTTTTTTTTCTGTCTGTGTTCAGGTCTAAATTGTCTAGATGAAGTCGATGATAGGCACCTTTTCTTTCCCCCTAACTTTAATACTTAATCTCTAAACCTTCTGGGAGACGTGGTGGAAATAGATTAAGTGAATAAAAATGGAACTTTACTCCTCATTTTCCAATTAACTAATTAACTTGGTTTTTCCCTAACCCTTAGCAACTTTAACTTGAACCGTTTGTCAGCTATAGGTCTTCCTGTCTGGTATCTTTTGCCTCTCCCCAGTTTACTTTTAAACTATAACTTCTAGAAAAAAAATCTTCCATTTTTATCTTCCTGTTACCAGGCTATCACAGGAATCTATCAGTGAGAAACCTGATTGATAAGAACAGGATGAGCAAAATCCCTGTGATTGTCTTGTAGCACAGGTTAGCCATTTGATGGGCTAGAAGTTTTTGTCCTTTGCCTGACCTGGTTGTTAGGCTCCCAAGGCTGACAACAGGCCCCCCCGAAGCCTTCTGCAGGAAGAGATGACCGTAGCTCTGAAGAGCTGGCCAAAACCAGAACTGGGTTACTGAGACTTCTGGTTTTGGTGTTGGGTTTTTCTTATTCCTAAACACTTCCACCATGGTTTGCTTGGTAAAACAGTGACCGTTTGCCAGCAACATAGAAAAGCTGCTAGATAAACATGTGGTGGGATATTTGAGAAGCTGTATTAACTTTGGCAGGACTAGTACTGCTAGATTTTAAGTACTTGCTTTGGGGTGCTGAGTGAGGATATCACTGTGCCTGGTTCCTGAAAAGGAAAATATATACATACATACATATAGAAATATCTATGCAGTAATGAAGATAAGGTGTAATGAACTCATCTTTTGTTCTGCTCTGAAAGAGAATAAATGCAGTGTCACAAGACTGCCTACAGAAGCTAGCAATGATTTCAAACTGGCTCCATGCTATTCATCATGAACCTTATGGGCATTTTTTATCTTTCATGGGTGCAGTTGGTACTAAACCTTAAGAAATGAGATAGCCCTGGATATGGTTATGATGCTGCAGGGACACGAGTAAGCATTTGCGTCCACCAGGTCTTTGTAAGTGGTAAATGTATAAAAGCCAATCTGATTTTTTCTATTAAGAGAATAATTTATACTGAAATAGCATCAGTTACAGGATTAACAAAATGGGCTCATCCAGTAATGTATTTGTACCCATGGTCTTTTCACTTTCTATGGCTAACTGTAATCAAATTGCCCACCACTTCTTTTCCTGACCTACCTTGTCATTCAGTTCCCACTCCTAAATCACTGAAGTCTCCAACAGTACTGTCCTGAAGTCCTTGCACCTCTGGTATCCACTTTCAGCGCTTCGCATGTCTTCTGTGTAAATGACAAGTTTTACATTATGGAAGTGATACTTATGCGTTGCTCTTCAGTAATCCACAATTTTGTGGAAAAAAAAGATCTGAAAATAAACCCTAGTTTTGCTTTTCTGTACTTTTTGTTCAAATACGTTGTAGGTAGAATTTCTTTCTTTATCTGAATCAGGAAATCTCCTCTGATATTTAGCAAAACTGTTCCTGCCAATTTATGTGACATTTCTCAGAAGAAAAAAACAAAAGACTACTAATTAGTAAAAGAATTTTCCTGACTTTAAATTATTAAGCACTTGAAACCTAATTCAAACGCATTCAGTGAGTGCCACAGTTTGTAATATTTGAGGAAATGAAAGAGCACAGAAAAATAAAAATAAACCAGCAAGCAGCGGGGTTGAGGTCAGAGTACCAATGCTAAAGGTGGAAGCTTGTATTTAAATGCAAGAAAGAAAATAAGAGGCTTGACCAACTACAGTTTTGAACGGTCATAAAAACCTCCAAGTCTGAAGGTTCATACAGCCTTGTTTGTGATGTGACCAGTAACATTACAGATGTTTGCATAGAATTACAGCTGAATAATTCTCCCTCCCTTTTAGTTGCCATCAGCTTCGCAAGCTGGGTTTATGGTGTTGGTACAGAAGTCTGAGAAATGGGCAAATGTAGGATAGGAATCTATGCAAACTTGATGGAGTCTTTCTGACAAAACATAGCAAATGAAGCATTTCCTGCAAAGGCAGATACTAGTATTCTATTTATCAATGTTGTTTAACCCTGACAGCTCTGGCTGGCTTCAGTAGCTTCATATGGGGTTTTAACAAGATTTTGTATCATGCTGTTGTGCTAAATGGTGATTCAATGAGATTAACACTGTTCAAGGCCAGGTTGGAACTTGATGATCTTAAGGTCCTTTCCAACCCTAACTATTCTATGATTCTATGATTCTACCTTTCTCTGTGAGCTGGCCGTATGATGCCATCATACAAGGTTCCTGCCCAGACAGCCAAAGGCAGCCTGAGATGTGTCAGCATGCCAGCAAATCCCTCATGCAGTATTTGGACTCCTCTAGCAAAATCCTCTGACTGATTTCTCTGTCACTGTCAAGGACAGATGCTGCTGTGAGAATAGATTGATGAAGTAGCGAAAAAATTCTGGAAGCTGCTTTTTGACTCTTTACCAAAGATTAGCAAGGAGGCATGTTTGTTTCTCAGTCCTGATGCCCATGTCTGAACTTGAACTTGTCACACTGTTAATGTGAAGCATATTTGGGTTAAATTATAGGTTTAGGCCTATATTCAAAACCCAACTCATAAGTGCTGCTGGTAATAACTCATGTAACACACTCACAAGGATATTATGGATTATCTAAGGCAATTCTGGGCTAAGTGGTATGAGGAAGAGATTGAATGGGTAAAGATGGTCACACACTTACTTCCACTTCCTCAAGCATCTTTCTGAACCAAGCAATCTGGACACTTACAGGAACAAAAAATCTGGATTTGATTTACCATAGCAATACTTCCAAAGAAGTTATATTTTTAGTATGCTTGCATATGAGTAGCTCGGTAGCAAGCATGAGAAGAGAATAAAGAAGCGTTATTGTCGTCTAATTGTTTCAACTCTTCCATCCATAATTCATGTTCTAATGCTGTACCTGTAAGTCTTGCTTCTCAGACAATATGGAAACTCTCAACTCGAAAAGCAAAATCCTGCTGTACGTATAAAATAATCAGTATTGCTCCTTTTCAAAGACACAAGTTTCAACAGGAGATTAATGTATGCAGTAAGGGAAATAGCTGCACGTTTTCCCTCCCCTCTTTCTGAGGAAATAGCTGCATTGATTCATCACTGTTTCACCTAGCTTTCAATTTTCACTCATATCCCATAACTTAGTAAAAACTGCTTCACCAAAGAAAGGAAAATAGAAAACAAATGAAAAATAAAATTTTCCCAGTGCCAACTTCATTGCTGATCCTTTATATGAGTTTTATCTAACTGCTTTCTATTCAGAATAAAATCAGTAATCTTATTTTGCCTGAAGCAATCAGATAAACACAATGCCAAAAGCAAGGTGAATATTCTGCAAAGATGATAGGTAGATGTAAGTCAGTCATTCAGGGCTGGAACTAGCTCAACCAGGGACTTACTCAAACAGCTTTCAAATCCTTTGCAGACTCTCCCCAGCTCTTGAAATATCAAAGATTATACTAAATACCAATATAGATTTTTTTTTTCCTGTCATGACTTTTTCAATCCAGTCTGGAAAACTCATTGTAATTAAATTATCTGGGAAAAAAAAATCACAACTCTCTCTCCAAAGACAATAAGGGTTGATTAAACATTGGGAATCAGAATGAAACATCTGCATGTATCGGATTCTCTTTGGCAATGAAGTTTAAGGGCTATGAATGAAATATGTACCTATTAATATGTGTAAATATGTCTGCATTTAAATCTGTGAGAGGAGTTAACAGAAAGTTGTTTTCTATTTTTAGCAATGCTCTTCATATATTCCTTTTTCCTATAACTTTATCCAAATCAAGTACACCCAAAGAGGGCTTAGTGAGCATGTTTCATTAGCTTAAGAGAATGTTAGGTAAAGAAAATAGCTAAAGAATATTCCTAACACGTTATTGTTCAGTGATGGGTAGTTGTAATTTCAAGCAAAGAATATGCATTCCTAATAGGTAAAAGCCTAGATCCTATTTTTAAACTTATAAACACATCACAGACTGCTGGCAGTGACAACAGACTTCCATCAGTGTCACATACCTGACCTGTCTTAGGATCCAGGGCTGGACTTAGCTGTTCACCTAACTTTCCTTTAGAGACAACGAGGATGGAAACTTCCAGCAGCTCATACTCCACAGTCATTGCCTTATTGTGAATTTTGAGATGCCTTTGAAAATGAAGCATCCCAGATAACTGTTTCACAACCAAGCACACAATTTTTAAAGGAGTCCTGAGCCTGGCACATTCAGATTGATACCACTGGGTAACTACACACCTATAAAAACACCTTCATAGGCACCTAAATACTCAACAGCAGTAGAAATGGGTTTCTCAGTTATTTGACTCATAATTCATCCTGGGCTTAGTGCACCAGTCAGGATTTTATATTAGCTTGTTACCAAAACTATACTAACAACTCCAAAAGTTGATCCCTTGCCTATGGTCTAGTAGCCTGAGCTAAACGGCTGTGGAAGTGTGATGCTCAGCCAGTTAGCTATCAAGTTCATACCCTTTATTATTTGTCACTTGATGGTAAGTTGATGCATTCTGTGGTGGAAGTGCCCTTCTCTACTTAATTCCCACTTTACGATTCTAAAAACCAAAATAAATAAAGCTAGAGGTACTTTGAAATTACCACTATGGTTTTCATAGCATTTCAGCATATAATTTCTTTGCAATTTCACTAATAACCAACATTATTATTTAATGAGAGTGGCTTTGTAATGATCTAAAGCTACATGCTTATGTGGAGTGTTCTTTACAATTAATAATCATTATTGGTTTAGGCTATGCTACAATTCACTAATTAGACTCAGATACCTCCTACTTGTTGGAAGGCACTAATGAAACGCAATTTATGATCTGTAAATGCCTTTTTTTTTTTCTCTCGAAGGTACCTGAAGCAACTCTAAATAATTAAGAGGAAATGAAGTCTGAATAAGTTCAGCTCAGATTGCTGAATTTATCAGACTGAATTTGATGATTTCTGTGTTCCTCCTCCCAAGGAAAAAAAAACCCAACAAAACAAACAAAATCCTAGCAGCAGCACTGCAAATAACAATTTGTCCTCTTCTGAAAGAAGAATCAATACTCAAGCGTGAATAGAAGCACAGGCTTTATGTCTTTCTAATCAGATAGTATGCATAATTATGGTGCATATACTTCCTTATAAGATTAAAGAAGACTGTAGCTGTGCTGGTGCTTGGCCTAGGTACAGAATGAAAGCATTATTAAGAGAAAGGTAAAACGCAGGAAATTAAGTCTGTCCATCATTACTTTTAAAATCTAAACAATACTTCAAACCACAAGAATGGTTATTTGAGCAGCATGCGTTAAAATCTGGTCACTGATTTCCCAGTACTTTATGGAATAACTCAATATCATCAGCTGAATGTTGTTTAATCTTTTCTTTTCCTTCCCCCCCCCCCTTTTTCTTTTGTGTGTAACTAAACTTTTCTGATACTTGTTTTTCTGTCCTTTATATCATGAGTGATCAGAACATTGTGCATGTTCCTGATCTTGCCTCTACCTCCTGCGCAGCTGGAACAGTAAATAAATCATGGGTGGCAAAGGCAATACCTGAGAACTATCAGACAGGGGTCACTGCCACAGAAACTACTCCCCACTCTCTGCAGGTTCAGTGAGTTTCATTTCATTTCTTACTGTCTGAAAAAGGTGGAATTCCTCTCCTGAAAAATGAAAAACCCCTAAGCAATGGGAAAGTAACAAAGGAGGAAACAACCTAGGCACCTGCCATGCCTTTTCATTAGTCCCATGTCTGTCTAGTCCCATGAGCTCTGAGACTGATGGTGTGGAATATTTCCATTTTCACTGTACCAGGAAAACTGTATTTTCTTTTATCTGTTGTCCCTTTTCAGTAAGTGTGTCATTAAGTAGCCTTTTCAGACATAGTTTCAGCCATAGTTTCAAAGCTGAATGCTTTTTCTAGTCCTAGTGATGTTGAAAACAAACCTGAGACCACATCTTTGCATCCACAAGTCTCTCTAGAATCCCTAAACAGCTGTCATGCCACACAGTAACCTTGGAAACCTCACTATTTTGTAATTATTCATTTAATAAAAGCTTTAAGTAGCTCGAAAGAAATGTCAGGCAAAAGATCACTTACTGCACTGAAAACAGATGACAAACCAGAGGCATGGACATTAAGAGGGCCCTTGATTCTGATGGTGTGAGCAAATGCAGAATTAGACAGGAAGAGATCTTATGCTCTCTTTCACAAAATGAGACTCCAACTTCATGCAAATTTGCGCTGCTGCTTAGGGAAACAGACCTCTTTTTGTGGTACAAAAGAGAGAAATTAAGTGATTAGGGTAGATGCAAAAAAAAAATATTAAATGAGAAAATTATTTATTTTTCACTGTCTCGTATTCTATATTCTTAAATCAAACTAATTTCATCTTTGTACTCTGCAAGGCTTTGCAGAAGTTCTGTGCTATAAAACCTCCTGTGCAATCATAAAACATTCAAGTTAAAAACATACCACAGAAAATAGCAAAAGAAGTTATTAAATGGTGCAAAGGCCATCCATTTTTCTTCTTCTGACACAAGTGCGCTTTCCACCTGTTGTTTCTTATGATGATCAATATTACTGCAATCGTTATGGCCATCCTTTCAGTGGAGATGACTATTTTTAATGAAGAGGAAAAAAAAAAATCTTTGTTATTTAGAATGCTAAAAAAGTCAGATAGTTTTAGTAAATGTCCAGTAACGTTATAAAAAATTATGTCTTGCATTATTAAACAAATTGTAGAAGTTTGCAGATTAATTCATTACAGTGCCCTTATTTTCATCTCTAAAAACATAGATTTAAAAATTTGCATTGTGTGTGCGTGTGCAAAACTCAAACAAAACCGTGAGCAGTCTTCACTGATCTCCTGAAATAACAGCCTATCATTAAGATTAATAACAGGCAAGAACCACTGATGAATTTTGGCATTCTCATATTTCTAAACTGCCCCACAGTGACAGTCGTGGACATTAGGTTCTGAACTGGAGGACCGAAACACAGCTCTCAGGGTGCTTCACTGTTGCATCTTAACACCAAACTGAGGCAAGACTGTGCTTAAACTTGCTCTTTGTTATGCCTGGCATGGAAGGAACTGTGATGACTGGGCCTGTCTGTATAGGTCGTCAGTCTGGTTGATTGGGAGATGAGGTGTCATGGGGTTCATGACACATTTCCTCCTCAGTTTCACCAAAAAGGCTATAAAATAAGCCTAAAATATAAGACATAAAATAAGCCTAAAATATAAAATAGCCTAGCTCCTATAAAATAAGGCACATCTTTGATTTCCTGAATTGTATAATGAAGGACAAACTTTGGCATTTACAGTATCCAAAAAGAATTACATTGCAGGACAATGGAATTTCAATTTCAAAATAAGTTATTACCAGCAACTAAAATTAAATTCTGTGTGTGTTGACAAATCACGAACTGAGTGTACCAAAATCAAATTATTCAAAAGAAACATCACAAATTAATATACCCAAGTTTTCAAGATCATGCATTTAAATAATGAATTGTTGTTAAAACTGATTACTGAACTTTAATAAAAATACTGCAGATAAGAACAGCTGTTTGGCAATTATTAAAAGAAGCTTACTCTAAAAATGAATCATTATTATTAGTTTATTAAACACTGTTCAAGCCTTTAAAGGAAACAGCTATGAGGAAATTCATTAGGTATTAGTTAAGTACCAAACAAAGTAATTGGCATTTAATAACTATTTTGATTGATATCTTTGTTGGCCTAGCTCTAATCCACTATGCCATTCATGTGTTTCATATACAGGATTACAGCTGGATTTTAGAATACAGCTCTTTCCCTACAAAAGTGCAGTGGTCTGTCATCCGTAACCAGGAACAACATGGGCATGAGGAGGTTTAACATGCGTACAGAAATGATGCTGTGAGAGAGGGAATATGACAGCAGACACTGAGCCTAGCAATTGGGGCACTAGGAGGAAGGCAGAGCTGATTGGTTGATTATAAACTTAACATGGCACAATCTTTGGCAATCAGCTTGTAGCAAATTACTTGCTAGGAAGCGCTCCTGCTCTGGGACTTAAAGGAAGTCACTTCTCTTTCAAGAAAACAACATAGCTTTCAGCTCTAGGATTTCAGTGTAACACCTGAACCTACTTCTCACAGGAGGGAAGATCAGCATCAGGAGGGATGGCAGATATCCCTGGATTTCCTCAGCCTAAAGGAAAGATTGAACCTTCCTTATACTGCCTTGCCATACTGGTACATTTCTGGGCATGCACGGGATCACGAAGTATCTATGGGAATGAGGACTAACACACTTTGTGAAGGATTTTGAAGCTTAAGTTCTAGGTCAGGTTGCATTCTGCCAAGAATCTGCTTTACGTTTCCTTTTGTAGAACTGTGTCTATGTAATACGTGAGCTCTTCTTTTTTTACCAGAATGATTACAGAAATTACAAATAATGTAACTCCATATCAAAATTGACATAAAGTTTGCAAAATCACCTTCGAATACTTTTGAAAAGCAGTATCAAACTGCAAGCACGTAGTGTGCAAACGTTTGGTCTGGAAGCATCATGTTCAAAAACAGGAAAAAGAATTGTATAAAAATTGTACCCAATTAGTACTAACACTACAAATGTTTCGATTTGAAAGCTCTTTGAAAAGAGCTCTTCCAAATCTTGTCCAAGTTTCCTTTTGCCTGTAAAGAAAAAATAATCTGCTTCTTAGACAATCTATTCCATTGCAAAGCTCAAACTGAAAAAAAAAGATCAAACTACAGTGCCATCTATTAAGACCACTAAAATGAAATGAAAAGCTTGCAGCTCAGAAAACATTTGAACCTTTTTGCATGACCGTGTCCCCAGTAAGTATGGACAGAACCATTTCTCTTCCTTAGTTTATGTATTATATAGCATTTCAGAATAGCAACATGGCACTCAGACTGAAACACTGCACAGCGGTTACTGAAGTTCTTGTGTGATTGTAGTAATTTGGCTTAGTATCAGCTAACACTACCTGAGGTATAGTGTAATTGCCCAAAACTGCAGTGCCTGTCATGTTTTATTTGTTAAGGATCTATCAACATGATCACTATAAATCCTAATTAACAATGATAGAAAAGTGACACTCATACATATGAATATGTGTAGGTATATACATTTGCATACAGATGTGTGTGGTGTATGTAATATGTAGGTGTACATATATGGAGCTTATTTCTGTATGTAACATATAGTTGTATGTTACTCAAAATACATACCATACATAAACCTATGTATAAAATATTTGGTAAAATTCATATAGGTAGAAAGAGATTTTTCATATGTATATATACCTTTTTAAATATTATAAATATGCAAATGTATATTATATTTATGTCTGTGAATAAACTGCAGCCTGTTTGTACTTTTGTATGGCATAACAAGCATGTGGCAGCTGAGCTCAAGCCATAAGAATAGCACTGTCTTTAGACTATGCTGGGAGCTCACCCTGATCATGTATCACTTCAAAAACATCTCTCTGAATGTCATACAGGCCCACAAGTGTCACTGTTGATATCCAGAGGATGGATAGTCCAGATGACAGTGAATAACCACGATTACTGTGAATAATCTGGCCCACTTGGGTGGGTGCAGTGCTAGGATCTGAAAAACAGAAGGTAGGGTGGATCTTGTGATGAGAGGGTTTGGAAGGTGTGTACAATTGGTGAAGCAGTGGACTGAAAAATACCAGAGGCACATTTGGATTGATGGATTTGGATTGGTAATACATCTTAAAGGCATTCTTCTTTTTTGCTGGAAAAAATACTTTTTTTCAGGACGAGCAATGATTTGAATAGGAAGCTGAGCCTTAATGATTGAAGAGAAATACCTATATGAAGGTGTGCTACTATTTATCATTAAAATGTATTTTATTTTTACTAAACAGAACTACACAAAACAAACTTTTCACCTACTGCTTCGATGCTTTTTACGCTTTACCGAGCAGGTTATTTGTGCTGCCTCAGGAATGTCAAGCTGAAACATGACAGAAGGCTGATGTCCTCTTTATTTGAATGTACTCTGTAAAGTCTGGGACTACATTGAAGATTCTTGATACCAGCAACTGCTGAGTATTCTGCGCTGTTTACAGCCTGAACTGTAACAGTGTTAGCAGGTATTAGCATGGGAAAAAGGAAAGAGCTTGAATCAAAGAGCAGATGTTGGCTAATGAAAGAGCTGCAGGTAATAAAAAGACATGGTTTAGTGGGTAGTGTCCCTGCCCATGGCAGGGGGATTGGAACTAGATGGTCTTAAGGTCCTTTCCAGCCCTAACTATTCTGATTCTATGATTCTATATACAGAAACAGACACTGTTTTTCAGGAAGCGCTATTACTCACATTTGCAAACATTATTCATATAAGCTGTGTGTCTTGCTCTCTTCTGGGAGCCTCTGAAATTGTTTCACAGTACACACTTGGTTACAAGATTTTGAACCATGCAGGCTGTGAAGTGTGAAATAGACAGTTTCAGGTTTGCACCCCTTACTTTGGGAGAAAAGAACCCTGAAACAATGAAACTATACTCCTTCTCCCCTCCCCTCTGCCCCCGCCTCCTTCTTCCCCAGCCAAACTAAGCCCCAAACCCTTTTCAGCTTCTAAGCAAGCAATTAGCAAAGGACTTCATGGGACTATGAAACTGCTGTTGCTTTAAGTCCATCAGGAATGGGCATATAATACAGTAGCATACGAAAGCCTCAGAATTTTTTTACATTGTCAGGGGACAGATTAAGCCATTTTAATTAACAGTTGCTAGGGATCTGGCCACTTATTTGTTTATTTTGTATATAAATACTTACTCAGTCTTCTGCTCCATGGAGTTTTCTGTGCCTCTGTACAGGTGAGGGGCCACGCCAGGAGCATTCACTGCTTCTCACCTGAAACACCTGCTGAGATTCCACTGCTTATGACCCTTGACAGCTAGTGTTTTATTTTTGAGAGACTTTAAAGGGCATTTAAAATTACCATGTGCAAAATGATGCTGTATTTCACGGCTACTGTCCTTCTAATGGTGGCTACTCGATACGGTACAATATTCTTACGTAATAAAAAATACATGATCAACAAGGCGGCCCCGAAGTTATTATGATTTATAGGAGCTGTACTAACCTGTCTGGTTTGTATAGTTCACAGGTGTCATGGTTTAAGCCTCTATAGCTCACTCAGTCACTCTCTCACACACACCCCCTTTCTTTCCCCACCTCCCGGAGGGATGGGAAGGAGAATCGAAAGAATGCAACTCCCACAGGTTGAGGTAAGAACAGTTTAGTAACTAAGATACAACACAAACCGCTACTGCTGCCACCAATAATAATAATGACCAGGGAAATACAAGGGAAGAAGATACAACTGCTCACCACCGATACCCAGCCCGACCAAGCAGTGCACCCCCACCCTTCAGGGTCTCTGCCCTCTGTTTTCCCATCCTGGTCATGACGTGCTGTGGTATGGAATACCTCTTTGGTCAGTTTGGGTCAGGTGTCCTGTCTCTGCTTCCTCCCGGCTTCCCCTCCTCCCTGGCAGAGCATGAGGCTCAGAAAGTCCTTGGTCAGATCAAAACGTTACCAAGCAGTAACTAAAACCATCGGTGTTATCAGTGCTGTTCCCAGGCCGAAAGTCAAAACACAGCGCTGCACCAGCTACTAAGAAGGAGAAAAATGACTGCTGCTGCTGAACCCACAACAACAGGGCAGCTGCTTCCCCAAGTAGATGATAATGTTGCTCTACTTTCTTCTAATTCACACTGACCACAGAGTCACTGGGGCCAATGGAGCAGATGCTGGGACATCCCCTGGGTACTCCCTCCTGGCAGAGATTTCCTTCTGTCAGTACCAGTCTTAGTGCCCTGTGAAAGGAAGACATTTCAGAAACGGTGAGCATGTTCTTTACCTGGATAAGGAAACAAAGAAGGGCTATGTTTTGTTCTGCTTTGTGTTGTTTTTTCTCCACATGACTAAGAATACCGAGGTTCTGCCGCAGAAGTGTCATAAAATTTCTACCCTGTATACTTGAGCGAATTCCTACTGTGCTTACAGATTACCTCCATTAATAAGACTACACACTTTTTCAGTCTGTTGTGCTGTATTTTAGATTCCTTCAGATGTGAAAGGCAAGAAATATCTCCTGGGATACATACTGTAACAAAATTAAAAGAATAAAATTATAGAGGGAGACCAGAGCTTTAAATCTGAGGTTGAAGAGTATTTTTGTGTCATTTCCGTAAAAAGGATAATTTTCTGGCCATCTGAAGTTGTATATCAGATTTTTACGATATTTTACCAATAATGGAAAGAGGATCGTTTGAGCTAAACCCCACCTACATATAAGAACAAAATCAACTGCATGAAGTAGTTGTTATGTCTTACAGATAAGTGGATGGTTATAATACAGCCAAGATAAATAAACTGTAGCATGCTTTTACTGAAAATGCAAAGTTGCAAACCATGTAAACCGTTTCCCAAATACACTGAAGTTTATAAATTAATAATATAGCATTTATGTTCAGTATATTCTTCTTGCATTGTAACTGAAGTATACATCTAGAAAAGAGCAAACCAAATAATAGAAAGACAATATGGTATCATGTTTGGAAGCCTTTAGTCATGCACTGTGCAACTCAAGTTTACCACAAATAGCCATGAGTGCCAGGAAAGTGTTATGAAGACAGGAAGGGAGAGATAATTTGTCTTTACATTTTTATATCAACTCTACACTGCCAAAAATATCAGCTCCTCTGTATTACAGCACCTTACACATGACCTGTAGGTGTCAAGAGACTTCTTTAAGCAGAAGTGATCTCTTTATTTAAAAGAAGTGCTCCTTCATTCCCCAATTTAAGGCTATCAATCAGACTATATAATCTTGGCATACTTAAACTAATTTTTCAATTACTAATGTCCAAAGGCTTGGGTGACAGTCTTTGCCATCCTTAACCACACTGAGTAATGCAGTATACCTTGAGTAGACCAACTAGTCAATACATACTCAGAGGGTGAATTGTTTGCTAGAAGGGTGTCAGCAACTGGCCATACGTGAGCAGCATAAAAGTATCCCACTGTAGTATTTTTCCACACTTTTTCCAGTTCACTAAAGCTTTCAATTTTTCTTTTCAAGAAAGAAGAAAACTTCAGAAAGTGGATTTTTTGTATCAGTTTCATGGATACTTGTTTTCCTAAATCAGGTCGTAAATTTTTAAGGCTACACAGGCTGAAAATATCTTGAGGTAATACACAGTGAATGTGTGAAGCAGACAATATGAATAATAAAATATTATGAATATAGAGGTCTGATAGGCAAAGAATGGATTTCATTCAGTGTGATCAACAAAGCACAAATCCTGATTCCGTATGAATAGGCATGAGTGAAGCAGTGTAAATGGAAGTCAGTATGACTATCAACAGATATTAGGAATGTGCAAGGCAGAATGTGGCAGAGTGACTTATAAGCATGTCAGATTTACAGATTACAATGAGAAAGAATTTTAACTTTGCTAATACAAAAAGCAAACACATTCCACTTCCTAAGAATATAAAACTCCATTTTATGAACAGCCCTTTGTCCCAAATCAGAAGTGTGCAGGAAAAAATGAAAAGTATTTGTAGGTATGTGTCACTGTCTAACACACACTCGTTTCAAATATAATGTGAATGTCACATAAATTTTTGTAAAACATAATTTAATGTGAGCAATGGTCGTATGTGAATAATATAATCTACGAATTGGCAAGAAAATTACATGGATAAATTTTTACTTTTTTTTTCTAAACAATGAAAAAAAAAAAGAAGGGTAAACAGACACATTGGGAATAATTCAATTGCAACTGGATTTTACACTGCTAATGAGTTTAATATTTGTTTCTCACACTCAGTATAAATTTAATGGCTTTTGGTCTTACCTGGGCAGAATGAGAAATCCTAAGTGTCCAAGCCCCTGCAAAAGTGCTCCTATATTAAACTGGTGGTGTTTGGAGACATCTTTGATAAAGAAATCTGGAACTGCAAAGCCCCAGAGGACTAAGGGGCTCCTCACTTGTAACAACATGCATATCCTCACATTTTGGGTAGTGTATCAAACTGTAGGTATGGTCTTCCAGCTTCTAAAGAGAAAAGATTTTTTTAAACAAACAGTGTTAGTGAAGATGCTTTTGATATTATACATGCATTGTTAGTCATATAAAATCGAAATTCTTTCACTTCTGAAGATTAATTGAACATGTTGGTTTTTCACTCCTGGGTTTTTGCTAGGTGAGACTACACAGACTTAGGGCCAGAAAACGTTTATATGATACCTTTTGCAAAGGTATTATTATTATTATTTTATTCCAAATAACACAAGGCAATCATATTTCTTCAGTATGAATAATACTCCTAGCAAATCTAGGGTCTTACACACATTAAGACACTTAATTGTTATTCAACTACACCACAGGGAGTACACCTGAAGAAGGGAAAACCTGTACTGAAGTTCACATAGTTATATATCTAATTTTATACATGCATACATATATATATATATATGTGTGTACATAGCTGCCTTATGCTAACTGATTTTAGTGGTTACCAATTAGAGGATACAATTGATAACCTGTACTTTGCTTGTTTGCCAGTTACAAATCTTCCTCTCTGGTATCTTTTGCCTCTCCCCATTTACTTTTAAACTATAATGGAAGGATGGTCTTCTGACATGGCAGGTTGGCCATGCTCTTGACATCACTCAGGAGAAGAGGGGTACAAGGTTTCCCACATCATCTCCTTTCTTATGAACTCTTGTGGCTATCAGGAGAAAGAGTTAGCTCTTTGTTCTCCACCTTAAAGAAATCCAAGTTATGGTTCTGATTCAGGAGGGCATTTCAACACCTAGTTGAAAGCATCAGATGAGTTTCTGTGAGTATAGAAAGAGTGTAGCAGTCTGAAAGACATAGGCACATCTGTAATTATTCTGCTGAATGGGGCATTTGGGAAAGCATGCAGTTAGATAAAAAAGAACAAATTAATTTCTTTCCTTCTTTTTTCAACAGTATTTAACAACATTTTTCTTAAAATTGGAATGTGTAAAAAGCTGCACTCTTGTAGGTAGAAATATATAAAATGTGGTAGAATAATGATTTGGAAATTGACTTCTCAGGGTTCCTTTTTCAGTCTAGACTCTATCCTGACAATTTGTTTGGTCTCCCTGTAAACATTACATTTGATACTGTAGGCAACATAAAGATCTTTTATAAGCTTGCTACTTCCTCCAGCACTCATGCTCACATACTTGTAACTTTCCTTCTATTTTACTCAACCATTTTCATAAACACATTAGTAAAAATGTGATTTTGAAATGTTGCTGGATGCTTCCTCAACAGGGATGTCCTACAAGTTGCAGAGCATTTCTGCAGCAGTCTTTAACAAATTACCCTGCCTTCAGGGAAGGCTTGCTTTCAACTTCCAAAAGTTAAAATTGGCCAAGTCCTAAGTCTTTGAAGAGGTAGTAGAATGATAATTACCTTGAGAACATCTAATATCCTGAAATCCCTCATAGCAAGATGCTCCAGGATATCATATACATAATTCAGTGCCATAGTAGACTATTCTCAATTTTAATATCTCCTTTTAAGACAAGGCATCTTTGCACTGTTAGTTCTGTGCTAATATCCTTTCATCAAGTTCCCCCTCTGCATGGTAGATACATACTGCTGAACTGATAGGATTTGTACTGTGATCTTGATCATTACCTCATTCTTTTCCCTTTGGTAGTTATTTACACCAGTACCAACAAACTGGAGACTTCTGGATGTGGACTGCTGGAGACAAAGCTGAACATAAGAAATAAAAGGCATTTCCACCAGAAAGATTCCAGAAACTAAGCTTATCTTCAGGGGGTGATGCTGACTCATTAATGGTACTTCACTGCTTTTTAGCTAAGCACACAATGCAGCTGTATAATTAAGCAACAGGCATAATATGGGACAAAAGACACGTTTGGCTATTTTGCTGGTTTTAATTTTCTTCCTTCTAGTTATTACTGGGTCCATTCCAGTGGCAAGAACTAGACATGAAGAAGAGTTGTGCTTGAATTTTGCCATTTTTATTATTTTTTAAAATTTATGCTGTTCTCTGAAAACACTCATTTTTACTACAAGAAGGCAGATAAAGCACTTTTTCTTTTTTTTCTGAATACCTTTACTAGTTCTGATATTTTGGTTTGAGAAACAAAGGCAAGAATATTTGGCGTCCAAATGAAAAAGTTAGCTGGAAATAGGAGAAATCGAGGAAAACTGATTTCTGTTCTCCCCCTCAGATAAATCAAATGTTGTTCTAAAAAGTTATTCAAACCAGCTCATAATTTGCACAGGGAAGCACAGCTAGCTAATTATTTAAGATCTTCTGGGAAGCTGCCACGAGGGGCAAAGATACTGGAGAAATATGATTTTGAAGAGAACTTACTGAAAGCTGAGGACCAATCTGACCCTAGTGCAGGACAGGGAATTATGGCAGAACTCCTCTTGGCTAAGCAAAGAGATTCTTCTGAAATGGCAATGAGACCGTATAAGAAGCAGAAACAAAGACAGACAAGTAAGGAGCCATACATAAGAATGTGTAAATAATATTGTATATTTAAAAATTATTGCTTGGGTACTTACTAGTGGAATAGGGAGGTAAAATGGGGAAGGCCAAAGCCAAGTTGGAGCTAAAAATAAGTAATATAAAAAAAATTCTTACCAGCAGCAAAAAGACCATGAGCTTCTCCTGCAGACGGATTAGAAGTTTACTGAGTTTGTGTTCCAAAGGAGATCTAAACTTTGTTTTGCAGACTCCACCTGGGCTCTCTACTACCCAGGCTCTGGTGCATGGACTTCTTTCTGCTCAGAGAAGCACATGAGAAGAATAGATGAAAAGGGAGTTAACTTATTTTGTTCTGTGTGTTTCTGAAGTATCTCACATACATGTCGTGAATGAAAATGGGTTCAAAGGTATCATACAGCTGTAACCCACTTGTGGCAAACATTCTTCAGCTGAAATATCCAGACCTCATTAGACTGGCTTTCTGTGAAGAACCTGTGACAGTATGCTAGTGTATTAATGTGGCACTTGCCAAGCAATACCATCTCAGCTTTGAAACTGTTCTGCAACAGTGAAAAAAAAAATCTTTCTTTTCCTATACATCTTTAAATACTGCACTGATTTTGTTAACATTGTCTGTAAATGGGCAATACTTCAAATTTTGCTATGGGGTAAAGGTGTAGTGTGAAATAGCTTTCATGGAAGTTCTGTAATTTAGACTACTGTAGTCTCATTAACCATAATTACTTTGGACAAGATGAGTAATATTTGAGTCTATAACCTGGCAAAGAAATTAATATTGTCTATTCAAAGTCCATTAAGAAGTTCTGTTTTGCCTCAGTCTCTGCCTCTCCCAAATCGAAAGTTGGATGTGGGGATCTGTGGATTTTGTGACATGCTTTTTAGGATGTTTTTCATACTCTGTGCATTGTGTAACAGCACAAAAAGCATCCTGCTTTGTAACTGCATTCTCTCTTTTTTATAGAGCTAGAGAAATACCAGAGCAGTAGCTACTGGCCCAGTCACGTACAAAAAGGCTGGACTTTCCATGGCCTTGTAGACATCTTTACCTGTCAGTCTAAGTTCCTTCAGGTTTTATTAAGTTTGGTTCACATTTCCTTCCTGTTGTATCTATGTCTGCAGAACCTCTGAGCCCAGAGACTACCCACAACATCTTGCCACAGTGCACTGGTAAGCTTCATCGTTCTTCAGGTGGTTCACTGTGTGGGGTTGGGTTGGGGTTGGATGAAAGAGGATTCTTCTAGGCTGCTGCTTGCTTCATTTCACAGCCAATTCCCAGCTGGCACTCTGCTGCTCACCTACCACAGTTTCATTTATGAGGCATACAGCTGAGGCTTGTCGTGTTGCTTTCCAGTGCTACTTTCAGCCTTTCATGAGCATTTGTATATCCTTGCTTCCTTGTTGTCCTCTTCCATTTCCCTTTCACTCTGCTTCCCAGATTACAGTTCCCTTGCGTTGCCTAGATCACCCCACCACTGCCTGCTTCCCATCTTCTCTCAGGTGGCTTTTAGAAGAAGAACCAAACTCTATCATTATCCAAATTGTGTCAGTGGTTTTCCATTGCTGACCCAACTTCCTTCTGGTCAATAAGACTCTCTTTTATCACTTCAGATAGGCAGACCTGCCTCTTAAAGAACCTGGCATGTGGTCACTCACCTCAAAACAAAACACCAAAACACCAAAGAAACCCATTCTTCTAGAAATACATGTTTCTGTACCTGGACACCATGATCTCATCAAGTAGTAGAGATGTACAAATCCTCTTTAGCAAGAATGTCATATGGCTTGCTAGAAATAACCTTTATGTATCCTTATGTATATCTAGCATTAACACATTAATAACTGCTTCACACCTTAAAAAGCTTCTCTGGCTGACAGCAAGTTTCCCATAAAATCAGTTTGTACCATAGATGCTGAGGAGTAAAAAAGAAGTTCCTTCCAAACCACAGATAATCGTTATCCACTCTGAATTACCCTAATTATCTTTTGGGATTTTTTTATTGTGTGGAAAAAGAAACAAGCAGTTTTTTGCCAAATCCCTCAGAAGTGGCCTGAATGCTCATTGTCTAATGGAGATCACAGATTCAGACTGCTGTCCCATTGTCCAGCACTGGTGCATGCAACACCCTGGCCTCATAAAAAAGACATTTAACTGAACAGAACCAATTAGCCCTCCATCGTGGCTCCTGCTCACAACAGAAAAAACAGCTGATGTTCCCTTAACTTGAAACAATGGGAGGAGATGCATGGGCTGTGTAACTCTTACAAGCAGAGTAACTCTTTCCAGATTGGGACCGTGAGAAAGTAAAGCCCATAAATAGCCTTTCAGTGGATGAACTCCTGAACAGTCTTTTATAATGTGAACTCATCAGTTGTCTGTGGATGTGGTTTTCTTTAGAAAATCTCAGTTCAACATGCCAGTTTTTAGTGATAAGCCATCCTGTTGAATGACATTCTGTCTCAGCACTGTATTCATCCTTGTATGGATTTATTCAGCAGCATCTTTTCCCTCCAACTCTCTTTTACATTCCTTACTGTGCTTGTACCTCTTCCTAATAGCAATCTCGGAATAGCAATGACCACTGATGAAAGCATGGCAAGAACTGAATGCTGCTACTAACAGTGGCAGTGAGGCTGAGAAAACTGAAGCAAAGAAGCTGACAAGCTCAGAAATTCAGCCCTTCTGATTGAAGCCAGTAATATACTTTATTTTGACTGTTTCTCCTCCACCTAGTTGGGATCTTGCTACCACATCTAATCACTGAATACCTAGGACTCAGCTAGAGCTTCTGCTAGCAACAAGACAGTGTTCAAAAAATGACCCCTCTTTAAAATCCATGTGCAACATTCTGTTCAGTTACAGCATACAACATACATCTCTTCCCACCCAGAATGGTTTCCAAGCACCTTCAGGCAATAGTTCATCACTTGTAAGTATGAAACACTTTGAAACCAAGATGCCTTCACTAATGGCAAGGCAAAGATACCATTAACTTTGTGAAAACGATGCCCAGTAAGTACAGCTGATAACTTGCTTTGCAGGAAAGATGAAGTGAAAGAGGACAGGAAGAAAAGTTATTTTGCATTTCTGATAATCCTCTAGTTATGTCCTTCAAGGACAGATTTACCAACAGCAAAAGGTAAGATAAATATCTAAGAACTGAAGTGGCTGGAAGCAAACTCACACGTAACTTCACCGTACTAGGCTTCTGTTTGGAGAACCTTTCCATCTGGATGAGTAGCAGGAAAGCATTTGAAGCTGGGATAACTACCATGGCGCTGTCTATAAACCGCTGATACGATTTTTACGTGAAGCCCTAAAGAGAATGACATGCAGTATTGGGGGTTTTTGCCTACCCAAGAGCTCAGATGTTTGCAAGCAAAATAAAATAAACTCAGGCATTGAGACTCATTCCTAAAATCATCCTGGTGGCTGATCCCATGGAGCATACTCCAAACACAGGCATTATGCAAGCTTTGCCTCATGTACACCCTTGGACTGTCATGGGTACAGCAGCTCTACTGTTATGATACTGCTAATGGCACCCACTTCATAAAAGGGAAGGTAATTAGCAGAGAAATGTCTACTGGTGCAGCTAGAAAGTAGATAAGTAATCTTTTGGGTTTCAGCTCATTGCAGTGTTGTTTTCAAACCAGTGCCTAATCTCAGACCCCACTTGGTGGCTGTTCCTTTCTTCCTTTTTTTTCTTCTTCTCCATTTTTTGCAGGGACTAATGGCTTTTTCTGATTCACTCCATTTCATTCTTCTTAAATGGCCATAGGGCAGCCTTGCTGTTGCCAAGGATATAGTAAATGCATGTGACATGATGCCACTGAAAACAATTGAGCAAGTTGCATTCATTCTTAGTGTAATGGTGCTGAAATCAGTAAAGCTAGATGGGGAGCAAAATGTCTATGCTATGAAATTATAAGAAGAATTTTTCTTTAAAGAGTTTTTAAAAACAGCTTTCAGGGAGGAATGTGCAGGGTTTTGTTTCAGTTTTCTTAATGGCTGTTGGAAGATTTCCAAACTCAAGTGAGAGTGTCGATGAGAGATGGTAAACGTACACCATTTTGACAAGACATTTGTAGGTGACATAGCCCTGTGGAGAATACTAGACTCTTTTTCCCCTAACCACAAAGAGCCTGTTAGGAGATGAAGAATCTCCAGCTCTCAAAGATATCACTGTTTTACCTAAATTTAATTAATAAAGAATAATATTTAGGGAACAAGAGAAAACACCTCTGTAGGATGTGGAGTGTTAGGAATAGATGGAAAATTGCCTGTATAAACAGTTCAACAACTCTGAGTTAAATTATAAGAGCATTTGTATGCATGACTGCCCATCTGTTTAAAACAAGACATGCAGCTACACACAGCAATGATGTGCAAGTCACACATGTGGGGCTGATGTTAAGTTGATCCAGGACAACAGATCTGTCCATCACATCTGAGTTTGACCCAAGGAAGTTTAAATAATTCTAAATGAGGAAATAAATAGAGGAGGAAGTCTCACTGAGAGCACTAAAAGGACACTCAAGGTATGTTATCTATGCATCTATTTCTGGGTTTGGGGTTTATTTAGACTCAGCTCAGATTTTGGATTGTTATTTCTTCATTTGAAAATTTTTTGGCAGTTTTGGGAAGAATGAAGGCTCAGGTCCAGCATGTTTCAGCTGTGTGGCCCAACATAGTCCACGGGCACGAGTAAGTGGATTGAGAGCTGGAGGTCTTCAAACCAAGTATGCTGTCAAGAACTTTGCCTTCCACAGCTACGCTCTCAAGTATGAGCTGCAAAATGTCAACACTAGCTTCCTCAAAGAATATTTAATTAAATGAAGCTAATTAATTACTGTCAATAAAGCAGATGTAGCAATTACAGCAAAAGTAAATAAATGTACGTATTGTCAATTACTATCTCGTATGAGAAGGATTTGTTCGAAAATCCATGTGAGCATTTCACTCCTCCCCACATTGCTACTGGGATCACCACTGGGGAACATTCAGAGATAAACCATGAATTGATGAGGAACTAATGTACTTTAATAACTTTTTATCACAGAAAAACAAACAACAAGCCAACTTCTCTATTAACCCCTTGTGGACTTGATGGTGAAGTACAACACCAACATCAGGTGCCACGAATAAGTCAATTGCTTAAAGTTTTGGGGGCATTATTTGAAACATTTTGCACCTGACAATTCCACTGAGCCTCTGTATTCTTTGATAGCACAGAAGTAGAAAATAAGGAGGCTATGGCAATCTAAGCTTTTTCATATGCAGATAATAATCAACTGTCTATCTTATTCTGAGCATGTATTCACTGGAGCAGACTTTCATCTCATTTGTTGTGCTGAGAATAAGGAATAACAATGTTAAACTTGGGTTAGTTACACTGAATATAGTTTGACATCAGTAAAGGAGAGCATCAGAACCCCACCAACTGAATAGACCTCCCCCTGAGGTAAATGGGATAACTTACATAATGCTAGCAGGTACTGATGCAAAGCAATCACTGATTCCTGGGTCAGAGGTTGAAGTCAAAGGAAAGAAAAGCAGAAAAAATGGTGGGGAAATGGAAGAACAAAACCTAGTAATTGTGAAGTTATTTACTGCATGTGCCTGTGTAGTTGGTATTCAGCAAAAACTGAATGTGAGTCTGAAAATGCAAATCAGGAGCCACACCAGACTGGTAGTTGTGTGAAGCCTTTGGCAGCTTTGAAATGCAGGCTTATTAGTAATGAAATGTACTGCCAATCTAGTCAAGAAATTTAGACTATTATAAAGATTTGCGATGAATGAAATCTCTCATACCCTTTAGAAAGGAGGATGATGCTAACTCAATAGCCACTGTAGTAGTGAAAAACACTTGAAAAAAGGCAGATGGAGAAGTTTCTGAGTTGCCTTTCAAAATATTTCCAAAATAATGAAGAGGACAAATTAAGCTGGTTAGAGATCCTCACTGTGAAACAAATGGGACTAATGTACTGTAAGAAGCAGTCAAAACATTAAGAAATTAAGTGTATTAGCTGTACTACTAGTTAAGAAACTAGTAGTAGTAGCATGTACAGTAAGTATGATGCTGAGGGGAATAGCTAGGCTGACATAACGCACAGAGGCAGCCACGGAGAATCACTTTGTAGTTATCAAAAGCTCACACATGGGATTTCTATCTTTCACTCTATGCTGTTTTTGCTCTGCAGATAAAGCCAGTTTTGGCAGACAGAGGATGGGAGCTGGGATACATGTTACTAGAGTGTATCCATCTCACTAATTCATGCTGTACAGAAGCCATGAAGAGGGTAAAATGCTTGCCTCACTGAAGAAATAAGGGATTAAGGTATGTTGCAGCATATGGCCAGGGTGCCCTGGGAGGTGAATCACAATCAGAGGCCACAGTTCTTCCTGCCTCTGAGCCTATGTGCTTTCCCCCCCTGCTGCTATATAACTAGTATCAGTTGGCCTTTGTGAAAAGAAAAGTTTCCACAGCCTATGGCAAGGTATTATCTCCTTTATTTTTTCAGGTGACAGCATTTCCTCTGTACAGGACTGCCAAGTAATGAGCTATTTATGAATGCATCTTCAGGGGTATGGGCTGTTCCTCGCCAGGGACTACACTGTGAGAGTATTGCCCTACTAGTATGAGACATTTGTGGATTTTCAGTTTTATGTTCGGCATTCTGGGCTTACGTGTTTCTCTCCTTGCTTTTCAAAAGCCAAGATGTAAGGGTAAATATATCTCTAGTTTATGATGGTGCAGTGAGTTGCTAACCTCAAGAGGCAAATTAATTTGGTTTCTAGTCACAGAAGTACACATCTTTACTGCCTGTCTCAATCAATTTTTGTCCCAGTGAGTAAATGAGCAGTGAAATGAATAATGAGTGAAGGTACAAACAGAAAAATAGCTAGTACAAAGTTTAAAAAGCAGTCAAAAAAAAACCCCAAACATCCACAGAGTAAAATGTGTGAGAATAGGAAAGGGCAGCCTTCTCCTATGTCCTGCTCTAGGACAGAGAATCTGCTTGACACCTGATGAGGCAGATGGATAATTAGTGCTCTGGCTTAGGAGCTGTGCAGGCACTGCTGGTGACCTAGCAGTTGCCTTTTGGCATTTAACTTCATTTGGAAATCTCTTCCTCCTCTTTAAATAGTTATCAGCAGTGTTGCACAAGTAAGAGATACACAGGTCCATGTTGCATTAGGAGCTAAGGCAACAAGTGTGCTTGAATTTTTTGGATCTGGAAAGGAAAACCTCTAAAAGAACATTTCAAATTCCTCTTTTTATTTCTCTCAAAGTCTGAATTCTCCCCTTTTAAATGGGACACAGGGCTTTTCTTCTTTTCTCTCATTAAAAATTATTTTTGTGCACATTCTAATGTATTTTAGAGAGCTTCTATAAGACAGCTTCATCAGCTGTCTTATAAAAGCTTCCAACTACACTGCATTTTCTCATTTGAGCACCTATTCCTTCACTGGTAATTTTACATTTAATAGTCAATTGCTTTTCTCCCTACCTTCCATGGACTGAAAGTTCATCAAGATCAGTTCGGGTTCATAACATTCGTAACTTCAACCCCAGTACAGAGGAAGACAGCCAACCCACAAACACTTCAATAGACATGACTACTCACAAGCTTAAATTTAAACAGGTGACAACAGGGAAAAGCTGCAGAGTTCATAGCCCAGCCTGTATAGGAATGACTCTTCCAGCAAAAAAGCTTTATAAACATTTTTGGACAGCAAACCAATAAGCTATCACATTCCTTGAATCCTTTATTTGACTCCCGCCATTTTTTTCCAGATTACCTATATCTGCTCAAGATAAGGAGCTAAGGAATAACATTGCTTTCTAGTTACTAATAGTCTGACTTTACCCGTAATAAAAAGGAACACCTTAATACCCATGGAGGAAAAACCAAAACAAACTCTGATGATTTGTAAGAGACAATTAAGGAAAGTAAAACTTAGTATAAATGTCAGAGGTAAAAAATGCTATAGTAATATCTACTGAACTGTGGAATGATCTCCCAAGGCAAGTGAGTGATGGAGTCCCACAGTGTGAAGAATTAAAACGGCATCAGGCAAAGCCTCAGGAAAATAACGGCTGAGGAGGAAGCATGAACTGGCTGTAACAGTGCAGAGATAGCGCATGGCTACAGAAAACCTTGCTCCTAGTTTTTCCTCAGGCATGTGTAATGTAGCAAGAGCGCCATATATGGGAAGGCACATTGAACGTATACTTGTCCTGTATCAAAATGTATGTGTATTTCTCAAGTAGGTGTGATCTGCATAGCTTGAAATCCTGCCTCCACTTAAACTACTGGGAATTTTACAGGCTAATTGAACAGCAAGCCACCAGAGGATACCAGTGACTCTGGGTGATATTTTTCTGTCCATCCTCAACACAGAATCCCTTAAAAATTCCTCAGACATACAAGCACATCATTTTTCACAACATTGCTATGAGTTAAAATGTGGTTATTACTGGATATTTCTGCCTTAAGGAAAGAAGAAGTCTCCTTTTGTTTTACGCTTATCCCTAATATTTGTCTCCAATACATATAAGTACGAAACGAAGCACAAGACAAAAACATTTCTCACCTGCCTGCGGAATAGAAAAATACAGCTAGACTTGCTCCAGAATAAGAAATAGATTCATTTCTTTGTTATGTTTTATTTTGCTGTTTTCCTAGGAAGTTTGTTCATAGTTTCTGAGTTTCTTAGTTTTCATGAGGAGGGATCTCCTGATCTGCACCTGTCTGGTGAACAATGTCCTGCGATGACTGAAAAAAAACCTGCCTGTGTACCAAGGTCAGGATGCCATGTCCCGTTCTCCATGGAGATTAGCTCACATCATTGCCTTGGTTTTGGATGACAGAAATGTGAAAGAGCTGCAGATGTTACAGAGGGATACAATTTTTAATTAAAAATTATAATGTGCTGGTATCACATTATAATACAAATCGAAGTTGCAGATTTTTGCAGTGTACCTAAATTTAGGAAACAGTATTTTTTTCTGCAGTAATTCCTGGACCTGCTATGACTAGTAATTCGGAATTAAATAGATGGTCATTCAGATTAGAGGCTTTGGGATCAGATGAGCGAAAACTCACTGAACCTGCTTCTTGTAACACTCTGATATTTCATTATTCCATGAACAGAGAGATTTTACCATCCAAAAGAAAGACACAGAGCTGTACTAGTCATGACCCACTTGTCCGTTGTCTGGGGTCTTTTTGTCTGCATAAAGGAAAAAACAAGAGCAGAAAAGCTGAGAGTGAGGAGATAGTCCAAACAGACTGGAGATGGAGCAAGTGAGGGAAGCCGAGGAGGACAGGAGTGGTGAGCTGAGTTCTGGCAGACCCTGATCTAGAACTGTATGAATGGAACCATCTCTTGTGGCTTGACTCCTCCTGGGCCTGCAGAAAGGGACCTTTGTAGGTAAGCAAGATCACTTCAAAGATAAATGGTGGCAATACCAATTTTTCTTTGTAACATAGAATACACAGAGGCCCTGGATTTCATCCAGGCACTTAGGCTGAGGACCTCGCAGTCACCTGTCTCCTTCTCCTTGGGACCAGCCCTGAAGCAGTGCTGACAAATTCTCATGGTTTGTGTCTGTTCAGGAAAAAAGTGCCTACTGCCACTCACTGGATATTCGAATTGGTGTTTCCTTTTGTTTGTTTTGTCTTTAAGATCAGAATGTTACTTTTTTCAGTTGATCACACAGTCAGTGAAAGGTTATAGATGTTATCTCTTGTTCCAAAGGAAGAAATGTTGTCTCCAATGCAGACCTTGGAGACACAGCAGCCATGCGTAATCGGCAGAAAAATCTGTCCTGCTGAGCTACATTGCCCCATGAGAATACAAACACCAAAATGCTGTGACCTTCATGAAGCTGGGGCCTCCCAGTAGCACACTGTATTTTTTTGTTTGTGGAAAATAGAGGCAACTGTTCAGCAAAGCAGGGACTCAGGACACAGCACCTCCCTGCTATGCACAGGTTCACCAGAAATGGCTGATGCAGCCAAAATGTGCATAATCAAACTGGGACACAAGATGAACAGTGGTGATGACAGCTGATCTTTCACTTGCTCTTTATATTTTCTGCCTTTTCTCTGGGTTTGTTTTCCTCTTTTCTTCCTTTGCATTTGTCACGGAAGCATCTGTGAGTTTTATTAAACAAATGTTACACATTAAAACCCCATTGCTGCCCGCCGGAAAGGAAAATGGTATCTTATTTGAAAACAATATGTAATTGTTATTGCTGTCTCGTTGCAAGTTATGCCCCTGAAAAATGATACTGACTTACTTAGTAGCAGAGGAAAAGTATTATAACTACAGCAGAAAATTAATTGTTGCATTATCTTTGGGAAATACAGTCTACAGTTTCAAATACCATAATACAAATGCTTGGCATATTGTACTCTTAGACATGTCTATGATCACTTCAAGGAGAAGGTACAACATTTTTTCCTTGATGCTTTTGTCCATCTGTCTCAATGGTAGTCATAAATGTTTGGTTTGGTGAAGCACACGGGTGCTGATATCATCTGTCCAACAGACCTTTTCTGATCATAATTCCTATTCTGTTTCACATAGAGGCCTTGCAGAAGCAACGGTCAAGACTCAGATCCTAATCAAGATATCCCAACTAAACTGATTTGACTAACAGACCTACTGCATATAGAACACCCTCCTGGATAATACCTGCGGGTCCAATGCTGATATGCCTCCAAGTACAATTTTTACCTTAAGTTGGCACCCTCAATGCCTGTACTGCCAGGTACAACTGCTAACAGTCACAGATATTTATTGTTCTTTTCTAATGTTTCCATCTTAATGTATTTCGTATTACCTTTTATTTTACTTTTTTATTTTATTTTGTTTAATTAATATTAATTATTATTAATAGATCTTTACAAATCAAATCAGGAAATTCATCACAGTTCTGTACTGGAAACCCCTTGTAAACCTAGCATTAATTAATCTGCACTAGAAAAGCCCCTCTCAGCAGAACTTTGGCCACTATTTTTCCCAGTTACCTGCTATTATTCAACAAGCATTTCATGCTAGTGAATGACATTTTCCCCTAATACTTCAGAGAAAAACATATAAATACAATTTTATCATGAGTCATGGAAGGATTTTATAAATGCTGGGTAAATTAGTATACAACAAATAGTGGGAGCTAGTGTAAAGTCATTACCCCTCTTGCTCATCCAAGAGGATTGGGACCGTAATTCAGAAGAGATGAAAGCCCTAATCATAGTAGAAGTTTATTTTTTACTACAGTACCGTAACCAATATTCACCAAAGAAAAGAGCTCTGAGAAACAGCTGTAATAAAGTTCATCATATATTCCATCTTGTTCTCCTACTACAAGTATCCCTTTAAAAGTCTAATGAGCTTTTTATTTTAAAAAATACTATATTTTAATTTATAACTTTATTTAATTTATAATTAAAAAATATAGTAAAAGAAACTCTACCTTGGATGCTGTGATTTTTCCCAATAGCTGATTTAGTCTTTCAGAATTCCAAAATAAGGCTAAGTGAAATGCTCCTATTTCCATCTTGCTTCCATCTCTAACAAGAAAACTGATGCCCATGATGATTGTAATTCATTATTTGCATTGTGGTAGTATCAAACCCTTCCTTTCCTTGGGTAGAAACTATCAAATAAGGTCCACAAACCTCTGCTCACAGATCACAGGCGCATGATGAGAGCTGAACATTTAGTGCTGATGTAACAAAGCTTCACCTATGTAAAAACCTCTGGAGACTCCCTACTCGTATTGTAGTACTTCTGAAACAAAGCCTTAAGCAAGCTGGGAAACAATAGGATAGTATGTACTACTATTTTATTTATTGCCAACTGACCCACGGTTCCCAAGTCATCCTTAGGCACTTACTTACACACCATATTAAACCTTTCATTGTCTACATAGCAGCCTTCAAATAACTTTCTTGGTAACAGCTAATGCTTCTGCTAGCAAAGAGCATTTCTTCTTTTATGACTTTGAGGTGATCTATGAAAAATGCTCATACTTCTCTAAGTGGTCTCCAGGTGAAACTCTGAAGAGATCTTTCCTCAGGGGATGCTCTGGTGAGGAGCTAGGCACATCTTCTGGGCAGGCATACACAGACTTGTTTTTAATGGTGCAGCCTCAGAGTGGAAGAATCTCTCCAGATTTCAACACTGAAGCTTGAGGGGGTGGGGGAAAGATGCTCCAAAATTGCTTTTTTAATTGCACATCTCAACTTTACAAAACTCCCCTAATTGCTAAAGCAGAAGGGAGGAGCTAATAAATTTTCCTTTAACCAGACTTCTAACTTAAAAATCTACATAGAGATTGCAGCTACATGTCCATATCAGATTTGTCTTATGAAGTATTTATTCATTCTTCTACTTTTTATCCCCCCCACCCCCCCCCCCTGATTTGAGAAGAGCAAACTTGGTACTCTCCATTCAGCATCAGCTTATATGAAGATACGCTTTAATGTAGAATAAAAGATTCTGACTAATTTTAAGAAGTTAAATACAGGCAGAACCCTGTTTGCCTGTCTGCTGCCAGTTCTACACAAGGAGCAGTGGCTGCTGATGCTGGATCTGCTTTCCCGGACGGGGGTGCTGCTTGTAACAGCCCAATGGGGTAGTTCGGATAATGATTAAGCCGTAAACCAGCACAGTGCTGCTTACCGAGATTTCAATGCTAAAAGACTAGGCCAAGCCAAATTTCAAGAGCCTGGAAACCAAGTTCCTAAGATCTCATTGGCAAGAAAAGAGGTTAATACAGCCATCGTTTCCAAGAGATGGCTCTGAAGAATTTGTCCATGCCTTCGCACCGGTGAGAAATTTCCGTGAATACTTTATAGCAGTCGATGATACGCCAAGTAAGACTGTAACCAAAACTAGTGGCAGAGTTTGTCTTTATAACTGATCTACCATTAATATAATAAAAAAAATGACTGACTGTAATAGCTTAAATCCCTGACAGTCTCAGTTGTGCCAGCAGTGCATCTCCATGCATTTTCAGCCAGGAATTGAGAACATTGAGCACCACAGATGGTGCCTCAAGGTTTCATGTGTACACGGGCACAGAGGAATGATGGTTAGCGAAAGCTTCATTTTTCCACCTTCCCTGAGATGCTAGTGGAGGAGTTATTCTGCCTGTTGTACTTGGGGTGTCAAGCGCTTTGCAGAGGTCCCATAGGGGGACCTCACCACCTTTGCTATAACACCTCATAGCCCCTTGTTAGTTCTTGCCTTTTTATGATCCTGCAAGTAGAAGCATTCATCTTATTTAAATATCCCTGAGGCTACTAGCAATAAACTATTGAACTGCATAAGAAAAAACCTGAATATAAAACCAGATGCATATGTTCGCCATGGGGATTTATGTGTTATGATACAGGGTGAAACTCTGCTCCAGCTCTATTGAATGGCAATGCAAAGCACTCCCAGCACAGCCAGATTTCCGAATTGCTGCCTGAAGGCTGAAGGAGAGCAGCATTTGCCCTAGGATCATCATCAGGTCCCTCACAATCACATTTTCACTTACTCGGTGTGGATGGGGATTTGTTGACAATTCCCTGAATTTCAATTTGGAATTGAGAGTTTGATGTTAGACCTAACATCTACAACACCATGTGTCTGCCCTGCCTCATCCCCATACACTGTATCAATCCTGTTTCCTTTCATTTAAGTTACATACGATGTAAACTATAGTAGCAACGCCTGCTCTTTTTTCTGTTTTGTTTTTGGCTTAGGGCATTATCAAGCCATTCTCAGTTTTAGTTTCTGCATTCACTTTACTGCTTTCATAAAACGGCCTTGGCAAATCTGGATGACCAATAAGGGGTGAACTTCCACTCACCTTCAGCAGCTCCAATCTGAATTTTTAAAATCCCGTTGGACTAAACGAAGGCAAAAGGTATTATTGACAGCTTTCAAATAGGTCAAAGATTTTTCATACATAAAATACTCAGAAAGACAGTTTTATCTGAACTTAATCCAAATGCACTGAAAACTTCTGAAAGCCTTACAGGGATGACGATACCTTTCTTACCTTCACTAGAAGGAGTGGATAACTTCACACTGCTCACAGGAAGCTAATGTGTGCTTTTTCCAGCCACTGGTAGAAGACATCCCAAGGCTATGTGTTTTAATATCCATTTGGTATCCAAAGTACTTGGTCATAGATAGAGAGGTTACACGCGGGGGCACATGGGTACTGTGTGGTACCCAGCTGAAGCAGTGGGCATCCTTCAACATCTTGTTTGTAAATATTTTATGCTCTAATAAATCATTAAAAAATTGATCACTTGTAATTTTGAGATTATAGAAGGACTAAAAGTGAGAGAAGCAAAGACATTAACCAAGAAATCAGGTGGGTATTAAGTTGCCATGGAAGGCATTAGGAGTGACAGACACTTGAGTCTAAAAGCTCATAGCTGAGAAAAGCAACACAAAGATGGGAATGAAGGGCTACCTTGACAAAAAAGTAACTTAACAAGTTTTGCCTCTGCTGTGATTTGCCTTTTTTTTTTTTTTCCTCATCAAATTTAAGAGCCTCCCTCACCCAAAGGAAAGAAAAAGAAAGTCGAATTATTTCAATGCAAGCATACTAAATAACAGGCATCTTTCCTGAAATCTTGTAAAACGACTTGTAGCTCTCTGCAATTAAGTCAGCTGGGTTACAGTATCCTGGAAAAGTAGACATCTATAATGGGAGTGTTGACCAGCCCTTCAGTGTAGCAATACATTGATGCCCACTCAGAGAATGAAGAAAAGCTCCTTGGAAATAAAGAATATTTTGGTCAACTTGCGAAGCAAATAAGAATTTTTCAGGTTGTGCAGAAACAAACTGGAAACACATGTAACATTAGCAGAAAAGTCTAAATTAACAAGCCTGACTGATGTTTGTCCAAATGGGTCTGAGAGGAAAAGACAAAGCAGAGAGAAGAGAGGACAGGAAGGTTTTCTGAGTAACTGCGGTTCAGGAAAGTATGTCTTTCCTCTCTATTTTTTTTCTTTTGATTTTTGTAGTTTGATGATGGAGAGTTAACTAACCCATCTTTTTCTTAACCCTAAATGCCTCTCCTTCATCTGGAAAAATGACACCAATGATGACTTCAGATTCACATTTTACTATTTAGAATCTTGTGAGAGAGCAGTATTTGCATATTCAAATATGTTATTTTCACTAGTCAGTGCCTATATGTGTCAAGCCAAGCTTTTCTTACCTTAACTTTTAATGGTGATACACATAGTAGAGTCTTTTCATTACATAGATCATTTCCAATTCCAACTACTGTGAATCAAATTCAAACCATTTTAGTGGAACCACTAGGTACCAGATAAACGTATCTAATGCAAAAACGCAAGTCAATGTTGTAATCTAGCTCCTCAAGTTCATTAATGACTGAATGACATTTAGAAAAGCATTTCCTCCAACTAAGTATACTAATTCTCAAATGAAATATATCCTATTTTCTCCTGACATGATGAGATAATGATGGTCAGTGATAATACTGAATAACTTTACCCAAGTGTTAACAGTCTCATGCATACTTTTTTATACTTAGCTAGTTCAATACTTCTAACTGTTCTGTGTTATTTCTTGCTTCAAGAAGTAAATTAAGTGCAAAAATAGAGTGAAAACAAATATTTAAAATTTGATTTCTTAATTGTTGATGCCTATCTAATAAAGCAAACTTTCATTTATTTTGTCCACATGATAGATTTAGGAGGTAACTGGCCTTCAAGGAGGTAGTCTGGATAAGAAGTCATTTGAACTTATCAAGAATAGAAAAATTGAAAGATATAAATTACAGGGATGACCCAAGTCAGAAAGTCTCTTCTTCCCTTCTTTTCCCAGTCTTCCTCATACAGCCATAATTCACTAAAGGAGTGTCGTGAACATTTCCACAACCACAAACATTTGGACTGAATGAATGGGTGAAGGAAATGTATTTTAGTAATTAGCCTATATATGGTGATCTCTTATTCAAAGGTCCAAGCCTGAAAAACTAGACAGCGAAGTAGATAGATAGAGCCACAAAGGATGAAAAAGACACAATCACATTTAAATCCCTTTTATCACTTATTTTCTATACTGGGGTTTAAAACAGTATTGTTTAGTGATACAGCACACCAGAATGTGCACTGGCCTCAAGTGTCCACTGTTGCTCATGCAGGAAAGGAGGCCGCTAACACAGGGAGCTGGGAAACAGTAACAGAAAAAAACAACAAAAAAAGGAGGAAGAGGACAATTAAAAGCAAGGGGCTTCCTCCTAAGTCTTTTGTCCCCACCCAGAACCGCTTTGCTGCCCTGCAGGGGGCTGATGAGGAGCCACGCTCCCACCAGGATCAATCGGCTGATGCACTGGTAAAGATCACTACTGGTGCCGCCAGGAAAAAGCAGCGGGCCATAGTAGCAGGGGACTTTACTCTGAAAGGAGCAGAGGCACCCATCTGTCAACCTGACCCAGGCTCAAGGGAGGTGTGTTGCCTACCAGAGGCTCGGATCAGGGATGTTGCAGAGAGGCTGCCTGCTCTAGTCAGTCCTACTGACTGTTACTCACTTGCAGTGATCCATGTGGGTGCTGCTGATATAAATAGCAGCAGCCCAGAGAACATAAAGAAGGACTGCAGAGCTCTGGGAGAGGTGGTTAGGGGCTCTGGAGCACAGATTGTCTTTTCGTCAATTCTCCAGGATACAGAGGAGGACCTTAAAAAGGCTAGGAGGATTGGCCAGGTGAATAAACCGTTAGAAGGGTGGTGCTGTAGTCAGGGGTTTGGGAACCCACAAGCTGTGTGGTTCGGTTGATACATTGGAGGGAAGGAATGCCATCCAGAGGGACCCTGACACACTTGTGAGGTGGGCTGATGCCAACCTGATGAAGTTTAACCATGACAAGTGCAAGGTCCTGCACCTGGGTTGGACCAATCCCAGGCACAGCTATAGGTCAGGCAGAGAAGAGATTCAGAGCAGCCCTGCAGAGAAGGACTTGGGGGTGTTGGTCAATGAAAAAATGAACATGAGCCGGCTGCAGTGTGCGCTCACAGCCCAGAAAGCCAACTGTATCCTGGACTGCATCAAAAGGAGCGTGACCAGCAGGTCGAGGGAGGTGATCCTGCCCCTCTACTCTGCTCTTGTGAGACCTCACTTGGAGTATTGTGTGCAGTTCTGGTGTCCTCAGCATGAAAAGGACATGGAACTGTTGGAACAAGTCCAAAGGAGGGCCACAAGAATGATCAGGGGACTGAAGCACCTCCCGTATGAAGATAGGCTGAGAAAGTTGTGGCTGTTCAGCTTGGAGAAGAGAAGGCTGCGTGGAGACCTCCTAGCAGCCTTCCAGTATCTGAAGGGGGCCTATAGGGATGCTGGGGAGGGGCTCTTCATGAGGGACTGTGGTGAGAGGACAAGGGGTAATGGGTTCAAACTTAAACAGGGGAAGTTGAGATTGGATATAAGGAAGAAATTCTTTCCTGTGAGGGTGTTGAGGCACTGGAATGGGTTGCCCAGGGAAGTTATGAATGCTCCATCGCTGGCAGTGTTCAAGGCTGGGTTGGACAGAGCCTTGGGTGGCATGGTTTAGTGGGAGGTGTCCCTGCCCATGGCAGGGGGGTTGGAACTAGATGATCTTAAGGTCCTTTCCAACCCTAACTATTCTATGATTCTATGATTCTGTATTTTCTAATGCATGCTATATTTTATAACGTGCCCCAGAGTCACTAATAAGTATTGAAGATTCTTGAAGGGATTATTCAATTTTTATCTTATTTCTGCAGCTAAGTGTGGAAATCCCATGTCAGCTGCATGAACATTTTTGCAACTGCCTGTGGTTTGAATTGCCTGATAGAGTTTTCTGTTTCAATGAACCACTGTGAGAGAAAAATCATGTGCTAAAGGTGTAGCCCAGCAATGAATTAGTAAATAGCTGCTCCTCTGAAGATCAGCTCAGTAAGAAGCAGGCGTCTGAATGAAATAAGGTTCCTGGGGAGTCTGTGGCACCAGACATGCCAAAAAGAGAGGCATGAAACCTTGTTATATGCCATGACCAAGTAAAAGGAATTTTTACCTAGGCAGTATTGGTGGTTAATATTCTGCTCTTGTGCTCCCCTTATTGAAGCTCCAGCATGCTTTTGTTTATGATCTGGTTCTTGTTCAGCACATTTACATGCAACTGACTGCTCAAGTGGCTCAGTCACCTCTAGTATAAAATGGAGCTGAGCTGAAAGACTAAAGGCTGGACCTTTGTTTGCAACATCAAGTAAGCACAAAGAAAAATATCAAAACTTTTTCTTTTCCTTTGATAAAAGCCTTACCGATAGCTTCCTCATTCAGGAGTGTGGCATGGGTACATTACAGTTGGTTAAAAGACTCCATGCTTATTTATGTTTTGCCTACTTTTTTTACTTTTAATTAAGTTTGTTAGTCAGAGGTAGCTCAATGACACAGCATTTAACTTAGCAATACACAGCAACATCCACACCTTAATTAAAACTTGATGTGCCAAGCTCTAATCCTGATGCGAAAAGATAAAAACCCCCACAATTAAATAATCTTAACTCCCTCAGCCAACTTCTTAGAAAAGAAGTGACATATGGCAAGCAATCTTCTCTGCAAAACAGCAAACAAACACAGCACTACCACCGTGTGTTAAGAGATGCTGTCCTTTTGCAGGATGTATTTAAAAACACGCTCTCCCCACAAGCAGCAGGTATGCAACTTGAACAGTTTCTAACATATAATGCAACCAGAGTGACCTGAAAGGAAAGGGAGAAAGGCAGCAAAGGAGATGAAATACCATGTATTAAAATCGCAGTTTTCCAGTTTTTTAAATTGTTAACTTCCAAGTTTGAAATTCGTGAAATGTGACAAATAAGGAAAGAATTGAGAACACCTGCTGCCCTTGATGTGTCTGACAAGATAACACCTAAGTAGAAATGGGTAGCAGAATTAAGTTCCGTTGAATTAAGCACCCTCATTCTAGCTGGAGTGAGGAATGAAGCCATATATTTAGTTGCTGTAAATCTGCCTAAGTTTGGGGTTTTTTTCCCCTATTTCATGGCTCCGTTACCTAATCATCCTGTTGTAATATATGCATACTGTATGCAAAAAAAGCATGCATTATTTTTGTGCCCAGCACAAAAAATCCAAAGGAGCCACTATATATTGCTGTTTGGTGTGTTTAGCAGACATCATATAACAAGTGAACAAAGACTATAATTTCAAATAACAATAGTTTTATCCTAACCAGGTTCTCTGCTATGGTAATGTTAATGATAAACCTGGCTTCGCACAAGCAGGCTGAAGGAGGTGTGCAGGGCAATATGCTGGAGAAGGAATGGCAGCACAATGGTACAGTGATCCATTTGTTCATATTTTGCTATTGCATATTTGAAAAGGTCAGACCCAGATAAAACTGCCAAGATACAATATTCCTCTGAGAGGAAGAACATGGTTTATGTGTCTCAGCTTTGCCAAAAAACTATGGAAACCAATACTTCATTTTGTGAATAAAGATGTAGGCACAAATACTGCCTAAAGCAGGGTGAAGACCACCCTTGGGCAGAAGTGCTTAGGAGTTGCAGTGATGAAAGGTTGGGGGTGTGCTTTGTTTTGCAGAACTTTTGGGTGTGTATAATACGCCTGTCTAAACAGAATTAGTGTGTCTGATGGCTGATCCAATATTGCAAGGAGGTCCTCTATTCAGAACTTGTTTTCCTTCCACGCTTACCCTACTTTGTGTATTGTGATAGATTACACTGGTTTCATAAGTGGCAGTCACAGTTACTGTCCATCTGGATATGCTTTGAGGCCTTATAAGGTTTTAACAATGTGAAGAGGGAAAAATACTCAAGTATGCAGCCAGAAGGAAGTGGTTATCTCAAGATGTAACCTACTGTCCCTAGAAAGGTACAAAGCACACTTCACAGTCAATGTAAAACTTATTTAGATCTGTAACCTTAAAAACAAAGCTAAAAGTATTCTCTTAAGAGGTAAGAAATTATCCCTTTGTATCTGTAATCTTTTAATGAACAAAAATACGTATAATTATTAAAATAATACTACATAAAATAATACTTGATTCAGGGCATGTATAAATGAATCTAATACTTAACTCTTGCACTTGTCCTATTGCTTGCTTTTTATTAAGGAGATTTCATGCTTTTTGACATCCTTTAATAAGATTTTGGTCTGCTGTAATTTATTCTTACGCTATTCATCACAGAATGACAAACACTTCTCAAAATGTTTGTACATGCTTGTCATGTTTTTTCCACATTTAAGAAGTCCTCTTTCCTATTTTGGATTTTTCCAGTGCTTAATAATTCTTTTTCTAAAAAAAGCACAAACAACAATATGGAGGATAAGCTTGAATTTCATATACATTTCATGACAAAGAACAGTTGTTACCAATGTGATAATGTGATAAATGTGATGAGACAAGCCACGTGAATAAATATTTGGAAAAAATTAAGACAGCTTGAACAGACATCTATTACTACTATTTGCAATTCCACATGTCCTGAATTACACATCACAAATTCTGGTATTTCCTGCGAACGTAGCTTTCGGTTCCTAGATTCGACTGGCTGAGGAGTAAGATCCCGAATTCCACAGAACTAAATTCCCCAGAAGATTCACTAGTGCATTTCAGTAAGTGGGAAAAAGCCCCATAGATAATTTTTTTGCAAGAAGTGTGCACACAAAGAAGCATTTTAGTAAGCTCACATACTGCATGAGCGACTTGCAGGTTTTCCTTCAGGCAAAGAAGAAAAATGTTATCCCAGCCCAACTCACCCTCTCCGTCTTTAACTCCTACAGATAGATTATGATCTGTTTTCAAACATCTGGCTAGGCAATATTATGGTTCTGCAATCAAACTACTCAAGTGCACATCCTCTATCAGTGGAGTAGGCCTTTTGAAGTCACTAAGGTTTAGACTGGTCATCTTTAAAAGTAGGCAGTTACCTGTGTCAGGGTCTAAGGAACACATCAGGGCTTTGGGATCACATCTCTAAACTACTGCTTCACATCATCAGATAATACATGGTTTAACTATTTTCTGCAAGGAGAGCCTGGATTGCTTGTTTACTGCTCAGAAATCAGCAGCACTGTATTTTATACAGAGCCATGGCTGTCTTCATGTATGCTTCAGGTTGGCACATCCTGGGGGCAGCTGGAGCTCCTGCAAGCTGCAGGGCCTGCCAGCAGGGTGGGACAGGCAGGCTTCCCATGGATGGTGGAAGACTGCAGCCCACAGCTCCCAGTACCTAATTGTAAACCCATTACATTTGGGATGACACAAATGAATGGTGTACAAGTGCACAGCCACAGGCTCCAGGTCTATGCTATGCTGAGGGAGATTTATTAGTACAGCATGTCCAGCTGGATCTCAGACCTGGATTTGTCATGCCTTTCTGCTCAACGAGTGGTACAAAAGGACATGGCACACACCATGTCCCAGTCCCCAGTGTGCCAGTACACTGCCCTATTACTCCAGCATTCAGTTAGCTCCAAATCACACTGTCACCCAGGTTTGCTGGGTGACATAGCACAAGAGAAGCCAAATTACACAAAACTGTCTTACTCTGATATATTGGGTAGTTAGTTACCATTAGCCCCCAGAGCAAAATAATACCTGGGCTGAGAATAGTGTCAGGGGTCTTCGCACAGCAGCTGCAACTGTGCCTGCAATTGCAAGTGCAATTTAAGTCTCTCTTGCTCATATACAGCTTTCTGGTACTTCATCCCTTGGCTATGACAGACAGGCTGATAATTTTTTTCTTTGTCATTTGTCAGAAAGGATTACATTATGTTGGGCTGGAGAAAACCTCTCCTACTGTGGGAGACACAAAAAAAAGAAAAGCAACTGCAACAGCATCATAAGGCAGAGATGCTGTTAGAACAGTGAAGGGTTTTCCTGTAGTTTCTTAGTGCTCATCTGCAATAAATTTTATGAGGGTTTGGAAGAAATAAGAGGCCTAAGTTAAACAGCAGGTTCACCGGTGTGGAAAGCTGTGTAGCATGGCTACTGGCAAATCTTTGTTTTAACCATCCTGACAGGTCCCAGCCATACCCTCAGCTATAAAAATGGGTTGGAGAAGCTCTTTACCTTGCAAATATAACACCTACTTACTCTCAGTAATACACAATGGTATTTCAATATGAAGAGAAGCAATAGTCATCTAATTTAAAAAAAACCCAAACAACAGTGAACAGAGGTAGGAAAGCTTATCATGCTGAAGACAAAATGTGAAGGAAACTCACAGATTTATTGTCATTCATTCAGGATGATGTATGAAGAAATAAACATAACTGAAAGTAGCTACGTTGAAATGCTATCTGCTATGTGAATGTACTGCCTGAAATTTCAAAAGATCAGGATTAGTACTCATAATAGCATCACTCAAAAGAAACTGGAGTAGGAGACCAATATTTGGTATACAAAGAAGGTCTGAGCTAAGCTTTCATCTGAGCTAAGAAAAGCAGATGAAACTTAAATTGTAGGCTATACGGCCAAGTAGATGATCAGGAAAAATGAAAAGAAAATAAAAAAACAGAAAGGATAAAAATAATCCTTTAAAGACAGATACTAATCTTTTAGACAGGATGAAAAGGCTATTAAGAAATGGGTTTGGAAGTATGACATGAACTGTACAAATAAGAAGTGAAGTACTGTTGTAAGTTTGAGAGAGATTTAGAGAGAAGCTCTCCCTTTTAAATTTAAGTGCTCATATGAGTGAAAGAAGGGACGCAGAGGATTCAAGTGGATGTAAGTTGTTTATAACACAAGCATTAAAGATAGTGCGGTTTTGGTTCTGTTTGCATGCAGAAAAGACATCTGAATAACCTGTCATCTCAGCCAATTGTTCCAGAAAACTACTTCTTTCCTAAAGAAGTCGTATGTGATTGATTTCTGAAGGAACTGCTGAGTTATGGTCCCACGAATATCACGGCATTTCTCTCTATTAAAGTTCTCCAGCGAGCTTAGCCTCCTCATTTAATTTAGACTGTAGTTATCGAGGCTCATACTTTCAGCTCTGGTAATTGTTTGCATCGCCCATTGAGTTAGCCAAGGGAATCACTGTATAAATACAGTTAAAGGATTTTGCATTAAGGTCTCTTATCTTCTATTTAAGCCTCAAAAGGCAAACATATCTTCAGTTTGGTTGATTTCCCTGAACTGAGGAGGAGCACAATAGTGAAGAGAAATCACAGTGAATCCCAAACAACAAGATAGTTAATAATTGAGGCACTAATGCATGAAAAACAATGTTTTATGTCTTTTATGTCTCTATTTTATGGTACTGTAAGACCTAGGAGGAGCTAACTGATCTGAAACTATTCACTGTGTTCATTCCCATGGCACACTTCTGACTGGTACCTGAGTAACCCTAATTCTACCCTTCTAGAGGAGCAGTCACAAAGTCCACTAATTTTACCCCACCTTGTGTATCAGAGATACAGAAAAAATTGATACCTTTTTTTTGTTGAAATAGTTTCAAACATCTTGCCATTTGTGTAAGCATATAGAATTACTAAATCAAAGATGCGTAGAGATAAAAGAACATTTTTATAAATCACAAAGTGAAAAACATAATAAAAAGGATGAATCTGATTTTAAAAAAATAATCTGAAAATATAATAAATTGTATTAATCCACTCTTACATCTAAGCTTTGATTTTACTTTGATTTTGAGTTGTAAAGCATTATATATCTCTAGAAGCAAAAAAAAAAAGGTGACAGCAATTCAGTCTTAAACAATAAGAACTATAGCACAAAGGGTAATAAAACATTGGAAATGATTTATGGTGTAATGCATCACTCTATGCATCTTTGCAGAAAGAAAATAGCCAAATAACCTCAGCTTTAATAATCATTTTCCCAGTTACTGCAGATAAGGACCTTCAAAATGTATGTATAAGAATGGAAATGTTTATAAAAGACCAGAGGCTTCCAAAATTCACTGCGTACCAGGTCTAGTGAGTGCAATGCCAACAGTAATATATGAAATCTGATCTGACAATTTCATAATTTTCCTTTGTTTGAGGAGAAACTCAGGCAATGAAAATGTACAGCATCCCGCCAAAACTGAAAAAAAGCAGTTAGTGGAAAGGTAATGACCACTAGTCAAGTTTCTCACTGGCAAAGTATGAAACAAAGATGAAGAATTAATTACATTAAGAAATCCCAAAGAGCATGGTTTAGATTAAAGGATGCTCTTTTTAACAAGACAGCTGGAATGCTGATGTAGCGCTGTTCATGCATGTGTTTGGAAGGTATTTCACAGACTCTAATTTTAGAGAGCGCTTCTAAAGGCTGGTGCTCTTTCACTGTTCTGTGCCATCTCCAATTTATCTTAAGTACAAAATAGAAAAAATAATAGAAACTACAGCTTCTAGTTAAATAGGAGTCTTTAAAGAAACACAATAAAACAAGATATGGTCCAAATCCTGTAGATCCAGAACCTATGGTAGGTTGGCAGGTCCCCTTTTACCTATAAGCAATAATGAAGTAAAAGCCAACCTGTCAAACTTCAGCAAGTTTAATTCAGTCCCTTGGCTCACGTCGACTACACTGAACTCTGCATAGAGCAATAAATTGTTGTACCAAAATCCTGGTGTTCAGACCTGGTTGTGTGGTTTATCTTTGAAAATCGGGTTCTATATTACTCTCCGGCTAGTAATTTTTAGCAGGACTATGCATCTGGTAACAGCCTGCCTCAGCCCACCTCCATCGGCAGTTTCCAATATATTCAGAGCTCCTCTGTATTCACTAAACATTATGTGCACAGATTACTTCAGCGTCATGGGTTCAGCAATAGCAGTTATTTTTCTCCTTCTTGGTAGCTGGTGCAGCGCTGTGGTTTTGATTTTGGGCCTGGGAGCAGCGCTGATAACACCAGTGTTTTCAGTTACTGCTTGGTAGTGTTTTGGTCTGACCAAGAACTTTCTGAGTCTCATGCTCTGCCAGGGAGGAGGGGAAGCCGGGAGGAAGCAGAGACAGGACACCTGACCCAAACTGACCAAAGAGGTTATTCCATACCACAACACATCATGTCCAGGATGTAAAACCGGAGGGCAGAGAACCAGAAGGGGGTTGGGGGTGCACGGCATGGTTGGGCTTTTGGTATCGGGGGGTGAGCAGCTGTATTCTCTTTCCTTGTATTTCTCTTGTATTACTACTGGTGGTAGCAGCAGTGATTTGTGTTATACCTTAGTTGCTAAACTGTTCTTATCTCAACCTGTGGAAGTTGCATTCTTTTGATTCTCCTCCCCATCCCCCCGGGAAGAAAGAGGGGGAGTGAGTGAGTGAACAAACTGGGTGAGTTATTAGCCTGGGTGAGGCTTAAACCACGACATTCAGTGACATCTCAACTAAAGGGTTACGACAGAATATCAGACATACATTTCTGAAAATGGTGGCCTACCTTCCTTGTGAGCTGTAGTGGTTTAAGCCCAGCTATAACTCACACAGTTTGCTCACTCTCTCCCCCCTCTTTCTTCCCCCCCCCCCCCCCCCCAGGGGTTGAAAGAATGTAACTCCCACGGGTTGAGATAAGAACAGGCCAGTAACTAAGACAGAACACAAACCACTACTGCTATCACCAATAATAACAATGACAAGGGAAACAACAAGGGAAGAGAATACAATTGCTCACCACCCACCAACCAATAACCAGCCCAACCCAGCAGTGATCCAACCCTTCCGGGTCTCTGCCCCCAGTTTTTACATCCTGGGCATGATGCGCTGTGGTATGGATTACCTCTTTGGCTATTTTGGGTCAGGTGTCCTGTGTCTGCTTCTTCCTGGCTTCCCCTCCTCCCTGGCAGAGCATGAGACTCAGAAAGTCCTTGGTCAGAGTAAACATTACTGAGCAGTAACTAAAACCACTGGTGTTATCAGCATTGTTCCCAGGCCAAAAGTCAAAAACACAGTGCTGCACCAGCTACCAAGAAGGAGAAAAATGACTGCTACTGCTGAACCCGGGACATGAGCTTATGGCAATCGCATGTGTCTTTAAGAGAAATTCTAGGCCAGTGCTCTGTGGTTCTGTTAATCAGGTTTGCAACTGCTTGCTAAAATTACATCTTTCAATTGACAAGAAGCCTTGAGTGCTCTTCAAGTTGAAGGGTGAGAGCTTCCTCTTGTCTCAAACAGGAATAAACCCTGCTTACTGGTGCCAGTTCAGCTCTGAAAAAGTGACAAGCCAGCTCTGACTGCTAATGGTGTCTGTACTACATTTTCCTGCAGTGAACAGTCTACTCCCCCTCTTAGAGCCCTATTCAAATGATTTCTCTTCCTTCTTTCTCAACCTGCAAGGTACTAGGCCAAACCCATGGTAAGGTTCTGCAAGGACAAATGCTTGATGTTGCTTTTGCCCTGCCCGCTCCCCCTTTCTGACTTCATGTATTTTTGTGTGTCTTTCCTTGTCACCCCCCAAAGTTTTTCTATCTCCCTCTTCTCTCATCGCCTGGCAAAAGTTTTACTTAATGTCAATAGCCCAATGAGACAGTTTCTCCTTTACTATCCACATTTCATTGTTGCAAATGCAAGACGGGATGAGGGATGACTCTTGTGTTACTGAAAGAGAGTGAAGGTTCGATTGACTTTGCCAGGGTAAAAATTTCACCCTCAGGGACCTACCAGTAGAAATAGGAGAGAATTTCCATTTTCACAGAGAATTTGCAACCCCTTAATTGTATTGGGAACCTCAAATATTTTCTTCACAGGGCAAAGTTCGTATCTTATTTCAGATGAATGTAGTGGCTGAGCATCATCTGCTGCTCAAAATCCTTTAGAAGTTACTTAGAACTAAAACAGGCATAAAGGAGAAGCATGGTGGGAAAGGGTTGTTTGCTATTAAACACCAGCATAAGCCAAGCTGGGCTTTTTGTCTATTCCCTTCCCTCATTTTGTTCACACAGTCCTCTTCACCCTTCAGACAGCCCCAGAATGCTAATTTTCTAATCAGTTGGAGAAGGAAAACTCTTATAGAAATCAATTGAAATACTATTCTAAACCTCATCTAATGAGCCTGGATCCACACCCATAAATAAACTTCCACTCTTTCCCTCCTTAACTTCCAAGAATGCTAGTTCCCGCACTCTATATAAGCTGACACAGTCAAATTCAAAATTAATATTTAAAATAATTTTCAAAAAGGTGGGGTTTTTTGGTGGTGGTTTTTTTTAAACAAACTGGCAGGTGGGTTTTATGAAGAAATAAATGGTTTAAAGAAAAGTCTAATTGTCCTCTTTTCACAGATTTAGGATTTCTCTTCATAGAGCAGCAGATGACACGGATGCTCAGGATGATTCAGTTAAATGATACCGAAATAATAAAGCTGAGATCAGCTTTATTCTTCATCCTACTTCCCACTATATTTTGAACTTTAAGGCATTCTATTACATTCTATTGTTCTGTTTTTCTCAGGGGTAAAATCAGAATACACATAACCCGCAGTTAGCAGTAATAACAATGTGAAAACCACACAAAAAAAAAGACTATGTGCTTTTGTCTTTCCTAATGGTTTGAAAGAAACTCTTGATAAATCAGCATAGTTTGCTATGTTTTTCCCTTTTCTTCCCAAGTTCTGTTGCCTTGATTAGATAAAAAAAAATAAAAAAAAAAAAAAAAATGGGAGCTGTCAATCTGTGTTCTTTTCAGGTCTTCCCTGTCTCTTTCTAAATTAGTTACAGCCTCCTTTTTGTAGCTTTATAGCCAGCCTGCCCTAATTTAATTACCATGACTTGTGTGGCTTAAAGATAAATAGTTTTATTCAGTCTGCCTACTTTTGTATAAGCTTTCCCATTCACACATCTTTCTATATTTTGGCATGCAGAATTCTTGTCCCCTGTTCTTCAGCAGGTTAACACAAGGTTAGTTTTATAGCATTGTCCATATTTTCACAAAAAAGGCCTTTGATGCAGTTCTGCTCTGTCCCTGCTTTACTATATCTGTGTGCTGTGAGTCTGCGGGCCTTTGTGGGACAGAAACAAAGATGGGCTGGGTCTCAAAAGCATGGGATGGCAAATACATCATTATGCCCATGATGAGACAGAAATCCTCAATGCATCCAAGCTACCTGCTAATGTCTAAGATTTTATTCTTATTTGAAGAAAGAAGTTCAGAAATCAAGGCTTGAGATGCTGCAGAGACAGGAAGATTTTAAGACCTACGGTGGTGCAGTTGGACTAATTACCATGCTATTCTTGTAAAAACACTTGACAAGTACAAACGTCCTGGCCATCACAGGTTATAACTTTATTCAGTCTGGGTTTAAAGGGCAAATGAAAAGTACTAAAGGTTCCGGGGGCCCTCATCAGTAATAATGAGCTTAATAAATAAAGAAAATAAATAAAAATAAAAAATTATACAACTCCAGAACACTAGTTCTGTATGTAGGTGTTTTGTTCAAAGGATGCTTTGAAATTATATGATAGGGTGGGATATGTGCTATGCTCGAAAACAAGAAATGAACTTCCAAAATAAGAGCTATGAATTTACTAGACATGACTTTCTCATAGGTGCTATGGTAGTTTCCCTGCATTGGAAGGCTTCTGTCTTAAAACAAGCTGCCCAAGGATGGCACTTGCACAAAATGTCTGACAGCAAATGTACACTGCTCTCGTGAGACCTCACTTGGAGTATTGTGTGCAGTTCTGGTGTCCTCAACATAAAAAGGACATGGAACTGTTGGAACAAGTCCAAAGGAGGGCCACGAGGATGATCAGGGGACTGGAGCACCTCCAGTATGAAGATAGGCTGAAGAAGTTGGGGCTGTTCAGCCTGGAGAAGAGAAGGCTGCATGGAGATCCTCAGAGCAGCCTTCCAGTATCTGAAGGAGACCTATAGGGATGGTGGGGAGGGACTCTTCATGAGGGACTGTAGTGAGAGGACAAAGGGTAACATGTTCAAACTTAAACAGGGGAAGTTGAGATTGGATATGAGGAAGAAATTCTTTCCTGTAAGGGTGGCGAGGCACTGGAATGGGTTGCCCAGGGAAGTTATGAATGCTCCATTGCTGGCAGTGTTCAAGGCCGGGTAGGACAGAGCCTTGGGTGGCACTGTTTAGTGGGAGGTGTCCCTGCCCATGGCAGGGGGGTTGGAACTAGATGGTCTTAAGGTCCTTTCCAAACCTAACTATTCTATGATTCTATGATTCTATGTGCTGAGCTATCCAGAACACACACAAAAAAATTGACACTCCTTTACAAAGATGATTCAGAAAAATAACACTGGCAAAAAAGAGGCAAAGAAATGCATTTAAATGTTCTACAGATGAATCAAAAGTCATGTCATTAAACAAAGTTCCAGAGGATCTATGTAAACAGTACCTGAAGATGAACACAGCCCATATTTGTGCACATACCAGAAGCTAATATGCTATAGATAGATACAAAGCAAACCCAATATTTCCATGTGTTAACACCTAGAGCAAGAGAAGAGTCCATTGAGACTGGATTGCTTGGAAAATGGAGAGGTAAATCTAGTTAGTCACCACTAACTAGAAAACCTTATGGAAGAAATGAAGGGTACAACAAACAAAGGAAGGTGTATTTGATTTCTGTTTAGACTAAAATAACCTAACAGTGCAAGGGATGGATCCACTAGTAGCCTGCCTCACCTCCTCTTATAGCCTGTAACTGGCTTCAGTAAGCAAAGACTTTGCTTATTAGTGACTACTTTTGAAAAAACTCACTGAATACCTTATTTTTACCTAGGTCCTCCCTTCACAAGCAGTACTGAAGTAATGAAAAAGCAGCGGCCCTGAAGCGCAGTGTTGCATCCGCACAGAAAACAGTCTGCTATGACTCCGGAAAGAGACTGCCTGAGGTCATTGGGGCAAACCCTCTCTGTTGTTTTTGTTGGCTTTTAAGGAATTAAAAAAAAAAAAGTCCTGCTGAGCAGATAAGGCTTTAAAGGCTCCACAGATAGGTGCAAACGCACAGGAGAGTTTATGGCACACTATTAATCTCTCTTAGAAAGATGAAGTGTTGATGCAACTTTGATGAAATATGAAGCCACCATTTAGAAGGAAAAAAAAAAGGGAGACTTGAATACTTCAAATACAGCATTTTCATTGCCAAAGTACACTTATGAGATCAGAGAGTCTTTCCTCACTAACAGAAAAATACTCATTTTGATTTCTATTAATGGCTCACTTGAATCAAGCTGTTTGCAGTTGCCCACTCCCACATCCTCTCAAAAGGGATTTATCAGAGTGGGTCTCTCTTGAAAATCAAGTTTCTTGGCCTTTTGTTGAGCTAGCACAAGTGTTGCTGGTAACAAGTAAGATTTAGTCAGAATGGTGTGTCTGCTCTATCATGGAAGACAAATAAAAGCACTTATGTCCACACTCACATCTCAACAGCGATGAACAAGATGTCCATTAATTGGGTCACCTTTGCAGGTATTTATATCCCTCTTAAGTAGTCATGGACCAAACAAGAATCTCCACTTCCTGGACTTCTACTGCTGGCTCAACATTGCTGCAGCCACACAACACAGCTTACCAGTCTGGTACAGACTCACTCTTTGGGGGATTTTTGCATGTTTTTAAGGAATATCTAAAAGCACAAAGATGACATAAAGATTTAAATAAACATGCTGGCTCACTCAACCAAAATGCAACTGTACGCCTGTGCCTGATTCAGATCACATTTCCATCACTGTGTGCATCAGTGAAGATTTTGTATTAACAGTCATGGAATCACAGCCTGAAACTGCACAATAGTAAGAAGTTCTTCATCTCTGTAGGACACAGTCACTTGATATTTCTCTAGCCTATAAGGCCCATGGAATTTATCGGCACATACCCTGAACCTGATGAATAATGATCATATGCTCTAAATATTAAAAATAAAATATTAAAATAGACCCCTAATTTCTCTACATTTTTACTTTAAACTGTTACATAAGCGGATATAAGATTTCCAGTAACATAACTTCATAGTATGAAAATGCCTTCAAGCTGTCCCAGGATAAAAATGCTTTACACAGAGACATGTCCCCTATACACATAACCATGAAATTTATGGCAGGAACACTGACAAATTCCTTCTATTACGCTGCTGGACCCTTTAAAATACAGAAAGCAAGCAACCAGATTACACAACTACAAAATCCTCCTGAAAAGAATGAATCGTGATGGTTTTTTCCTCTCTCTCTAAAGGGCAAAAGATTGACTAGGAAAACATGAGTGATAATAAATATTAAAAAACCAAATCAAGCTGATTTTGGTTTTGATAAGATAATAAGTTTCTGTTACACTCCTATAATTACTGCATTTCTTCATAATCTCACATATTAACATTCAGATGAATGTTAGTATCATTGTACGAGGTCTGCCTCCATATAAATACATAATGTCTTGCCTATGAACACTAAATATATTTCATAGTTTAAATATAATTCTGTTCAGGCTTGTTACAATTTTTAATACAAATGTAGATATGTAATCTAGAAGCGTAATTTCATGGTTTATCTTGATACTTCTAGAAGACCCTCCAGCCCTTTTTAAAAAAGGCATCTATTCAGGTTTAGAAGAGTTTATTTGAAGTCATTAGTGAAGCAAATTGTTACCACTAATTCTGACCTACCACAGGTTTTAAAAGAATCACCCATGAAACTTAAAAGAAAACCCAACAAATGTGTTTTATGAATCTATGTGCAATATTTTGGTTACAATGAAATAAAATGCTGATACGTGCCAGACACCCTGAAGTTGCTCTCCTGTGACTAATTCTTCTGCACTGGTTTTTAAATTAATCTCCTAGTGCTTGGCCTCTTCCCACCCTTGTTATTAAACTAACAAAAGCAGTGTATACCAACCCCACTAAAGCAAAAGCATAAACCAGAAACTCTTTCAAGCATTTCCTTCACCCTTGTAGACAGCTTTACCGAAAAATCACATTAATGTTATATTAAACAAAATTGATACAAAAAAAAATTATTTCAATAAATTAAATATTTTATTTCCAAATGTGATAGTCAAATTCCTTGTTTGGGCACTATTGGTCTACTTATCTGAAGGGAATATTCCCAAGCAATGTACAGATTACAACATTCCTGTAGGTGCAAAAAAAAACCAAAAGCAAAATCCTTCACTGTGAGCCATCTCAAGAAATACTGCAAGCCTCAGCAAAATCATGATCAATGCATTTTGATAAAGTGTTCAAAACTTCAGAGCCTGAGGCTGTATTCCTCACATAGATTCACCTACAGGAATTCAGAGAAACCTGACGAGTGGTCCAGCCAGGCTTTCCCACCATCCTTTTTGATATTTAATGATCTTTATTTGGAACTTTTTTTTGACTGAACTGGTGTATCATTTCAGAGCGCCAACTCATGAACACAAGCAGACCAGTTTGCAAGCTGAGGCAGCTGCGCTCCTTGCCTTTAGTCCTTCCTGTATTCCTCTTCCTCTGGGGAAGGAAAGGTGAGACAGGAGAGACAGATAAACAGCTCCGAAATGGCTCAAGCTCAGTTTCCTATAGTAACTTACACCTACAGTTCTGATAATAAAATAAAATGAACACTCTGTATGGTAAAGAAGGCACCAGTGGTGGATAAGGACAGCAGAAGCAAGGACACAGAAAATAGGATAGGAAGGATATGTGGGGCATGCAAATCTATGATGAAAGAATGGAATGAGACTGACCTGGCCTCCTTGAGAAGTTCTTCTGACAATGCCAAGATGTTTTTGGCAACCATGACTGATGACTTCTACTCTTCTTTCTAGGAAGATGTAAATATACTTTTTCTATCTGTCCAGCTGATTTAGATATTAGTTCCACAAAAGGTTACCTCTTCCAGTATGAAAGTGCAATGGTCCTTGATCTCATTTCATGTCTACAGATATTTTCATGTTACCAAAAGTAATGTAAGAGGAGCAACCACAGATGAATTTTAGAAAAGGTCATTTCTTATCTGCATACCTGTTTTTGTTACATCCTGCACAAAAAGTATGTCAGAATGAGAGATGCCATGAGAAAATAAAAAGTACAGATAAATTCACTGATCCCTATGTGCATCAAACACTGACTGCATTTGGCAGAAGAGCACATCTGATCTTTACTGCAGCCAGATTCAAGAAAATAAAAGGGCAGAATATGGCATTGATTCCACTCTGCTCTGTGCTCTGATCATGCACAGAAACCAGCTGATATTTTGAGGTTCTGAGGTTACAACATGTGGCTCTTCTAAAGAATAGACTGCAACCTTGAGGGGTTTGGTTTGGTTTGGTTCATTTTTTGACTGAAATCTGACACGCATTACATGTGAACATTTGGAAGTCATATTGTTCATTATGCATTACATATAATTGCTTTAACTTTTATAGTATGCAGTCATTAAATTGACTTTCAAAATAATAGAGCACTTAACAAAACCCTTAGCAACATATGACCCAATGAAGATGAATGAGCATGGTGTCTAACTTCACGAACACTGTTTAGTGTAGATGCATACATCCCCCTTGTAAATTAGTGGCAATGCTTGCAAATAGAAGGGGCATATAGGAAGCAGGCCACATCCTGATCTATGAACAGATATACACATTTAAGTATCAATTATTTCTGGCACGGATTTCTTTCAGTCAAGATTTTCTGAACAGCAGGGAGAGATCTGATATGTGAAACAGTAGGCCCAGTCAATTAGTCTGTGACAGATAAGAACCTTTCCATAATTTGTGCTGTTGAGCTTATATGTGGTCTGTTTCTTCAGCAATTACATGTTCCCCTCTGACTTAAATCCAATTTTTATCAGCTGGGATTCTGGCATTCTTTCCAGGTGCAGCAAAGAAATACTCCATTTAGAAAGAATGAAGTTAGTCCAAGGATGGGAGACCTGCCTTTGAACATCCAGCCCAGCACAGGCAACCGGGGTGCTAGGAGGAGTTGTGCTTCAGTGCCAATCACTTCAGAGGCAGCTCGAACCCCTTCATAGGCTGCCAATATCTCTTTTTCAGTTGGGGTATAGCTGGCCTCAGATCCTTTGTATCCCCGACTCCAAAAGCCGAGGGGTCGACCTTCAAGTGTCCCCTGGAGCTTTCTGCCAGGGGCTCCAGGTAGGACCGTTCTCCCCAGCTGCAGTGTACAGTACATCTTTAACATCTGGCCCAGTCCGGACTGGTCGGAGGGCTACTGCATGAACTATCTCACGTTTAATTTGCTCAAAGGCTTGTTGTTGCTCAGGGCCCCATTTAAAATCATTCTTCTTTTTCTTGTCACATAATAGAGAGGGCTTACAATCAAACTGTAATCTGGGATGTGCATCATCCAGAACCCCACAACACCCAAAAAAGCTTGTGTTTCTTTCTTATTAGATGGTGGTGACATTGCTGTTATCTTGTTGATCACATCTGTGGGGATCTGGCAACATCCATCTTCCTATTTTATTCCCCAAAATTGAATCTCCTGGGCAGGTCCCTTGACCTTACTCCGTTTTAGGGCAAAACCGTCTTTCAGCAGGATTTGGATTATTTTCCTCCCTTTCTCAAAGACTTCTTCCACTGTATCCCCACACACAGTAATGTCATCAACATATTGCAGGTGTTCTGAAGCTTGCCCCTGTTTCAGTGCAGTCTGGATCAGTCCATGGCAGATGGTAGGGCTGTGTTTCCCCCCCTGGAGCAGTCTGTTCCAAGTGTACTGGATGCCCCTCCAAGTAAAAGCAAACTGTGGCCTGCACTCAGCTGCCAGAGGAATTGAGAAAAAGGCATTGGCAATATCAATCGTGGCATACCACTTAGCTGCCTTTGACTCCAGTTCATACTGAAGTTCTAGCATGTCTGGTACAGCAGCACTCAAGGGTGGTGTAACGTCGTTCAGGCCACGATAGTTTACTGTTAGCCTCCACCCTCCGATAGACTTTCAAAACTGGCCATATGGAGCTATTAAAGGGTGAGTGAGTCCTACAGATCACTCCTTGACTCTCCAACCTACGGATCAGCTGAAAAATAAGTGGGTCTTGCTTCCATCTTATGGGAAAGAATGCTTTTGTATTTCTACTCCTCAAAAAATTTGTGAACAAGGAAACAAACTAATTTATCATGCACACAAGCGTACCTTCTCAAAGCACCACAGGGGAACTCAACCACATAACATCCATTAATATCTGTAACAGGAGCAAGACTGAAGTATGTTGCTTTGGAAATTTGCCTTGTTATAGTTGTGTGAGTTGTGCTAAAAGAATCCTTTAAAAATAGTCAAAAAAAGTTAAGAAAATCTCCTACATCATTAACATCTTGCATTGCTTTTGGTATCTATGCATTACTACATTTTCAAAGATAAAAAAAGTAAAGTTTTCCTAAGACAACCTCCTCAAGCTACATAAAGGCCTGTGGAGTACATTAGATTGCTGACATGGCAAATTCACTCCATACGTTATTTAGCTCATGCTCCAGACAGACAAACTTTAGAAAGGCTAGACTAGTATGAGATACCACATTAGCAAAAGCAGCACCTCACACCTCTAAAAATTTTGAAACATAACCCTGAATTTTCATTTACACCCATAGAAAAAGTGAAAGATTCCCATGTTTCTTTCCCTCTGATCGTGGCTCTGTCTAGAAGTACGAAAACTTCATTTTACTTTATGAGAGTGGAAGGAGAAGGAAGAAAGGGGAGTAACACCACCCATTTTCCAGAAGCTGAAGAGGAAGGATGGTGCCTGGGAGCAGCTAGGAGTGAAAAGCATCTCCTTTTCTCAGGGACAAGAGCTCGGAGGGGCTGCTCTTAGCTTCCACTGCTCCTCCAGTTTGGGAAGGACACTAGCTTTTGCCAGTCCTTAAGGATTCAGTGGTGGGAGAGCAGATGGCTGACAAATATCAGTGGCCATAGGTGAATTCTGTGTTCAGGATTACCAGATAGTTTATTAGACAGGCAGGAATGTAGCGTGGTGAGCCCAGAGGCAGAGGAAAAGGCCCTTCTAGTTAAGCAGCTGTTACTGACCAAGGGTCTTGCTTCTGCAGCCTGCAGGATTCCTCATTACTTATAACCACAGATATGCTACTGAACCATATATGCAGTTTCTAGCACATAAAGCAGAATCATAGAATCATTTAAGGTGGAAGGTGCTGCTGGACATCATTTAGTTCAACCCCTTGCTCACGGCAAAGTCAACTTCAAAGTTAAATCAGGTTAGCTAGAGACTGTCAAGTTCTGATTATCTCCAGGGACAGAAATTACAGGGCCCCTCTGAGCAGACCCTTCCTGTTGCTGATCCACCCTCGTTGTGAGCATCCGAGAGGTATGGATGATGAAGACCTTATCTCTTACAGAAAGAAGATACTGCTGAGCAGCAGATGGGCCAGCTGCTGAGACAACCTGTTTCATGGAAATGGCAGTATTTCAAAGGGCACAGCTCTGAGGGAACTCAACACCATCCCCTTCCATTTACAGTCAGTGGTGCCTGAGACAGAAAGATTCAGAATCACTCAGAACAGACATGAGTGAGGACTCCTTAATCCCATTTTACATGCTCTTGTGGGTGTACAAGGAAGTACTGCCACAGTGATGTTTCCATCAGTAGATTCAAGTGACCTCATCAGGTATGTTTGCAGAAGTCTGTCCCTTCACCTCTTCTACTTGGTTTCTCCACAATGCAAGTCATCTGTGTGGGGTGGCTGGAAGACAGTCCTCTGGGCACTATAGAGATTACTGGCTCCAGAGATGGAAGCAATCTCAGTGATCTGGCATAGGAAATACTAAACCAAATGTTCTGGGAAGCAAGAATCAAAAAACCAAACCACACCTGTCCTGGGTTCAGCAGTAGCAGTCATTTTTCTCGTCTTAGTAGTTGGTACAGTGTTGTGGCTTTGACTTTCGGCCTGGGAACAGCGTGGGTAACACCGATGTTTTTAGTTTCTGCTTAGAATGTTTAGTCTGACCAAGGACCTTCTGAGTCTCATGCTCTGCCAGGGAGGAGGGAAAGCCAGGAGAAAGCAGAGAGAAGACACGTGACCCAAACTGACCAAAGAGGTATTCCATACCACAGCACATCATGCCCCGTATATAAACTAGGGGCAGTTACCCAGAAGAGTTAGATCACTGCTGGGGTTGGGCTGGGTATCGGTCGGCGGGTGGTAAGCGGTTGTATTCTCTTCCCTTGTTATTTCCCTTATCATTATTATTATTGGTGGTAGCAGCAGTGGTTTGTGTTATGCCTTAGTTACTGGACTGTTCTTATCTCAACCCCTGGGAGTTACATTCTTTCAATTCTCCTCCCCATCCCTCTGAGAGTGGGGGGAGGAAAGTGGGGGATGAGTTAAGGACATCATGGCAGATTTATGGCTGGGCTTAAACCACGACAACACCCCACAGCCAACCACCCAGTCCTTTTTGGTAAAGATTTATTTTAAAGGCCTAAGAGGAAGGGTTTTTCTTTCCTTCTTCTTAACTTCATTTATTTGTATGTGTCCTTGGAAGCTGCAGACAAACTTCACACAAAAATTATTTTTTTGTGTGTGAAGAGAACAAAAAGAGGCTCTTGCTTCTGGATAGAAAACAAGTAAAATTTGGATTCAAACTCCTCCTTTATTCCTGTGACCTGGGGCAACTACTGCTGCCTTTTAAAATATGCTTACTTCTCCTGTCTCTGGTGATTGTTATTAATAGTTTAAGGAAAGTGGTGATAAAGATCAATCCCCTACCCAGAAAAGAAACATTAGCTGCTTCTTTTATGTCTTCTATAGTGAGTGACCAGCTGCAGTTTCAAATGATCCCCAGATGTTTACTACTACTTGTGCTCAAAAGCAGCTTATGTTTTCTCTAGAGCAGCTGCACCATGTTGGATATTTCTGGTTATCCTGCAGACTTCAACCTCTTGTCCTCTGAAGAAGAAGTAAAGGTCAAACAGAAAGCCTGTGTGGCACAGAAGTCCCCAGTGAAAAATAAACCAAGGATGGTCTCTTACCAACTTAAGCTATGACTCTCCATGCTCAACAAAATATTCAAGGAATTCCTACAGAGACAGCTATGTGACCATTACAAGCTTTTCACCTAATTACAGAAAGATTAAAAGAATAATCGCTGAGGTCTCTCACAAAAATCATGTTATTTTTCTGGTTCTTTACGGCAGTCTTTGGTCTTACTCAGAGCTCAGACTTCTCCTTCATTCCCTCCTGTCTAGCATCCTTTCTTCATGTGGTCGCAAATTTTTGCCACTTTGGCAATAGCTGTGATACACATTCACTGTGGAGCCAAGCACGACTCCCTGTAGTCAGGCCTATTTTCTCTTTCTGAGCTGAGGAGATGGGGACAGGGCTGGCTGGCTAGAGAGCAGCTGCACACCAGAGGCAGAAAGGCATTTTCTTAAATGTGGGAATTGGTCACAATATTTGCCTAATCTCGGGCTTGTGAATTATCATGTTAGACAATGCCAGCAAATCACTGATAACAGCTGAGGAGCTCACACAAACTCTAGTGGACTTTTTCAAAGCTTATAGACTGACTCCAGAATCTCTATCACTTTTATTGAATTAAGATCTATCTTAGGCAGCTATGAAGATAACACGGATGGAAGTATAGAGGGATCAGTACTGTTCAAACAGATATCAGGATCAGTGTGGCATAATGAGGAATTGGTATCAGGCAGTATCCAATATGTATCTGGAATCAGGAGATACCTGTTGTCTGTTCTGTTATTCTTGGTCTGGCCTCTGAAGGCATCGTGACCTGGCTAAGTTCAATCTTTTCCATGTCTCCAAGCTCAGTTAAGATCCAGAAAAATGGAGCAGATCAGACATCCAACTTTTCTTTAAAAATGAAGGATGCACAAAAAAAAAAGTAATCTCAGGAAATTACAGTACAAATAACTTAATCCGGTTTAATGGGAAAATGCCTGGAAAAATTATTAGTATTAATATTCAGGCACCTACAGCATTTGTAAGCAGAAAACAGAGTTATCAAAACTAATTGATACCCTAGCACACTTCCCTTCATTTACAACTAGCCTGGTGAAGAGTGGGAGGATTACTATGTACATTTGCATGGCACAACAAAGCTTTTGACACAGTCTAATATAAAGTCCCAAAAGCAAACTGGGAGAGATACTCAAGATTGAACAGATGCACAGTTGTTTGAGGAAAGACAGACTAGGAAACTACTTGCAGTAGTTGACTTACACACAAAGGGATATCCAACAGGACATTCTGTTTTGTGTACATGGTGTACATAAGACAGTATGTTACAACATTAGCAAACAGCAATTACAATTTTAACAGTAATGAACAAGGTAAAAAAAATGGCTTCCAAAGCACTTAATTTTCTAGAAACAGTTAACATGACAAAATGGATTCTTTTATTCAATTTAAAATATAGCCTTTATTGCCCTTTATTATTTTTTCTGATCAGAAGGTTGTTTCTTAGAACAAACACGGAAAAGCATAAATCAGACTTCCAAGTTCTACAGTTTACCACGTCAGTTAGTCCTGCAGTCAGTAAAAGTTACCTCCATTAAGGAAAATCCCATGTGTTATTGTCAAGTCAGGTAATCAGGAACCACAGTAAGGGGGCATGATTGCAATATTCTGTTTCTTACATGTAGATTATTCTCTAATGCCCTAGAGAACGACTGCAGTGAGATATTCTATTCTTACACCACTGAAAAATGCAATGGTTTACAGATTAAGTAGTGCTTATATATTACACAAAGAGAAAGTAAGCTGGTTACTAAACTTGACCCTTATAAATTTAAGGGTTTGGATATCTAGAAACAATACCAACACAAATTTCACTTTGCCTTATCACTAAAGAAAACTGGCCAGCTCATGCTGCTATTGTGAAGAACTACAATAGCTGCAGAGTCTCTGAGCAAACGACTCACTTCATGGCTGGGCTCCTGTGCCTTTGGAAATGCTGACTTCCCTGCTCATTCTCAGAAATGATAGTGAGAAGACAGACAAATAAATGCTTTTCAAATGTTTGTATTGGTTTTTTTTTTCCAGGCCGTTACATTATAGCGGATTACTCCCCCAAGCCAGCAGGGATATTACCATAAAATTGATAGCTAACACCCTGAGTGAATACAGGAATCAAAAAAAATTTTTTTTCCTTGAAAGTGTTGGTAATATATTATTAATCTTAGATACACTATTTTTATATATATATAAAAAATATAAACCACCTATAACTATACCTAATGCCATACATCTAGTATACTATATACAGTACGAATCTATTATGAGAATAAAACTCTCTCATTCGTTCATCCCTTCACCACTGACTTCTCAAAAATGCCAAACAATGAGTGAGTATAGTCCACCTTAAACTTGTAAACATGACGGCAACTAACAGAAAAATGGAAGAAAGAAAAAAAAACCCAACCAAACCAAAACTCCTTACTTACTGCATACCTTATATTTCCCATCTGTGTCCAGGGAAAGTCACTGCGGAAAAATCAGCTTCAAGAAATTCAGTAGTGGCTGCATTCCATTAATAGGATATTAAACAGTTTGAGTACTTGAGTTTCACATATGTGGCTTCCCACTGAAAGCAACATCAAAACCAAATATTAATTGTTAGCATTTATGAAAATACATTAAAAATAAGAATGAATAAAGGAAAAATGGCCTATAAATTAGACAGCTTTTATAACATTAATAGGTAATGTAACGGGCAAGAAACAGGAATGTGTGCTGTCAGGCTCAGAACACAAACATAGCAAGATTAAAAATAATAAGAACAATTTTCATTCTACTTCTCTTTCCTTGCCACCTGCTCTGATTAGTCCCTGATGTTGTGAAGGCTTACCTTTACTAATGCTTAGCCCCACTGAAAGCAATTAATGCTGATAAAACCAAACACAATCCAAGAGCTTTAAACATATTATTTTCTAAAGAATCTAACAATTTTGTCGTTATTATAGCTAGATAAGTAAAAACGGAAGATCATGTGATACAAGGCATTAAAGTTTCTTACCTTCTCAGTACACACATACTCCTTTCCATCTCTTACGTGTGAGGAACAGTGCCCAAAGTCTGCATGAATAGCAGAGATGAAAAAACAAATACCCCAAATCATGCTGACTCAAAATCAACCTCTTATACCTGATATGGTGTAAAAACACCTGATCATAATTTCAGGGCAATTATTCTGATTGAGCATTCAACTGAGCTGGCCTTCTCCTTTTAAGTAAAGTGAAGATGCTAGTTTGATTTGATTGGATCAGATCGTATGGAAATTTTACATATATTGTTCAAGTATTTCTTTCATGCCAAATAGGCAGGCCTAAAATTGACTTCTCTATCATGTGTGATGGACAAAATGAACCAAGTTGTTAATTCTGCAGGATCACACCCAAAATACTATCTGAAAGGTATTTTGAACAGTCTCTATAACTTTGTTGTGAGGCTTCCAATGTCTTTATTGTGTCAAAGGAAAGCTGGCTGAATTTGACTGTTCTTTAGTAGGAATTTTGTCAGAAGGACTTACAGAGTTACCTTACAGACTAACTGCTGTTGCTGCACACAGCACAGCTTCCACCTGGTAGCCAGTTTTGGACAGCCCTGTGTTCTCTCCCCCCTACTGCATCAGTGTTGTCATTTAGACACTACAGCTTAGTTTTGGTATTTGCCTAAAGGGCTTTGAAATTTTAGTATTACGAGTGCATCCAAGGAACATGTTCTGCAGTGTATGAAATAATTTGACCTCATTATCTTTGCTGATACTGAGAAGGTATTAGGATGGCCCTTGCATCCAATAATGTGTTCCCGATGGGAGCAGGTAGATTTGAATCAGACTGTCTTAGCACAGCATAGTTGTTCCAATCAGTAGCATGGCTCAACATAAAGCTATTCTTTATTCTACTGCTAAAATGTTACACAGGCAAACATTTAATTATGAACAGAACAGTACATAGCTCATATGTGAAACATTTTCATCTGTTAGCATGTGTTAATAATACCGGATTAGTATTGGTTACACTTTTCTTCAAACTGAACTGTGAATTAACTTTTTAAAGTATTTCTGACTATATACATTTTACTTTTATGTCAAAATCATGTTACTTACTGATATATCTCACCCAGCTTGTCAAAAGCAGCTGGGAAGGCTCTGAAATACATTCATCGCAGACAGCACTCTTCTGACATGAAGAGGCCAATTTCCCTGCTGAGAAAGCTGAGAAAACAATAAAGTGCATCATTGATTCTCTATTTGCTGAGAAGAGGTACATTTGTAAGTCTAAGAATTAAATTCAAATTGGAATCTCTCTTCCATAGCTCTGAAATGGAATTGTGAGGGGACACTAAAATATTCATCTTAAAACTATGCTGACAATTTGGTATTGTGGCTTGCTGAGAAAAAATAGTAGAAAAACTGGAAAGCAATTTCACTAATAACTTCCACACTGTTTCTCCTACTTGTTATTTACTTTATTTCAAAGTCTTTTCCCCCATTCCCAAGTCTTTCAGCTTTCTTCTTTAGCACTTTAAAAGAAATAACTCATTTATAAATTCACATTTCTCTCCCCTTTTTTGCCTGTTTCATTTCCCTCCCACTTTAGCTCAGTGGAAATCAATTTTCAAAATCAGCTAAATGGCTATGGAGGAGAAAAAATGTGATCTGAGAAAAAATATATATAATAATAGCAAAAATACTTTTTTCATCTTTAAGAATTGAAGAAATAACCTTATATTAAAATCAATTTCATTGACAGGGCTTTTAAAATAGTCTATTGTCTATTTAAAATTGTCTAGTGTCAAATTATTAAGACTTTGCTTCAAAATACCAATTGGCTCAATTATAGTTACTTGTGGGACCACCTGGTTAATTGCAACATCAAGGATTTCCCTAGTCCTCACTAGATAGGTTGTCCTAGAACAATGAACGACTTAGTTTACACACCTGCGTAGGCCACCTGGTTGAGGGCATCCAGGGAAGCATAACAGAAACTAGCTTCCACTCATACACCTTCTCAGGATTAAATGGTTAGTAAAAGCTACAAGGCAGGAGTCAACAGTCTCTTCCTGCCTTCAGAATATGTTACACCTCATGGCTCTTCATAGGAATTAAGATACAAGGTCTTCATTCACCCTTCAACCAGATAAGGCAAGAGCACATCTTTAACTGGCTGTGACAGGAATAGGACTTAATCATACACATATAATTAAAAATGCATTTCAGGGCTTCCCAGAATAAGACCCGGTTCTGACAAAACACTCTTCTGTTTGCCTAGCCTATCACCAGGAAAGGTGATTACAACTCTAAGATATTATCAAAGCTGCTGAGAGCGTGGGGCTTTCTAAACTTTCTTTCATGGCCAAAGGTATTCAGGTGTCTTTTTTAGGTACTATTTTTGTACAAATTAGTTTGTGCTTTCCATCTGCATTCTCAATGAGACTGCAGCTGCAGTGTGACATCAGCCTTTTCGTATTTTCCTTTTTTTTTTTAATTTTTTATTACTCAGCACAGATTTTAAGATAGGAACTAGTAACAAGCTTATTGGGCTTGAAGACAATCCCTAGTGGTACACACTTTAAGTGAGCTACAGCTGTTAATATGTCAGCGATATAATTCCCCACAAGTGAAAGTTAGCCAGAGAGCATACTTAACTCAAAGCAAGATAATGGTTAAGGCAAATATCCAGAGATCAGTAAAATCTACTGTTTCTAAAATTAATCTTCTTTATGAAAGAACGCTATGAGAATTATATACCTGGTAAGTTGCAAAGAACACTGTATTACAGCTAGTTAAAATGGACCAAATTCTTTCCTCATGCGAACTTCTGAAGTCAATGGAATTACAAAAGCAGTGGGTTTGGCTTGCAGCATCTGATGGGTGACTGGTGTAACAGATCCTAACTTAGGGACACTTCATGCAGCATTACTGTAGCATATAATGTTCTAATAGGTAACAGAACAGTCTTAGGAAGTTTTACCGTAAAAATTACACACTTGTACCTTTGAAATATTGGGACTTTCTGGCATAGTCTGACCTGTTTCAGTGAGTAGGTTTGAAACCATTTGGGCATGCTCAGTGGAATAGTTGTGGAGGGTTGCGTGGAATCAGAATACCTGATTCCACACAACTATCCCTTACAATATAAACTGGTTTTAAAGACAGACATTTTTCTTCTGCTGTGAGAACAGTGTAAGTGCTATCAGATAATACTTAGATTACACACAGATCCTGACTGGTATCAATACACACAAAGATAGATAGATAGATAGATAGATAGATAGATAGATAGATAGATAGATAGATAGATAGATAGATAGATGGTAGGTAGGTAGGTAGGTAGGTAGATAGGTAGATAGATAGATGGTAGGTAGGTAGGTAGGTAGGTAGGTAGGTAGGTAGATAGATAGATAGATAGGTTCATATGTTGTTGTAGTGCCTTGTCACATCCCCCAGGAATGAAGGCCTTGCTTAGTGAAAGGCTGCGGATGAAATGAGCATGACCGACAGCAACAATGACAGAGCCAGTACATTAATTAAGTGCAGTCAGACAGGACAGGTAGCTTGGCAAACAGAAAAATGTGGAGATGGGCAAGAAAATTGCAAAAGAAGTAAAGTTTAACAGAAAGCAGAAAAGTGAAAAGCTCCAGTTCCCCTTATATGATTCACGATGTGTTTGCAAGTGAAAATGCTTTCTACTCATAGAAATAAAGATCTCCACTGACAGTGTTTTACATGAAACCAAACAACTATCAGTTATTTAAGCTAGAAATAAAATGACGGCATGCAGCACTTTGCAGAAGCTCATACAATCCACTGTAACACTTCTGGCTTACTGAGCACTTTGAAAAAGAAACTGAACATTTCAGCAGAATTTAACCCAGCTCGAGAGTCCTTGAAATTGACTTTTTTTCACCACCCATAGACTATCTACTCTCATGACCCCTCCATCTTTTCTGCACTCTCTTCTTTTATTATTATTCATGATTTGTCAGCAGCCAAGAAATTCCTCTGGGTTTCAGTGATGAAGCACTTCATTTGGACTAATTGTTTCATTTACTTTAAAAGAACTAAGAAATAAAGCACATTTATTCTTTTGAGACCACTTTTGAATATCTGTTGCCAGTCATTATGATCTTTTGGAACTGAAAATTGAAGATTTAATTTTCAAAGATATTCTAAGTCAAAGGAGGTTTCACTCTTAACTTCAGTGAAACTTCACCTGCAATTTCAGTTGAATTTGGTGCTCAGTTTCTTTTTGTTTCTTCTCCTCTTGGTGCAGATAATGGGCTCTCCCATCCTGGGTGAAGGGAAACATAGATTAAACTGGCTTACAAAGAAAAAAAAAGCAAACAAGAAATTAACTCAAATTTAAAAGAAGAGTTTGACACAAGCTATAGACAAAAAATGCCCAAGCTAATAGAAGAGTAGGTATTTTTAGGTATTCATTCTCAAATCATGTTTCAGGGACTACTGACCTGCCTTTGAGTCAGCCTGGTCAATCATCTCTTAACTGGTCTGCTCGAAAACATTAAACCGTATGTTCACCTCATACAGCGCACTATGGGCTGTAGGAACATGGTTCAGATTGAGCATGCTCTGTTTGTCGAAAAGAAAATAAAAAAAGAAAATCAGTATCTCAGTGTGTGCTTTCCCTTTGGCTGTACCTGGAGTGGTATCCATTTAAGTTGCTCTTTATTCTCCCATTCCAGTGCTTTTGTGGCTAACAGATCAAAACTCTACCACCAAGAGAATGCAATGTACTTTTTTATTATCAACTTTTATGGCGTTACTTCCTTATTATAGCTGTACTCAAGAAGAATGAGAACAGCCATTTGAACTCAATCATCTGCATGTTTCTGCAGACTCTAGAGCTGTTAAAGGAATACAAAATAAACCCTCTATGTCATACTTAACCTGAACTTCTTGCCTCACTGACAACAAGCCATGTGTGATCCTAATTCTGTGATATATTATAGGCTTTTTTTGTAGGACTGAAAGGAATTTGCTTGGTGCTATAGCTGATTAACAATAAGACAAGTAGAATAAATAAAGGAGAAAAGGACTTAATTATCATAGTTTACAATTCAGGCATGTACCCTGATACCATACACAGATGAAACTTAATGGGTTTATTTATTCTTGTCCTTTATAGACAAACCAACTAATGCTATTGTATGAAGTATACTCTACTTACCCACTGTGTCAAGTCTACCAAAAAAAACCCTAAAACACAACAATTCCCATTATTTTGATGTACCACACTGGCACGTTCTCTAGTACATTGTATCATCAGATGATGGGTGCAGTGGAATCTATGGCAGCTGTTAAATCAGTATTTATTTCACTGATGTGAAACACCAAATTGAGAGAGATTGACTCTAGTTTCTTGGGCTTTCTCCTAGCCATAAAATGTGACATATTGTGCCTACTCAAGTATTTCTAGCTGGAAGAGTGACAGTTTTAGGGGGAAGATGTGTCATTGCAATCAGCTATATTGTGCAATAAAACAAGTGTTCAGGTAATGGTGCCTGCATACAGCATATTTAAACCAATATTCTTTTAGCTGGAGCAACTTAAGAGTGTTTCTGATTTCAATGGTCTTTGTTATTTTTGGGGAGATTTTTTTTAAGAACACTATAAAGTCAAAATAAACTTACACATTATTCCACAGCTACATCAGAAAACAAAGCAGCTCAGTAGTTTGGAGGTGCAGAGAGTAATGCCCACAGTCACATAAGTGGCTGTGCACTCTGAAAGTCAGCTGCAAGGTTTTCAGGAACATGGCCACATTTCCCCTTTTTTAGTGTTTATCAATTTCAAGATTTCTTACTTCTTGTCTGTCAACCTAATATTTAAATCAGAGAACATGAATTTTAAATGGAATTACACTGAGAATTTGTCACACTAAAGAACAGACTTTTTAATTTGCCATTGTCCTTTCTATATACCAGAAAATAAATAGTATACCTGCATTTTGCTATGCACTTAGGCATAGTTGTACAAATGTTGCTTCTCCTCATCTTGAAACCAGAGAGATTGCAGGGTTTGACTTAATACTTGAACAAACCCACGGAAAAGCTCTCATAGAAGAAGTTCTATTTCTTCCTGAGAATTCAGTGAACCCATCTTTCATAAACCAGTCAGGCTGTATAAAGAGTTGAGTTCCACATCTACTGTAAGGAGCAAAGAGGATTTTGACACCATAAGATAAATGGAGTGGAGCTGTCCTGGCTCTCTCTGGTAACCACAGGAAGATCTGAGATAATTTGCTTGAGTTAGACACCCAGTCCTCGGGCAAAAGCAGATGAGTTGAATCCCACACAAGAGCCGCCCTTCCTCACTTCTGTGATAGCTGGAGGTTTACAAATGTAGTGATACTACTGCAGGAATATAAGAATATAGGAGCCTAACAGTTGCATTTGAATGTTAAGTCTAATTTCAAATTCACTGTTAATACTGAATTAAAATTTGTATTAATTCTCAACATTAAAATTAAAGTACCTTACATGGGTTAAGAAACAAATAGCTGATACTAACGATGGCAGAACCAAAACGAACTTCCAGTACTCAAGTATAAAATTGTCTCTCCAGCAGCCGCCTAGCATCCTCCCTGATTCTGGGCCTGCTGACCAGTCTGAAGTGCTCTCCACAGGGCAGAAGAGGAAAGTTATTGAGTATATAAATCATCTTCTTCCCCCCAGGGTATGTCCCATATAGTCTATTTAATGCAAAGAGAGTTCTGTGGAGGCAGATCCTGCAATACTATGTTTTCAAAACGTACTTAGTAAAAATCTGTGGCTGAAGCCCAGGACTGCAGTTCAAGGCTACATTTACAGGCAGCTGTTAGGCATTGTATTCAGCGTGCCAAGCAACCCGTCCAGAGGAATGAACTCTACTTCCTCCAACAGACCACCATCTTCATAATCTATTAACCTGCGCTAGAGGTAAATCTATTAATCACCCTTCCATCCTGCATTCTACTATTCCATATTCCCACAGGAAAGGAAATTCTGAACTTTTTGCTTGTTTTCATTTCCCTAGCATCATAATTTCCACCAGCTATTCCACCATTTTCCACCCAAGAAAGAAACCAAGAAAATGTCTAAGGCTTTCTTAGAAAGACATGGTTGTCCCATCTCAAAACCTTACTGAGCACAAGGGTTTTCATTTTATTCTTCATTCACATTAAGAGTTTCAAACACATAATTTTGGGTACTCTGGGACATTACAGCTTTTGTGCAACTTTTACTCCAAATCAGTATGTTTTGTTTCTTTTCCAATTTCAGAATCTATTCCTGCCTCTTTGGCTTCTGTCCTTCTAGGCAAATAAGTAGTTCTCCTTCACTACAGTTTGTCATTGGTTTTGTTTTCCTTCTTTTTTGTCTTTTGTACTGCATCCATGTTGGTGTCCTTTGATTTGATTCACACTGTAGCTTCCTTCCCAGAATATTTGCAATGCTCTGATCATTCTCTTGTCTCCCCTTGTTATTCAGCTCCTCAACTGGAAAAGATATATGAACACCAGAAGCTTTACATTCTAGGTAAAAGCAACTTTCTCCTTAGAGACATTGTCTGCCCTATTCAGTTTTACATTTTTCCTTGTTATTAACATCAAATTGACAATGAATGTTGGCTACTTATGGAAATCTGGGACATTATTCTCACCATAAAACATTTACTGGAGTAAAACACACCCAGCAAGCAAAATGATGTATAGAAGGGGAACAGAATACAAACTATCAGCAGAGCACAGGTTTATTTTATGCAGATGTACAGTTTGCATATTATGGGACTCAACAGCACTCAAGTTTCTAATAACTTCTTTTTTTGCTTGACCAGTTTTCTTCATTACTTATATGCTGCTGCAGAATTCAAAGCTGTTATTGCAGACTTATACATTACAGAAAGAACAGAGCCCGGTATGCACAGTTTTTAATAAGGTTTTCATCTGCTGCTTTTACTGACAGTTTTTCATTTCTGTTATGCCCTGCTTTTAATGCCTCAGTCTTCATTTGATACTGTAAAATGAAAGGGGTGGAATATTACCAAAAAATGTGTTCATGCCTGAGTATAAAAATCATCACACAATGCACTTGAAGCATGAAGGCTCTGTAGACAATTTCCGTTCCTGTTTGCATATGCAACCTATGCATCTAGATTGGAAAAGTTATCCTCTTTTCTGATATCAGATTAATCCATTACAAAAATATTCTCAAAGCTTAGATTCATAACTGCAAATAATCAATATTAAGTCTACATTCAAAAGTAACCATGCATATTTGTGCAAAGAATTTTGTGAAACATTCCAAGATCTGCACTTGAGAAACTGTACACCACAAATTCATGTTCAAAACTCACTCCATCTCAAAGGATGTAAGACAAAGTGTCCTTTTACCACTGAGGAGTGATTGTAATGTTCTAAATTTTAATTATTTGAGGTAACAGAGTCAGACAAAAAAAAAGCAGTTCTCTACCCCTACCACAGATGTCAACAAAGTGAACGTCTGATGACTATCAGTTCAGGTCCACGAGGACTTGAGGCAAGTTTATTCTAGCTTTAGCACACAGCTCTGACTCATACAAAGAAGCATATTTTAGGCGTGGCTACATTTACTAAAGAGTGATCTTTATCCAAAATCGAATTACTTGTCACAATCTAAACATTTAAAGAAAAGTTAAAAACCCCTGCTACGTTTCTCAATTCACATGTCAATAATAGCGGTGATATAATCAGTGGGATGCATCTAATAACCTGTCAGCCAACCCTTCCCCAGCAGAAAAGAGGTGAAAAGAAGTTCTAGTATGTTTTTTTCCAGATGTTTTCTTCTCTGGTGTGCGGTATAGCTTGTGTTCCCTCTTCAACATGAGATGATTCATTACATGGAAGGAAGAGAGTAAAGCTTCACACACTGTGGTCAAAGGAGGTGAAAAGTAAGCTTGCAGTGCGATTGCATCAGTAGGCAAATACACTTCTCACTTCAGTGGGTTTCTATCAATGATTATTCTTACTAAATTTCTCTTTTCCTTAGGTCACAGCTTAGCTCTGTGCGTACATGGGGTTGGCTTTGTCCCAGCTATGCTCTACCTCCAGCAGTTATAACAGATGAGGGATTCAGATTCATGACCCCTCTACTTGCAAGTTGAACTAGGCTAGAATATTCTGGGCAAATTTGGTTTATTTTTTCCATCCCCATAAATACCAGCAGGCACCATGAAATCTGACATGCATTATTAGCTCAGATCTGATACCCACCACTGATGCACTGTTCGTAGCCAGAAGAGGGTTATGTCGAAGTGTTCTGGGCAGCTTTACAAATTGAAAATGCCAGCGCCAGCACCCCTCAAAAGAATCTCAAAACTTGACTGTTGATACAATAAATCCAAAGAGTATGTACCCAACAACAGCACAGAACAAAGAGAAGCTGTGAGGGGTGGGGGAGGAGCTGGGACTTAAAAAAAATAAAAAAATAAAAAAAAGAGGCAAAAAACTTTGGAGTTGATTTTCACTATTATTGCCTATTTTTTTGGTTGGGAGCTCTTAATACATAGATCATGATGGATGCTTAGTCTCATATCTATAGGGGTGTGGGAACACATCCAGAATTAGTCAGAGAGAGCCTGTCAACCAAAATCATTCCCAAATGATCTGATGATACCTTGCAACCTGGCAAGTAAACGTGCTGCTTACAAATTGATTACAAACCTGCTCTTAACATCTGGTGGTGTGATGATTCTGAGCATGTGCTTGTGCATTAACACTCACAAAGACAGGATATTGCCCACCCTGCTACATTCTCTAAAGTAAAATTCAAATAATACGTTACCAAGGATGGGGCTCTTGAGGAGTATGTTCACGTCACTGCAATACTTCAACAAAATTACAGCTTTACATTCTCCTGGCTCTGGCTGTACTGCACAACATAGGGCAAAGGGAAGGGGTTGAAATTAAAAATAAATCACCTGAAAATTCAGAAGTGCTATGTTTCTTAGAGCAGCGAAATATGCCAAAAGCTTCATGAAGTTGTCCCACCACAATAAGAATGAGAAAGGTCTGAAACTTTTCTTACATTACTGGCAAATTCTAACCAATAATCACGAATGTTGTTAGGACACATATACACACTTTGGAAGTGAAATTAAGCAGCGGATCATTAGTCTGAGGCCTAATTAGTGCATAATCAAGAATTAAGTGTAGCTAGGAAAGTATTCTTCTTGCAACAATCTAGTTAGATTTTCATAAAAAAAGATAATTTTAAAAAGGCCCAAATTCCTACTTTGCTGGTCATCTACCCATGCAAGAAGCCATCCTGTCTCTTTTTAGCCTGTTAGTATAGGCATCAACAGGAAGATCCCAGATTTTATCTGCCTGTGATGGAGCTCTCATAGTTAATTTATCTGACACTTCGCTCATTTTTCGGAAGCAGTAGTATTTTTGTTATTAAATTTTATCTTGCTGTGGCATCAGCTTAAGGCTGCCACCTGCAAGGTTTTGTATACTGTGCTAAGACATTTCTGCTCCTCTATTTAGATCCACATCTTATTAAAATTAAATGGGTATTTTGGGTGTGGTTTGAGTCAGCACTGATTGCTTTTAGCTTTGCTTGTATCATCAGACAACTCCCCCCACAAATAATCAAGAAATACTTTTTCCTAAAACCTGCAATTTACAGTGAAATTTAACCTATCCTTCCAGAGCTTCAATTTTATAAATACAAAATTACATCTGACCAGTGATAATCACGGTCAAATAAGTTGCATTTACAGTGACCTTTCTTGATTGATTTCTGCCTGCAATTAATTTTCCATTACCTGTATGTGTATTATTTACAATTGTTCTTGGTTCAGCAGTAGCAGTCGTTTTTCTTCTTCTTAGTAGCTGGTACAGTGCTGTGTTTTTTGACTTTCAGCCTGGGAACAGCACTGATAACACTGATGTTTTTAGTTGTTGCTCAGTAATGTTTACTCCGACCGAGGACTTTCTGAGTCTTGAGACAAGGGAGGCACAAAATGAAATATATAAACCTTTAGAATCTATTTTAAGTAATGTTAAGTTTGATGGCTTTGTAACAGTAGCAACAGAAAATTACTGAGGTGCATGATACACAGAAAATAGGATACAGCTAGAGAACATACTAAGAATTATTGTATAAGATAAACCATTGTAGTTTTAGGCCCTTATGACCTTAGTCCAAATGAGTGTAAGAAAAACAGGTTAGAAGAACAGGACGTAAGGATAAGGAGTATCTGGAATGGCAGGGGTCCAGGATGGGCTGCAGTTAAACTAACGGATAAGTAGAAGGACAGGATGATTGTTATGTCTATGGCGTTAACAAACCAATTAAGCTGGTATAAGCATATACTGCGTGTGCTTCAAAGGCTGCCAGAAGCGATGAAGACTGTTGGAAGAAGGAAATGACCCTCAGAGACCACCACCACATTTCTGTAGCATGCGGGGAACTTTCTGAAAAATTATGTAATCCATACGTAGCCTCAAGAATATGTATGTCCTCGGTAGCTATATAAGAACTGCTTGTGTAGCAATACAGGGACACATGTTAGTTGGAGATATCCCCTGTGTCTCCCGGCACCACAATAAAGAATACCTGCTTGTCAACTTGAAAACTTTGTTGGCAAGTTTGTTCCTGGAGTTTTCTCCAAATCAGTCTCATGCTCTGCCAGGGAGGAGAGGAAGCTGGAAGGAAGCAGAGACAGGACACGTGACCCAAACTGAAAACCAAAGAGGTACTCCATAACACAGCATATCATGCCCAGTATATAAACTGGGGGCAGTTACCCGGAAGGGTGAGATCACTGCTGGGGTTGGGCTAGGTATCAGTCGGCAGGTTGTGAGCGGTTGTATTCTCTTCCCTTGTTATTTCCCTTATTATTATTATTGGTGGTAGCAGCAGTGGTTTGTGTTATATCTCAGTCACTGGACTGTTCTTATCTCAACCCGTGGGAATTACATTCTTTCGATTCTCCTCCTCATCCCTCCAGGAGTGGGGGGAGGAAGGGGGGAGAGTGAGCGAGCAGCTGGGTGGTTCTGAGTTGCCAGCAGGGCTTAAACCACAACAACAATCAAGAAACAACTTAGAATAATCTTCTATGATTAAATTGTACTTTTCTAAATGAAAGCTGATATCATGGGTTAGTTTCTCCCAAACCAGCTCAGCAGTTGTTTTGAAAAATAATATATGAAAATTCAGCCTGAGAGAAAAGGAGAATATTCAGTATTAGAGGCATAATCTGCTTTACAGAAATATTTTTTTAAAAAATTAACTCAGTTTCACCTTGAGAATGCATTTTTGCTAAAACAAAACAAAACATTTGCCTTTTCAAAGCTGCCACTTGACCAATTAATATGAGACCTAAGCAGCAAAAGCAGTTGACTTCAGCATAATGAGTGCCAGTCTGTGAACAGAAATCACATAATTTCTAGGATTAGAGCTGAGTTCTATATTCCCCATTTTCAGTCTTGCTTCCTTCTATTTGCTGGGGTTTTTTTCGTTATTTTTAAACCTTGTTTCCTTTAATTCCCTTTCTTCCTGATCTTTCTATAACAAGTGGCATTATAGTGCGAGTACCATAAAAAGGATAGCTGACAGTAAGGTCTAAAGGGACTGCTTATTTCCCATCATTTTCACTTCTGTCAGGCAACACAATTCTGGCCCTCGTAGGCCAGGCAGGATACTTGGAAGCATGTGAGATGACTTTAGCAACTTAGCATTTTGGTTCATATCTCCCATTGCTGGTGATATTGACAACATTAAGCTTTCCTTTTTAGCTCAAGTAAAAACAACGGATGCATTTTATACCTGAAAACAGCTAAATCCTACTGTTATGCAGAGACACTTAGAAATACTTTGGAATAGTTGCTTAAGCAACCTGTGACTGAATGCTTATTTATCTCTGAGAACTTCCACTGCTAATGGAGAAATCACAAAATCACAGAATCAACCAGGTTGGAAAAGACCTTTAAGATCATCAAGTCCAACCATTCTTCAGCCCTGCCAAGGCCACCGTTAACCCATGCACCCTGTCTCCCTATTTTGCTCTCCACAGATCTTTGTCTTCCACCTCCACCCTCATTTTAGCAGTTAATGAAGTCAATGTAAATCTTTCAATTGATTTCAGTGATTTGCAGCAGAAGGTTACCTCCAGGAGCTGCTTGCAGTCCTCTTGGCTAAAGGGGATTTGTTTGCTGTGCAGCATTACGTATTATTTTATACCACCACATCTGACAGTCTACCTTGGGGGCAGAAAGGCTCTAATTTAATATTTTAAAGTACATTATGTTCATTAAATGATATGTGTACATTAACTAAATACAGAATTAACAGTACTAATTTTTATATAATAGAGCACAGGATAAACTAATGAGAAGTAAGGGAATGCTAGTCACCACACCATAACAAAATATTTTCACATATACACATGCTCCTGGAGAATTGTTACCTGATGCTCTGTGTGATGGATGTCTACCAACAATGAGCTTTGTTGTCTGAGATGACTCACCTGGAACTAGTTAATGCTTGTAAATGAAGCCCAGGAATGTTAACATTTTAAAGAGCTCAGTGTAACAATAAATCCTGACATAGGATTTACAGTAATGGCATCATATTTAATTTCAGTATCCCTAATGTTTTTCCACTTTATATGTAGAAAAGTGGTGGAGGGGTTACAATTAAGTTCTGAACAATCCTACACTGCTATTAAAACCTCTTTTTCCTTCTCTAATCCAAAAGCTGAAATGACTGCTTTCTGTATTAATCCATCATTACCCTCAAAATAAACAGATATGTCTCTTTAAAATTATATTCTATAATACACAAATTGGCACACCACATAAACAAATCACTGAAATGATGCAAAAGTAAATGGAAGAACAAAATATCATCCACATAGCGGGAATGGGACAGCTTGCAGTTTTTTATATCTCCTCCTTTCCTGCTCTCCCCTTATTGTGAGACGCTTTGTCCAAGTCCAGCCCCAGTAAATCCCCTAATTGGCTTAGCTTTTCAATCACCTCTTCAGTGGGGTTTCCTTGTTCATTGTGTCACATGCTGGACGAAGGACGGAGCACAGTTTTGCTTTTATTCTCAGAGTCAAGTGCCAAGGAACTTTATTTGCACACTAACAAATGCTTACCAACAAAGTTCAAAGAGAAAGAGAGGAAGAAGGAAGAGAGACAAAATAAGAGGAAAGAATAAGAGTTTACAGCAATAGCTACCACCCCAGATCTGCAGTGTCTTGAAAGTCCGCTTTGTTTCCGAGTCCGGGGGGAAAGTCTTTCTTCCAATGCAGGTTGATGCCATTCCTTCGTAGAGCTGAAACCACATCCTCCACCTGGCAGTGGCACACATGCCTTCCTCGGAGTCTTCTTCTTCCCCGTTGTTCCAAGGTGTTAGCTGCAGGGGAGTGCGGGGTGAACATCCTGCATAAACATCTGCTGTGGCGGTGGTGTCAGCCATGTTGGTTCTCACCGAGGACATCTTTACCAGCACAGTCTCTTACACCACCCCATGGATCAACATTACTATCTTCGGAAGCATTATCATAGAATCATAGAATAGTTAGGGTTGGAAAGGACCTTAAGATCATCTAGTTCCAACCCCCCTGCCATGGGCAGGGACACCTGCCACTAAACCATGTCACCCAAGGCTGTGTCCAACTGGACCTTGAACACTGCCAGCAATGGCGCATTCACAACTTCCCTGAGCAACCCATTCCAGTGCCTCACCATCCTTACAGGAGAGAATTTCTTTCTCATATCCAATCTCAACTTACCCTGTTTAAGTTTGAACCCGTTACCCCTTGTCCTATCACTACGGTCCCTCATGAAGTGTCCCTCCCCAGCATCCCTATAGGCCCCCTTCAGATACTGGAAGGCTGCTAGGAGGTCTCCACACAGCCTTCTCTTCTCCAGGCTGAACAGCCACAACTTCCTCATCCTATCTTCATACGGGAGGTGCTCCAGTCCCCTCATCATCCTCGTGGCCCTCCTCTGCACTTGTTCCAACAGTTCCATGTCCTTTTGATGTTGAGGACACCAGAACTGCACACAATACTCCAAGTGAGGTCTCACAAGAGCTCTCACAAGAGGCAGGATCTCCCCTCTTGACATGGTGGCATGAACAATAGAGGTAGAGAAAAGAGGAAGGGAAAGAGGCAGCATGTGACAGTATAGCTAATAGCATCTAATAACTAACAACATCTAATTAACCTTGGCTTAACAATTATATCTAAGGAACTTTATAAAGCAAGAAGATCTGAGGGTTCAGAAGGAGAAGAAGAAGAAGAAGAAGGAGGAGGAGAAGAAGAAAAAGAAAAAGGAAAAGAAAAAGGAAAAGGAAAAGGAAAAGAAAAAGGAAAAGGAAAAGAAAAAGAAAAAAAGAAAAAAGAAAAAAAAAAAGAAAAAAAAGTTTACAGGGGCAATTACAAAGCAATTCAAAGGCTAAGTGACCTGTATCAAAACAGCAATTAAAGTAACAGCTAATAGAAATAAGGCTATACAATAAATTGGTACAAGTACATTCAGGTATTCCATGATTTTCCACGACTTCCGTGGAATGAAGTTGAGCAATTGTGGACCACACAGTTCACGTGGCCTGCTGTCTTGGTCTGACAGAGTCAGAGTCAGGATACACAGCAGGAAAATTTATTTCTATGCCCTCTTAGCTTAAGGCACATGTGTTTGGTTCTGGAAGCTTCTGTCCCAGATTTAGGAAGGTGAAAATGAGCACTCCATGAGGTGAACCAGACAGTTCTGGGGTTTCTCTCCTGGTCTGTGCTTGTATTTATCCAGTAAGTTACTAATCTCCTCGGGACTACAGTCTGTCAATTTGTCTGTTGTCACTTGTCCATTTACCCCAGTAATCATCTTACGTTTAAACACAGGAGATGCATGGACTCCTTCCTTTTTCGCATCTGCTTCGGCTTCGGTATTTGATTCTGACTCACTGGTATCCCAAATATCTCCATTCCATGTCTCCGGATCCCAGTTAGGATCAGACACAAGGGCACAGACCTATGTCCTCACTGCCCTCGTATCTTTTTTGCTGCTCTGTTTTTTTGGCAATGTAGACAGCGTATTTTTCTTCGAAGGTGGCACCTTTTTCTTTTTCTTTTTCTTTCCTCCTACATCTCTCACCCTGCTCTGCATCAGCTGCAAATGCCTGCCTCCGCAACAGCATTTCTGCTTTAACCCTTTCTAGCTCAGAATGTAAATCTGCTACTTGATGCTCTGTGCTCTTATCTACCATGCCTTTGTAGGCAAGCAGCGAGCAGCCTGTCATGTGTCTGGCATGACTCAGTTGCTCCTTCGAGTGGGTATGGGGGTTTCTACAAACTCACCCCAATACTTTAACACTCCCATGGGGTCCTTAGCTCCCCATGGCTCAGGTCCTACATAAGTGCAACTCTCTATTTTATCTCGCAATGTGCTCCATGCTTTCTGCATCCACCCTGGCCGCTCCACAGGAGGAGGCATGGTCTGAAGCTCTTTCTACATCTTTCTCCGGTTTGTTTCTATCCTCTCCACTATCCAATGTACTCCAGATGTCTCTCTCCTATGTTTCGGGATCCCAGCCTGGTTGGGTTACTACTGCCAGTACCTGCGGTCCCGTTACTGTGCCGGGCTTTGGGTGTCTGCCACCGCCGTGCAGTACACACAGCATACAATATCTCCAATTTCTCTATTTTATTTTCCAGCCACCTTGATGCTGCTTGAGTGGTGACTAATATAGCTTGTTGTTGCATTACCCCTCTCGCTTTTCCAGTTAGCAGTTCTTGTTTCAACCTGTTGATCTACCTGTTCCTCCAGCTCTTGGAGTCACCCCCATGTAACTTTAAACACACTAAGTAGGGCTCCTCCCATGCGTCCCGCATGTTGCCAGCACTCTTTGGGCTTTGTTTGTGGGACTTCCACAAACTGTCCCCTGTACTTGAACAGATGGAGCGGACATGTTTCACTCCATGGCTCCAGCCCCATCTGAATACAGGTTTCCCACATATCCCACAACGTACTCCACAGCTCAGATGTCCATCCTGGCTGTTCCAGTTGTTGGGGCACCACGAGCCAAATGGGAGGGTGGCTTCTTTTTGAACACGGTTACTCACAACTAACAACTAAACAAATTAGGCATGGTGCGACCTGGTAGCTGTGCACTCCACTACAAGGCCCCACTATACACGAAGATGCAAGATGTGGAACCTGGGGGCTGTATATCCTGCCACCCAGCCCCACCCATTCTCAGTAGACCCAAATATGTCAACAAAAGAACACATAAGACATGGAACCCAGTGTGAAACTCACTACCCGGTCTCACAACACATGAAGATGTAAGATGTGAAACGCGGTGGCTGTGTACCCTGCCACCCTGCCCCACTAATGCTGGCTATACCCAAATATTTGTCACAGTCTCTCAGACCCAGAATCCCATCCTCATTGCCAGTTATGTTCCAGAGTTCAAGGATTCCAGGTTGAGAGAGAGGTGAGACACAATGGATAAAAACCAACTAGTTTATTACTACAGGAAAAGATAAGGGAGGAAGAACCAGCAAAGAGTAAAAGAAACAGTAATGGATATTTTTGGTGAGTGTTTTTCTTACCAACCCATGTGATGACAATCAGGACGCCAGTTTTGAGAGACATCATCACAGTGCGAGGTAGCAGGCTGAACCTTAGTGGGCATCCCCGTGGAGGCAATGCTGACCTGGGTAGTATGAGGGTCTGTCTCTTCACATTGCATGAGGCTCAGTCTTTTATGCTAGCGAAAGAGCACACTCATTCTGATGCAGGGGGCCAGCCTACATAGGAAGGAGTAGCCAGCTATACACAAACAGTCTCTGGGGGTCGGGACTTTTAGGGCATTTTCAGGGAGAAGCCATCACGGACCATTATCTCATGCGTCTTACAACTGGTATATGAGACTCCCTTTTGCTAACAGTGGTGTTAACTCCCCTATTTTCAAGGTTATAGTCCCACAGCCTGTGCCAGACAGTACTTTTCTATTTTTGTGTGTCTCACCACGGATCATTATCTAGTGTCACTGACACAGATGGGCTAAGCCTAAAACCTAATGAAACCCAAATGAATATTTCAAATCAAGTTGCTTTGGATCAGTCCAGAAGTGCAAACTACCTTTTGTACATAAACATTTTAGAACATTAAGTTGTCAAATTCTCCTACTTTCCTGTTCATTATAATATGACTTCCCTTACATTACACACCTTCCAAATTATATATCTAGATATACATAGATATAAACAGACCCTTTTCCACAAAGAGGGACTTAGTATATTGAGACATTATAGCTTATTTAGTATGCTTCATACCCTTCCCTATTTTGCTGTTGCCTCTAATAATCTATCCCTACCCATTTTTAAGAGACCAACTAATTCAACTGCGCCTCTGGTAACCCAGACCTTCAGAAATGCATTATAATGGACTCTCTGAAATTCATGATTCCTCTCAGCCTTGACTGAGATTCAGAGTTTGCAATGGCAGCCCCATGTTCTCACATCAGAAAAAAAGATTACTCCCTGAACACACTTAAGCTTCATGCATCAAACGTGACCATCTAGCAATCCCTTGGAAATTGTATGCTACCATACAAGTATGAAATGGATTTTTCTGCAATGCCAGTGGTACCTTGCAGTTCTAATAACTTTCTGCTCCAGTAGCTCTGGAGAGGAAAATGTCGACGTATTAGCAATATGCACTATTGACAGATACTCACTAATCTTAATATCCCATGACATGACAGCTGAAGTAACACATCTTCATGTAGGCTTCAAAACCATATGGCAAAGAAAGCATTTAACTTCCACCTGTAGCTGTAAACATTATTCATATGACTGAATGCATACAACAGGAGGGCACCAATGAAAACTTACTAAACAAGTAGCTCTTGAGTACTTAACATAGTAACAACGATGCAAATTTAAGCATGGCAGACAGCTCTCCACCCCTACAAATGTATTCTTATATAAGCTTTCACATCCCTGTGTGTAGGATCTCAAGACTCTCTGATCCTCAGAAGTCAGCATTTTCGGATCTTTTTCTGCTCAAAATAAACCAGCAAAATCAAACTCAAATTGGGTGTATTTTGTTGATCAAGAATAACAGAACAAAAAGTCACTGAAACACTAAGATTAATGCCTAAATATTATAGAACTACTTCCTTTTTCTCCGTTTTTTTTGTTGCTTGTTTCTTCTTTAAATTTGAAGAAACTTCACCTGGTATCAAATAAAAGCCATTCCTTTCAATCCAGACTAGAATAAAAAGTTATCTACTATATATTAACTAAGAAGCCTTTCCGATTAACAAAGCATCTGTGAGATGTGAGGCTTTATCTGCTGGTTATCATGGAGGGCAGTGATGCTGACGGAATGTGAGTACAGGTCCTGCCACCCTGACCGCAGTGCCTTTCCAGACTTCATTCCAAATGGAAACAAAAACCAGTTGCGACCATTAGAAATCTGATTAACTGAGAGTGGAATTCTGAGCAAGGTGCTGGTGACCCAGTAACTGGGAATTGCCCTGGAGGTTTGAAGTCCCATGTCCTTCCAAGGGTATTAGTGACACATGTAATGAAACTGCCTAGTTAAATTACATTAGCCAACTACTGTTTACAAATTTCAGGATCACATACAGTCTGCCCATTGTTTGGTACAGATAAACACAATCAGCCCTGGTATTTGATGCTGCTGACAGATTGCCAGCCACTGGTGCAGATGGTGGCAGTATAAGAGCACTAATTACTGATGACATTAATGATGAGGTAACCTGTCTCTCTTCAGCTAATAAACAGATGGAACCTGTTTCCTATATTTTTTTTTCCAAATAACAAATTGTTTAGCTTTAATGATAGGGAGCAACAAAACCAAATTATCTGTTCTTTGGAGAAATTTGTTTTCCGCTAATTGCTCTAAACAATCAATACAAGAATTACAACTGGCATTATCCCACTGAGAACAGCAGCAGAGAAGTCAAAGTCAATTAGCTTTCTATAGTACTATGCACTCAGATGGAAAGACTCATTACAACAGAGTGTAAAAGTCAAACTACAAAAAATGCAGTTCAGTGAACACAGCAGACTTGGGTGGAAAATCTAACAGAGCTTTTCCATACCTTCATATATCACTGCAATCTTCAGTTTTTAGAAGCTTCCAAACAGGGGAAGTTGAGATTGAATATGAAGAAGAAGTTCTTTACTGTGAGGGTGGTGAGGCACTGGAATGGGTTGCCCAGGGAAGTTGCGAATGCTCCATCGCTGGCGGTTCTCAAGGCCAAGTTGGACAGAGCCTTGGGTGGCATGGTTTAGTGGGAGGTGTCCCTGCCCATGGCAGGGGGTTGGAACTAGATGATCCTAAGGTCCTTTCCAACCCTAACTATTCTATGATTCTGTATGTTCTGTTAGTCCAAATATTGTGAGCATGGAAAAGCTAAGGACTCCACAGTGGCTAATGAAATACTCTGCAAGTGGGCAAAACAGCTGCCACAGTTGACTTCCCAGACTTTTCTCCACTATTCTCAGGGGAGGGGGGCAAGGAATAAAATAGGGCAATTGTTGCCACATGATCGGTACTTAATACAACAGCCAGTTAGCAGTCTCTTGGCCCTTTCTTTGTACATAAAACCCCCTGCATCCCACCCCAGACAGGGGTGCTGCACAAAGAAGTCATGATATCCTCTTTCAAAATTGAGAAGTGGTGATATGCATCTTTGCATGTGTCTCCATTTCCTCCCCCATAGGCTTATGATACAACATAAGAAAGCACACATACACGTGTGTATATATATATGCACATGCACACACAAACTGATGATTCAGGTTGAATACTTCAATTAACAGCAATTGCATCAAAGCAGCAACCGTGCAGCAAGGACAATTCACCTTCCCTGGAGGTATTCAAAAGATGTGTAGATGTGGCACTTAGCAACACCATTTAGAGGTAGACTTGGAAGTGCTGGGTTAAAGGTTGGACTTGACGATCATAAGGGTCTTTTCCAACCTAAATGGTTCTATTATTCTATGACCATCCACATGATAAAAAAAAAATCAAGCACACAAGATACAGACATATTCTGCTAGAATAATTTCTCATTGCTGTTTTACCTGATTTTTCTCAAATACATGGAGCTTTAGATTTACTGTTAGTTTTTTCAATATTATTCACAGATTATTTGCTGGTTCCAGTTGCATTTAATTAAGAAAGTAACATTTTAACACACTCTGTGTTCTAGAAGAGTCAAATCCACATTATTTCACATTAATTCCTTGCACCCTGCATTTTCTCATCAATGAAAAGCTTAGTGGCATATATTTTGCCCTGGAAAAATGAAACATTAGAGCTTTACATGAACTCTTGACTATTTTAACATCTCTCTTGGGCTGAGCTCTGGACTCTTCTAGTAAGGAGTGGCTAAAGGGCTGAAGTGCTGTTGCACAGGCTGCTTGAAGGATAGTGTTTGTCTCCCTGACTCATTCCATCAGGACACATTCCTGCACAGGTTTATTTTTCTACAGCAATGTCTTTTATTTCATACAGGGTAAAAACTGCTGGTCACCCAAGGTCTTAATGCATTTAGCAATGTTTTCAGCAGTGATGTAATGTTGTATTTGAAAACACAGTATCTCCCCACTTTCTATTTAACCCTGTTCCACACAAAAAAAGTCAACTCCTCTTCATGCAAGCACAACTGCAAAGGCATCCAAAACTTTTGTTGAAGGCCACCTACCTTTTCCATGAGTTATCAGAAACAAAACAGGCAGCCTATTTAAAAGTGAATAACAATGAATGGCTGCTCTGGGCTGGGAAAGGCTGACGTATATCCTCACAGTTTTCTTTATTCAGAGCTTGTAAATAACAGCCTACAAACCCTACAGCCACTAATTTAGCACCATGTTGTGACTCCCTCTTTTTCTCTCCATTTGTCTCAAGCAAAGTCAAGTTCTAGTTCTACTGACTTTTTTTTTGCCAATATATATGAAACTGGTTTGTGTGACCTCGGTATTGTTTCGCACAAAGCACTAACTATCTTGTACAAAGCAAATATTACAGTTTGTTGACCATAAAATTCCTATGACGGGGCTTAAGTTGGTTTGTCTATGCATTGCTGAATACTTAAAAGTGGGACTAAGTTTTCTTGAAAAGGAAAACATTTGGTTTAGTTAAGTTGCAAAACATTGCTAATTCAGGGGCTAGTCTGCTGCTAAGCAGAAAAAAAGAAATCTTTAAGGAATGAAAAAGATTACAATATTTAGCAGTTCTTGGGTTTTCTCCTCAGGCGGGATTCTTGTAAGATGAAGACAACATCCCTCAATGGCTATATGCACAACAAGAAGTAGTTAAACCACCTGTAACAGTCCACGTTTTTCCACACAAAAGAGAACATGTGGTGGTCAGAACAGATACTTCATACAGAAGGAAATATCTCTCTCACATAGACTCTGTTTACAAAGCCACTTCTGAGATTTTAAATATTGTTCTGAATGTTTTGCTTACTTTTCCAGGAGAGATGTCTTCTTCCTGTGCTAACGCAAACCAGATTGCCACAGAACACCAGCTGAGTGCTAACAGTTGCTCTTTACGATATATCCATCTACAGACTAGACCAAATTCTGCTTTCCTTCTCATTTTGGCAACTACTGCATAAGCAACAGTTGCACAGTGTCATTCTGAATCACAAGTTTTGCTTATGATCTCTAGAATGTACCTCACATTAGACCACTTTTCTTCCTTAATGCTGTAATCCTCATGCTTTTTCATCTACAGATACACAGTGTGTATAGCTAACAAAATCCAAGCAGCTCTTATGCAACTTTTGTTTTCCCTCCACATACATGAAACACTCCTGAAGCATTTATACAAACAAAAGAAAACCTTTCCTTGTACTCTTTGCTTATCTTGGTCTCCTGAAATGCAAAGCGCAAAATCAAATTCCCACAAACAGTAAAACAGTTCATTGCTCTTTCTGCACTCTGCTACTTCACATGCACACAATGTGGTAATTGCTTTTGCTTGACTTGTTCAAACAGCCATTTTCATGACGTGACAGCTAGGGCACTAATATATTTATGCTCTTTGTAATCGGCCAGCACTGCTTGTAATTAGGTGCAAAGTTAATTAAGTGCAATACATCTAATAACTGCCTGCCAGTAACAGTAAAGTTTGATTTAGCACATGAACTGTCAAGATGTCAGAATGGTGCGTTAAAAAATAAGCTGCTAACAGAAAAACAATCCTGCCACAAGCCATAGAAAAGCACTGAGACAGAGAGACAGCTGAGAAAAGGAAAAGATACTCAGTATTTCTGACACGATGAAATGACCCCACCTGCATGTTGGTAAGTTGCATCCTGCTTTATTGAACAACAAATTGAAATACACTTTTACTTATAAGCCAAAGTCATTTTCTGTAGACAACCCTTCCCCTTAAAAGCTATACATATGGTATAGATTTTTTTTAAAGTCTGTAAACATCAGTAAAAGATTTAATTAAAACAAAATGCATAAAGAGGGTTACGAAAAGAACCATGAAAGCCCATACAGTCACATTTCATGTTTAAAGACCTGCTTTTGTTTCTTTTATTGCACCAGATACAGCTTTTCTTCTAGTGAACTTAAGAGAACATTATACGGATTCCAAATATTTATATTTAAAACCAGCATAAATAATTATGCTGTAGTTGTCTGTGCTATAGTTAATTTTAATTCTTTATTAGGGAAAAAACTATGTTGTTCATGGCTTTATTCACTAGAGGATATCCTTTCTCCAAACCACAGTTTCAAACTTCTTGATTTCAACTGTTTACTTGTACCTTTATTTATCTCCAGTTTTTTTGAAAACCATATTCTCCAGTAATGATTGATCATCCCTTCTCCACAAGCACACCATGACTTTTCCAGCTCCACATTCTTCTTTCTTAAATTCAACTTTGAATTACTCAAATGTTCCCTTCACCTCCACCCCTGTATGATATGAACTGAAAATGTTCTCTTCCTCATGCTAGGCAGTCAGAGCAGGTTTGAGTAAAAGCACACCTGTTCAGCAGGGAAGCACAAAAAAGAATAAATTAGACAAATTCTATACATAGAATAATTTAGAACTAGCTGTACATCATATTAGAAGTTAGAGTGAGCACAAATGATGAGATACATAAGTACCACAGCAGCACAAAATGCATGCGTAGTTCAGTAACACTTTATTAACACAGAGGTATGAAGCTCGGAAAATTACCTGTATAAAATATCAAGAGGGAAAGCATGGACAATGCTCTGAATTTTTTTTAGGCCAGTAGATGCAAATAAATTGATGGAATTTGTACACACATAGGATAGTCCCAAACCCTGAGAAATAGAACTAACATCAAGGACAACATTGCTACTTCCAAAGCAATCACCAGTAAAGCTTTCTTCCTGAAACACTTCACAAAAGTCAATACCAGATAAGATAATCTTTGTGGCTAGTTATTATGAACTGATATTTGATAAAGGAAATCATGCTCTAGATTGATACGAAATTAATAATGCTTGTTGTGTGGTGCCCAATGACAAAAGTAAATGCTAATAGCTCTGAAATCCTGATGATTGCCAAAGTACTCTTCCGAGCTTTGATTAGTGCTTGTGTTGTGTAATTATGCTTTTCTATAATTACTGTGAATTACCATCATGATATTATTATTCTCATATTTTTTATTCCTCTGAAATTCTCAAAACTTCCTGCAGCTAAAAATGGATTTCATTTGCATTATCACAGGCTTTTACTGTTTAATGAAAAATAATTCCATGCAGACTCTCATGTTAAATTGTGCATTTAAAATTTTCCTTTTAATCTAGATTATGTTGAAGTGCCCCTTCTTTCATTTAGCATTTGCCTTTATTATCCCAGTCACTGCCCTCGCTTCATGCTACATTTTGGAGAGAAGGAGAAAAAAGAAAAACATTTTTAGTCACATCCCTGTTTTCTGCCTGGAAGCCGTTTCTCTGCATGTTCTCCCTTTTCCTTACAATTCTGTATTTGGAAAGCTTGAAAATGCCAGGACTTTCCAGCAAAATGTGGTTGCTATGCTAAAAATACAATTTTTCTGCTTGCAGCAGGCTCTACAGAAGGCTACCTTGGACTTGTCAAAGTCTCAGAACTACGCCCTAAGCAAGTGAGATGCTCAAGGGTCATCCTTGTGTATGTCTGAGGGCTACTGGGTGTTTCCTTCAGAAATTAAAAAGAAAAAAAAAAAAAGAAATAAAAATAAGCCATTCGTTTGCATGCTTCCCAATTATTTTTGTTTACATGAAGAAAATGTTAGACTCCAAGTATTGATTTGTGTAGTCTTATTTTTGCCCATCTTTAAACATTAATTGATTCTCTTTTTTCCTTTCTCAGTAATTCTACAGAACATCTGATGTTTTATAAAGCAATAATGGTTTTGAGGGCTTCCAAAAACCTTGCTCCATGGCAGCTTGCAAAACCTAAGTGCAACTATGCTGGCGGGGAAACACTCAAAGCGTGTACTAGCAATGCGATAATTAAAATGTAGCTTAAACCATGATCAAGGCTAATCTTCAAAAAAACTTTTTAGGAGCAGAAAGGAAAGAGCAATTGACTTAGGTTTCGGGATAATAGATGCATTTCAAAACACGTGTAATACCAGAACCATTCAAAAGCCAAGCTGCAAAAATTGCAGGAAATGTGGATTTGTAAGAGCATGTAGGAGCCTTTCTAAGATGCAATGAGTTCAGCAATTTAAAAATAACCACCAGTAGACATGACCTGCAAAATTAAACAGTATGAAGATACCCAACAACCTAAGGTCATCTGAAATTTTAAATACTTCTTTCTACATATATAACTTCAGCACAAAGTGTGTTTATGTTTAAGTAGATGGACAAAAGGAGATAGATGTGTTCTTCAGAATATAGTGAAATTCAGCTTTTTCTTGGTTTACATATAAAGTTTTCATTTCTATTGCAACAAGACTGGAAAAAGCTTGTGACTTTTCTATAGTTTTGATAGTCTTAAGGTCTGATTTGTATGTTTCTCAGTCTAGCTCAAGTTTACCTCATTTTGCTGATTCTACATTAAAAGCCTTCACTATGATATTTCTACTAAGAGTAATTCAGTTATCTTTTAAATAGCTTTTTTGAGCTATTTTGTGATGTAGTCACAAATGCGAGACTAAAAGATGGTCAAGATAACTGAACTTCTGTGTTTTGCTACACACAGAATATTATTTTGTTATTCTGTCTCCCTCATTTCTTTCCAATCTTTTTCAACCGGTTTCATTTTCACCTCATATATGCATCTGATTTTTCTCTCACACAAGAATCTCCTGTGCAAGGTGTCAATATAACTTGTGCTGTTACAATTTCACACTTATAATAGTCAAACAGGTTCAAAGTCAGAATGAGTTTGACTGTACCTGTATATGTACTTGAGGACATGGAAACCTGGATAAGACAAAGGAAAGTAAACTTTTTTTTTTTTTAAATCTCATATAAAGATACTTCTCCCTTAAAGATTATTTTTTCCTCCCCCATTTTCTCCATGAATAACAACAATGGAAATACTCCATCTGTAACTTTATTGCGATGTGAGGAATATTGAGCCCACATTGAATATCTGTGGATTGCGACTTTCAAAGCAGTGCTCCCCCAGTAAGATTTTGTAATGATAGCTAAGGAACGTTGGTTTTTGAATCAGCAATGTACACACAGGAAACCAGGACTTCTTTTCATCTGTTTGTCAGCACTGTGAACCTGTTCTCAGTGTTTCATAGATGAATCTTTGCTCCACCGTGGTGTGTACACATCCTGATGAGCATCTGCTACACTGCCATCTCTAACATATATTGGTTCCATGTCTCCAAAGACAGCTAGGGCTACAAAGTGAATGACCGTGGCAGTGACACTGATAGTAAGATAGAGTAAACTTTCATCCCAGTCTGCTTCATACTAGCTCTACTTGAAGTCACACTCTATTAAGAAGGGCTGTTATTTTTAGATGCCCAAAATAAGGTTGCACAAACAAACAAGCAGGAACAAGTCATGCATTGTGCATCAACCTTGCCAATAAGCCAACTTTCTGCAACTGGAACCAGTATAAATGTAAATTATCAGAGGAGCTCCCACCCATACTTTATTGAAATTTCCACTCTACCACCCACATGGTCACTGCCAAGTCTTGCCCCTCATATGGGAGGTCAGCACAGATCCTGCATATTACAAACTTCTTCTTTTGTATTACAGATCAGCTTCAAAGGCTTAGGAGAGGAGCTAATCCTACACACATGTGCCTCTGGTGAGATGGCAACTGCTCCTAGCTAAAGAATTAACACCCCTTTTAAAGTCATCCTCTATTCTGAGCTTCCAACAAACAAATCAACTCCAGCATTTAGCAACTGCATGTTTCACATCACCAAAGTGCTTTCAGATCCTGAAGCTGTACAAAGTGTCTGCTGGAATAACCTCAGGCATTCTGTGACAATTGAATTATAACCAGTGACACCCTCTTTCCCATCCCATTGCACTAAGTTACCTCCACTGTCTACAGAGAGGACTCCACATGCATTCATGCAGGCAGCAATGTGCTGGACAACAGCAGGAACATATTATTAAAAATATCTTTCATCTTCACTTACAAGAGCCACAAAATTAACCAGTCCTCAAATATTTTCCATTAGACTGTTACAGCGACAAAGGTTCCAGGCCTATGAGACTAAGAGGGTTTTAGGTGATTATGGCTCTTCAGTCACTTTTATCTAGCCCAACCGATTTTATTCACAAAACAATGAAGAATATACCATGTCACATGCCACAGCTCAAGATGAAATGCACAGAGTCATCTGGGCTGCTCTGTTTCCTGCTAGGACTGAGAATAGGTTTGGCTGCTGACCTTTCACTACAGTTTAAATTTTGCTTGAGGATGTTAGAAATAATTCAGCTCCTGAGTGGTTGCCAGTGATTGAAGAGACTGCAGCCGGTGACCTGGGTGGTCCTTTCCAGTTAAAGGCTTTTCTGGACTCTCAGGAACTGACCATGCTAATCCGTCACTGAACTAAATGTCCTTGAGTAGCCATATTACTACTTTACTGCAACTTACTGTGCACTGTATAGAGATTATCTTTCTGCATAATTTGGACTGTCATGGACTCCAAAGTCTGCAATACGGTATTTGCTTGATTTGTTTAATTATCATGGTACTACTTTGTACAATGCTGAGGGCATCATTCTCCCTTTTTTCTGAATGTTCTGCAAGAATGGAAACACAGCCTGAACTCAGAGATGTGAAGAAATCACAGAGAGTCCTGTATCCAAATCCCTTCAGACAGGGAAATGATCTGATGGGTGCATATCCATTAGCATACGGGTATTCTATTTATAAATTCTTATACATCTACCTGGTTATGGCTGGAGCAGGGACTGCCTTGTGGGTAACTAAAAGGGATTTGGTTTGGGAGAAGGAGTTCTAGTCCAGGAACTGCTGCTTAGCTGATGAACAAAAGTCTTGGATTAACCACTTTCCTCCTCATGTTACTATTTCTGTTTGCAAAGAGTGGAGTTATTTAAGGGTAGGAAGCTGTACATAAACCGTCATTATTATTATTAAAGCATACTGTACTTTTCACACTCTACTAAGCTGCAGGAATGCTTAAAAATGTGCTGCTGTAATCAGACAAAAACAGTGACATTGGACAAAGCTGATCCTACCTGTCACCAACTAACGTTATGTAACCGTGGCCAAACTTCGCAGTTTAACAAAAAGTGTTAACTTTTTCTAGGCAGCTACATACATGCCTGGAGGAATGAATGAATTGTCCTAGTGTGTTAGAGGCTGACTAGAAAGATACCAAAAAATTTCGGTAGTTGTATACAGCTCTCTAAGTCCTTACGTGGACATACAGGTTCTACATGCAGTAATGCATACAGCTTCAATTCAAACAGCTGTGAAGTCAGGAGGAAGCTCCTGACTGGCTATTTGAGTAATACTTTTAGTGGGAATCACACACAACACAACATATACAAGTTATGCTGAAAATGGTTCACATAGTTGACTGCTTTCAGAATATTGACTTAGTCACACATTTTGTCAGTCAATTCCCAGACTGAAATTTCCATTGCAATGTATAATAAACTAGGCCAGTCACTTAACTGCATTTCAAAGTGGATAACAAAACAATGTTGTCTGTTCTAGATAAAAACTGGACCATAGCCAGCAATCCATATCCTTTCTCCCATCCTGAAGGCAGTATACAGCACCGGAATATGGCAAGATTTCATAGTTTCTGAAATGATCATTACCACAGAGGTGACAGATGAGATACTGTAGAGCAAACATCACTGGACTTGTAGCTACTACACTGAAACAATATTTGGTAGCACAGCTGTGCCTGAACAGGTCTGAAGCTGTAGCAAGTTTGATGGTCTTCAACTGCTTGTTCTGCCTTACATTAACTCAGCCCATATACTGGAAACCTGAAGTCTGCAGGCTTACCAATCAAGCTTATAAAAATAAACATTCCATAATCACAAGCACAGCAGAAAGCCAACACGATGATGTTGCTGACCTAGCAATCCCACTGTATTCTCTCCCTCTGAGAAAAGCCTGGCAGGCAACTGAGCGCTAAAAATGTTTAATGTTTACACTCCTCCACAAAAGTACTGACCTTTTAATGTAGAAAAAAAACCCTAAGTACCTACCTGATCTTCCCACAATTGGTGTTACAGTTTAAAAAATCCTTTTGCCTTAACACAGCTAGCAAACAAACAAGTTGAAACTTCCTTTTACCAAAGCAAACGGAGGATCATCATCTGGATGCAATGGCAGCATGACAAAATCAGTGAGAATTGGTCTATCTGTACCACTGCATCCAGACCTATATTTCGGTTGGGATCTTCACCCTAATACAGAGTGAGCTGCAATGATGAGCTGAATGTCATCTAGGGACAGTAGCAAATAAATAGCAAAAGAAATTCCAAAATTAGACCAGGAGCAAAGACAGCATATGGATGAAAAGAAGGAGGTTCAGAATAGTAGACTATATTTGTAGGAATGTTTCCAGTGAGAGCTGGTTAGAAACCTTGCCAGAGGATATCTCTGAGAGACTTCAGGGACAATAGTAAGTGAAATTTCTCAAAGCTGGGTATTTATTTCCACTGGAGGAACTGGGCCTGGCTCCATCATTAGGGATGCCATTTCAGGGGTTCTCAACTGCAGGACCCATCCTGAGGACTCCAGATGTCCCAAAAGCCAAGCAAAGCCAGATACAAACTAGTAGATGAGTTTGAAAGATCTGCCTTGAGATAGATCTGGGCAGCTCCAGAACCCACAGGAACTAGCATCTGTTGAGAAGACTGGGAGACAAACTCAGATAAAGAAATGTCATGTTTAAATGTCTCCTACGTCTTATATTGACATATTCCTGACAAAAATAATTTTTTGATATTTTTGGAATTTTTTTCCCTTCAGTTAAACATCACCAAATTAGTTGAAAAATTTATTTTGGAAATCTACAGCAATACTTCAGGGAACGTGACTTTAACTAATGCTATTAATTGTTCTCAATTCTCATCTTAAGCCTCTGAAGCATGTTATGTTGCTGTTCTCAAATCTCCTGTTCTCTTACATTGAGATTTCTATCTTTCCTACACTTTTTAACCTTTACATACTATTTTCAGAAAGCATCATTCCAAATCTCACATATTTTTGTGAACCAGGAAAGAAAATATTCCATTGTTTTGCAAGTATAATAGCTAACGTTGTTGAGTAAAATGGAAACATCAAAGACCTCAGCTCTTTTTGCTAATTAGGGGACTTTCCATTTTTACCTCAAGAGACAGAGCTGCTAATCTGCCTTTCCTCTTCCAAGGCACAGAAATGTCTCAACAAACTAGGGCAAAGATGCGTGAATGGTAGAAATAATAAATATTAATAGTTGCCACAAGAATACTGCGAGATGTTCAAAGCTAAGGGGGCTTTGGGAGTGTTATCTCTGCGTGGTGTTTTGTGTTTTATGATTTGTATTTCTTTCTCTTTCCTGGAGGTCTGCTCCCTCACACAAAATCTGGAGTTACCAGGCAAAGCAGATTCAGTGCCATCTTATTTCAAAATTGTTCCATACCAGCTCTTTGCTTTCTAAGCTTATATCAAGGGTTTAAAGATCAAACCAAGTACCTTGAAATTCACCAAAAGAGCTTTCTGACACAAAACCTCTTCCTTGTGTACGTCCACTAACAGCATTTTTAATTACATTTTAACACCACTAGCAAACATAAAATAGCCTTTCAGAGGGTGAAGAGAGGTTACTTTGACTCTGGCACCATCTACTGAAAAGTGAATAAAAGTACCTGGACTACAAGACCAAGAAAAGGTATGTTAACCAATGAAATATGCCCTAATTTCTTCTTGCAGTGTGAATATTTCTATTTTATCATCACCAAGAAGGCTTTAATTTACATCCTTGAAAAACATTTTCTTAGCTTCATATTACTGTTGACATTCATCAGACTGCAATGATATAATGTAATGGGATCTTTCCAGTCTGTAAGATAACCAGTACAAATAAACAAAAAGTTGCTTGCACTGACTTTGCAAGCAATTCTTCACCACACAAACACTGGGGAGGAACAAGCCATTTCAGTGTAACTGCCAGGAGTTTTCTCGGCTGTGCAAAAATCCATTAAAATACGAAAAAAAGCCAAACAAACAAAACAAAACCTCCTCACACAAAGACTTAGTTTAGAAAACAGCTTTCTTATTCTTGCTTTCCTAAATAGTCATTCTCCCTTTCCAGGCAGAACACATTCACCGTGCATTAACAAGCAAACCATAAATGGTAAGTTGAAATTTCAGTTGAAAATACGTTGAAATAAAAATTTAACAAATGGCAGCTTTTTATGTGTTTTTATGGTTACTGGAGAGGACCAAAGTTGAGTTTCATAAATTTTTGCCACTAGTGAAAACCAGAATATTCAAACGGAGAACAATATTCGTACTAAAAATATCTTTAAAATAATATTGAAAATGCCTCCTAAAAATTTTCAAAGTACAGGAGTTAAGGGGAAAATAGGAAATATTTTGTCTTTCTCTGCATATTTATACAGAACTTGCTTAAAAGGGGAACAGAATTTTAACTATCAGAATGCAGAAGGACAACTTCAGGGTTACAACAAATTTAGAAAATCAAGACAGAGGTTAGGAAGCAAAAAATGCTGCAGAACAGTAAGAACTGATCACCTGTACCTCTGAGAAATGAAATGAAGACAAGGAATATTGTCTTAAGCCTGCTGGATATTCAGAAGACCAGAGCCTTCATGCTTGCACGGACTGCTGATTAATGCTTGGCTTTAGTGTAACACAAGATTTACTGCATTTTGCCTGAAGTGGGTAATTGAATAATCCCTCTAAAAAGCAATAATATTTCCATGAAGTTCATGAAGTTAATACACTCCAAATCTCCAAGCAGCAGAAAACAAACAGCTAAGCACCTACCTGTGGAAATTACTGGCCAAAATGCACAAAAGTCACTTCATAGAAGTTTGTTATTAAAGTGCTTTACAGGAAAGAATAAATAAATTATTTTTAACTAGTGCCTATGTACACATATCATGACTGGCTGAATTCCCAATTGATTACTGATCTCGCATCTTTTTATCATAGTAACTCCACTGAGTCACTGAATATTATTCTCCCTTTCTATGGACTAAAATGTAATTTTAACTCAAATACAGCCTAACTCAGATTGTGTCTATCTCTGTTAGACTCTCAAGCCGTACTGGCCAAGTTTCCAGTTTTTCAGAAACGGGGCATTTACTGCTTTGGCTCTTGACATCAGTGGGAATATGAGGAACCACCACAGCGGGGAAAAGGAAAGAAAATTCATATTGATTGGTGAGCTGTTTAGGGTTTATAGACCATATCCTATAAAATGCATGCAAGACTTAAGACAATCAGCCAGAGAGCTAGCACTGTACCATCTAGTAATCACGATGAACAGATGGAGGATATAATTTCCATCTATGCTTCAGAGTGTAAATCACCAGAATTAAGATCCTGACAGACCAAAGAAGAAAGCAAGGTGCCCACTTCTACTGAGCTGTGCTCTTCTAGTCTGTCATACCAAAACCACACCAAAGGGTCATAAAATAATGGCCATATTCCCTATGGCTTGATTTATAGGTGTTCAAAGGTGTAGATTGGACTAACAGACCAAAGTTGTTTCACTTAATTAGTTTATGCAAAAAGAAACTGGAAAAAAAAAATTAAAAGGAGCATTTGGAAAAAATGTGGCAATCATAAATTCTGCCTCAGATGATGATGTTAATACAGAAATCTGAACTTATAGTATCTTCAAAACAATACAAAGCAAGATGCAATATCCTCAAATCTAGTAATACCAAACCTACTAAAATCCTCAAGCTTATGTACTTACAAAGTACCACCTGTAACTGTCACATCTCCAAACATTCTTCTCCGGAGAAAACACTGAACAGATTTTGGGTTTTGAGAAGAATAAAATATCAAGCACTTGGATTATTGCTAAGAACGCTGTAGAGAGGAAAGGCAAAACTCATACTACTACAGTGGCTAGTGGGCTCTTCTTAAGACACTGAAATACAGTCCCAACTAGCAGAACCATTTCACCGCATCCCAGAGTCTCCAGCAAGAGAAAACTCTGGAGAATTTTCAAGATACCTTGCATGCTGCAATAGCACCTTGATAATCAGGCTGAGATCAAATTAAAGCAAAAATCTTCAACATATACATGATACCTTCCCACAGTGTTGCAAAGCGAATCAAACACTAGTATTTTAATGACTGTACAAAGTACTAGAACTCCTACAAGGAGAATCAATCACAGTGACATTTTATTTGACAGAATGAGTGGGAGGTGTCCCTGCCTATGGCAGATGGGTTGGAACTAGATGATCTTAAGGTCCTTTCCAACCCTAACTATTCTATGATTCTATGATTCTATGATTTTATGTCAACATGCAGTGGTCTGTGGTGATCAAGGTGCATTTTTTGTGCACCTGAAATGACCGACTTGTGCACACGTTGTATCCCATTTAAGGCCTTATCATTAAGGATACTGATACCCAAGTTATTCTAATGCTGCTGACCTCTTTGCCACAAACAACCAAAACAACTCTGGAGGAAGTTCACTGTGAAACTTCCAAAAGACTTCAACTTAAGTTGGTAAAAATCAAGCTCTTTTTCCAGAAGTGTCCTTAACAACAAGTGTCCTAGAATAAACCATTTCTAACCTGTCAGAATGTCAGTTCACTGCCCCATGGACAATGTGCACCAACATGGAGAGGTCTGTCACACCTGAGAACACATGCCAAAACACTCTTGAGTCTTATAACAAAGGTAGAGAAATATTTCAAGCTTCAGTTTCAACAGAATTTTGAAAGCCAAATTATCTGCACGCTCTCTATAGGCCCTAGGTAATACTACTGTTCAGAGACGCAAAATTAGAAGCTCTAACCCAGTCATGCCCATAACCCTTCCAAATTTGGTTCCAAGTATCATATACAACTGTTTTGCTGGAAGATTCCAAATGTATAAACATCGCTGACAGGTAAGCATTTCTCAGATGGTTGGAAGCTATTCATGACTGTACTGTATATGCTTAGCAAAACCTAGTAGTGGTAAAAGAACAAAGTTACAGTTGTGTCTCTTGTGAAACATTCATTATTTTTGGATTAGCAGACACAAAACTGTAACAAAACCAAAGTCCAGAACCTTGAAGTATAATTTGGAACAACTGAATAAAAACTTAAGTCAGAAAAGTAATAAACATTTAAAAAAAAAAAAAAAAACAAAAAAAAAAAACAAAAACCAAAACCCAATCTCAAGGAATAAGTCAGGGAATATACAAGTTAATACATTTCAGCTTTCTAAACTGCTCTCTCGACTATGCCCTCATACACTTCAGATATCCCCACACAGCCATACAAATAGCTGGACATCATTGAACCATGGCCAGAAAGTGAAAGGGTTTAAGCTGCACTGGAGACAGTCAAATGAAACCAAAAGAGGAAGAACAAAGCTCTTCCACTAACCCTACTGACTTAAAACAAAAAGCAGTGGCACAAGCCTCTTCCCCAGTGAGTCTGTATAACGGTTCAGCTGGGATAGAGTTAATTTTCTTCCTACTAGCTGGTGCACTGCTGTGTTTTGGATTTAGTATGAGAATAATGTTGATAATACACTGTTGTTTTCAGCTGTTTCTAAACTTAAGTCAAGGACTTTCCAGCTTCTCATGCCCTGCCAGTGAGGAGGCGGGAGGGGCACAAGAAGCCGGAAGGGAACTGTCATGGGTTCAGCAGCAGCAGTCATTTTTCTCCTTCTTGGTAGCTGGTGCAGCACTGTGTTTTTGATTTTGGGCCTGGGAGCAGCGCTGATAACACCAGTGTTTTCAATTACTGCTTGGTAATGTTTTGGTTTGACCAAGGACTTTCTGAGTCTCATGCTCTGCCAGGGAGGAGGGGAAGTCGGGAGGAAGCAGAGACAGAACACCTGACCCAAACTGACCAAAGAGGTTATTCCATACCACAGCACATCATGCCCAGGATGGGAAAATGGAGAGCAGAGACCCAGAAGGGTGTGGTGGTGGTGCACTGGGGGGGTTCGGTGCTGGGGGGTGCACTGCCTGGGTTGGGCTTGGTGAGCAGTTGTATTCTCTTTCCTTGTATTTCTCTTGTATTATTACTGGTGGTAGCAGTAGTGATTTGTGTTATACCTTAGTTACTAAACTGTTCTTATCTCAGCCTGTGGGAGCTGCATTCTTTCGATTCTCCTCCCCATCCCCCCGGGACTGGGGGAAGAAAGAGAGGGGAGTGAGCGAGTGAGCGAACTGGCTTAAACCATGACAGAACACAGCCAGAACAGCTGATCCCATATGCCCAAAGGGATATTGCATACCATATGGCATCATGCTCAGCACACAAAGCTGGGTGGAAAGCTGGCCACAGGCCACTGCTCAGGAACTGGCTGGGCATCAGTTGGTAAGTGGTGAGCAATTGCATTGTGCATTATTTGCTTTGTATACTCTAATTCTATTATTATTACCATTGTCTTCCTTTTCTGTGCCATAAACTGTCTTTATCTCAACCAATGGGTTATCTCAATTTTACTCTTCCAATTCTTACCCCTATCCTGCTAGGTGGGAGCATTGAATAAGTGGCTGTGTGGTATTAAGTTGCCAGCTGGGGTTAAACCACAGCAATAACACATGGGAAGACACCACCTCTGATACCAGGTCATTGTGCCTGTCACAATTTTCATAGCTTCTTTGTGTCACACTGTCTGAAATCACTTTCTGGAGCTCCACACAGACTCAGCTCCTCGGTGAATATAAGCTAGTAAATCCTGGAGTAAAGTCAATGGCTCCATACCTAGCCACAACAGATCGGAACTTGGACTCAATCTTTGTTTTTCATCTGGCTATGACAACAAAATGGCCTTTTTGCTGGGACGTGCAACTTACACTTCCAGTACTACTCTCAGTGGATTACAGAGTCAAGAAAATTGTGATTCCTTTTTCATTAATGAAATGATTCTCAGGCTGGACTGCAGTGATATACATTTCAGTGATATACATTTCAGACATTCTTCTTCTCTGAATTAATGCACATGGGACAACTAATGTAGTACTTTTGACATGAGAGATCTTTTTAGATTGTACACTTCATGTTACACAGCTTCACTAGAAACACCAATAGAAACATTAGAATTCTCTATTCATATTTTTAACTTTCACTTCGAACCATCTGGTTATCTGAGTCAGGTATGAACTATATTACAGGCCTCAATAAATTTTCAGGACACTGTCTACTACTTGGACAAGATAAAAACTGGGTTTTTAAAATATGATATGGACATTTAAAATTTGAAAGCAATGTTACCACAACATGCACAGTAAGATAATGGAAGAAGGAGCACACATGCTTTGGCACTCATATGTACCTAGAAAGAATTATACTTCAATCCTACCATCAGTTTTAGCATGATACTACTCTGGGAATTCTGAGTTAGGAAAACGGTGTGATGGGACATGATGATCCAATATCTCCCCTTGTGAGTAAAGGTGTTTGGGTTTGCTCCTGTTAAGGGTAGATTAATGGTATGAGAATACCTATGAGGAACAGGGCAGTTATTGGCGGAAGTTACTCAATCTTGAATGCAAGCAAGCAGTGTGGGCTGCCAGTGACACAGTCCTTAGTGAAAGACACTGATTTCTTTTCTAATTTTATTGGTTTAAGAATTTAGAGGGTTTAACCATGCTGGTCTGAAACATCATGAGCACTGATCTGTGTTTTCATAAAAAGTTTATTATATTTTCTAACTCAGTGGAAAAATTGTTTGGATAAAGTATTATGCCACATACTTCAGCACTGGCAGCAAGCTAGGCCTGACAAAATGACCAGTATTTGTGATGCTAAATTTGCATTCTCCATTAAGCAACCAAAATGCATTCTTTGGTATTGAATTTAGGATTTTGTGGTAATGTAGTACATTATGTAGTAAGTTCTGTTCCAGACAGCATGGTGTCATGGGTTCAGCAGTAGTAATTACTTTTCTCCTTCTTAGTAGCTGCTGCAGCGCTGTGTTTTCGACTTTCAGCCTGGGAACAGCGCTGATAACACTGATGTTTTCAATTGCTGCTTAGGATGTTTGGTCTGACCAAGGACTTTCTGAGTCTCATGCTCTCCCAGGGAGGAGGGGAAGCTGGGAGGAAGCAGAGACAGGACACCTGACCCAAACTAGCCAAAGAGGTATTCCATACCACAGCACGTCATGCCCAGGATGGAAAAACAAGGGGCAGGGACGTGGAAGGACTGGAATTCACTGCTGGGTCGGGCTTGGTATCAGTGGTGAGCGGTTGTATTCTCTTCCCTTGTTGTTTCCCTTGTCATTATTATTATTATTGGTGGTAGCAGCAGTGATTTGTGTTATACCTTAGTTACTGGACTCTTCTTATCTCAACCTGTGGGAGTTGCATTCTTTCGATTCTCCTCCCCATCCCCCTGGGAGCTGGAGGGAAGAAAGAGGGGGAAGTGAGTGAGCGAACTACGTGGCTGACTGGGCTTAAACCACGACACATGGCTAACAGCAAAAAATGGAGAGAGGAAGTCCATGCCCTGTAAGGAAATTACAGTGGGCCTGCTGGGGCGCATACAATAAAAGAGGATGGAAGTTTGGAATGGCTCAAATATATGGAGGGGAGAGGAAGAAAACTGAACACTGGGAGTAAAGTGAAATAGCAAATCCTGCCAAAATATTTATGTATCTCTGACTTAGGCAGGTTAAATCTTCAGATGAGAAACTGTTTGTAACCAGGGGCAAATAATAAAAAGGAAAATTTATGGCTTTTGCATCACAAACGCTGTCCCAGATGTACAACCACAAAGTACACAGATTCACCACCTAACCAAATGCAAGAAAGAATGGTCAATAAAACAATGTCAAGGTATCCTTTTACCAGTAAAGGTGGAATATTTGACTGAAGAGCAAATTCAGTATATGATATCTTAAGCAACTCCTTAAAACTCTTGTCATAGAATTGAGGATGTTAATAAGAAAATTGCAATATGAAGACCAAAGACCATATTTTTTGCTCTTCTCCTTTATCAGGGGAGAAATTGAGCAGGTCCTGAAACCTGGACAGGACTGATACCCAGATAGTTATGAGAAGTTCATATAAGAAGATAAACCCCCTAAAGCATGAAACATAGTATCATACTGTCCTTCTATTTGATCAGATGTAATTTCACATTAACGTATATGCCAGTGACAATCCATTTTCTGAATTTCTGCAAAAAGCATAACATTAGAAGTTCTGTACCTGTGATCCCAGTGCTGTACACCATGAACTACTCTACCACAATCCTTCACCCACCAGCTGGTTTCGAGGCAGGTATTGCTGTGTTATGTATCAATCTGATAAATCAACGTGCACCTGTCATATTCTACAGCCAAGAGCATCCAGAGCTATAATTGCTGAAATGTAAGATTTCCCTTGTTGTTTGCTAAGTCCAAACAGCCTCAGTCTTAGCCCAAAATGCCTGTTGCCAAGTTGAAAATAAGCTTTCTGCTATTTATCAGAAATTTTAGGCCTAGATGCATGATTATGCTAATCCTCATGATAAAACAGCAATAAACTTGTAACCAGGACAAGCGAATGTCCCTGCAAACAACGGAAGATTAGCATATATTTGTGAACGTTTATGTGGACAAAATATTAAATCTATTTAATATTCAATAGTTTTCTGTTTGTCTTTTTCACTGTTGAAGCTTAGGACCTCTTCATTATATTTTACATACAACTCAGCCTTCCCTGCTATTACTTATATACATTACAATTTTTGCTATTGAATATTCAGAGGTCATTGATCATATGCAGATTGAGCAAATCTTACCTCTAGTAAGTTTGTGAGGACACCATATACCTGGTTCTCCTAAATTGTCTCAGTGTCTTTAGCTGACAGCATATTAAGAATGAAGGATGACTTCTTATTCCATGTGAGAAACCTTAAGAGTACATCTGTAGGAAAAACATGCACATACATGTTGCAATTTTGGGTTCTGCTTTGCAAAGGAGACAAGTAAAAATATTTGTCATCTACTGAAAAGCGAGAAATAAGCATACTGAAAAGAATTAGAAGAGTTGTCTAAAATTTCTCAAAGCCAAGTTAGAAGATCAAGGGATTGAGAAGGATGAGCGAGGTATGCATGGAGGACCGCATTAATTACTTATTTCACTTGGGTTTTTTGGTTTAACTTTCTCATTAGCATAGCACAGGTAGCTATTCTAATCAGCAATTTTCATCTTAGCTGCTTTTTCCATCCATACCTGATGATGCGGTATGACAGGGCACAGTTCTGAGCACTAGCCTAGCGTTCCTCATTAGCAAGGGCTCAGTTGCAGGAATTTAGCTTTCAAGGTCTACAGATACAAGGAAACAAGACATGTTAACATAGTTCTTAGATTTCAAGAATGGATTATACGCTCTTTTTGTAGCCATACACAGCTGATGAGTATTACTTCTCAAAAAAGATTGCACTGGAGCAAAGAAAACTTGGAAAATGTAAAATCCTCCATGGACTCTTCATTAGGGACTGTAGCGGTAGGACGAGGGGTAACAGGTTCAAACTTAAACAGAGGAAGTTTAGATTAGATATAAAGAAGAAGCTCTTTACTGTCAAGGTGGTGAGGCACTGGAATGTGCTGCCCAAGGAGGTTGTGAATGCTCCATCCCTGGCGGTATTCAAGGCCTTGGGTGACATGATTTAGTGCGAGGTGTCCCTGCCCATGGCAGGGGGGTAGGAACTAGATGATCTTAAGGTCCTTTCGAACCCTAACTATTCTATGATTCTATGATTCTTTCAGACTATCTTTGCATCTAATGACAGGTGCAGTTTTAATGTCACCTTCTAGCAACATTATTTTTCTTTTAATCCCCTATGCCCCAGTATAGAAAGGGTTGTTACAGTTTCCCACTTACGTGTTAATAATTTTGATTTAATTCATTGTTATTGTATATTTTTCCACAGAAAGAAAAAAATCACATCATTGTTTGACATAATTATATTCTGCAGCATTCTGTGGCAGTTATGTTTAGCCCCATCTTTTTCATTGTTTCTGACATTACATTTCAGGATTATTTTACCAACATTTCAGATGCTAACTTCAGTCCTATGTGATTGTTCACATGCATGAGGTATCCTTCATCAGTTGTATCTCACAGTGCTCTTGTTACCTATAAAAAGGAATGCCAAAATTTAGCATGGGAAGCCTGATTAACTGTTTCATCCCTGCTGCTTTCTTACTATCTGCTGCTGCTCAACACAGGAGAAAATCCTATCTGGTCAGAACAAAGGACCAGCTAGCTAAGTAGCAGATACTTAGGAAAACAAGCTATCTAGAGATTTACCCTTCCCTTGGGAGGCTCTCTCAGGCTGAATCATTCAAAGACCACCTTGTGGCATCCACTCAGGTGCCTCTTTTCTCTTATTGGAACAAGAAGATTCAAGGTGCAGTCTATTTTTCTGACACTATGCTGAGATTTGTGAAGTCTATCAATCTTCAAGCTACTTCCTCTTCTTTAAGATTAATAGCCTGACATGCAACCATGGAAACATGGACTGTTTCCACATGTGAGATTGATGTGTTTGGGGATTTGTGGTAAGACACTGCCCTGGGTTCAGCAGTAGCAGTCATTTTTTCTCCTTCTTAGTAGCTGGTGCAGTGTTGTGGTTTTGACTTTCGGCCTGGGAACAATGCTGATGACACTGATGTTTTTAGTTGCTACTCAGTAATGTTTACTCTGACCAAGGACTTTCTGAGTCTCATGCTCTGCCAGGGAGGAGGGGAAGCCGGGAGGAAGCAGAAAGAGGATACCTGACCCAAACTGAAAACCAAAGAGGTACTCCATAGCACAGCAAATCATGCCCGCTATATAACCTGGGGGCAGTTACCTGGAAGGGTTAGATCACTGCTAGGGTTGGGCTAGGTATCGGTCGGTGGGTGGTGAGCAGTTGTATTCCCTTCCCTTGTTATTTCCCTTATCATCATTATTATTGGTGGTAGCAGCAGTGGTTTGTGTTATACCTCAATTACTGGGCTGTTCTTATCTCAACCCGTGGGAGTTACATTCTTTCAATTCACCTCCCCATCCCTCCAGGAGTGGGGGGGGGGGGGGGGGGGGGGGGGGGGGGGGGGGAGGAAGAGGGGTGAAGTGAGGGAACAGCTGCGTGGTTCTGAGTTACTGGCTGACTGAGTTTAAACCACAACAGACACTCTTTCTGTTTCTTCTCATATCTAGTACAGGTATGATACTTAAACAGGTTTCAGCGCAAGCATCAGCATTCTGCAGCAATATAAACAGTAGTGACACTGCACACTGCATTTCTTAACCAGTGAAAATAACCACTAACACAGAACTTGGCCCCCTACTTCTCTGCACTCAGCATCTCTGTCTTCTTTCACTGCTCTTCTCCATCTTGCCAACACTTCCTTTACTCTGTTTCTTCTTTTTCTCCTCTTTCCACTGGATGTGGATACAGTGCCAAAACCTCAATTTCACAGGTAAAAAAAGCCTAGGATTTTTGTGGCAGATCTTTTCTTCTGGAATAAAGTAATTTTATTATCATTATCCAATTACAAAAGAGAGAATGGGACAAAGGAGTTTTAAAGATCACTAAAGCCCACAAAGAGCCTGCCTGTGTTCAGGTTTAATAAAGTAGGAACTCAGTAGTCCACCAGAGTGGATTTACTCATAAAATACTTTTCTCATTCAGTTACAGTTTCAGCCTCTCTCCTTCAGCACCACTGCTGCTCCTGTCTTCAATAGCCCATGTTTCTGGAGCAAAACTTACTTTTCTTCCTTGAAGAATACTGCTCTCTATTATGTCATTTCTAACAACAGAACTGTTAGGCTCATGTAAATTTAGTCCAAATTTCATTTCCTTTCACATTCCATTTTTGCTGAAATTAAGTAGATGAGAAAAATACAGAAACTTCAATGGGAATAATCTTGTGCAGATGGAGGAAACACAGATGCATTTAGTAGAGCAGCTCTTTGTCAGTCAAAGGAGTCCAAAGGACAGATGTGTTGCTTGTTAATCATTCATAAAACCCTTGTGATTAGGAACATCTCGATCTCGAAAAGGCCAGCCAACTGAAAAAGATACACTGTGATCTAGCATTCATAGCGCTCCATTTGGGAGAATAAGAGGATTCCTTGGCCAGAAGTAAGAAAGAACAATGTAAATAAGGTTATTCTACATTAAAAAAAAATCAGAATGTATGCCCTAGAGAATGGGGAGATTTCAGTTCTACAAATCAGTTAAGAAGATCTGGCAAAGTTCATTCTCCAACTGGCTTACAAATTTAATAAGAAGACTAGTGCAGACATTTTGTTAAGAGGCTTAAAGAAAAACAGAGGTAGATTTAAGACAGTGAATTAAAACACTTGAAAGGCAAGTGAAAGCCATTAGTAAAAAACCTGAAAGCAATACACTGTGACCCCCCAAGAGTATCCACCAACTGTACAGAGTATAAGGGTGGAGGAAAAGCAGAGTATCCAATGAGAGATAACATAAACAAAAGCATAAAGCCATGTGGAATACAGAAAGAGTTCAGCATGTACTGAATTTCTGCATGGGTGAAAATAAATTTTTCCATTCTATGTAATTTATGTGATACCCTAGGATTTGTAACTCCTGTTGCCTTTACTCAACACCATAATATATAAAAAAATATATTCATAATTATTTGTATTACTTAGGACATGGTCTAAAATGAGGGACTCTGGTTGCTAACCAAACAAATACGAAGTATACAGTCGCTACCCTCAAATATAGACAAATAGATAATATTACAAAAAAAAAACCAAACCAAAAACTAAGATTAGTCAATAATATGATCAATCATTTCAGCACATTATCCGTATACTTACTTGCTTTCAATACGTCTGCAGACTTCCTGACAAAGTAGAAATATCAGAGGCTGAAGAAGAGTTTTGAAGTGCCTTTGCTAACTTACCGGGAGATCTTTCTAAACATGAAGGACAACTTAGAAAAACACACAACAGGAAGAAATAGGAGGCACAAAACCCCCACAGAAAAGGAGGAAGGAACTGCAGAGGAATAAATAGGGAGGTAGAATTGAAATCGGGAGAAGACAGAGGCACAGCAGCCAGAGCAGACATGACCTCAAGCAGGCAAGTGCCGTTGGATGGGTCAAAGGGGATAAGCAAGGGACACTGAGCAGAGATGTGGCTAACTCTGGACGGAGCTTCAGTCATGATGAATTATGAGACAGCTGCATAACCACTAGCAAAGACTTGGCTCAAATAAGCACCATATTTAATTACTGGAACTCACTGGAACAAAATCAACTGCACAGGAAAATCATCTACTTTTCTTGTTGTTCTTGGATATAAGGACTGAGTACTGAACAATTTTATAACTGAACAGTAGGACCCTGGTTTGCAAAAGAAACGTGGGTTAAACAAAAATCTTTGAACACGGTTTACTACATTTTTTTCACTCCAGCCAAGCACTGATACCTGGAAATAAACAGGTGTTCACATCACTGCTTGTGCCACAGGTAAATCCATGAGCAAGCCAGACATCGTTTTCTTCCTCTTTTTTCTGCAGATCAGAGTTAACTACTTACCACAGATTTGATCTGTCATGTTTATTTTTCATGTCATGGCCCAAAATACTTCCTTAGTCTCTTAATCAGGCTGCTTCCTCGGTAGTTGCTATCCCTCCTTCTAGAAATTACTGTACGTATGTCATTTGTAAAAAAATAGAAGAGAACAGTTATCAGTAACAGGGGAAAAAAAAATAAAAAAGAAACCCAAAGGGAAAGTTTCCTTTCTAAAACATTTCATTCTCAGCCATACATCAAATCCATCCATATATGAACAGCTTAGAAAGATGTTACAACATTTTACAAATGGTAATACTAATGTTCTCTCATTATGCATACTAAATATCCTGGGTGATTATATATTCACTACATTGTTTTGATTCTTTAGGATGAGCAAATCTCACTGTCTAGTATGTTCCACTGCTCTATACTTACATTCTTCCTATCTCAGTTATGATGAGCTATGAGTTACAGAACAAAGAGGGAGATAAAGACATTCAAATTCTGTTGTTTTCTACTCACAGAAGGAACAAGCAACAAAAAATTCTACTTCCACTTCAAACCCTTTCACCCACACTGCATCCAAGGGCAGTTTCGTCATTTACAGCAGTAGCGTCAGCACACCCAGGCATGCTCGTGGAAAACATACTTTTTTTTTCTTTTTAATGTCTGTTTTTCCATACACAGTTGAGCAAGGAGCAATGTTGCCAGCTGTCACAAAATGCATAAACAGTTCATAATCTGTAATAGTTCCTTAGGCAGCTGCAAGACCATAAGGAACCAAACTTTTCTTCCTCAAAAGCTTTCATGAAACATGTTATTTAGTTCCAAAATAGACAGCTATTTCAGAAACCATATACCATAAGGAAAAAGTAAATTTCTCTATTAAATTAAATAGTTTTGTAGAGTAGCCCAGAGAGTTAATTCTGGGCATCTTGTTCTAAAAGGAAACAACTGTTATAAGACACATAGGCCCAGTGTAAACGAAGTAGATCAATTTACTTTACCAATTTTATTTGTGAAATTAAACTAGGTCAGCTGACTTCACCAGATGAGTGTCTACTTCTGAGCGCCTTCACCACATGTCATTCTTACCAAGCAGAAGATTAACTCAAAGTGAGCAAAGTTGCTCCAGTTAGGCAAAGTCTACTTATCAGTCCATAGGGGCAGAAAGTTCAGACTTGGATAAAAGCTGAGCAACAGTAAACAAACATAAATTTTCATACACTTCATGCTGCTGGTGCTCATTGCCACAGGCCAGATTTCATCTCGCTCTACTACATTACTTCAGAAACCATACAATAATGACAGTTTATAAGACTAAAGGGCAATTTATACCAGATGGAAAAAATGGCTTATGGATAAGCAGAGTCCAGGGGAAGACAAAAGGAACCAAGGCTCAATGTAGCAAAGAGATACATAACAGCAGGAACAGATCAGAGCCGAAATGCAGCACAAAATGCAGTAACAAGGTGGGTTTCAATGTATGGAATAAACACAAGGATATAAGGACTGCCATACTGACTCAGAACAAAGGGCCCACACTGTCCAGTATGCTAACCTGGACAGTCACTACAAGACAGCAGGTAAACCTGGCCAGTTTTTAAGATCCCTGATCCTTTTCTTCTCCAGGCTAAACAGTTGCAGATCTCTCATCCTCTCTGTATTTGAGAAATGCTCCAGTCCTTTAATCTTTGTAGCCCTCCACTGGAGTTGCTCCAGCAAGTCCACATAGACACATAAACTGGGGAGCCCAGAATGGGGCCCAGCACTCCAGATATGTCTCACCAGTACTGAATACAAGGGACATCACTGGCTGAAAATACTCTGCCTAACACAGCTCAGGAGGCTGTTCACCTTCTTTGCTGTGAAGTTTACTGTCCACCAGAATTCCCAGGCCCTTCTCTGCAGACCTGCTTTCCAACCAGCTGGCCTGCAGCTTGTACAGGTGTCCGGGATGATTTCTTTGTACTTCCCTTTGTTGAACTCCACAAGGTTTCTCTCTGCCTCATTCTCCAGCCTGTCAAGGTCCCTCTGAACGGCAGCAAATCCATCCAATATATCAACTGTGTGGTTATCTGCATGCCTTTGTGTGAAGATGTGGGCCCATTTGTACAGTAGCATAATCACATCTTTTGTCTTGTCATCAATATTCTTTCAGGGATGCCTGACACCTTGCTAATTGGTTCACTTGTCACAGCACATTAAACCAATGGTTTAGTGGAGCTGCTAATGATGGAAAGATCTCTCTTTCCTGAGTTATAACCTCCAGTTCTGAGTCCAGGGTTATCTAAGTACAGTTTACTTCTTCCTAGATGCATAATCTTCCAGTAATTTACACTAAGACTTTTCTGCCACGTTTTGCCAATTTAGTTTTGTGAGGTCCCTATGTATTACTGCAATAGGTTATAAAGCTTCACCAACTCTGCTATTTCACATTATCTATTGGTCATGCACTGATTTTCTAATGTTAAATCTAGGACACAAGGATAGATCCTCTATTTTTCCCTCAAGTTTTACCACTATGCCACAATTAAAGCATCAGCACAAATATGCTTCTTTAGGGATCCACGTCAGTACTGATACTTACTAATGTGGTAAGTCCTTGTTAAAAAGCACAGCAGAAGGTCTCCTTAGGTGATATAGGCAAGGTACGGTTCTTTCTGCGTTGTCTTTTCTCCTTGAGACTGATTCTGCATGTGTTCTCAAAAGAGACATCAGCGTTATGTATGATATGTCTCCAAATCTCCCAATTGGAGGCCAGGGTGGACCACTGATGGTAGTCAACATGGCCAAGGCTAAGATATTGCTATCCTGCACTGGTCTTTTTAGCCATCAGCGTGCTTGTAGCAAGCGTGGGTAAAGCCCTTCTCAAATCTTCATTTGCGAAGCCAAGCCATGATGAAGTCCTTGTTACTACATAAAGATCAAAAAGATCACATAATATTATACATCATGTGAGCTTAAATGCTCACTTTCCTGAATCATGCTGCTGTGCTTGTTTAACATTACAGATTTAAAAAGTTTAGAAATGTTTTAGAGAAGCTCAGTTTTATGATGTATTACTTCAAACACCAAAAAAAAAAATAATTTCAGAAATGCTGGGTACTTTTGCTCTGAAAATCAAGACTTTATAAAGAGGTTTGGGTTTCCAATCAGATAAAACTCAATTTAAAATGCTTATTTCCACTCATGAGGTCATGGATGAAGAAAAAACTACTTTACAGAACCTCTCCAGTTTCCTGTCTTCTCATAGTTACATTATGCAAGGAATGAAGGCCCATAACTGTCCTGGCATGAATAAAATAGCAAACACAGGAAGATCATAGAAATATTCAGGCTATGAGACAGAGCTGTTCAGACTTGGTGGCTTTCCTTTACAAGAGCTTGTGCAAACATTCTGTTTAATTTTGTAACTCTGGGAGCTTGCATCCCACACATTTAATTTTCAAAAACAAACTCACACAAACCCTTATTATAAACATTCTCAGCTACATCTCACCTAAATTTTCCATGATGCTGAGTTTAATAAAAGCTGGATTTAGCACTATTATTTAGACAAGACTTGTTAAAAAGTTTCTGAGAAAGAATCCTTTATTTCACCTGCACTGAGAGACACAGAATTTGGTGTCTTAAGATACTCTGCATGACAATAGTTCTAAGAAAAAGATAACGTGAAGATTATCTCAGTGATTCCAGCATATAAGCCCACCCTTTTGCAAAGGAGAAAAAAAAAAAACCACTGTTCACACTAGCGCCTTCTATGCGTAGCATCAAATAGCATAGTTATTGTAAAATACAAGATGTTCAAAAATCCTTTGTTTCCATGAACAAATTCTTGTTTCTGGACAATATATATTAAACCAAATTTATCTGCAATGTCCACTCATTGGTACTGTGCCACATTTGACAGGTTTTCTTACAGCAGTAGATATTCTTCCAATACTTGAATGAAGCCAAAGTTTATAGGTGCTAAGGTTCAGTTTTCAATTAATTGTAACTGTACTGAAGCTTAGGGTTTAGCATTTTTACCTGTTAGCAACAATCTGTCACACTCATGATCCAAACGAAGTAATTGATTGCCAAGGTAATCTGAGAACTATGAGTAGCTTGCTCTTTCAAAATTATCCATAGTATGGCACAGTGTAGGGAAATAAAAATATAGCTGAAAAGTTTTCTAGTATTACTATGAAATTGAAAGTTCTTTTTTCTCTGTTCCAAGTCCTTTAGAAGAGCTTATTTATGAAAGTATGCACATCACAGTAAACGGTGTTTCATTACAAGTATCACTGCTGAAAGCCTTGGTTTACGTATGTTTGAACAATGTGTTCTCTCTAGCTCCTAGTTTTTCAGCCTTCTAAGTACAGTTGAAAACACTACATTGTGTTTCTTCCACCAGAAACTTTGATAATGGAGCTCTGTCATGCTTCCTTGCTGAAGTTTGCATTGCCTTAGGCTGATCTGAAAGGCCATCTGGAAATTACAACTGATTAATTAGCTGTGAGCTTATGATGTGAAAAGGGCAGATGGAAGAACACAGGACTTCATTGCTCCCTGCCCTGCAAGAGCTACCAGTCCAATACGTGATCCATATCAAGGGCCGAGTCTCTTTCCATGAAGATTTAGAAAGATTCAGGTAAGTCTGCCACAGTAATTGTCTTCCCTCAGCTCTCCCAGCTCTATTCACTGAAGATACCAATGCTGACAAAGATAATGTCTAAGAACCATGAAGGGAGGCAGCTGACAATAGTGTTTTCAGATGAAGTCCTGCCTTGCAACCCACAGAACTTTGGTAAAACTAGCTTGGCTTTATATTTATCACTTCTAGATGTATTCCCAAATGAAAAAACCTGTGGTATCATAAACCTAAACTTTGTCTAATAAAAAAAAAGGCATTTGAAAATCATCCTGGCCCCTGACTGTATGTACCAGATTCACTTGCACAAGTCACAAATACATTTATATTTACTGTCCCTGATTTTCTGGCCAGAGATATGGAAGTCCTTTACCAATATCATGGTGTTCTAAAAAGTACTAAGTGGTTCTAGACTGAGAAGGAGGAGAAAGTGATTCAGTTTTATCTCCTCACTGAGCCTTCCACTTGCCCTATCTCTATACACTCTAAGTGGGAAGGACAAGATGAAACAAACCTCAAGTTATTCTTCAATTTTTCTGAGAACAAAGACTTCCTCTCTAATGCTTTGGATTGCTATCCTTGTGGTTGGCTTGAGTTTACAAAGTTAAGAGAGCTAGCTGATCCCTTTCACCTAACAACTGCGTGAATAATGCTAATTAAAAAAATACCAGAAAGATTGGAGATTAAAAAAAATAATTCTATTTTTAATTCTCCTGTTTAGGAAGTGAAAAAGTCTTAAGACTAATATACCACATGTTAGAAATGGTAAAGATATTATCACTCTTGGTAAGGTAATCACATTTTGGAGCTCCAGTCACGAACCACCACATTATACAAAGTCTTATGCAATCACAGAGTTGTATCTGATATAACCACTACAGCAAAGTGAGAGAGACAAAAATTATTTATCCTATTTAGAAATATACCTATGTATGAACCACAAGTAATCAAGCAGTTCTTCATTTCTTACTGCACACAATACAATGTTGTCATAGATATTCTAATGAAGGAAGTAAAAGTTAGCTTACAAAGCACGTTTATGCAAAAAGATTATTCTGTCACTCTTTGTATTATTTTGACTGCTACTTGTATTTGAAAATTAAGAAATAAGCAAAGAGCTATCATCTTTGGTAAATAGCTTTTTCTGCATGAACCATATCATATCAGTTTGAATTTAAGTCTTATTTCTTTCATACTGATTGCTGATGAAAAACACATGCATGAGCACCACTGAAAACTGCATTTTCACAAGTTTTCCAAGAAACCTGGTGACAACTGAAGATTTAAGATTTACTTAAGATCAACATCAAATGTTTGCCAGAAGATAGCTGTTAAGAGGCATGGAGAATTATAGCACATTTACAATTAATGTTGAGACAGAACTTGAGAGAAGTTCTTCAATAAACATGTTCATAAATATTTTGTTGTACTTGGAATAAAATGATATTTTGACCCAGATAAAAATATAAGACTCAGTATTTGTTCATCAAATCCTTTTTCTCTCTTTAAATCACTTAAGAGCCCATGTTTCGAAACATTAACCTCCTGACTAAAGACAGAAAAAAGCCACCTGATGTCCACAACCAAAAAATCTTTCCTTCTACATTGAAATCTGAAAAGAGTCAACCTCTGCCTATTTTACTCTGTTACACTTGCTGACATCAGCCTTACCATTTTCAACTTGTCAAATAGCCCACTGCCCAGCTATTTTCAACTAAATTGAAAATATTCCAGGAGCAGCCCAAAGGAAAGAAACAACAGTGTCTCTAGTTTGCACAACATTTCCAGATCATCATTATTTTCCAAGTGCAGAAGTCTGAAGGTCTTTATTTTTTCCCAGTGAGAAAAATTATATATGGAGTCAAATGTGAGTCTACACATTGAAAAACTTTAGCTCTTTGCATGCCCATTACAAGGTAGGAAGTTCAAGGTTCCTGATATTAGCTAACAGTAATATACATGTATGCAAAATCTTGTTTACCTTTCCCCCTCCTATTCTTTCCTCTTCCTTCTCTAAACCATTTCAGTACCCATGTCCTGACATTCTGAACTCCACAGGTTAAGCTGCTTTTGATATGTAAAGAGAGTTACAATAGTTAATTACAAAGCACGATCTTCCGTGACTCCAACATTTTGCATTTATAGGCTTTTGATACAGTCCAGAGCAAGAGGCTAACCCATATTTAATTTGTCCAACACGTTTCTGGTTAAAGCTCCATCAAATGAGTGACTGGAATCCCTCCAATTCAGCTGGAAAAGTCACTTTGAAGGAGGCGTTTATTAGCAACATTTGCCTCAGTGGAAACAGGAGGCCTTGAGGGTCAGGGGAAAATCAGTGGTTGGTTATAATAGCCAAAACCAGCTATTCCCCACAGGATAAAGTGTCAATAATAGCTTAGATATTGTTATTTGGAATTGATTTTAGAGTAGGTATAAAATTAAAGAAAATGAGGCCGTTTCTTAAGGCAACAAAGGTCTCTGCTTTGGAATGCCCTCCAGCCTGACCCCCACAGCCCCAGAAGCAGAGGGAGGATGCATCAGGGCTTGCTTCCCAGCCGGAGTGCCCAGCACCATGCAGCTGCTCTGCACAGAACATGATTAACATAGCTGAAGGCCCACAGCACTTAGCACAATTAAATCAACAGGCTATTGTTCATTCCTCCAGTGACAGAAGAAAGGCACAAAACCCAGATGCCTTTGCTTTCTTCTATCTTCATGTTTGCTGGAGCGATTTTTGTCGAGTGTTTAATACTCTCTGCAGCCCAACATTGACACAAAAATTTAATGTGCTTGTGGTTTTGACTGAAAAATTCCCAACCCAGAACATCATAAGCTCGCATTTTCAAGTGATACATTCAGTAGTTAATTCTGAGGGGGTTATACGTTAAAATGAGAAATATTTTTAACAGTATTGTGAAGAAATATGTTGGGCAGCCTGGAATTATGAATGTTTTTCTTTTCTTGCAAATGGACACTCTGGAACACCTATACAGAGAAAGCCACAAACTGCTTTAACAGAAGGAGCACTGTCAGAATACTTTATCTTGAGAAAAAGATACTCTGTAGTCTTTTACATTAAATTACTCATGAGGCCTTTTATAGAAGACCTGTATATACTGTCCTGAATGAGACAGCTTAGTAAGAGCCATTCCAACTGTACTGCTGTTGTAAAGGTGATAAAATTATTCTTTGCAGAACACAGCAAAGAACATCCTTAATCTGTAGAATAAGAATGACCTTGCTAAATAGCTGTACTAAACAAAAATGTGGATACATTCTCCACCTACAGCATCCCAGCCAGGTGTGGTAAGTAAAAGTTCCTCTTGTTCAAGTCAACAATTATTATTCTTTCATGGTTGTTTGACTGTTCCTAGAAAATTTAACAGATACTGCTCTCAAAAGCACTAACGTTCAAATGTTTCGTTGAATTTAAGCTCCTCATTGACAAACACCTCCCAGAGTTAGCCTAAGCTTAGTTCTTAAAATGCTATAGGCACTCAGGAACCAAAGTCTCAGTGAAACCCTGATACTCCCAACTCCTTTTTTAAAAACAGACTAGTTCAGAAATCACTGAACATTTTGTCTAAAGAAAAAAAAAAAAGGCAAACTACTTTTTTTGCCCTGTTGTAAGGAGGTACAAATCCACTAGTCCAATTGGACTTAACTTCCAGCAATATCAGGTCTAAGTTTCACCAACCACATGTAAAATCAGAATGTATTTTTCCTAATACATTCATAATACATAATTTCACCTAATTTCAATCTTGCCTTTTTCTTTTTAAGTAGTTGTGTAGATTCTCTTTTTTAATTTCATCTTCCATCTTCATTCACTTCTCTCTTTGCCTCCTTTATGCTCTCCTTTTACATTCTTTTGTTAATGTTTCTATCTTTATTCAGTGCTTCTTCATTACGCCTTCAAAGACTATTTTTAAGCACGTTAAAACCAGAAATGTAGGACCAAGCCCCACGATAAATATCAATACTTTGAAAGAAACCAGAATGTATCTGGAAAAGGTTGCAGGTGGTTTTGTTGATTTTTTTTTCTTTTAAAAAGTGGTTTACTGCTTTGAAAAGGTCTTTTGGCTCTGAAAGTGGAGACCATAGCACTCTTGATGAAGAAGGTATAAAGTGCATGGCCCCACGGGAGAATATGATGGGATATCTGTTCTCTCTGCACCAAAACACAGCCACAAAAATTTCTTCTAAACCTGTCAATACATTGCCTTTTTCTCAAGAGAAAGTAACAGAACACCATAGTTACTGTCAGGGGCCTGTGAGCATCACATCCTAGTGCAATGTTATGTTTGAAAGCCCTGTACCAGCCTCTCACCCAGCTCTGTCCTGAGCTTTCACACAGGAACTGGTTGAATCTAACCAAGAGTGGAGGAAAAGCTAAGACCTATGTTTTCATGCACATTTGGAAGTCCCAGGGATACAAATGCTAATACAAAATCTTTGTCAGTCAGCACTATTTTACATACGTTGATGTGACCTTTCTTCTCACATTATGGCTGCATAAGGAAAAAGCATGTGTTGTGCTTCCCCTACTTCTGAGTTGCAAACCGACTGTTAAATGTTTGTGGCAAATGTGTTCATATCCAGCAGTGGGGGACTGTTGTCAGTCTGTTGATATCTTACATACATCTTTGTCATTCGCTTCCCTAAGCTGTCATCAGACTGAATCTCAAAGCTGGGGGGACCTTGGTAAATTTTCCTCACTGTCAGAGTTAAGCAAACTTTGAAAAAACAGTAGTGTTGTAAACAGACATCTGACTTCAGTGCTACAGCACTCTGAAGCATTGGGATGAGAGCTGGAAGTAAAAAATGGCTAGTTTCACAACTAAGATACAAGTATCCTTCTCCTAACACATACAGAGAGCAACAAAAAGCCTGTCCGAACTTGCTCCGGCACTCCCGTATCAGTTGATTTGGAGAAAACTCCAGGAATAAACTCACCAACAAAGTTTAAGTTGACAAGCAGGTATTCTTTATTGCAGTGCCTGGAGACATGGGGGATAGCTCCTCCTAAGGTGTGTTCTCGTATTGCTACACAAGCTGTCCTTTATATAGTCACTGAGCATACATCCATATTCATGAGGCTACCTATGAATTACATCATTTTCCAGAAAGTTTCCTGCATGCTTACAAAAATGTGGTGGTGGTCTCTGAGGATCGTTTACTTCTTCCAACAGTCTTCATCAGTTCTGGCAGCCTTTGAAGCACACTTTGAAGCAATAGATGCTTACACCAGCTTAATTAACATTACAGAAATAGTAATCATCCTGGTCCTTCCACTTATCAATTAGTTTAACTGCATGCATCCTGGACATCTGCTAGTCCCAGATACTCCCCAGTAGATGTTTACACCAGCTTAATGCGTCTGTTAACACTACAGACATAGCAACCATCCCGTTCTTCTACTTACCAGTTAGTTTAACGGTGCCCATCCTGGACATTTGCTTGTCCCAGACACTTTCCATCCGCAGGTCCTGTTTTTCTATCCTGTTTTTCTTACACATTTTGTACTAAGATCATAAGAACCTAAAACTATGTCAACTACAACGGTTTCTCTTCATGCACCTCAGTAATCTTAAATTGCTACTGTTACAAATACATCAAACTTAACTTTACTGGAAACTGATTCCACTTATTTCCTGAAGAATGGTGTTGTCTGAAGAATAGGGTGGTTTGAAGAATGGGGTCGATTGAAGAATAGGGTTGTAAATGAGTAACCTCGAGGATGTTAGGCTTTGTTAGCAACTATAGAGAAAAGGAAATTACTAAAATAAGCTTTGCCAGAACCGCCTGGTGGTAACTGATATGACAACAATCCTAAAACAAAGTGATGAAGAAATAACCACCAGCAGTTCCGAAAGCCCGCTACCACATTTTAGTGTGCATACAGGGAGCATTCTCTAAAAGTATGATGCAATGTATGCAATCTAATGAATATGTATGATTAACGACAATATAATCACAGCCTGGTCGATGCTTGGTAGAGACACACTTGGAGGAGCTATCCCCCGTGTCTCCTGGCACCACTATAAAGAATACCTGCTGGTCAACTTAAAACTTTGTTGGCGAGTTCCTGGAGATTTCTCCAAATCATTACAAAGGTTTATATTCCATTTTGTGCTTTTGTGCCTCCTTGTCTCACAGTGCATGTCCTCTACATTACAGAAAATGAAACAGCCTCATGGGTCCATGATTTGACTTACACCATCATATAACTAATACATTAAGCAGTTACTAGAGTCCTTGGTGCACTGCTTTTGGATGAAGTGTGCACAAAACACATCTGGTCTATTAAGCTATGGAAACATTCTGTGAACTACATGGTAAGGGCTGATAAAAAAAAAGACCAGTGAAATCTTCAAACCTAAATACATTTGCCAAAGTTGGGGGTCTGATTCTGGTAATTGCCAGTACCAAGCTGGAATAATGTAATCAAAAATGTGTGATGTTACATAGTCCTAAACATAACAGAAGATTCCAGTGTGAAACTTAACATTCCACATGAAATGTTGAACTTCATTAGGTAAAGCTCTGACAATCATTTGACACTTAAAAAACCAACAAACAAAAAACAAACGAACAAAAAAACCCCAACTTAACAACCAATGGTATGAAACTGTGCAAGTTTCCAGCCTCTTTTTACAAGAAGTACCAATTCAAACAGATTTTGCCACTATTATGACCTGGGATTAGCTTGTCTGACAAACAAATCTTTGAAAATACATTTTATTTTCATAGATATACTTGAAGCATAACTGCAGCCACTTTTACACATAAGTATCCCTAAATATGCCATGAATCATTTTTTCAAGTAAGCTACTAATCTAGCTAGTTACAGTAAAATAGTTTGTGGAGTATTTGGCCTGTTTGGATTTGTGCTGAAGGAGATAAACAAATTATGATGACTTTTGATTCTGTAAAATCAGTGTCTTCAGGTGCTCCAAAACTGTTATTTGACATTAACAATACCAAGAGTCATGTACACCTTTTCAGGTTTCCAATTTGATGTCATACATGATTATTTTCTTTTTATTTTTTTCAAACAGGAGCAGGTAGCAGTGCTGTGTTCTGGTATTAATTACACATGGAAACAGAAAACCTGAAGTAAACCTGGTAGCATTTTAAGAATCCAGCTATTGTGAATTCATCTGGAATTTATTGAGCTACCCCTGGCTTTAATAAATTCATGCTGTATTAGTACTAACATCACATGTACACTAATAGATGTTCTACTGAGATCAGTATTACTTAATTGACTCAAAGGATTAGTTTAAGATCAGGTTTTTTTAACCTATATGTTTCAAATAGCTTTCTACTGAAACACAGCTTCACACAGGACAAAAAGAAGGAATCAGAAGAAAAACATACATAAGAAAATACACAAAATCTGACATTTTTGTCTTCTTAGGAAAGATACAAAAAGCATTAGAATCATATAGTCTATCCCCCATGTAAACAAATTCATCGTGTTTACTTATAAAAAAATTCTTCTGTGGGAAACAAAACATTCATCTCTACAAAAGTGAACATGCGCAGACTCAAGAGAGGTAAGATGAATCAAAGTAAAAATTATGTCTATTACTGAAACTGAAAAAGAAATTACTAAGATAACCTTTGCCAGAACTGCCTGGTGGTTACTGATATGACAACGATCCTAAAGCCCGCTACCACATTTTAGCGTGCATACAGGGAGCATTCTCTAAAAGTACGATGTAATGTATGTAATCTAATGAATATGTATGTTTAACGACAATATAATCACAGCCTGGTCGATGCTTGGTAGGGACACACTTGGAGGAGCTATCCCCCGTGTCTCCCGGCGCCGCTATGAAGAATACCTGCTGGTCAACTTACAACTTTGTTGGTCAGTTCCTGGAGTTTTCTCCGAATCAGTACTTTGGGCATCTAGGATGGGGCTAAGAATAAGACTAGAGCAACATTGGCAGGAAGTGGGACTCCACTGAGAGGAGGAGGCACAAAAGCACAAAATGTAATCAGTTCTAAGTAAGGTTAAGTCTGATAGCTTTATAATGGGGGTGCTTGAAGGTAGTTTTAGGTCCATAGGACCTTAGTACAAAAAGTGTAAGAAAAATAAAGTAGAAAAACAGGACCTGGGGATAGGCACAGTTAAACTGGCTGATGAGTGGAGGGACAGGATGATTGCTATATTAATGAACCCATTAAGTTGGTGTAAACATCTACAGGGGAGTATCCAGACTAGCAAATGTCCAGAATGGGAGCAGTTAAGCTACCTGATAAGTAAAGGGACAGGATGATTGTTATGTTTGTTATGTTAAGATGGTGCTTCGAAGACTGGCAGGGGTGATGAAGATCGCTGGAAGAAGTAAATGACTCTCAAAGACCACCATCACATTTTGTATGTATGCGGGAAACTTTCTGGAAAATGATGTAATTCATGTGTAGCCTCACAAATATGTATGTATGCCCAAATGACTATAAAAGGATGGCCTGTGTGGCAATACGGGGACGCACGTTAGGAGGAACTATCTCCCGTGTCTCCCGGCGCCGCAATAAAGAATACCTGCTTGTCAACTTCAAACTTTGTTGGCGAGTTTGCTCCTGGAGTTTTCTCCGAATCACCATCACAGAACAGGGTTAGTGCTGAGCTGGGACTACCTGGCACTATAGATACCTTGCACTTGGACTGCTTCATTTACCACACTTTAGCAGTGGCTTTGTACCACACTATGATATAACAGGCGCTGCAAGGGCATCAAAGACTTCTAAATAATTTTAACTCTGAACGATAAGCTGAATCAAAGGTTTACCTCATTTTTTCCCCTTCTTCAATAAAAACAGCCCAAAAGACTGTGCTCTGCATTAATAAAAACTAAGTTTGAGGCTATTCCTATCTGAACGCCACTATTCCTGCTCCCCCTTTCAGCACCAACAGTTCAATAGATTTATCAATGAGCCTATCCCCTCTAGGATAAAATACACTGAGATAAGATGAACAGAAAGGGACAAGAAAAATCTCTGCAGGAAATATTTAACACAGCTTTTATAGCATTCACTGTAAAAAAAGCAGGCTTATGGGCTAAGGTTGATTACTGAAGAAAAGCTGCTGTTTCAATCAATTGTAAACAGAAACTTTTACAGGAGCACCAAAATGATTTATTGAAAAATAAATACATTTACTGAGGCATCCAGTTTGGGTAACACAAAAAAGTAATAGAAGTATCATGTTACACATATCCTGTATTATTCTTGTTTCTTGTGAGTTACTGAGAGACATCTGGCTTCACAGGTATTGTGCCAAAGCCTGTTCCCATTTTCGTGAACATAAAGATGGTGTAACTATACTGGTTTCATTGTTTAACTAAGCTTGCCTTGCTGAACATTCACATAGGGGACATATGGGTTACAAAGCATCATTCTTGAAGGTATTCTGATGCAGGGTTTACCATGCCATGACTAGGCTGAAGCCTTTCACTCCTTATTAATCACATGCAGTGTTATACTGGCAGAGTTAACTTGCACAAGTGTTCAGGAGAAAGGAGAGACTTAAAGATGCAGAACATGGTCAAACTCAAAACCCCATGATCAGACACCCAGTTGCATGTCCTATTATACAACCAGTTAGGATTCTTGCCACTACCGAGACATTATTCTGTTAGGTGTTTTGTTTTCTTGGACAGAAAAAAAACAATGTTGTCTTCACTTTACAAATATGCCAAACCTTGCTGCTGACCTTTCCATCCCCAGGCACTAAAAGCACCAGAGCCACTGTGCCGTAACTGATGGAGAAGAGGTCACTGAGCCTATCCGAAGAAAAAAATAAAATGTATGGATCTCGCAAGCTTAATACATCTGTGGTTCCCTGAGGTCTCCCCTGTTCTGCCAAATTTCATAAGAAAATTAAGAGACTTCAAGTCTTTCTATGATGTGTAGGAGATGGCTGGGGCTATGAAATCTAATACTGACAAAAGACAAAGAGGACTGCTTAGTACCACAGGGCATAAGATGCCTATGGTACACAATGCCCAAAGAAACCACAATAATAGAAGAGACACAGCATAAAAAAGACCCAATTAATTTACTAGGATTTTGAAGCTTCCTCTTTGGAGAAAAAACTGTTTGGTAAGCTCTTTATCCAGAGTTTTCCTGTAACATTTTCATTAACGATCTGGATAATGGGGCAGAGTGTGCCCTCAACAAGTTTGGAGATGATACAAAACCGGGAGGAGTGGCTGGTACATCAGAAGGCCATATTGCCATCCAGAAGGAGCTCAAGAGGCTGGAGAAAGGCTGACAAGAATCTCATGAAGTTCAACAAGGGGATGTACTTTTGTGGAAGAACAAAATAACCACCCTGCACCAGGACATGCTGGGATCCATCTAGCTAGAAAACAGCTTTGCAAAAAAGGATCTGGACATTAGGTTGAACATGAGGCAGCAATGTATCCTTGACACAAAGAAGGCTAATGGTATCCCTGGCTGCACTAGAAGGAGTGTTACAGCAAGCTGAGGGAGATAATCTTTCATCTCTACTTGGCACTAATGAGGCTGCGCCCAGAGTGCAGGGTCCAGTTCCAAGCTCCCCAGCAAGAGAAATATGGAGCTACTGGAAAGAGTCCAGAGAAAGGCCACTGAGATTATGAACGGACTGAAGCATCTCTCCTATGAGGAAAGGCTGAAATACCTGGGACTGTTCAGCCCAGAGAAGATCTCTATACTTGGAGGTATTCAAAAGTCATCTGGACATGGTCCTAGGAAATTTGCTCTAGGTGACCCTGCTTGGGCAGGGGAGCTGAACAAGAGGACCTCTCCAACCAAGCAGGGGATTGTATAAGATGACTTCCCTTCCAAACTCAACCATTCCTTGGTTCTGTATCTCCTTCAAAGTGCTAAAAATAACGTGTTATGAATAAGTACATGTTGAATTACACGTATAAGCTTTTCACTTCACTTCTATTACCTGAAAATATCATTACAGAAAAAGGAAACCAAATCAACAAGAGCAAGTATACATATATAACACCATGTCTGAGATAGAGTAATACAAAAGAATAAACCACAGTAAATACAAATGACGATATTTGAAACTTGGTTTATGAATATTTCACTGCCACACACCATGTAAATTTACACCTTCCCTGTTCCTTACATTATTCAGAACTTCATTTTTTATTTTCCTCAGATATAGACAGATGCAGATGATTTATAAATTCTGAAAGCAAGCTGTGGCAGATTTCACTATATACATGATTTAGACCTGGTTTTAGTTTAATTGATATTTTGCTTTTTTAAATCACAAAAATTGGGCACTGAGGAAAAACTTTAAACAGAACCACTGAAATATTACCAAAAGCAGCCCATAAATCACTAAAAATTATTTTTAGAGTCCCAGAGAATGGACAGCCAGTGTGTCAAATAGAATGGAGGACTGATGGGGAAGGAATATGTTTTTCTAAGAGCAATTATTTTGCTTCACCAAACAGAGTCCAGTTATAAAAGGCAGCCCTCTTCCAACATAACCACGATTTCTATTGTTCCACTTAATAATACAATAAAACAAATACAAGAAAATACATTCTCAAGCATGTAGGTAAGTAGCAGCACTTTTACCAGACACAAGAAAAGACTGGCTCTATAAAATTTCACCTTAATGCCATTAGAGATACTGGTAATTTCACACTACAAATCTCAAGAGGAAATAAGAGAGACATGCCATTCTAATGCCACCTTCCCAGACCATGTCCTTCTCTTCCACTCAAAGAAAATGAGAAAGAAAAAAGGGGGTTAAAAAAAGGGTCATGACAGGATTGAGTGGCGACTGATACTGTCAGTTTTAAGGAACATCAAGAGTCATTTAACACAACAGAAATACTCTGCATAAAGAAAAGCTGAAGTCACACCAGATAAGTCAGTATTTTGTTTCAGACCAATACATGCTAGCTTATAACTTTCAGTCATTATTCATTACTACGTGGGTCAGGAGCTGTTTGTGAATTAGAACTTGATTTTTCCAAAATGCATTTAAAATCATAAGAATTGGATTTTAAAGGTGAAAAGTGTGTCAACACCTTCTCAGAAGGTCTGCACTGTCATCTGCACACAAACACAAGTTATCCCCTTGTCACAACCGCTCTGACTTGAGCTGCCTTGTAAGTAGGTACCAATGATTTTTATGAGCTTTTAATATACTGAAAGTTGGCTAAATCATCCTTACCATCTTAATTCATCAACTCAGGAAATGGGGCCCTCTAAATTGTTTCCAACAAAGGATTTGTAAGTCCTGCAGCTTAGGTGCAACTTCTACTTTGGAGATGCCTTGCTCACTGACATCCTCTTATTTTAAAGAACAGAGAGGTTATACTTTTCTTTTTCTAGAGGTGTGATAGTAATGATGCCCACACTCACTTATTTAATACTGTGATATGAGGACAGTCATCTAGCATTGAAAAAAAATGAGGTTTGGTAACTTTTCATCCAGAAGATATCCAAAACCTTGTCTCCCATGCCCAGAGAAGTCTTCTAGTCATCAAGCTTTACGCTAATTTGGCTGGGCAACTTTCTTTAGCCCATCTGTTGAAACTGCCATGGAACAAAAGGGAATTGAAAATGCATTTGAAGACAGAAGGGAAAGGAAGAGATTGAGTTAATAGTCAGACCTGGTAAAGAGTGTCCCAGAATCACAGTCCAGCTGTCAAATTATTTTGTGTTTCACATACTTTATTTTCCATATCATTTCACTTTGCATAAGCTTTACAGTAGTGGTAAAATTTAAACTTACTGAGATCTCCTGCTCTGAATTAAACTCGTAACAGAGAAGTTTCTTTTAATACTTCTTTTTAATGACTGATGCATTTGTTTTTATGACATTTTCATTGTAAGCAATTGCAAAACCCCCACAAAACAATATTAGTAGGAAACAATAATAGAGACATGCTGCCCTAGCGATCACAGTAAATTGCAGGCGCACGTCCCCTGTTGTTATTACCTAAATAATCTTGTAAAATGCTGCAGAATGATTCATCATAACTGTTTGCTGCCTGTGCTAATTTGCCAGGTAAAATGCCCTGCAACTTTTTGTGTTCCCTTCAACATCCCCAGAGTTGCATGTAGCTCTTTTCCACTGAACAGCATGACCAGATTGCTGAACTCTGCCAAAAGCTTTATCTCACTGTGAATAGCTGTCTCCAATTACTGCCATACATGCGTTTTGCATTACACCAGTGATACTTAGATTTAATCTCAGTAGCAGCCTTAACCTTGCTCTGTCCTTAGGCACATTTTGGCCAACCAGGTTGCGCATGAATTTAGACGTAGTAATCTGTGCTGACCTGCAGGCTTTTACACATTACCCTGGCTGATTTTGCATTACATTTATCAAGGAAATGGCACTGTTATTCATAAAGAGGGAAAAAGAATCTGCCAAAGCTCTCTGCAGACAGTAGAGGACATGTACATGATTACTCCATCTCCAGTGCCAGCTGTGCTGATATGTTGTGGAAAATACGAAAAAAAAACACAACAAAACAAAAAACAACAAAACAAACCACTGATAGTAACAGAGCTGGACCTAGATTAAATCAAAAACCTGGAGGAAAGCATCAGTAGCAGACATGTTACATAGATATTCTCCAGCATTAAACAGGATGTTGTAGAGTCAAAAGGACATACCTAAACTGATTGGCCCAAGTTAATACAAAGTCCCTGGCAAGCAAGGATGGAAATGAAACAGTGCCAACTCCCAAGTGCAGCAGCCACAAGGGACAGCATTACCTTGCAAAACTTCTTACAGTCACCCTGCATGGTGCCTGCAGCAAGCTTGTAACAAAAAAAAAGAAACCCTGGGCCAACATGGAGCTTAAACAAAATGCACAGCAAACCAATGACACGACCCCTCAATGTAAACAAGTAATCAGCTACCACCCAGTGACTTCTTCTTATGCAGCAGGTCTTTCCACCTTTCTCTCCTGTTTTAATGGATTATTTTGCATTTCTGCAAAAACTGCAGTAATGCTGCATTTAACAAAAAGTATCTGTCTATGCTCTCCTGAGACCCTACTTGGAGTACTGTGTGAAGTTCTGGTGCCCTTAAAATAAGAAGGATATGGAGCTGATGGAGCAGATCCAGAGGAGGCCACAAGGGTAACAAGGGGGCTGGACCAACTCCTGTACAAAGTCAGGCTGAGAAAGCAGAGGCTGTTCAGCCTGAAGAACAGAAGCTGTGTGTAGACCTTATAGCAGCCTTACAGTATATGAAGGGGGCCTACAAGGATGATGGAGAGGGACACTATCAGCAATTACAGCAATAGGACAAGGGGTTATGGGTTTAAACTTAAAAAAGGGAAGCTCAGGTTAGATACAAGGAAGGAGTTCTTTACTGGGAGGGTGATGAAGCACTGGAAGAGGTTGCCCAAAGCAGTGGTAAATGCTCTATGACTGGCAGTGTTCAAGGCCACACTGGACAGAGCCTTGGTCTGTCCAACAACATGGTCTAGTGTGAGGCATCCCTTCCCATGCCAGGGGGTTGGAACTATATGATCTTAAGATCCTTTCCAACCCTAACTATTCTATGATTCTATATTTATTATATTTTTCTTTTATTTTCTCAGACAATGTTAGATCATTGCTTAGGTTGCTACTTCATTACATGTAAGTCTATGGACTTCTTCACTAACATCTTCAAAGGCTTAAAGGAACATACCAGATCAAAGATGTGCTTCAGCTCAGTGAATTTTCCTTGGCGGCAAGAGTGCCATTAACCTTTAAATATCTATTCCTGGTCTATTCCTGTCCACCAACTGGCAGATTACAACCAAGGAGTAGCCTACCTTGAGCAATAAAGCCATGTTTTCACTCAAATCAGATTTCAAGGAAGGGAGACTGTAAAGAATAATTAGCATCAAGCTGCTATTCCAATTACCAAGCCATCTGGTTTATATTTTTATGCACCAAGCAACATCAGATCATGAGTTTTGGATGAGGCCATCCATTGTGCAGGAGATACAGATAACTAGCATAAACTTTCAAGTATTGTTCTGCTCTTTTCTAATTTTTCTCCTAAAAAAAAAAGCCAGTGCTGGCAAATACAACAAGCAGTCCTTCTGGGCTCACTAATGACACAGAAAATAAAGGGATTTTATTTAAATTGTACTAACATATCCTTTCTTTACTTGTTTTCCTAGCTATTTCGCGGATGTTCCTACTGTCTGCCCATAAGTGATTTTTTTAAAGGCCAATGGAATGCAAAATAGTTTTCCCTGGTTTCTTAAGTGGCTGAATCAATGATTAAACTCTAAGTACTGATTTGATGAGTGATATAAAAAATAATTAGGTAGGACTTTTCACCTTACATGTGATCTATGTGATGAATTGAGAGGAGCTTCTTTACATTTAAAGTGGAATTCTATAAACTTGGTTTTGTACCTGATACTTCCCATGCTTAGCTCTTGTGCAGACATCTTAATTGCTTTAAAGCTCTCAAGTTTTAACAATCCATGCTACTCCTAGACTGTGCATGTTTCTTCTGCTATTAACCAGCAGAGCAGAGGAGTTCTGATGAAGACATCACAGAAAGCTCAGAAGCCAAGCATTTGTCTCCATGCTATAGGATTTGACTTCCCAAAGCAGCAGTGTGGAGTGAGAAGTGCAGGCAGAGGGGAAGAGGGGGGAGAAATGGCTCAGGGTATAGTCTTGAGGTGGCCTGGGTGCCTTATACAATATTTTAGCTCATCAAATTGTCATGACACATTGGTGGCCCTTTGGTCTTCCTTTTTTTTTTTTTTGAAGAAAGTCATGCACGAATTTCTCAAAACACATGAAAAATGATGTTTTTCTTGAAATAAATTGCATTCTTCGAAGAATTTCCCCTTCTATATGAGAATAGATACCTAATTTACAAAGTCATCCTTCACCATTTTAAGCTGTCCAATACTCAGGAGAAAGAATTTGAATATTTGGCATGCCTGTTTTCAGTAATTAGTATCATTCTGACAATAGAACACCTAACTTGCCTGGGGATCTAATTGTAGAGAAATATTTATAAACACTCTAATTTTCAAGATTAAATCAAGGAATTCTTCATATTTTTGCTTAAAATATTTCTAATGCTAATAATATACTTCGCACAATATATTTACCTCTTCGGCCATCATACATCTTAGGCATTATGTAAGCTGTACTGTATTCCTTGTAACACAATTAATTGAACAAGTCCATCATGGTTATACACCAGAAATTACATGATTAGAAAGCAATCATGATATAACAATTGTCATCTAACATGTTGTGATTGTGCAACAATCAATAATCCTTATCTAGGTATATTTACTATGCTATCAATCTTCTGGACCCTTTTGCTTTGCAATACCTGATGACCCATTGACAGTCTAAGTCTCCACTGATAAATCTGTTCAATTGTTCTTTAGAAGACCCATTCTGAATTTAAAGCTAAAGTGTGGTATACTGGCTTAGTAAGTCTAAACAACCTGAGAACTCCTTAGTTTTCCATTAATTTATTAACAGGAAAATTTCAGCTGTGACAGGAGCTAATGAACTGGATTAATATTTGTCTTTTCAAATTATCATCCTTCAGGTGGGAGATTAAGTCATAAAGAGCTGGATTCTTACCTGCTAACACTGCAACATGACATCATCCAGCACTATACAGTTTTCAAGGCTTAGAAAATTCATCAATATCTGCTCTCTCTGATTTGGAAACAGAATTTCTGTCTTCATTTGAAAATTGTTTCTAGTGCAACAGCAAGGTTGTATTAAATGTTTACCAAGGTAAAAATCAAAACCTGGCATCAAGTTAAGTATTTCTTTCATTTTGGAACAACGTTTTTAAAACTAGCAAAACTAAATGCATCTAAAACTTCTTTAAAGCATGTAACAGTAAAATGAATTCACTCTAGTTGAAGACCAGACTGAAAGGGTACAGACAATGTGTTTGGTGCCATCTCCCGGTAGTTTAGCGGTAAAACCATCACAAATGTCTTGCTAAGCTTTTTTTCCCATACATCCTTTAGAAATATGTCGGGTCCCTTTGCGAAGTCTACTCATCGTATTAGAAGTTATAGTGCAGATTATTAGCTCATACTTCCTTTTAAAAAAAATTCTTTTAATTAAGACTTAAAATTCAAGCTTTCCTACTTGCACCACTCTTTTGCTGCTGTTGGTGAAAGAATACAGTACTGCTATTTGTAACAATATTCCATGGCTCATGCTTTTAAAAATAGCACCAGCCAAATTGAAAAGAAAGGTTATAGTTATTTTGACAGTTGATACAAAGTACCTGTACCTACCCTTCAAACTTTAATACTACTGACTGTTGGAAAAATATTTGAACAACAACAACAAAGAAAATCAGTTTTGTAATACAATGCCTATCAAAAAGTGCAGTATTTTACACTCATTCGAGAGTTAATTCCAGATAATAATAAATCACCAAAGGAATTTTGGATGAGAGCTGTGAAGATGCAGTGGAAGGCAGTAAAGAAGCTCATGCACAGCAAAGTGGTTTAAAGATAGGAAAGTAATTTAAAGACTTGGAAGATATAACAATAACTCTTACATAAAGGAACAGTGATGGTACTTGGCTGTGCTGGTGGCCTACCCTATGTCCAGGAAAAGCTTTTCCTGGGAACCACCCAAACGTCAAAACCTGTATAGCACCGAACCTAAACAGCTAATAGAGGAAAATATGTTTTACCAAAAACTCATGGCAGTTCTGCCAACTGATAACTGCCATACCCAGCATATGACCTACAAACTCCACAAGCTGGGCTGAAGAAGCGAGGGAGTAGAACATCCAACCTGCAGAAAAAAGAATGAACTCCAACACCTACCCTGATTTTTGAGTGCTGGCAAGAACAGGGATAAACAGCATTCTAAAAGACTAAGGAGAATTGAAGTGATGCACAGAAAATAGGGAAGAAGGCAAAAGGGCTAGCTATTTCTATGGGCTCAAAAGCACAGAATCACCTCCTAAAATGTAGAAAGAAATTACTCAGAAGAGCTTAAGATCTACCAGAAAAAGAGAATCACTAAGGCTCTGTTGGCCAAAGTAAGGCTTCCTTTCCCTGCACAGGAAAAACTAGTTTTACTGAGGCTTAACATAACAATTTGTTAATGTGATGTGAGAGCTTTTGTAGCAAACAGAACATTTATTTTATAGACCATTTTGCTATGCTGGAAGGAGAGACATGTCCACATCATCCTGAGGGTAAAACAACAACTGGGAATGAACTCTGCAAATGGATTATGTCTTCTAGTCTGCTGAACAACTATGGGAATGTGACCTGGATTTCTTTAAATGGAGTGAAGGCATACCAGTGATCTGGATTGTCCCAGGTTCACTGTCAGTTGCCATGCGGAAGCAATTGCATTAAATGTTGCAAAAAAGCCAAGCAAAACATGGGACATTTTCTTCCACAGAAAGAGGATAAAAAAAAAAATAAAAGATGTCATAACATCAACTTATAATTGAGAAACAGAGCAATGACTAGAGAATTGTAAAAGATTTAAATGAAACACAACTGGGATTTCACATTCCTTATGAAAATTAAGGTTTTAGAATGAGATAATTAAAGCAAGGATAGCCAGCTCCTGAATGTGCCAGAACATATAACTCAGCCTGTCATCTTCATTCCCGGGAGTCCCTCAGAGCTGGTCAGGAAGCCTGCTGTCAGCTAGACATCATTCACAAACACACAGCAGTCTCCCTGCAGCCTTCCTCTTATTGTGCAGTGGGACATGCCCTAAACACAAACTGTAGGTTGGTCACCATCACATGGAATATGCATACATACACTTGTACCAGTCACACTTGTCTGGGCTATGATCAGGTGACAACTGCAGACTAGTTACACGATAGGATAGATAAACACACAGTACCTGGGTGTTTCTGTTGGGGGATACTGGATTGACCTGGAAGAGAAGCTGAGTCACACCAACCTAAAGGAAGTGGAGAAAATAAAGACAAGTCTTGTGGATCTTAGGACTTGTAACAAGAAAAAGATGAGATAATTGGAGAACACAAAGGGAAAAAACAGCAAACACACACTGTCAGATAACTAAATGTTCATGCAATTGAATTATTGGCAGGGAAAAGTGGAGGAACATCTTGATGACATGAGAAGTAGAAGAGGTAAAAATAATAGAAGAAATAGAAGATTAAGAAAGACACCGCTTAGTGGACTTCAAAGACTGACCTTTTCAAAACTAATTAATTGGCCAAGGAAAAATAATGTGTTAAAAGACAAAGGGAAATATCAGGAGCTGAGGAGAGAGGTGTACTGAAACTAAGCAGCTCTTGCCATTACACTGCAGCATATATAAGTACTAAAACATCGTAAAAGGATAATGTATTTCTCTAAAGAGAGAGAAAAACCAAAATTCAGAAATGCAAAGGTGTTCTTAGGGTTGGTGGGTGTTTGTGGAGAGGGGACTGTGTTTTGGTTTTTGCTTGGGTTTTTAGTTGTTGTTGAAGGCAGGGGGGAACACACAGACATGAGGGCAGAAACCAGTGTAAACTGTAATACAGAACTAGGGATAGAGAACTGATCCAAGCCTGAAATACCACATTGTCAGGTTCACTGAAGGAAGCTCAGAATTTTAACAGAGGTACTGGGGATCACCACCAGCTCTCAATACCTGTCAGATCAACGCTGGCAAATGATGATGGCAAATAAAGACGATGCAATTAAGTCTGTTGTTGATAAATGTATCTGCCCAGTCATATCAACAACAGATCTTTAAGCCATCTACACTGAAATGTGGCAAAATACAAAAACCAATACAGTAAACTAAGAAGTACTTTGACTTCTTTTCTTCCATTTGGTTTTAACAGTAAAACAGCTAGAGGACAAATCTGCAATTATTAATCAAAAATGAGCATCTCTCCAAAAAACTAGAGGAAGCAAAATGGATGAAAATTCAAGTGTCGGGGGAAAGAATAAAGAAAAAAAAAGAAAAAAAAGTGGGGCTGGAAGGATGAGACCATTTTGGAATAGATGAAGAGTAGCATGCTAGTACATAAGGTCTGAAGCAAAACAGCTGATACTCCCAGCTATATCTAGCTTCTAAAAGCTGTGACTCAGATGAAAAATGCTCCTACTACCATACGGCTTTGAAATACAACACTCAAAATATTTTATTCAGAAGACTAACATATAACACAACCAGCAATGATCAAGACCCAGGATAAAGGTCCTCTAGGTTAATAACTAAATTATTCAGACTTCAGCATGATTTCGGGGTATACTATTGGTTTTAATAACAGCACAAGGAACACTGAAACAAACTGTAATTCCTCTCAGATTCAAAATTAGAATCAACAAAGTCTTACCTTTTTGGTTTGTTTTTACCATTTATTATGAGAAAATAAACAATTGTGGCATTGACTCACTCTTTAATAGCTGGTCTACTGAACTATGTAATGACCATGCAGTTTTTATCCTAGGCTTAAGCATCAGTCTTGAATGTCACTTTCATTTGAAGCCTGTTCTGATCCATTTGTTTTGAGGTCAAGTAAGGACATCTAATACAGGTATGTCTCAGACGTCTACTCATTCCAGAACCTTCACAAATTGTATTCAGTGAAGGATTGCATTTGCAGCTCTTCCATTCCCAACAAATCCGTTCATTTTTCACTTATTTGCCTATAGATTTATCAGCTGACTGGCTGGCCACATACTCAGTATCCCAGAACACTACAGCTTCCCCTCTTCGTGATTCTATTTAAATATTTCAGTGCTTCACATATACTTGCTGTTTCACGCTTACCCGCTAACCTCTGACAGTCTCCTCCGTGTGACAGTCACGGCTAGCTGTAGTGTCTTCCTTACTGTCCCTGTAATAACACGATTGAGATGCTTTTACCACCTAGCAATCGCCCTGCGGCAGCCGCACCACAAGGGCGGATGTGCCCTGAGTGATGAGCTTGGGGGTTCCCTATATTTCCAAATGCCTCTCAAACCCTTTCTTTTCATGTCACCTGCTAACCTACAGATTTAAGGAAAAAGCGGGCTCCATCCAGCTTTCCGAGGTTCTCTCTGCCTGCCTTTTGACAGCATTCGCAGAACAGACTTCTACCTTAGACAGCTACTGCCCAGTTTACACAGCGAGCACTACCAAAAACCACCCTTAAACGAGGTACTCTCTTCATTTCATTTGTACGCGTAAAGTACCATTTTTTAAGTTCAGAAGTGCCTTCACAGGGACGAATGCATATGAACAGGCTCTGAAACAGACCTTCCACAGCATTTCCATGGCTAGATCGCTTATTTCCCTGAACAGATCGCTGCCGACCCAGCCCCCGACAGCCGCTCCTGCCTGCAACCAGCGCCACACCCCGCCCCGCCACGAAACAACGCACAGCAACCTCCCACCATGCCCGCCCGCCGCTCGGCAGCCCTCGCTAAGAGCGCCCCCCGCGCATGCGCGCACGCCTTAAGGGTCCGCTGCCCAACGGTCGTGAGCAAGCTGGGAGGAGGAAGGAGTGGGGTCGCTGGTGCGCGTGCGCGGCTGCGGTCGCCGCCAGAGGGGCCGGGAAGGGGCGGGGCACGGCGCGGTTTGAACCGGACGGCGGGGAAGCAGCGCCCGCTCAGCTGCCATGGCCAAGCAAGTGGGTCGGGACCAGCAGGGCATCACCTTGAGGGGCAGCGCCGAGATCGTCGCCGAGTTCTTCTGTAAGGGGCTGCCAGAAGGGACTGGTGGGGGGCTTCGGGACCAGGCTGGGAAAAAGAGTGGACTGGCGGCTGATAGGCCTCATGTCGGGTGAAATGGCCGCCGGTAGGGAAGGCGGACGGCTGCTGTATCTGCCTCTCTCTCTGTGCCTCTCTCTCTGTGCCTCTCTCTCTGTGCCTCTCTCTCTGTGCCTCTCTCTCTGTGCCTCTCTCTCTGTGCCTCTCTCTCTGTGCCTCTCTCTCTGTGCCTCTCTCTCTGTGCCTCTCTCTCTGTGCCTCTCTCTCTGTGCCTCTCTCTCTGTGCCTCTCTCTCTCTCTCTCTGCCTCTCTCTCTCTCTCTCTGCCTCTCTCTCTCTCTCTCTGCCTCTCTCTCTCTCTCTCTGCCTCTCTCTCTCTCTCTCTGCCTCTCTCTCTCTCTCTCTGCCTCTCTCTCTCTCTCTCTCTCTGCCTCTCTCTCTCTCTCTCTCTGCCTCTCTCTCTCTCTCTCTCTGCCTCTCTCTCTCTCTCTCTGCCTCTCTCTCTCTCTCTCTCTGCCTCTCTCACACACACCCACACCCTACCTTCCCCTTCTTGTTGCAGCCTATGGAATCAACAGCATCCTTTATCAGCGGGGCATCTACCCCCCCGAAACTTTCACCCGCGTCCAGAAGTATGGGCTCACTCTCCTCATCACCACGGACCCCGAGCTGAAGAACTATCTCAACAACGTGGTGGAGCAGATGAAAGGTGGCGGAGGCCTGGGCCGGGCCGGGGAGCTGAGGGGGGTTCTTCAGGCTGCCAAGCTGGTACTGCTGGCAGAAGGCTGCTGTGCCCTTCTTGACATGTTTCTGCCACTTCTTCTCATCTTTCGCACGCTGCAAGTAACTGCTGTGTGTTCTTTCAGAGTGGCTGTACAAGTGCATTGTGCAGCGCCTCGTGGTGGTCATCTCGAGTATTGAAAACAATGAGGTTCTGGAGCGGTGGCAGTTTGATATCGAGTGTGACAAAACAGCAAAGGATGAGAAGTGAGTAACGGTGTTCCTCTACATCTGCTCTTCCCTCTATCTAGTAGCTGTACAGATATAAGATGATACGTGCCATGTGCATCTGTGCCGTTCTGGTTCCTCAGAGCAATTGAGATAGCTGTTGCTCACTGAGCATGGGAGATGTGTCTTCAAACCTTGCAAAGCCTTCCTTCATTCTTACTGCTTATCCTTATATTTGTCTGTAAACCGTGAGCTATATGCATGAAGCAAACATAATCCTCACGTTATGTTTCGGGTTTTGTTTCTTTTTTCTTTTTTTCTGTAACGTATCGGATTAGAACTTGATTTTTAATCCGCAATGAAGTATATAAAATCCCATACCAGGTATATGCCCTTAAGTACTACTACTTTGCTGTTGTTACATCAAAATGTTTTTATCCATTCTGGACTGAGAATAAATGTCACAGTTCCTTACAAATACTGTGAAGCTTCACAACAGTAAACTTTCACTTAACTTTTCTGAGCCTACCTATCCTAGGCCTTAGTCACTACTATAAAAACTCTGTAACAAACAGACCAACAGAGCTGAATTAGGAGAACTATATTTGAAGAAAACTGTCAGGATGGTAGAAACTTTCTTTCCTAACAGAGTTTTCCTATTTTTCCAGTGAACCACGAGAAAAATCTCAGAAAGTTATTCAGGATGAAATTCGATCCGTTATCAGACAAATCACTGCCACAGTAACTTTTCTGCCACTGTTGGAAACTGCCTGTGAGTATTGACTTCACTAAAGAAATCAGTTACTTCTAGAAACCTCAACTTTCCTACTTTAGAAAATATTTTCTGCTTTGAGGCTTTTTAGTTATTACATGTCATATACCACATTTCTGAGACAGCATTTTGTTAGACTGAGATGAGGACAGAACTCAGAGTAGCTTAACTAAATTAAACTGGTATCTGTACTGAGGAATGTAAGCTTGCATAAATATTTTGTGGCTAGCTATGGACAGGCTTGTGTAAGTAACTTGAATTCATATGAAGCGCTCCATAAAATTTTAACTTTTTAAAAAAAAAACCAAACTTGCATCACACGTGCTTGAGAAAACTAAAATGGCTACATATGAATATAACCAGGACTTGTTTTCATGTTTCAACTATTTCTTGTCTCAGAACTAGTATCAGCGTAATTTCTGCAAACCTTGATGGTACACATCTCAACTCTAGAAGATGTGCTTTTCTCTCAAATATGCCATCTTCTTATGCGTGAGTTAATTTGTTCCTACTTATTTCAGGTGCCTTTGACTTGCTGATATACACAGATAAAGATTTGGCAGTTCCAGAAAAGTGGGAAGAGTCAGGACCACAATTCATAGCCAATTCAGAAGAGGTTCGTCTTCGTTCCTTCACTACTACAATCCACAAAGTGAACAGCACAGTGGCTTACAAAAAAGATTCCTTCCCATAAGATGTGGGACAGGGGGTTGTACATACTTTGTTACCTTGTATAGTTTCTGTTCATAGGGCAGCTAAGTCATGAATACATCATTACTGTTGCTTTTGCTGATGATATGGAAAAAAGGCAATGTGTTTGTGATGATGTGGGGTAACACTAGACCAAGCTGACTTTGTTTTTAAAGGTCTAAATAAGGTATTCATTATATTTCAACTCTTAAACATATGAGCTAAATTACTAGTGTGTTAAACATGCACATTAATAGAAAAACTGCCTGAATCTGAGATTAACTGCTAGAATTGTCCTCAGATCCTGCTACTTCAGTATTTTTTTATAAACTGAAATCTGTTAGCAGGCTTAAATTCACTCTCAGAAAACCTCACTCCTGACATGCCAGTTTTTTGTGTAAAAGCCTGGCCTGTTTTATTACCAGAAACAATCCTAAAATGAATTGGCAGAACAGTTCCAAAGCGTACCTCTTTACCAATGAAAGCAGCTCATCAGGAAAATCTTACAGATGAAGCCTTGTATATTGATGACTGTTGGGCTCTAGATTGGGGGATGGTGTTTTAATATGTATATGTCTCTAATGTCTGTCAAGCATTGTCTGTCTGTATTCTTGTTCTACAAAATAAAGCTTGAAACTGTATAGCGTTCTCTAATTCAGTCTGCAGTGCCTCATCCTTTAGATGGCTTTATGAATACTAAATTAAGTTTACAACTACTGTAGAACTAATCTCCTAAAGGCATTGTAACTGTTTCCTTTCAGTCTCAAAATGAGTGTTGTGGAGTCACTTTGAAATCCATTCATGGACTGTTTGCCCCCATTTAAGTCTTCAAGTAACAGTATAGTCACAATGACCTAATGATTCGGCACAGTGCCTTCCATATTTGTTAAACAGCACTCCTGCATTTGCTCCTTTTTACACTCGAAGAAAGTAGAGATTTGAAACGTAATGTTCGGCTCTTCAGTGTTTTTTATTCATGTCCTTCACCAGTCTCTGCTGAAGCAGAGTATTTACCTCTTTCCACTCTTCTAGAGTCATATACACACAATTCTTCCTGCTATAACAGTGTATTTTTAAAAGTTTATTAAAAAAAATAAACCCACAACTTTAAACATGTACTCTGTCACTCTATTACAGTTTCTGAGCTCTTCATCAGGAAATAGTTCTCTCCAGCAGTGTGAACCTAGCACAAGTGAAAATGCAGCCTTCTGTAAATCACTAGCACGAATATTGCTTTTTAAAATAAATACAATCTAGGTACTTCATAAAATGCTATATTGTTCACTAGTAGGGCTTGCACTGCAGCAACAGAGGAACATCTGTTTCCTTCTGCCCGTCAGCAATTCATGTTAAAGAGATGACTGCACCACACCTTTACCCTTAAAGAAGTGCACTTCAAGGCATGAAGCTTCAAGTGTTTCCACTGGGGAGTACACGACAGAAGGTGTGAGTGGAGATCAAATGTACCACATTTAAATCAGGAACTGACAACCACTGCTTTATACCAGATAAGAGATCAAGAAGTAACAGGTATAGAGCCAGCAGTAATGAATAGTAAAAAAATTGTTTTGCAGAGATGCAGAAGTCAGATTGCTCCAGGGAGTTCAAGTCACTTCTTCCTTGTAACAAGCACAATTTATTTGCTTTAAGAAGGACCATCCCAAAGTCCCACCTCCATAACCATCTGTATTTTTTATTTATAGAGAAACATATATAAAAATATATACAGTCAAGACCTAGAGTATATCATTGGACAGAGATAACATCCATGAGAACTACATGTGAGAAGGAACAGGGTCCAAATCCTTAAGTTTTCGCAGACCCTGCAGAACAGCAAAGAAAAAAAGAAGTCACATGAATGCAGTCTCCCAGGAGCCAGACCCTTATGGAGGTATCCAACAGATTTGCTGACACCTAATGGGACCCACACTCCATTATTTTCCCTTACCACACACATCACTTCTGTAAAGTGAAGAATCAAAAAGGAGCCCCCCTCATGTCCTGTGACAGTTATTCTTAGGAAACTCAATAAAGGATAAGACTCAGAAGTTACACAACCGTCATTCCTCACCTGACTAGTTCAGCTGACGTATAAGCTGGTTGATTGCTTCGCCTCTGCAGCCAGGCTTACCCATTTCCTTGAGGAAACCTACTTTGTTACGTGAAGCATAGCGAGCCACTGACAGATGGAATGGCCACAGAAAATTCATTACTTTCTTGAAATGCTTCCCAGCTGAATGAATCTCATGAATAAGGTCTTCCAGGCAAATAATACCACAGTCCCCTGCAGGGAAAGAAACAATTAAAAAACAACCAATCAGAAAACAGTAAAATAACAAAAAGCTGCCTGCTCCTCCTCTCCCACCCCCCAAGATGTACAGAAGATGCCAACTGCCTTATCTCTCCTCACACTACATCAGAATTGCCATTCCTCCATATACAGGTATTGCAAGTTTTTTCTCCCTCCCTCTTAGGGCATACTGCAAACGCATAACATCCTCCTCTTTCCTCGATTCATTTCCTCATTCTCCTCCTCACCTAAATGTTCCTCTATCAGCATATTGTCTGTCAGAGGCACCCTCTTTTTCTTAATCTTGGCTTGGCCCCGTTTCAGGATGAGCTCTCGTACAGATTTCAGGTTAGGGTGCCTGTACAAAAGAAAAAATCAGATCTTTTAACAAAGAGACACGAGACAGGGAAAGCCTATCCTACTTGTCGGGTGGGAAAGTGACTAAGTTATATTTAGAACAATGAGAAAAGGGACAACAGTGAGTTTTAGGTACAAAGCTGATGAAGTCTGGGCCATTACTGAAAAAGCCAGCTATGGATTTGTGATACCAAGTGGAAAGTCAAAAAGCTATGACCTTTACATGCAAACTATTACCAAGTCACAGGACTGGTACTTACCCCCACGCCACATATGGTTCCACAATCCGAAGCATCTTCAGCAATAATGGAGTCAGTTTAACAAATACTCCAGTAAAGGTTTTTCTGAGCTGCAGCAACTCTATCGCTCTTCTTACTCTCTTGCTCACCCCCTTAATACTGCATCAGAAAACAAATGCTATTAGCAACCAGGTTTCTCTAATACTAGCAACAAAAGGCCCCCAATTACCTGCAAGGAAATATGTCTAGGTTGATCATGCTTCCTTTGCTTAGACATATATAACAGCTACACATGGTAGCAGTAATAAAGGTAAGGAGTAACACAAGTTTCTTACTCTGCAATCCGCACAACAAAGGCTAGTTTGTGCTCCTGAGGTACAGCCATCTGCACAGGTCTCTGTTCCATGCGCCTCAGCCGGGTGTCATCTCGGTGTTTGCGCCATGAATCTCGAACAAACATCTCCAGGCGTTTAAACTGGAGCTGTTTTCCCTTCTGGTGCTAAAGGCAAAAGAATAAAAGGTCAACACCTTTCCCAGCAGTTTCAGGGGTTTGCATATCCAAAGGCCAAGTGAAATTCAGAACCTGACGAACTATACTCTTCCAGTTTTGGAGAAAAGTAAGAAGAAAATAAAATTGGTAATCTAAGCCCAAAAGAGACAGAACTGAGGAACAATATACAAATTTACAAATAGCTAGCTAGAATTCATGAACAGTGAACTGACAGTTTTTCCCCCAAGAAAAAAAAATACATTAGAAACACCAGAGCAAGACCTAGAATACTTCTAGGCATAGGAGATATCAAATGGAAGCATCTGCAGCCACAAACAAGACAGATCTTCACAACTGCATACACAGCTCAGGCAATCACTGAGACAGCCAGAAACAACATGCCTGCAGAACAGATGCTACAGCAATACCCTAGTGCGACTCAAAATTACCATCCCACAGAATAAAACCAGCTTTAAAGTCCCCTTCTATTAAGGCACACATGCAACAAAACAAATAACATCCAAGCACTCAAATAACTATTAAGTATCACTAACTTAAATACAGAACACCCAGAGCACTTAAGAAGCCCTATTCAAAGTCTCATCACTAAGGTAATTTTTCTAATGAGACTCTTACATGTAGCTATTTAATATTATTGCTTATGCCTCCGTTTCCAACTTAGAAACACAGCAAACTACTGAGATACTCAAAAACACAAATGCAGTATCTACCAAAAATGGCTGGAGTTTTGTAAATAACTGCATCAAATGCACAGAACAGTCACTAGGAAAACTTTAAACCACTTTCAAGACAGGCACCTGCTATATTATCTGAGATACATCAGCACATTTCTCAGCAATTCTGAAATATAAAGGTTTGCTGTGCTCTGCCAGCCTAGAAGCCACATGCTGTGCGCAAGAAGTCTCTGTATTAGGTACACATGCCACCCCACATGCATAAAAAGGCTTCATGACGATCTATGCTCTAACAGATTTACCCTAGCTCATGACAGATAGCTAACTCTGAATGTGCTCCAGAAAAACACACCTCCTCCATCAAAGTTTATCGTGCAAAGCTGAACTAGTTTCAGACAGCGTTAATCCCATGGCAACAAAACAACTCAGAAGTATTACATTTTATCACGTGTGGCTGTACACCCAAGGACCCTGGTAATCACTGATCTAACAGGAACAACTCAGTCTTCATTAAGATCGTGTTTCAGTATAACAAGCCAAAAAGTTTTGTCCTTCTTTATAGGCCTCAGAGACGCTGGAGAAAATGCTCTACCACTTTAGAAATGGGCTCATGCTTCCCCTCAAGAGATAACCCACAGGATCATCATGCTATCAATACAGTGTCAGCAAGCAGCTTTTGCCCACCCGCAGAGAAAGCACATCACTCAGATCGTTTGTACGCCTGCAGGAAATCACGATTTCCTCCTCCGAAAGACATGGACAGATGGCTGCAGCAGCAGCTGCAGATCTGCTTTGGATTGCAACTCTTTACAGCCAGGCTCCCGCCACCGGCCGCCAACATCCTCCACGCCGACAGCTCCCGGCTCCACCGCCAGGCCGGGGACCGCCGCCCCGCGTTCCTCCGGCGAGCCCCTACCTTGCGCTTGTTGAGGAGGGCCTGCTTGGCCTGGGTGGCCTTGATGGCCTGGTAGGCCTTCCTCTTCTTCAACAAGTTCTCCGGCACCAGCGGGATCCGCCGCCTCGGCCTGCGGGGAGGGAGAAGCCGGTCACATCCGACACCGCCGCACCCCGACCCGCCGCAGCTACCACGCCTCTGCCCCCGGCCCTGCCACCGCGCAGTCCCCGCGGACTGGAGTCGGGACACCCTCCCCGCCGCCACGCCGCACTCACTCCTCCTCCGCCATCTTGCCCGGGTGCCACTGGCGCGCGTGCGCCGGGGCGGTGTGGTGGCCGTCCCACCGGCGCTCTGCGGCTCCTCCCGTCCATTGACCAATGAACCTGAAGCGCGCCGGAGCGTTTGCCTGGGAAGGGAGGCCGGCAAGGGAAGGAAGCTGGCTCCTTGTTGTCCGGACCGTACGGTGTCGGCGGGAAGGAGTGCGGGGGGAATGGCGGCTCTTTGAAAGCCTAAAAGCTAACGGTGAACCCAGGAAAGCCATCCGGACTCATTAGGGACTGCTTTGACGCCAGGTGCTTCTCTGCCTCTCTTCAGAGCTCCCAAAGAATGCTGGATGGGGAAAAAATAGTAATAACATGTTTTAAAAATCATTTTATCTGTAAGTCCCGTCAGCTCTTCCAGCTCGTGTGGCAGCCCCTGCCCAAGCCATAGTGACATTGTGGAGGCGACCAGGGTAGGAGCTCCCTTCTCCCATACATCTCACTGACACCAGGCAGAAATACTGGCAGCTGTGTGGCAGCGGGGCAGCTGGCAGAGTGGCTGTGCTGGAAGTTGTGCATCAGGCTTGGACCTGCCACATGTGTTGTGGGAGCAAGACAGAATCCGTGTTTGACAGCACTTCGGGCCCTAAGCACCTTCCCACTGCTGCTTCACCCCACTTAAAAAGTATCAAGGCCAGTGTTACCTCTGTTGTGAGTGCGGCGGAATAGAAACAACAGGCTTGCAGGGCTGTTGCCCCCAGCAGCTCATGTGGCCATGTCCAAACGTCACTTTTGGGGTGAACATGTCCTTCTCCCTAACTCTTCTGGTCTGAGACAGATGCCTCACTACACCAGAGGCCTGTGAGGAGGGAAAAAAGCCTTTTCAGGACAAGCTTGTCTTTCAGCCTCTCACCAGAACGCCCTAGTGATCTTCACCGGCAGAAATTGTCAGTTTTCTCTTCCTCCCTGGTGGCTTCCAAGTCCTGCCCCAAGCGGCAGGTCCTGCCTGAAGGTGCAAGTAGACCAAAGTGAGGACTCGTGTGCCGCACAGCACATCTGAAGTGCAGGTAGGGAGCTGGTCACAGCCACTTCTGAGGAAAGGAGCTCAAATGTGGCCAGGGTCCTGTAGAGCGCAAAGAAAGATGACCTCCCCATTGAGGCAGCAGGTACTCGTGAGGAGGCAACATAGCATTTCTAGCTGGCTGGAGAGCAGGGTGCTTATGGAGCAAGGGACTGGGGATGGGGATTTCTTGTGCAGAACTGTCAGAAGGGGAGAGTCTGACAAGTGGGTTGGACAAGAATCTCACCCATAGATGGTGCCATAGCCTCACACTGACGGGATGTTGCATCTGGTGGGGTTGTATTCCTGTTCTGCTGCCTCCTCTTTATCATGTAGGGTAGAAGAGGGATGTGTACCTGACCCGTACACTGGACCTGTACTTTCTCCTCTATTTGATCTACACCAACCATAGTTTCGTCTTCAATTTAACAGCTGAGAGCTTGTGTCTTTTACTAGAAAGCTCAGTGATGTCGGGGTTTAACTGCTTACTTCAGTGAAGCTGCAAACCTTTACAATACTGTCCAACTAGGCCACTTCTGCTTTGTCACCTGATACTTGAATATCCGTATTTAGAAACATGATCCCACATTCCAGAACCTGCTCAAGCGCATACATATATACTCTGCAAAAACACACCCCATGGTGTGACCAAACCCAGCTTCCTGTCAACTGTTCTCTGATGCAGCCTTTTGGATTATGAGACAGAAAACAGCAAGCTTATGAAATAAATCACATGAAACTTGCACTGAAGAGAATTAGAAGCAAATCCACAACTGCATAATTTCATTCTAACATTAGGGTAAGTTGCACCCTGTAAAAATAGCTGAAATCTCTAGTAGCTCATTACAGAAAGTGTGGCCCATTTAAATCTACGAATGGATGTGCTTTGTTTAGCAGAAGGGAAAAGCAACAGGGAACTTAGGTATTTCATTATTAATGGTAAGGAAACAGTAAGTAAATATTTCAGGTGCTGTTGCTATCAAATGTCATGCAGCATTCACAGGCCGACTTGTTAAATTTTAACTAATAGTTATATTAATGAATAACTACTCAAATGTCCTTGTTTGCAGGGTTACTCCAGAAAAATATTATCACTTTCCTAGACAGCAAGCTGTTGTAAACTGACATTCATTACCGAAATTCTGTTCTCTCCTTTTTTCTTGACAAGGCCTTTTCTTGACATTTTCTGAGATTTCCATGAACTGTTACAGCCAAATTTAATGACTGCACACTTACAATAGTCACCAGTGATACATCATTTAATACACCAGTGATGGATTAGATGATTTCTCCTTGTTCATTGACCATTCATAATGATAGATAAAATCCTTTTAAAAACCTGGATGTCTAGTCATGCTCCTTTCAATCACTGTCATCCAATGACTTCACAAACCAGTTAGTGTCTCCCCAGCAGTATTTTTGATGAAGCTCGATGTAAGTGCATTTCCTCCAGTCTTCACCAATGCATCTCACATAAGTCTCAGAACCCACCGAAAGAAATTATTTTTGAAATTTGAAAAGGCCTGTTGGGTCGGGTAGGGTCAGAGGGGAAGGCAGAGGTCACATTTAAGGACCGAAATTTAATGCTTTGTATTAGAAATAAGTCATCCATAAAGAAAGATGCATCTTTTCATCAGTAGACTATAGCCATTTTTATCCTATACTCCATGGATGCATTTTGCACTTTCATTAAAAAAAAATAAAAAACAAAATATAATGCTTAGCAAAGCATGTTACATTTTGATACTAGCTGCAGCAGGTCTTTTATGCTGTTGCGAGGAGATGGTGTTTGAAAAGTTGAATAGAGATCAAACTTCAAATGCTGCAGATAGATATCTTTTCAGAATGAGCAGGTTTTTCCCTGGAAGGGAAAACCTTTTTTTTTTGTCCGAGTTGTTTGCCTTTACAACTAAAACCTGGAATGTTTTACAGATGAGAAAGTGACCCTGCTGTCATTACGCTGCTCCATATTGGAGTGCTGCTGCAGCACACTCACAGATCACTGCGAAGTTCCTCCCTGCCTTGTCTTGAAAACTCTTCACAGTTCATCTACAATATCATTAGGTCCTGCAGAGATAGCCAAAAGCAGGTCCCTTCGTTATGCCTGGGACTTCTAGAACATTAGAGTAAACAAAAGACAACAAAGGCAGGTCACCTCCCTTTTGTTCCCCTGTAGGTCTTACATGACTCATATTCTTTAGAATTGTGTCTCAATGGCTTTTAATTTCATTTTGCTGTGATAATTTAGCCTGGAATTTTGTGTCATGTATTTTAATGTTTATTTTTATTATGTTATTCGTGGATACAAATGCAAAGACATTAGAAAATACAAACATAGCAAACTCATGCTGTTAGGCATGAATCTCACAAAAGGAGATAATATTGGTTTATTTTGTTATTGTATGGGTGTAGATTAAACAATTAAGGTTATTTTCCCACTGCAGTAGGAAAATAGCTGTGGACTTCAGCCACAGCTTAAATCTTCGCTTCCCTTTTGCTAATGGCCCAGCTTTCTGAAGATATCTGAATGTTCCTCTCTTTGCATCAGCTGAGATGTTTGCTGTTTGGTGTACAGACCATTGGTTTTCGATGTTGAACTGTACAACATGTACAAGGATGTGGCAGGAGTAAGTTGTATACGAAGTTCTAGTCATCTACATTGCCAGGCTGTTTCAACAGTCATGCAGTGATAGCAATTCAATTTCTGAAGTTTGTAATTCTAGACAACAGTTTACATCCCAAAAAGAATTTGTTATGACATGTCTACTGCAAGAGAAATTTCCAGCCCTTTCTTTATACTTACTGTGCTTTAGATACTGCCAGTTATGGTTCTTATGTTACAGCTTTTCTTAATATTTCTATAATGAGTGGATTGTTAAGCGTAATATGATATCTTGTACTGCTATGGCTCCACAATTGTATCTCAGACATATGCTTCTTTAAATAAAAAACCAACACAGCATGCCTGTGAAGCTGTCACAGTATTCAGACAGGTATTTGATCTGCAGTTTGAAACTGCCACATAATGCAGCTGGAAAAAGTAGCAATGTGTTGCTAGTCAGGTGCACAAATGTATATTGAAGAACGGGGTTGTAAATTAGTAACTTCAAGGACATTAGGCTTTGTTAGCAACTAAGAAAATGGCTAAGATAAGCATTGCACAAGAATTGGCCAGAACCAGCCTGGTGGTTACTGACATGACAACAATCCTAAAATGAAGTGATGAAGGCATAGTACAATGTTTCATGATGTAATGTATAAGTAATTCAATGCATATATATGTTTAAGGGCAATATAATCACAGCCTGGTTGATGCTCGGGAGAGACACACTAGGAGAAGCTATCCCCCATGTCTCCCGGTGCCGCAATAAAAAATACCTGCTTGTCAACTTAAACTTTGTTGGGGAGTTCCAGGAAATTTCTCCGAATCAATACAAAAATATATAAAATGTGTATATATGAATTTGTGTAAACAAATGTAAATGTAACAAGTGTAAATACAGGCAAAAGTATGTCAAGACCTGACTCACTTTTGCATGCAGATTTTTAGGGCGCCTGTGATACAATCTATAGTGAAAGTGAGAGGAGGGATGATGCTGACCTGACTGCAGAGTTGGTGCCTGTGTTTCAGAGAGGATGCCTGGGTACAGTAACAAAGGGCAAAAGCTAAGTCAGGAGGTAAGGTAGGATGTTAAAGACATGAAACTTCTTGCCTTATTTTATCCTCTCAGTATAACAGAATAGTATAAAACCCCATTACATTCAGTTCAAAGCACACAAAATCTCTACTGACACTGTGTGCAGTCTCAAAACAGCCAAAGCCGCTCTTGAAATCTATCACTCTCACCAGTAAACTGTGCCCCAACCTGAAATCAGTCTGTAGTGAATTCCCTAAAAAAAATAGCCAAATAATTAAACTTTGTTCATTTTGCCAAACCGTGATCTAATCTTGGGAACATTTTAAGGGGGAAAATACTTTGTGAGCTTAAATTATGCCCATTTTCAGATCTTTTACGGAAAAAGCTTATATTATTTGGAAGGAGGCCCAGGAACTACTCTATGCACACTCAAACCAATGTTTAACAGAGAAAAAAGCTGGGTGGTCCAAGACTTACATTCATGAAAATAAAAATCATGTGAAGATAGACTTAATAAAAATATTTTTGTGAACGGCTGTGGATAGATGCATATTTTTATTTTTCTAAAGATTAGGTTTCTAACCCAAGTATCATTTAAAACACTACTTTCTAAATATTGTGCAGTATGCATCTTATAAATGGATTCAACTAAGTAAATAAAATAACTCTCCATTTACTACAACTCTGTGATCATTAATTACACACCCATTGCAGCAAGATCGCATTGCTTGCCTGCCTCATTGTGCTGTAGCTAATGCTTGCATTTCTGCAAGCACCTACTTCTGTGAGAGCTCCCCCTGGTTTCTCTGGCCCCACAGACAACTCTGAAGCTCGCCCACTCTGGGATATTTGCCATCCTGGGCCACAGCTGACTATCTGTGGGAGAGAGGAACACTGTATCTCTCAAGAGGCACACACTCCTACTTAGTAGGACTGAACATGAAATTACTGCTCCATGTGCTAGTTCATTTATGGCTTCTCTTCTTCAAGCTGCCTCCTCTGTGAGAAGCAAAGACTTGGCAGCTATGAAATACTTCTTCATGTGGGGAGTTTCCCACATACACAAGCCTAAGCCCTCTAGCACAGCCCCAGAGAGGCTGGCCAAGTTTTTTCAGTAAATTCTACTGCCATTATTTCTGTTCTTTCTCTAGTGCAATTCATTTACAAGCATTAATGGAAAATATTATAGCTCTGGAAGCTCGATTTAACAATAACTATTGTGAATACTTCACTAGAAGAAAAGCAGACCATTAATAAAACCCTGACACTGTTCACAGTTACTGTCCTCGGAAATTATATGTGGGGCTTCAGAATATTAAATTAGAGATTTACATCTGTCAAAAATGTTGTGACATATTCTAGGAGCATGGTGGTACCTATTTACAAATTTCCAAAGTGAAACACTTGTAAGAAATTAAATGTTAATTAATTTCATCTTGCTTCTGATGTACTTGTAAAGGCTTGATTAATGAACTTGAAACAGAAAAATTGTTTTTTTCAATTACAATAAACTGCAATGAAAATAATTTCTTTTTCTGTCTTGTCTATAAGACTGCATACAGAGTGTCTGCAATGTGAGTGTACTACAAATTTAATTGCATCTTTAAAGAATAGTGGAGATAAAAATAGACATTGTTATGTATGGTCTTCACAGGTCTCTCTGACCTCTCTCATTCCTTCACAGGGATGAAAAGCTACATTTTATGTGGGAGAAAGACTGATTGAATTATATCTGGGATGAAAGTGAGGACAGAATAGGTGCATTTCCCAGACTCAGTACTTGGGAATCCTGTCTCCTACTAGGTAACTTTTTAATTGAACCTTCAAGATAATTATGCTATTTAGGTTGCAGAAGCATATTAATAAGTACACCACAGCATGAACTATTCATAAAAATACTACAGAGTAGGAAGCTGTAAAAAGACATGGAATGGAATAACCTAATTAAGAAGTTTATAATTTCAGTGTAGACAACTTAATAAGAAGTGCTTTGTATATCCAGATGCGTTTTCTGTCCTAAATGTCAATTATTCTGATACAGTGGGGGTGGGCAGTGGATAGTAAGTGTTATCTTTAAAAAAAAAAAACAACCAACAAAACAACCAAACACAACAAAAACCCCACAAAAAACAACAACAACCAACCAACCAACCAAAAACAAACTCACCAAACATCCTTCCTTTTTGAAAGTTTCTGGTTACTGTCACATAAAATCTTTTCACAAGTTCAGGAGACTAGGTGAAGGAGCTGCTGTTTCAGGCAGTAGATATCAAAAGAGGATTAAAACACCATAAGTGAGAAGTGATCTGCACTAACTTATGTAAAATCATAGGCCAATAGCACTGTAGATTGCACTGTTGAGGTTGAAACAAAGCTGAGGTTCTGAGTGCTATAATGGTGCATGGCAATAGGGCTATCAAGATCTTCTCACTTTTTTTTCCTCTGTAAATTTATGCAGGGAAAGTTCTGGTTGGAGTATTTTATATTGCCTGCAATTATCTGTGACAACTGCCTTATCTCTATAAAGATACAGAACATTTGTATTTGACCAGGAAATATCAGGCACAAAGCACAGAGCCTGAAGGATGGAGGTGGTCACCCATAGCTTTATCCCAAGAAAGGTACTGTGTCCCAGCTGCTCAGAGCTGCCTATGGATGGCAGGACCAAGGGAAGGGAGAAGGTAGTTGCCGGGTTCTCTTCATGGCACAGAAGACCCTTATAAGGCTGAGTGCTAAGGCAGTAAGATTGCAGATAAAAATCAGTAAATAAAATTGCAGCAATGAGTCACAAATTTATATATGAAATGATGGGCTCTAGGCTAATTAATAACACGAACTTCTAGTTAAGACACAGCCACTGGATTCTGAGAAAGGTGAGGTGAATCAAAAATTATGAGAGGAATCCCTTGACCCTGTCATAGACTCCCGAGTCTTAGAAGACTATTGATATGGTATATCTGCCAGCCATTTATATATTATGAAGATGCAAGTTTACATGCCACTTCCTGTGATGATACTTCTCCTGCAAAAGACTGAAGATTCATTTACAATATTGAGCTGGCCCTGCAGATACAGCATTAAATAATTGGATTCTCAAATACTGATAGTTCTTTCTTTGGTGCTCTTGGCAAAATACTTTTCAAGTGGGTAACTATCAGATGAATACAAGATGTAATTTGAAAATTCTACCTTATATGCAACATTTAAATGTCTTACACAACCTAGAGCATTCATAAACCATGTTTTGCAGCACTTTTGACTATCTCTTTACTTTTCTTTATATATTTGGGCTGTATAATGAAATTTATCCAGTTCAATTCCTGAACAGATTAATTTTTGCAGTATTCTTCCTAACTCTACCATTCTTTTATTTCCTGTAACAGGCACGCACTCCATTTTTTCCTACAATGGGTGCAGATGTTTCTTTCACAACATTCAGTCCATTTTTTTTCCTAAGCCCTTCACACACTGATCCTAATACAGATAAAACAATTAAAAAGGTTTCTAAAAATGAATGAATCAAAGCCCTGGGGATGAACCAGAAATAAGAAAAATAGCAGTGCTATGCCCCAAACTCTTTTTCCAACAATGTACATGTCTATAACAAAGAAGAAAAAACAAACTTAACAAAATCAGCCACATAGGAGACAAATGACCCTGCATTATCCTCCAGTATTTTAAATATTTATATTTGTGTGGAGATGAGAAAAGAAATACAGTTGTAGGCCCCCATTTCAAAAGAATGCCAAGTCACCTTTTAATTGCCTAACTTTGATACATTGATTTAGGATATTAAAAGAACATTTGTATACACACCTCAGATTTGGTTGTGGTATATATCAGGTCTCAAACCCTTCTGATAATCCCATGTCATAAACTATTCCATCCTGTCATTTTAATCTCACAGCTAGATCTGTAACACCTTCAAATAAAATAGAGGCAGTTTCCGTTCCTATGGCAGAGAAAGTCCAGATGACTGCTGCTGCTTCCTAATTGACTACATTTTTAGTTCGTCCTACCTGAGACTGTATGCTGACCTCCACGCTTTTTTGCAACAGTGGTTACATGTGCAACTGAAGCATTTTTCCTTGCATTCAGATTATGGCAGATTATGTATCTGCAGCAGAAGCGTGCAATCTCAGCATTGGTAAACCTGTCTCTATAAGCCAGTTTTGCCAAGCAGCAGAATTACACATCCCAGCTATCCATCCCCATCCACCTCCTCCCCTCTTTTGTGGATCTGGCCTTTCTGCTAGCTCTGCTCTAAATCTTCCATTTTAATTGAGATCTATTTAATTTTATGTTCCCCTTTACTGTTATAGCAAAACACTTGAAAAGGCAGACAGGTTTATTTGCTTGCATGTAGAAGAACAGCTAATTTAATCTGACTGCGTGTCTTTGTCTCCTTTACACCTGCACTGCATTCCATTTTCCTGCCTTTGAAGTGCATCTTTTTCAGATCTTTAAACAGCCTTGGATAAATGAATCTGTTCTTGTGATGATCTATTATCCCTGCTGTCTGAAAGTCAGAAGAATGAGAAAGCTTGCCAAAAAAACCTGAGAAGAAATTAGCAAGAAGGGGATCAATGAGCTAGTTAGCTTCACATATCACTGTCTGGATCACAGCTGAGGAGAGCGCTTCCAGCAAGTGATGCCCAGTTGTTCCAGCATCTTGACGCGTCATCCTTGCAGCTCTAACATTGGTCAATCATCTGACAGACTGCGACTGCAGGGGTGCTGCTCACTCCTTTTGAAAGAAAACAGGTTTCACAGTGCTTAGCCTAGTGGTACAGGGATGTAAGATGAGGGGCATGCGTTACACAGGAATAAACCACAAAAAGTCAATGCAGCTATGCTGCTCCTCTGTGCTGTGCTCAGCAAAACTTCCTTTTTCCCCAGTAGTTTTCCCACAACCCCCAGCAGGATCAAGACCTTTCTGTATCAGACACAGTGTTCACATCTAAGAGTTTCTAACTCAAGAGACTATACTGAAGAAGAGCTAATAAAGAAAAACTGTGTCCCATTTCTATAGCAATCAGCAGGATAACAAGTGTGTCTTGCTTGTTTCAATTTTCTCCACACACATGCTAATTACACTAAATTATTTTTGATATGACATATAGACAAAGGAAAAGATTCATCATCTTTTTTTTTTTTTATTATTCTTTAATAGCAAGAATATGCACCTTCCTGTCAGCACACAGCCTCAATAGTGAAAGACAACATTTGGCTGCGGGTGTGCTTCAAATGAAGGTTTGTTCTCAAAACAGTATCTTCCGTTTCACCTTCTGACACACTGCAGTTATATCTGAAAAATGCAGACACAGACACACCTTTTTTTAAACCAGTTTCGTCAAGTCACTGCCTAATAAGAGCGCTATGTGAAGAGGCAAAGCTAATTAGCCAGGTAGATTTTATCAAGGAAGAAAAGGCTCTTATATTTGCAGGAGGGGAGAAAACCTGACCTACTTTACATATGTGCTGGTACTTTTATTTTAGGCGTTTACTTCCGTCTTCCTAAAGACAGTAGCCAATTTCCTAATAGTATAGCAAATGCAGAAAGGCTTGGTGTATTTTCATACTAAATATAAGTGCTTCAACTTAGGTTTCAGTATCTCCCTCTCAAAGAAAAGATATTTTCTCACAGCCATTTACATAGGCAATGCAAAATGGAAATAAATACCTTCAAATTCACCCCTTTCCAAAATCTTAAAATCTCTATTCAGAAACACTTTAAAATCTAATATAAAGCAAGCATGGAGAATAGTGGCTTCTCCATCTTTCATTCTCTTCAGATCCAGACTGGCTACCTTTTTGGAAGATAAGCTTGAATGAAAAACACATTATCTGGAGGACTCAGCCTAGAGATAACAAGGTGAAGCATAACAGATAATCAAAATGTGCTGCTCTGATGTGATCTTACTTCTTGTGCTGGAGGGAAGGAACATGGGTCAATGAAGAAGTGCCTGTGCAGAGGCTGCTGGAGGAGCTCCCTAGTTTTGAGGACGTGCCATAGCTGTGCCCAGCTTGGACAGGCAAAGCCACAGACCCCTTCCCTGCTCCCCCTTATACCCTGTTTCTACATGGGGGGGGGGGGGGGAAGTGCACATGCTGGTCAGGAAAGAGCTGCAAAATATTCTCTCCACATCCTAGTGAGGCCGAAGGATCACAGACTACATTGCAGCATATACCTGTATAGCCCAAGTATACGCTGTAGACCCTGTATTTCATTTTGATCCAGATAAGGATTTAATTTGAAGCACTCACTTCATAGATCGTTCAAAACCTGGAAGGCACTACTGGAATGCAACCCTGTTATCTATTTGCAATGATCTGAATAGACACCTAGGTTTAGTGGTGTTTTATTATTACAGGTCACCCACCGGAGAGTTTAAATAAAAATGCTTCAGATGATGAATAGATCATGAATCCTTCATGTCACTTTAAAGGTTTGCTTTTCTGAATTTGCACTGTCCAGGTGTGCATGGTTTTAGTTGCCGATTCTCTTCTCCAGTTTACAAACCACCGAATTTACAAGCTTCATTCGGAATAATCACACCTACCTGCAAAGTGTGAATACTTCTGCCAGTACACATGGGTATTTCCACCATTTTCTCTCTCTGCAAACAAATTCACTGGAAAGTTCAAGGCTTTCCGTATGGAGCCAAAAGGGAAGTTTGTGGAGTTCAGTGGAACTAATGGAATTTTTTTTTCTATTCTACTCTAATTAAAATTAATATCAGTTTGGCTCATACTGGCACCACTAACGATAAGGAAATTTGTAGTTAAAACTTCCAGCTCACTAGGCTTAGATGCTGCTGCACATATGGTATGTGTGATCACTGACTGTTCCCGATAAAGCCCATATGGCTATAAAAGCTATGCAGCAGTGATGTTTTATCCTCACTTGTTATTAACTAGTTTCTCTACTTTTAACTATGAGTTATTTGTTGTCTGTTTTCTCCACATGCATAGGCTATTCTCACAGTCATCACAACTCCTCTAGTAACCACCACTAGGGTCATTTTGCCTTTATAACCTGGCTTCACACTGCCCTCAGCAACACTCCCTTTCTTTTGCCATGGACAGAAATTTAAACTTCATGTGAAAAGGTACAAGACTTGACTGCTAAATAACATCCAGCAGAAGCATGAGCTGCCATCAAAACAGCTTGAGCTGAGGGCAGTACATGACCTCCGGGCATGAGGAGTGGGAGGGAAGTAGTCAGGATGAGTTGGGGGAAAGCTTGGGTGCCTGCAAGCATAAGGAATGCAGTATCAGTCAACATATTGTGCTCACTTGAAGTCGAAACACCTTTCTAACTGAGCACTGAATGTGTGCCTGAGGTCATCAGAAGCTTCCAGAAGAACAGATCCAGGGCAATTCAGCAGCCCTTTCTTGCAGCTCTCCTTTAGTGAGAGAAGCCATCTTATACAAAAGCAGCATCACCAAGAACCACACATCTTTACCGGTTGCCAGTCTTCTCCAAATACTTCATATTCTTGTTAAAGCAGTGGCATTAATAACCAGTGTGGTACCATGCAACAGTGGTACACTGCATGGGTGATGCACTTTGGGAAACTGTACTACTGTCAGAAAGAAACTCCTCTTCATGTCATTTCCTAGTGTGGTCACAAAGAGTCTTTCACAAAAATACATACAAAGGGAAACATTCTTCCGGTTCTTCTTTTTTAACTTGGTTTCAAACAAAGTCCCTATTTTGTTGTTTGTTTACTTGATGGGTTCTACAGCTGCTGCTCATAAGGCATGAAATACTCCCATCACTTCCAAATTATTTTAAGAACTAGTGCTTAAGTCACCCTTCCCCTGAGCTTTAATGAGTTTTAGACGCTTATTTTGTTCCTAGAATTTATCTCATTCATATACTTTGGAAGACATGCCCAGGATACATTAAGAATAATAATTACCACTGGTGCAAATATAACAGTTCAGAGGCATTAAGCTGGAAATACTAGGTTTCTGAAATGCAAAACACATGCTAATGCAAATTACTTTACTGGAGAAAATAAGGCACAGGGAAGAAACCAAGGGGAGCATTACTTTGGTGGCCATTCATTTTATGCCTTTTTTCTTCAGGTGTCTGGCAGAAATTAAATAGGTTATCTGTAGTGGAAGGCTTATACATGATAAGCATGAGAATATTAGCACAATTTTTGTACATAAAAATATCAGTGAATGCCTGTTAGCTGAGTAAGTTCATACATTCATTAATAAGGATGTTTAAGCAGACAACTGCATTACTTAATAGGGTGCTGATATTAAAGCAAGAGGCTTTACTGTTCTCTGACCCAAATGAGGAAGATTATCCCTAAATATTTTACAGCTTATGCAAGGCCTGGGTCCAAAGCATTTGACCGTGCATGGTTCAAAACTTTTTGGGATTCATCCCCGGGTGTCTAGAAGTGGTCACTTCTTCTCAGCCTCGACAGCTGAGTAGGAAGATGGTGTACCTGCTGGCCTCTTTCCCCTAGGGCTCTGGCGCCTCTCCGGGAGGCATTTCTCAGAGCCTTGGGTTCAAGCTTTCCCCTCTCTCCAAATCCGATCTGGTAGAATTACAAAACATTCCTCATTGAGAGGGGTCTGGAGGTTGTTGGGCTTTTCATATTTTTGTATCATTTTTATGCTGGTGGTATCTGAACACTTTCATAGAAATTTCCTATTTCATTCTCTTGACAGGGCTATTGAATCAGAAATGGCACCCAATCCTCTATATAGAGCTGCCCTTCCTATCACAAATGCACTTTAAGGTGAAAAAGAAGATCTGGTTGCATATTCTGACAGCTCGTATTTCATTAATTTTTGTCCTTAAGTGCTATATCTTTGTGATACTAACTGTAAAAAGGGATAAAGAAATAGAAGTATGCTAAAACTTTATATTAATTTTATAGGGAGCTATTAAAGGACAGTTAAAATGGAAACATTTTACCCCAAAACTTAATTTCAGCTGAACTTGTGTTCTTCCCAACGGGAAGCCCATGTTAATTCTGTAAAAAATGAACTTTAAGTTACACTTATTTATTAACATTATTTTCATTGTTACTGACAAAAAAAAAGTTTAAGTTTAAATCCTTAAATCAAAAAATATTTCCACAGATATATTACTGCAATTAAACTTGCCTTAAAAATTATTCACTCTTAAAAAGCTATTCCTTATCAGGATAGTCTCAATTCCTCGTGAGATTTTTCCTCTTGTTTGTTTTAATACATGCTACTTTTTATAAACATAGTCTCTTGACCTTACCAAAATTCAAGTTAAGCAGTTCCTTGGGAGAGAATTCACTATGCACTAGGTGCTCTAGTTTGTGTAAAACTAAGTGTAAATAGCACAGGTGATCTCATGAACCCCGCAACAACCAGCTCTTGGCAGGTACAGTGACTGCAGCACTGGCACCAGTAAACTCAGCAGAGCTCAGTGCTTTCACAGACATTTCTCTTTGTCTGTCCATGAACTAAGTATCTTGTCTTTCAAATGCTTAGTAAGTGCAGTTATGCTCAGCTAGGACTCTTTCCTTTCACTGCTTCCCTTTCTCTGCTGACAGCTAAGCTACTAACTGTGATGTTCTGTGAACTGCACATTTCTTCTCCCTTTCCACTGTAAGCAGCCCAGTACAAGCAAATTTATTGTATATAGTAAGTAAATATTTGCTGTCTTAAGTCTCATAGTTGCTCCTCTTAGTTTTTTCCACAATCATATTAAAATTGCATTATGGCTTAATATTGTTTATTGTCTTCACTTTGCCTACTCAATAGCATAGCAACACTGTTATTTAATGTTTTGAAACACTTTCACACTCACATAGCTGAAATGACATTTCATTTGGTAGAGACCCTAAATTCACGCAGAGGGAGAAGAGAAAGAATAGATGTCCACAGCAGCCTGCCAAGGATGCAGAGCCAGCATCTCAGCCGATAAAAATGATCCTCTTGCTTCCATGGTGGAACCAATTATGTCCCTAACAAACATGCATGAGCTGTAAACTGTAACATGCTTAAACTCCTATGAACTCTTATACAACTATTTAATTTTGTAGAGCTACTACATGGTTGTTTTCATTAAAATAGTTAATAGTCATTGCTCTGCCAGTTAAAAGTAGTACACAACAGTTTAAAAACCAAAAAGTGACCAAGAAAGCATGGAAGAAGCATCCTTAGAAATGGATCTCCACTTCCCAAATGTTCCTGCAACCAGTGAAAACAACTTTGCAACAGCAACAAAAAAGCCAAACCACCACCACCAAACAAACAAAACCAATCACTGGCAAAGAGCTCTCTTTCCCCAGGAGAGGTCTTTACTTCTCTGAATGACCCATGGGCCACTTGAAACCAAGGAAAACCTGCTGTGGTGACTAGTTCTGTGCACTTTACTACAAGCTGTAAGAATTTCCCATAATTACGCTTTGCAAGTAAATTACCACCAACACAACAAACACATCCAGACTTAAAGATGAACAAAGATATTTCTGGGATCTTTGAAGAGGGAGAAAATGTAATAATGAGATTAGAGCTGCTCATAAAATAGCCATTAAAGAACTTCCTGTTTGAAAGGATTTTGCCCACATGTTCTACCAAGAATAATACTAAACAATCCCAATAATTGAGATTTCTGCAGGGCCTTTGACCCAAATTGCTTACAGAACAAAAGGGAGATTCCTTCCTAGTTTTCCAGGTTTTTGCTTTGTTTCATAATCTGGAACTTCAAGCTATGCCTCTAGGTGGAAGATGGTGCTGACATTCACAACACCCACCAGGGATGCTGGAAAGACTGTGCCTGGCACAGACAAAATGCCCATGGACATCCACCCCCTAAGGCATAATCAAAATCCCCCGGGGATGGCACAGGGAGACAGTGGTTCATCTTGTGCACTTTCATTAGAGAAGTAACTTGGGCAGTTCTCCGCTTTTCAGCCAGAAGTGCTGGAACTGTTGCTGTTGCGAATACAGGCACAAGCTGGTTTAAATATAACTTGATAGTTTCTAAATGCATCTATTCCTCCTGTTACTTAACATGCCATCTTGGAATGTGTCTAAATTTAACTAGAATTACTACTATTTAGAGTGGATGTCACTTTACATAACAGCTAATGAAATGTGTGTCTACATGTAAATAGCTTCCTTGCAGAAGTGAAGCTAGTTCCTGCGCTAACAGCAGCTCACTTTTTACTGCAGAGCTGTTCTCTAGTCCACTGCTCTTAACTTGCCACAACCAAAAGCTGTAAGGGCTGAATTGCATGCTCTGAAACTAACAAATAGCAGAACAAAAGAATAGATAGATATATGTCCCATTCGAAAAATTTGAAACAGACAGGGAGGCCAGAACATGCCCAGTCTGCCTAGAGTTAAAGGATGTAAGAGTAAGACTCAGCTCCAGTTCCTTCCTGCATTTCTTCTCAATAGCCAGATTTAAGGTCTGAGCACACATGTGGACTGTTGCCTCTGTTTAAGAGCAAATTAATTACAGGCATATTGGAAATGCGATCAAATTAAACCCCTCTTGCTTCACACACTCTTGCTTTATGTATTTGTGTTCTCTGGTTTGAATTTCCAGAGAGAAAATGGACAATTAAAACTAGGTGGCTTGTGACGCAGGATTTCCTAGCTATTAAGTAAGTATTAACTAGTAAGTAGCTGTGCTAGAGCCAATGCATGGCTGGGAGAAGGCATCGGCCAACCAGGCAGCCAGAAGCTTGTGAAGGAATAACTGAAAGGATTAATAGACAGTACCATATGGTCACAATTTGGATCTGGCCACAGGCAGTACAGAACTTGATTTCAAGAATGGTCTTTTGTGGGCCCTGCTCAGAGAGTTGAAATTGGAGCTGCACAGGAATATATAAACCTTTGTGTTTCCATGAACTAGGTATCTTGTCTTTCTACTGCTTCGTAAATGCAGTTATGCTCAGCTAGGACCCTTCACTTTGACAGTGAAGAACAGAGCACTGATGCTCTGTTGCAGCAGAGCGGGAAGCACTGGGCTGCTCCGCTATGGGCAGCACTGCTAAGAGCCCCTGCCAGCCCAGCTTCTAGGGTCTTGTGGGAGGTGGAAGGATGGTCTCGTCAGGGCAGCACTGCTGGCTTACCACAAACATAGTGTGCGACACTAAGTGCCTGCTGTATCACTACACCCCAAGCACATGAATGGATTCATGGGACGGAAAACGTTGCCTCCCAAAATATCCAGACACCAAAGACAAAGTTTTTGTGGCAGTAAGTCCAGTAAAGATGTTGGACTCAACTGTCCTGCATCCTGAACACCTCCCCGAGCTTATAGCCAAGAGCAGGACATATTGGGAGAACCTCAACACTGACAGTACAGTAGAGGTAAAGCAGTGCTTGCCTGCTATGTAAGGAATAGATCTTCAAGCTTGCAACTTCAGCAAAAGGAGGAAGATGTACTACTAAAGTACTGCAAGAACAGAAGCATTATATAGTACCAGGGATCTGTGCTTTCCCCTTTGCTAACAAACACCATGAAACATTTTCTCTTACTGCCTCAATATGGTAGAGGGAATCTAATTTTAAAGACAGCAACTGGGCCAGTACCTCATGATTTGAAACTACAAATTAGCATTCACATGAACAAAGTGCTTGCTTTTCATTGTGTTCTATTTGATTCTACCATACCTTCCCCCCCCCCCCCCCCAGTATGCACGGTTTTTGTTTGCAGAGTAATGCTGAAAGCAGTAGAATTTCCACAATTTCAGAATGCACTTGAGAGAAAACTGTATTGTAAAATTTACAAATTGAAGAAATACACTAGAAGGCTTAAGTAATTCAAGATAAGCAGGATAACAGATGGTATCTGCTGTTCTTTGTAAATAAATGTCAAGTAGCAAGCCTATGAGCTAAAAATAAAAGATGTGAACAACTGCTAAACAGAGGCCAGAAGTTGCAGCAGAATAAAGTCTTAAAGACTTTTCTCAATGTATTATAAGGAAATCAGTCTGGGTTTCCCTGGTTAACATGAACAGACAATAGTTAAATCCCCATATAAACTTTAAGTTGAAAGAAAAAGCAAAGAAAGTGACACTTCACCCCAACCCATCCAGAAAAGTGAATACAGTAGTTACATTGCTGTCTCAGATAGGTCCAGCTGCCATGCTAAATATAAGGCAATAACACACGTTTTGACTGTAATAGAGGTTTTGCCATTTTCTCCAGAAAGATGCAGGTTATGATAAGTAGATTTGCTATCTCTGGTCTTTAAGGACAGTTTTTTCTACATAGTTTGATTTATAATTGCTCACTCCTCTGCCGGAAGAGAAGGCCAGCCACATAGGAAATGGCCGACAAACAGCCCATGCTGTGAGAGAGCATCCCTGGAGTACACGCATGGGAGGAAGCCAGCTTTGTAACATCGAAAGAGGCTCAGCTGGCAGCACACCAGGAACATTTTGCTCCCAACACAGTGTGAATATGGGAAGAGGTTGGAAAATACAGCACCTTCACAATATGTCATTTCTCATTGTAACCAAAAGTTGTCATGGCTTGAAGGAAGAACGTAGGGGAAAAAAGGAGCAGGAAAGAAAGCATATGGAAAACAGGAGAAGAGAGTGGGAAATACAGAGAAAAAAAAAAGAAGGAAAGAAGGATAATAGAGTAGGTGGATTAATTATGAGATTATAAATAGGAGAAAAAGGAACAGGGAAGGAGAAAACAATCAAAGACCAGGCTGTTCTTTCGTAGTACTGAGCTAGAAAGTGGGCCCATATGACCAGGTCTGATGCCCAGCAGGGCTGCTCTCAGGAGCAGGTCTAAATCAAGTCGAATCAAATGTCTGCCCAAGGCATTTCACACACCCAGGCCTTATGTTAGGTTTTACTGACAACATGTCAGCATCTCCATAGAACACGCCAGGGATCAGGGCAGGATCTCATTCAGGAAGCAAAGCAACAATTTTACAGATATTAAACTGCTAATAGTAGCTAATTTGCACTGCTACTTTCAATTTACTCCCATACTGGTTTCCCTGTTTTCCACAACTTGTCTTGCCCTTTCTTCAGCAGATACCTGTCCTGCACTTCCCTTTTGAAGTCAAAACACCTTTCTGACTGAGCACAGGATGTATATCTGAGCTCAGCGAAAACTTCAGAAGAACAGATCCCTGTAATTCATCAGCCCTTTCTTACAGCCCTGTTTTTATGACAGAAGTCGTCTTGTACAAAAGCAGCATCACCAAGATCCATGTATCCTTACCATCCCCCTTTCATAGTCTGAAAACCTCTCAGTTGAAGTTGTAAAGAGAGTTGCTCCTTGATTTCTACTAGAAGCATAAGAAAAACTGCCTTCCCTCTCCTCCCTGCACTGTGAGGAGCATTGCTTCCAAGGACTGCCTACGGCTGCCAAGCAAAGGATGTGATGGACAGGGAAACCTAAGCTGGGGGCAGCAGAAACACCCAGTGTCAAGCTGAAGTGCAAAGCTGGCCATGGAATAAGCCATCTTGTGATTGCATTCAAGGTTTCAAAATCTGGTTTTGTTTCAATGAGGAATTAAAATAAATCCTTTCAATCTTTTCTGTGAAACGGCTATGTTGAAACATCCGTTTTCTAGCTGAAGACATCTTTTATCACTCCGTTAGTATTTGACAAGGGTCTCTGTCCTTGATCTTTCCAACTAAATATTTTGCAAGCCCATTAAATATTTCAGCTACACCAAAATAGCATAATTTGCGCACCAGTGACAAAAGTATAGCACATGCAGGGGCCAGGGGAAGAGTGTTGAAGTGTTTAAGCACCCAGTCTACTGATGAGTGGGAAGAAAAGCTGCATCCTTCAAGAGAGGAATAGTAGGGATCACAGCTGGAGATCTTTGACCTATCTACAGTCCATACGGCCTAAGCTGCCCCCTTATCACCATCATTCTTCATTATCTGTCATTTGCATTTGCCATAAATTAATCCAGTATCATTGACAACATGAACAAATCTGGACTGCACCGCACCTTTCCTAGATAGATGTGCTTCCTCTGTTATTGCAAAAGACAACTAAATAATGCATCTGTCTTCCAAAACACCTGAACTCACTGGCATTAGCATATCAATGCCCTTTGTTAGCCCCTCCAGCATGCATTTAATGGAAGCTGCCTTCTGCAAGGCCACAAACTACAATTCCATTCCTTAGATCAAACATTTATTATTCTTTTACCATTAACAGCTTCACGTCTTCCTGATTGTAACTCTGGAAAACCATGAATTTTTCAACTGACCTTTTTCTTAAGGTTGCTGGTCAACTGTTTCAACACCCAGTAAGTCACAAAAAAATTGCTGTTCTCTACTGTGTATATACCTACCAAGAAACTACCTTAGACACCCTTAACAAAAAATTCAAAGAAAGATGCCATTTATTAAATTGTTCATTAAAAACAATCTGGTTGATACATGATTAAAGAATACTTCATATGCTGTCATGGTTTAAGCCTCTCAGCCACGCAATTCACTCACTCACTCCCCCCTTTCTTCCCCAGACTCCCAGAGAAATGGGAAGAATCGAAAGAATGCAACTCCCACAGGTTGAGATAAGAACAGTTTAGTAACTAAGGTATAACACAAATCACTACTGCTACCACCAATAATAATAATGACAAGGGAAATACAAGGGAAAAGAATACAATTGCTCACCACCAGTACCAAGCCCGACCCAGCAGTGCACCCCCACCCTTCCAGGTCTCTGCCCTCCGTTTTTACATCCTGGGCATGACGTGCTGTGGCATGGAATACCTCTTTGGTCAGTTTGGGTCAGGTGTCCTGTCTCTGCTTCCTCCCGGCTTCCCCTCCTCCCTGGCAGAGCATGAGGCTCAGAAAGTCCTTGGTCAGACCAAAACATTACCAAGCAGTAACTATAAACATCGGTGTTATCAGCGCTGTTCCCAGGCTGAAAGTCGAAAACACAGTGCTGCACCAGCTACCAAGAAGGAGAAAAATGACTGCTGCTGCTGAACCCAGCACACATGCATCTATTTTTTCAGGAAGAAAAATCTGAAATCAGTACATGTTTCAGGCTCTATTTCACAAGGGTTAATTAGTTAGACTAGGAGAGAAAAAAACAACTTTCAGTAAATACAATCTTTGTCCGAGGTCTTGGGCAAGACCTAAGCCTGTTGTCTTACAAGCTGCTGAAAAGATTCCACATGGGAAAGAAATACAAGGTATTGGGCTTCCAACTGGCACTAAAATTATGGAAAATATAGGTACAAAAATATTTCATGCTAGATATTTTCCACTTAATTTTCACCTGTATAAGCAATTCAGCTTTATAAAAACATTTTCAAGGGGTCTATTTAGGCCTCACTCTTACAGCCAGGAATATGATCCTGCTTATTTTTATCACTGTTTCAGTTCGAGTAGAATCACGCAAAAAAAAAAAAGAAAGAATTGTGATATTTCAGTTCTGTAAGCTACCCAAATAGGATATTTCATTAAGCTATTTTTAAATATTAAAGAAAAATGTTGCTAAGGATTAGCAATCTGCTAAATAAGGAATGAAAGATTGTTACTTATTCTTATTGAGGCATTTGAACTTAAAATTTGAACGGTTGCTTTCCTATCCCCTCAGCTGTGGAAGTCTTTTGAGCCCAGTAGAGATTCTGAGAGGATAAATACACTGAACATTTTGCCTTTAGTATTTCCTCAGAATCAGAGAACACAATATTATAGAAAGCATCACTCAGTTCTGTGATCTGTCAACTCGTTCTACCGTAAGGGAATAATATTTAACATTTCCCAGAGGAAAATTGATTAAGTCCATTAAGATGGACAAAGTGTCACTGTGTTATACTGATGTCAAATCTGGCTCAGGAGCGTAATTTCAAAAATGGTCTTTTGGGGGTCCTGCTGAAACAGTTGAAATTGGAGCTGGACAGGAAGAAAATATAGATGAATGTTTTCCAATATGTAATTTTTTGTTTGTTTGTGCTTAGTCTGCTTCCAAACACTGACCCATACAGCACTTGTTGATGCTTCACAACCAAGCCAATTTCCCATGGTGCTGGGCAGTTCAGTTCCTTCTTGCCCTCAGGAAGAGCCATGGAGTCATACAAAAGGAGAGAGCAAAACAGCAGCAAAATAAATGCCGTACTTTCTTTTTCCTGTCCCCTAAATGGCCTATTTGTAACACACAAGTACTTTTTAATGCAATTGCTACGCATACACCATTCCTATTGCTTCACCTGGGAAGTGAAGGGTGGAAAGCATCACAGGAGCAAGCAGGACAGACAAGCATCTCTAAGATGTGGCCCATATCACTGAAATAAATAATTTCAGAGTACAAGAACATTCCTGGAGTCTTAGCAGAAAGCACAGTTTCAGCTGCAAGTTGTGCCGGACACATAGCACCCTTGTTGGACTCACCACGAGATAACCCAATTGGAGGAAAGAGCTTGGTCTTTGCTGTAGTAATCAGAGTTGCACTGGGAAGAGAGTCCCTTCTCTGTAGTCGGTCAGCCAGGTCAATGACTTTCTTTCAGCAACATCACCTGTTGGGACTGTGTGACTGCCAGAAGCTTAAAGCTCATCTGCCTCACACAATACTGTCGGCATAGGCTGCAAAATTACTTCTTGTTGGGGGTATGTGTGTGTGAGTGTGTAATAGGCAGATAGAACAAAGACTGATTTTCACATCCTAGCCTAAACTTGGTAAAACAGAAAAGTTTAAAAACCATGAAAAGCATTTTAATAAAATAGGTGACATCTTTACAGGTCAAATTTTTGTCTACAGCTCACTTTTGGGAAAAGGTTGTTTGAGAAAGGTTAGGTTTCCCATTGGTGTGCAGATGGGCACTGCCACTTCTGAAAAAGGTTAAGACAAGATTTCCAGACCTAAGTTCCTAAGGTTGTAAATTAGGTGTTAGACCTCTACACCAAAATTCAAGGATCTGTAAGTAACCTGCAAAGGGAAGACACTGACGCCTCTGAAAGGCAGATTTCTTCTTTGGATGCCCAACTGCGACTCAGCACAAGCCTGGGACTTGGGTGCAGCCCACAGCATACGCAGTGCCAACTGCTCCCCTGCCCCAAGGCTCCTACTCAGGGCAAGATGGTACCATTTATTCTGGCTGTCGCAAGTGATATTCAGTAAAGCAAGTTAAAGAGAGATAGCCTAAGAGACATCAGAAATTAATAACTTCTCGGAATCAGGCTCTAAGCAGTTCAAAAAGCTTTTCTGCTGACAGTAGGTCATTTTCAACTCTAAAAATCAAGTATTTATCCTTTGAAGCTCTGTCATTCATACCAATAAGTACACAAGAAACCTGAAATAGATATTTATGAAAACAAAAAGCCTGTTCAAAGTTAATACCTTTTTCTATTTCAAATCCAACTGCACACAGAAATTCTTTGGAGCTTTTTTAAAGACAAAAGCAAGAAAAATAAAGGAAAATAATTAAACAATTCTGTTCCTATGCACTGAAGCAGTAATGTAATATAGAAAAGTTATGTCAAAATGAAGCACTAAATGGGTATGCTTTCTGTAAATCAAGCCAATACAAATTTCATAAAACTTTCCTTGTTACAGGTACAAACTATCTGCTAAAAGAACAAACTTGTTATACCATAATATTATCATTTGCACTGCTCCAGCTGAATGTGAAGTTGCCTATTACATTGAAACAACAGTACTGGGTACCACAAAATGGTGTCTAGATTCATGACAGCACATTCCCTGAAGGCAGCCCAAAACTGGGACCTGAAATCTTAATGGTGGAGGTACTGCTGAGATTATTTTCTTCCAAGCATTATCTTACTGGTGCCCTGAAGTTATTTAATAGGCATTATAAAAGTGAGTATCAGTTTACTGCTGTTTCATAATAAATATAAATAATTAATCCTTGCACACTGTACTTATATTTGTAAATTTAACTTTGTTCTTCCTGTTTTTTACATGGCATTTAGGAATAGGTTAAACATTGCAACAATTACTTCTGGGTGTCCTCACTTTTTGCTCACTAACTTCTAAACGGCCGTGTATAAAAATAGTTAACGTGTCTAAAATCAACAAACAAATCAAGATTTTTTAGTAGATTCCCACAATGCTTTTATTGTCAACTGTGAGACAGCAAATTTATGAACATCTGGCAGCTGCACAATGAGAAATCATGACAGAAAGCTTTAGCTGCTGTCACACGAATCTGATACTCCAGGCTGTGATGAAAGTGGTAAGCTAACAAGTGTGTAACTAGTTATTCTGTCCTATTTATATAGTTAGATCATTAAGATAAAGGAAGCAAACACAGAGGTTATGTTTAAGCATAAAAGACATAGCCACCCTCTACCTGCTTCTTAATTTCTAGAGAGGACACAAGGGTCTACACAGATCCCTATCCTGTGACAAGAACTACCAACTCTTATTGTATTCATTTTGTAGCATTCCTATTTATGAAGTTAACCCTATTCAGACTGCTCACAGATAAGCAGTGTTATTTTATTACTGGAATGAACAGTGTCTGTATTCACCTGATCAACTCAATCCTATTTCACAACTACAGTGACTTAGGACCACATTTAGAGAAAAGCCTGGTATCCAACAACTTTTATTAAAGCACCTAAACAAACCCATTTGATGTAGTTCATGTAAGCACCACAGCTATTCACTTTTAGAAAGAACTTGACAAAGGCTCTACCTTGAATTCCATTCACATCAATTAAGCAATCGTGAAAAGAAGAATGAACCAAGATATTTCCCACAACTCATCCTGAACTTTTGCTCTCCTGTCTGCTACTGTCATTGCCCATGTACACAAAGACTTATGTATAGATATTATAAATATAGTCTTTTAAAAAGAGGGAAAAAATGTCCAAGAAAGTACAAAAATAATTCACCACTGAGTTGACAGTCTCGAGATGGGACGCCTGCAGCGCCTGATCAGGGGGAGGCTCCGTGTCCTGGAGCTTCGACTCAGAGCAGCCACAGGCATTGAGGAAGCCTCAAGTCCTTGACAGGGCCTGGCCCGGTAGGCGGGGAGGGGGAGTTGTTATTTATGTTAGGGATAGGCCAAAGAGTGTGGAACTCTGTCTGGGGACAGGTGAGCAGTCGACAGAGAGTTTGTGGGTCAGGGTTAAAGGGAGAACAGCAATGGGAGACATTATTGTGGGGATCTGTTACAGACTGCCTGACCAAGAGGACTCTGTGGATGAAGCGCTCTACAGACAGATAGGAACAGCCTCACACTCGCAGGCCCTTGTTCTCATGGGGGACTTCAACCACCCTGAGATCTGTCGGAGGGACGGCACGGCCCGGCAGAAGCAATCCAGGAAGTTCCTCGATTGTGTGGAAGACAACTTCCTTCTGCAAGTGATAGAGGAGCCGACAAGAAGAGGTGCCATGCTTGACCTCGTCCTCACCAACAGGGAAGGGCTGGTTGGAAATGTGACTCTCCAGGGCAGCCTTGATTGCAGCAATCATCAGATGGTCAAATTCGAGATCCTCAGGACAGTGAGAAGAGCGTGCAGCAAGCTCACTGCTCTGGACGCCAAGAGAGCAGACTTTGGGCTCTTCAGGAACCTGCTCAGTAAGGTTCCATGGGATATAGCCCTAGAGGGCAGGGGGGCCCAAGACTGCTGGTTAATAGTCAAGGATCACCTGCTGCAAGCTCAGGAGCAATGCATCCCAACTAGAAGGAAGTGCTGCAGGAGGGCCAGAAGACCTCCTTGGATGGATAAGGAGCTGCAGAGGAAAATCCAAAGGAAAAAAGACGCTTATAAGAGGTGGAAGCAAGGACAGGTGGCCTGGGAAGAATACAGGGATGTTGTCCGGGAAGCTAGGGACCAGGTTAGGAAAGCTAAGGCCCAGTTAGAGTTAAACTTGGCTAGGGATGTGAAAGATAACAGGAAGGGATTCTGTGGGTACATTGCAAATAAAAGACAGGCTAGGGACAATGTGGGCCCTCTCCAGAAGCTATGGGGAGAGCTGGTTACCCTGGATTTGGAGAACGCTGAGGTTCTTAATGACTTCTTTGCCTCAGTCTTCACTGGCAAATGTCCTGACCACACCAATCAAGTCATGGAAAGCAGACGCAGGGACAGTGAGAATGAAGACCCTGGGCCCACTGTAGGAGAGGATCTGGTCTGAGACCATCTTAGGAACCTGAATATATACAAGTCCATGGGACCTGATGAAATCCATCTGCAGGTCCTGAAGGAGCTGGCAAATGAAGTTGCTGAGCCACTGTACATCATATTTGAATAATCATGGCAGTCAGGTGAAGTTCCCGATAACTGGAAAAAGGGAAATATAACCCCCATTTTCAAGAAGGGGAAAATGGATGAGCCGGAGAACTACAGAGCAGTCAGTCTCACCTCTGTGCCTGGCAACACCCTGGATTGAATTCTCCTGGAAGGCATGCTGAGGCACATGAAAAACAACAAGGTGGCTGGTGACAGCCAGCATGGCTTCACTAAGGGGAAATCCTGCCTGACCAGTCTGGTGGCCTTCTATGATGGGGCTACAGGACTGATGGACAGGGGTAGAGCAGCTGATGTCATCTACCTGGACTTGTGCAAAGCATTTGACACTGTCCCACATGACATCCTTGTCTCTAAGTTGAAGAGACATCAATTTGATAGGTGGACCACTCGGTGGATGAAGAACTGGCTGGATGGCCGCATGCAAAGAGTTGTGCTCAATGGCTCAATGTCCAGATGGAGATGAGTAAGAAGTGGTGTCCCTCAGCGACTGGTGTTGGGACCGGTCTTGTTCAACATCTTTGTCAGTGACATGGACAGTTGGATTGTGTGTGCCCTCAGCAAATTTGCTGATGACACCAAGCTGTGTGGTTCGGTTGATATGTTGGAGGGAAGGAATGCCATCCAGAGGGACCTTGACACACTTGTGAGGTGGGCTAATGACAACCTGATGAAGTTTAGCCATGCCAAGCATAAGGTCCTACACCTGGGTCAGAGCAATCCCAGGCACAGCTATAGGTCAGGCAGAGAAGAGTTTCAGAGCAGCTCTGTGGAGAAGGACTTGGGAGTGTTGGTGGATGAGAAAATGAACATGAGCCGGCTGCAGTGTGCACTTGCAGCCCAGAAAGCCAACCGTATCCTGGGCTGCATCAAAAGGAGCGTGACCAGCAGGTCAAGGGAGGTGATCCTGCCCCTCTACTCTGCTCTCGTGAGACCTCACTTGGACTATTGTGTGCAGTTCTGGTGTCCTCAACATAAACAGGACATGGAACTGTTGGAACAAGTCCAGAGGAGGGCCATGAGGATGATCAGGGGACTGGAGCACCTCCTGTATGAAGATAGGCTGAGAAAGTTGAGGCTGTTCATCCTGGAGAAGAGAAGACTGCATGGAGACCTCCTAGCAGCCTTCCAGTATCTGAAGGGGGCCTATAGGGATGCTGGGGAGGGACTCTTCATGAGGGACTGTAGTGATAGGCCAAGGGGTAATGGGTTCAGACTTAAACAGGGGAAGATTGAGATTGGATATGAGGAAGAAATTCTTTCCTGTAAGGGTGGTGAGGCGCTGGAATGGGTTGCCCAGGGAAGCTGTGAATGCTCCATCGCTGGCGGTGTTCAAGGCCGGGTTGGACAGAGCCTTGAGTGGTACAGTTTAGTGTGAGGTGTCCCTGCCCATGGCAGGGGGGTTGGAACTAGATGATCTTAAGGTCCTTTCCAACCCTAACTGTTCTATGATTCAAGGAGTTGAAAAGGTGTTAAACCACAGTAAGAAATATGCTGCAAGAGGTATTGTACTGTATATACTGCAGTGTGAAGGTATTTCAAATGCATAGATGTGGAGCACTGCACATGCTGTAAACTATCCACTTTCACAAAGAGGTGTTTGTCTTGGAGTAAACACAAGCACAGGGGAATTCGTACGACATTTGTGCAGGCAGCAGTTACAAATCAGATTTAAAGTTAGCAGTTTGAGAATACAAGTTTGAAGGGTTTTTCATTTCATTTTCAGCTGCTTTTAAAACACAGCAGCTGTCTCTGTTGTGTTTAATTATGATTTTGATTTACCCCTTCAAGAGGAGCTCATTATTTCTACAAAAATGCAATGATGTTCCAGCTTTTTCCAGGATGAGAAGCAAATGACTATGGTGTCAACAGGAGTGGTGGCTATGAAAAATAGATCTGAATTCAGCTGTTTTGTTATGCAAGAGCACAGACACAAAGAATGGTGAACATGTACCAGACACCAGTCTACAACACGAACAAAATTACAAGCACTAAAGACAAGATCTGTGTATTTACTAGCCCTGCTTTTAGGTCTCCCTCAGAGCAAAACCACCCGTAAAGCCAGGCTTAGCAGCTTAAGTGATAATAAAGTACTACCTTCAATTTGAAGTTAACTGTTCCTCAAACAATGTTCCAACATTCTTACAGTTGTTTTCTCCATATATAAAGAGAAGAGCATACATGCCACAGCTCTTCAGACCTCCTGGTTACCAATGTAAATATCAAAGCCTAGAAAGCATTGTAGTGTTTGTGGTATCTTATTAATGCTTTAATAAAGTCTCCTAGAAAAAGCCCGAAAATCAGGCCCACACACCACAGCACAATAGGCTCATAGAAAAAGATACAAGGGGCTTTGGCATCAGTTAATTTGCTTGCTAATTAGAATAAAGTTACCTACAGGAAGCAAGGAAAGGACACATCACATTGCAAGTACCAAGGTGAAATCTGTCATTCACCATCATTTAAAGTGATGTGACTAAGACATTCTAGAGGGGCACACGTGATTTAAGATACCCATGACAAAGCAAGAGACAATTTTATCTCTCAGAAATATCTTACTTTCTATAGCCCAAGAAAGCTCTATACAGGGGTCGGGTTTTGAAGAAATGATGGTCCCCTCAGATGAGGGACGGTCTTCCCAGACCCTCCAAGAACAGCACACTGGACCTTTATCACAAACGTCTTGTGATTTCTCTCCAAATGTCAGAGCCAGAACACAGACCCAGATTCTGAAGTGAAAAATGCCTGCTATGTTTCCGCAGGGTGACCTTCCCTCCCTAACCTGCGGTCAAGGCAGTGCAGTGGACCGATCCCTGAAAAGTGAGACCTGCCTTTTACTATTTCACCATCTGTGAGTGGGATGAAACAGCAACTTGATGAGCTTTCAAACAGTGCCCATCTGCAATTCAAGCCTGGCAGCACTATGAATGTATTAGCAAAGCTGTCTATTTGCAATTCAAACATCTTTTCAAAGCTTTTTTTTTTCGTTTTCTCTAGAGATTGACCATGAAGGATTTATTTGCTATTTCTTTTCTTTCTTTAATAAGAAAGGTATCTCTGATCAAAACCAGGGAACAAGGCTAGTGTCTTCAGAAGCTTAAGTACAATATAATCAACTTATTCCATTGAATCTGAAAGAATCTTGTGTCAGAAGTCAGACATGAAAGTGAATTTTTGTTGGAGCTCAAGTGGGAATATAGTGTTAGGTTTTACATTCTTCTACTATATTTTCTTTCTGAGTAGCTTTTAGTGTTGAAAATTAACTGAATTGGAACAAGCACATTCCTGCTACAGGGAATTACCCCCTCTAGAGTCATACTGATTGTAGAAGTGAGGCTTTTTGTTTGTTTTTGTTTTGAAGTGGTAAACCCAGATCAAGCAGAACAGCAGAGATGGGTTACCTTTAGAATTGGCCTTTGAAAAACAGGAATTTTTTTCTGAGGAACCTAGATGGTTTCATAGAAAATGTCTCTAAAAATAAGTCTGTATGAAATTTCAAAGGACTAAAAACCTGTTTCAAGGATAGAAAGTTACTGTTCTTTTTTTTCTCTGCCATTATCACAGTCAATCTTGAGCAAATATGAGAAAAAGAGTACCCAACGTGGGTAAAGAATTATGGATTTCTACCATGACCTTTCCCTTGCATCTGGGAGCAGCAGCAGCAGCACGGAAAAAGGAGGCAGCAACACCACTCCGCCAAGTGGAAGTTTCCTCAGTGCCAGTTTGCTGCAGCAAAGAACTGTCTTCACAGTGTCTCAACTCACCAGTTTATTTAAACCCTTTATTTCCAGTGGAGAAATCCATGTCAAATATGCCCAAGTATGACGCTTGACTGGGAATACAATCGATTGGCCAAGTGCCTCCCATCATCCTTTTACAGATGTGCTGAAAAACTTTTCCTCATGGCAGTACCTGATGATCTCAGATGAATAATTCATTCATTCGGTACCTGGTTTGATGGGAAGAAGAGAGCTAGTTAAACAAGTCCTGGCAGAAGATCTAGTTAAGATATCAGGCATATTGTGGCAATCAACGTAGAAACCTGATAAACAAAACCCAGTGCATAATAATCAGTGACATTAATCAGCAGCTTCAACAAGGGAATAAAATATTTTAAGTAACAGACACCACAATTGTGGTTAGAGTAATTCATAAAAGACAGAATTCATGGATAAAGTAAAATCTGGTGAACACACTTGTTATATATTCATGAGAAGTGCCTCCTTTGGTAAGGATACCCATATTAATACATATTAGAGGGGTTGAATTTGACAGCTTTTGAGCTCATTACACCAACCAAGTTTTGAAATAGAACTAGCTCAGTGTTTCTATGGACACTGTGTGCTCCCCTCACAGCTGAAGTCACCCGAAATGCGCAGACAACTGAGGGCTGGAAAAATGGAGGGCACAACACTACTTTTACACATTTAGTTGGCAGAATGAGTAGAACTGAAAATGAAGACTGAAATTGTGATATATGCTTTTTGAGGCATGTGTCTTTTTATCTGTGCCCTGAAGAAACATCAGGGAGGAACTTCTGGTTAGAGGAGTAGGCTAGAACTCAGGCAGCTTTCAGGCTGCAGTAGGTGCAAGAAGAAATTCAATTACTTTTCTTACAATATTACACAGGATACATTTTACTGTTGCCAGCTTTTATATTATAGCCAGTTCACCTAATAATTGACTTCTAGTATGCAATATCTCATAAAATGAAGCTTTCCTCTGTCCCCCAGATATAGTTGCATCCCCCAGTGCTTACAGTGAGACTTATCAATATAATCTAGATTAAACCAGGAAATAAGAAAGAAGAGACGTGAAAATATGCAAGTCTATAATTCCAAATTATAAATAGTCTCTAATTAAGGGAAGCATTCACTTTTGAATAAATTATTGCATGTGGTCTTACAATTGCGTTTCTGACACTTCTTGGCATTCACTACTTGTCACTACCATCTATGGGAACAGATCACTGATCTAATTCAGCACAGCAACACACTTATTTCACTACAAATACAGTAAGTAATCCCCTACACTGACATTATGCAGACAAGAATGACTATCTTTTTTTTGCAGAATGGCTCATTGCAGTGCATATATCTTAAGCAACTTACTAATTTTACCACCACAAGTAAGGATCGTACTCCCTTGGCACCAGCAAGTACACGGTGCCAGCCTTATTCCCACTCTGCAGAGTCTCGCTGACTGGTTAGAATTAGGTTACTTCAGCAAGTCTTAGAGGGTTTACTAAACTGTAAATATATTCATAGATCCCTGGTCAAAGGATTAGCTCATACAATGGAGGTTTCCAGTTCTAGTTGGCTCCAAAACACTTCAAAAGTATTCTCCAAGAAAAGCAGGGCTGTCACTCAGAAAAGCTTTGAGATGTATGGAGCACTGCTGAGCTAAAGAACATCTGTGTTTCCACACAGCCACAGCAAACTGCATGTCACAATATGGCAAGCATTTTGCATTGGAATAATGGTTAACTAACTTTATTCTGCTAAGGTGAAGAGCTGCAGTGATCTCAAAAAACACCTTGAATGTTTGCTGCCAGTCTGTGTTTTCACTAAATGAAGCAAATCTTTATTCCAAACCATGGAATGAAGTAGATGTACATGAAAGAGCAATTAGAAGTTTGTTAATTTATTTTCAAACACACACTATGCCTCTGCTTCCCTTCTTCATGAAAAAGTACCGGAAGAGAGCAAGAGGCATTCCTTCCACTATTCCTTTCTCAGCTGAACCCAGGAAACTATGGAAGCCTCACAGGAAAGGCTTCTTCCAACAGCAGTTTAGGTATGCTCTGAAGTGGACAGTTCTGGATAATTATAGGTCTCTTCACCAGATTTCCCCTAGATATTCACTGAACTACACTATTTGTTTCTGGTGACTGAGGAATACATACAGTTTACTTTGACTTCATCTAGGTCAGCATTTCTTCCATTTTTTCTAAACTTTTCGGAAAGCACAATATTCAAAAATGCTTAAGAAACTGAGAAACCTGAGATTCCTGAAAATGGCACTGACGTGTTTGATAGCTGATTTTAGTTGTTTGGGTGTTGTGGGCTTTTTGAGGGGAGTTTTCTGGTTTTGGTTGTTGGGTTTTTGGGTTTTTTTCCATGAAAAACCTAGGCACTCGAAGATTAGCTTTTCAAGGTCTGTAGCTCTTCCATAATGCAGCTGAATGCCTACTGTGGTTTTCAGAAAACAGCTAGCGAACTAAGCTTCAGAAATGTTTCTCTTACTGGCTAATTTGCTCTGAAGTCAGTAGGAAATCTTCTGGGAAATTATTTATGTCAATAGTTATCACACCACTTAAGTCATCTGATCTAATGATCCCCAGAGAGTTGCAACAATGGGAATTACAATAGCAGAAATACCCTGGATATTGCCTCCACTATTTGAAAAACACTGGTCATATAGACTAGTAACTAAGATAAAATCTCAGGTCATGATCCCTCAGTTTGAATATCAGAACACAAGCACATTTGTCATTCCCAGGTGGTGTTCCTAAGGGCCAGATGCTTTTATCTCAGCAAAAATCGTTGAACGCAACAAAGTTGTTGTGATAGCCCATGCATTCTCTGTCTGGCTTCTCTCTCATCATCATATACAGAGGAGCAGCTAAAGGGATAACTGTGTTGATAGATGGCCTGGAAATGTAATAGATGAAACAAGCTAACAAAAAAGCACAGCTCAAGGTCCTGAATAAGACGATGATTGCATTCAAGTTGTTGATTATTCTGAGTCCATTTGTAGATTAAAATTTACAGTCATCTTCATTGCAACTAACTTCATCAACATCTTTGGTTTGTAACCCAGTTCCCCATTGAGTTGAATTCCAGAATGACTGGATAATAGAAAATGCATTTTTTCAATAATATATAAGCATGTTTTTAATCCTTCCGTGAAATTCTATAAGAAGGACATGGGACTGTTAGTGCAAGTCCAGAGGGTGGCCATGAGGATGATAAGGGGGCTGGAGCACCTCCTGTACAAAGACATGCTGAGAAAGTTGGAGCTGTTCAGCCTGGCAAAGAGAAGCTGCGTGAAGACCTCAGAGCAACCTTGCAGCGTCTGAAGGGGCCAACAAGGATGCCAGAGAGGGACTTTTTGTCAGAGAATGTAATGATGGGACAAAGGGGAATGGGTTCAAACTTATACAGGGTAAGTTCATGTTAAATGTAAGGAAGTTCTTTACTGTGAGGTTAGTAAGGCACTGGCACAGGCTGCCCAAAGAAGTGGTAAATGCTCCATCTTTGGCAGTGTTCAAGATCAGACTGGACAGAGCCTTGCATGACATGGTCTAGTGTGAGGTTTCCCTGCCTATGGCACGGGATTAGTACTAGATGATCTTAAGATCCTTTCCAATCCTAACCATTCTATGATTCTATGAAATTACACACTTTCCCTCTCTGATGAGTACTGCCTGAGAAAAGCTGGGATGCGTTAGCCCTTTTTCACTGCTTAAGTTTGCAGTCTTCAGCAGTTTCTCCAAATCCAGCTAAAAGCAATCAAAGATCTCCCTACAAGTAGGTCCTCAGCCAGCCACATTATATTTCTAATGCTGACAAAGAGTGGTTAGTCAGATGACACTGAGGTATACCTAACTAAAGTATTAAAAAGTAATGAACAACATCACTTCTGAGTGTCATTTAACATAAAAATAAGGAAGCATGCAACACAACCTAGCATGCCAGAAAACTTTTTCAACACTTGCAATACATGACCACTATTCCATGATGGAGAGGGGTTTTTTGTTTGGTTGGTTTTTCTCTTGTTTGGTTTTTTTGGTTATTTTTTAGTGAAAACAAAGATTTATTTTTTAATATAATTTAAAAACTGACAGACAAATTGTCTACATAGAATCACAGAATAGTTAGAGTTGGAAAGGACCTTAAGATCATCCAGTTCCAACCCCCCTGCCATGGGCAGGGACACCTCCCACTAAACCATGCCACCCAGCATCCTGGAAAAAGTTAAGTAAACTAACTTTAAAGGTGTTGATTACACTTACCAGAATTTCTTTTCTGTATATTTAGAATTTTCCATAGCATCCAGGTAGCTGACTAATAAACTCCACATGCACTACATACAATTCCGCCACCGGAATCCACTTAAGGCCTATAGCATCCAGCTCTGCTCAAGGATCTTGTCTGTCTATCAAAGTACATTTGTTAGAAAGAAACAGAACGGACACACCTTGACCTTTCCCTGTAGTCTTCATGCAACTTTTACAAGATGAGCACAGTGTGATACTGACAGTTCAGTCTGACTAACTACTTCATTACATACTTTAATTTTCAAGTATGTCAAACTTCAACCAGCCAGGCTGAAATTTCTTCTTCTTTGGAATACTTTTTATGTCCTTTTTCTAGTTTGACAGAAAATAAAAATAGTTCAGCCATTTTAGGAACAAACTTAGTGAAGGATGGTTTTGCCAACATTCATATTTTTCATCGTTTCTGAAGATCCATAATGATTTATAACAGGAGCTTGAAATCTGGCATGAACACAACACTCCAGTTGAAATGGTATCTTCTTTTTGCTGGTTAAAATTTACAGAAAAATCATGGTATTCGCAAAACAAACTGTTACATTTTGATATTCTGCACATTTTAACAGGAACATGCAAGTCCTGAAGCCTGCTGAGCTGTATGTCCTGGGCAAGGTACTACACATGTGAACGTACAGCTTGGGACAGGTTTATCTTGAGCAGAGCTCTTGTTTTCTTACAGCAAAGCTACGACACCAACAGAAAGAAAGTACCATAGAAAAGTTAACAAGAAAAAAAGCTAATTAGAAATCAGTTGGGTATTAAACCTTCTTAACACTACTTATATTCTGTAGACAGCATTAGAGCCTTTTAAGCTCACTCTGTATAATTTCCCAAGAAATTAAGGGCTTGTTAAGTTCTCCTTACACTTGTAACTCAGTGTTTCTATTAACATCAGTGGAGTTACATTGGTTTGCCCTGACTAATATACTTTAGTTGAGCAGCCAGGCAAATAAAATCACTTTGGCTATGTTTTTAAAGTATTCCCAAATATTACCTGAGGGACTCCTTCAGTGTAACACACACAACCCCCAACACAGGACCTCGATGTAGGGGGCAGCCCTCAACTGAGGGCATATTCCAAACTGTGGGTCAATAAGTTTCACAAGAGTACCCCAGGTCACTGCTTCGTGACAGCAACCTTAGAGGAAGGGGAAAAAAGGGCTTAAAAACATTCCAGATTTCAGCAGTTTTTTCTAGCTGTGCAGACACAGGAGTTTCTGAAATGTCAGGAGGAACAGCCCTAGCAAGCCTGTGACCTTCTATAATAGACTGGACATGGCATTTCAGCAGGGATTTGGTCATGAGTGTTAAACACGTGCCAAAAAGAACTGCTTCTTGGATTTTTTCTATCAAGTAGCACTATATTTGGACTGGAAACAGCCTGTGGATGAACAGGAATAACCATTAGAAGACAAGTTTCAAGCAGATACTACAGTCAAGGAAGAAAACTTGAACATACCTGGGCAAGTTTCCAAGCTGACTCTAGCAACACTTTTTCCCATGACATCAGATTCTAAACAAACAATATATTATCGTCCATGTGTTAATTAAAGAAAACCCAAGCAGTGCTGAAGCATGCACCAGCCTACAGAACACCGACTGAACAAAGCTGGATTGCTTGCAAGCCATGGAAGTTAAACAAACAAAAAGCACCAAATTTTCAGGATCAGAAGCCTGGGTAAGATTTTCAGCAAGATGAGGTTGTGAATACTGAGGTAAGATTGAAATGAAACTGATGAAATAGAAGTTATAGAGTCTAACTAGATAACAAGTACAATAAGTGAAGAGTGCTTTGAATTTGCAGCAGTCATAAGGCTCAGAAAACTGTAAAGTTGGTTGCAGAGAATGTGCTTAGAATCTGAAGTTCTCTCCCTACCTGAAGTCATATGGTATTTATGTGAGAAATCTGCACTACAGAATGGTTTGCAGTCAGAGTTCAGAAGATCTTCTGGCAGATTAAACATGTTCCCAGTAAGATGATACTGCGGATAAACATGCAAGAGAAATCCATAAATGCTGTTTTCACAAGAATAATGCTGGTTTCTTAGAAGTGACTGTATTTTAAGGAAAAAGCTAGAACGTAGTCCTCATCAGGTGCCAACACAAGCTATCAAGAGCAGTTAATAAATCACACCATTTAGCAACTTAAAATGACATGGCACATTCTAAAATTCAAAACAAAATCCAAACTATGTTCTACAGGAGAAAGAGGTACTTGCAAAGCATAGCATATTGTTGCTGTTTATGAAAGAATTGAAGTGCACTCTCATTTTAAGATGGCCTCATGACGGTAATGCTTACTGCATGCAGCTGAATTCGCTGAGATTTTATCAGACCTTGAGTTATCTGATCAGTTGGTCCTGTATAATGAGAAACAGGAGGCCACATTTGCTCTTTCTTACGATTTAATAAACCAAAATTAGGAAGGTGCCCTGTCAAATGAGGGCAAATTTCATTAGGAGGGTCAAGCAGGCAGGGTGCTAAATTTCAATTGTGTTTCAACAAGGCGATTAAGCTCAGAAGATTAATAGCCACAGAAAATCATGTTGAATTATTGTCATTGTAATATTAAAGTGAAAGAACCTAAGTTTATAGAGGTATTAAGGGGAATGAACCTTTCTTTTGCTTGTACAGTACTGAACACTATCACAAAACCAAGGAATACCTTCTTCATTAGCCAGACTTCTGAAAGCACAATTCAGGTATTTTTCATTTTTAATTATGGATATACTTAATAGAGTTGTTTTCTAGTTTTATGCCTCAATTTTCAGTCTCTTATACTGATTACAGATGTTTCATTCCAGGAATCACTTTTGTCACTGTCAAACTACTACTACGAAAGTCAACTAAAAAGAAAAAAAATAGTATGAATCAAGTTTAGCAACCATAATTCTTTGCTATTCAATTTGGACCCCTGCAGCTGTATTGAGTCTTGCCTGTAGAGGTATTTAGATAACACCAGACTTAATCCCAGGTACTGCCAAGAAGAGAGGCATAAAAGTGTGCTGCTTCCAAGTAACAGCAATCCTCCTGAGCCAGCTGCAACTCAAGCTGTTAGCTGTGAAGTTCCTCAAATCTTTAGTATTAATGATAATCTCCCATATCTCTATGTACTTTATTGTACATCTGCCACAGTTCTTTGTAACATACAGTGTTTTAAAAGTCGAGTTTTACTCAGTTGAGGTGTGTTAACATAATATGCTGTTAACATCTGCATATTGCTCATGAACTCATATTCAGTGCCTAATTCTCAAGAGATAATTTAGCAGCTCTTCCACGGATCTCCAAATTCTGCTTTACAAGAAGTAATGGCAACATATTGGCCAAATTTATTTCATAAAGATCAAAAGGTTTTTAAGCAGGAAGAGTTTCACTTCTTTATAAGGTTAGTTGGATTTAAGTACGTAGGTCCTTTAACTGTAGGTGCAATCTGAAATCACAGGTATTGAAACTAAGTACTTGCCATCATTCCAAACTCACAAGTTACACAGGGTGTAGTGCATATAAACACTTCTTTATGACTCTAAAATAAGTTAAAAAGTAATAGCACTAGATGTTTAACAGCTTACCTCAAGATACGGTTAACAGTAACTTGGGTTTCACTCAAAGTCTATCCTATAGGTTCAAGAAATACCAGAAGGAAAAAAAAAATAGAGTAGGCCTGGTACCCTTAACTCATCCTTATGAAGTCAGTAATGTTAAGCTGAGGAAAACAAATATGGGTAGCCTGACAACTATCATGCAAGTCAGTTACCTTTCACACCTTGCTCTTGTTTTGAAGTTAAGGATGCAAATTCTCTGCAGTATGCAGAAGGGAGTGAAGCAAGGTATGACTGGGAAGAAACATTCTGAACCTGACGATAGGCACTTGTGTGTAAGGCATTTTATTAAGGAATTTATGTTTTCAACAGCGCTACACTTCTAGTCTTCTATGCCTAATTCCTAACACACAGGCAAAGGATACGTAGGAAGATACAGGCATGGTGCAGTCAGTATGAGATTGTATTGGAGAGACTAGCATTGTATCCTTCCATTGTATCCATTCCACAGGAAATAAACCCTCAACCTTTACAGAATATTACATGATTAATAACTAGGATCCCGATTAGAGTCAATGTAATGCACTGATGTCACTACTGTAAACACTTTATAGGAGCTTTTTCCATGTTCCTATTTCAAGCTCAGACAAGAAACATCTGCTTATTTAATAATAAATTGTTTCAATCATGGCAAGTTTTCATTATTAATCAGCACGATTTCCCCAGTACCCATTTCATTGGATGCAAGTGAGACAACATCTAAAAGCAAAACAAAGCTGTGGAGTAGTTACGCCACCAGCAATTACCAACACTTTAGCTACGCAAATGACAGTTTCCACATTTTGCCTGACTGTTCTGTGAAGCTTGGTGTAACATGCCAGCTTTTTTTTTTTTCCCAAATAGAAAACAGGTATTGGCACATTTAGCCTCAGTATATTCTATACACATAATTGCTGTTATTTATTCTAGTATATGAAAAGCAACTGAATGGTGCAGATATAAATGGTGCTATCATAAAGCACTGGCCAAAACGGCTCTGCTGAGCTGAACCAGCTGTCAAACATGTCTTTTCAAAAATCTTGAAAGCCATGTTAACTGCTACATCTTAGTTTTCACTCACCTCAGCAGTTACATTCTGCCTGGAAGCGTAAACTGTGAAAAGTCTGTTCTTGCAGTATTCAGTTTTTTGGCTACAGTCAAGAAGTCCTGGAATTGTAATAGTGTAACTCTGAATATACCCCGAAGAATAAGCTAAATCTCCAAATGTTTCTTGGCTCACCTGCCTAAGTGGACCTTGTACTTACCATTTGTATTCAGTGGCAGGGGGCTAGTGCTGCCATCTGTTTTGACAAATGTTTTCCATTGTCTCTGCTGACAGAACATGAGGTATATTACAAGGTTAAGTTCTCCTTCCGAACCACCAAGAATTTTCCAGCCCACAGAAATCTCATCAAGCATAACTAGGAATCTAACTGTAAATCTGTTTGTAACGGATTTTAGCTTGTCATGCACTGTAGGTCTTAAAATCTTCCTACATCCGTATCACTCATTCTCTGAGCATCTGCATAGTCTTCATTCCTTTAGGCCAAAAAATTTACTGAGTGAAAACTATAGCTGCAAGCATCTGTAATAAAAATAAAAAGCCTGTATCACTTTGTCTTTGCACTTTGTGTTAAACACAGAGCACAAACCAGTGCTCAAAACCACACACAAACTGCATGTTAAAGAAGAGTTGTGCAAAGTCAGAATTAACCAGTGCTCAAAACCATGCACAAACTGCATGTTAAAGAAGAGTTGTGCAAAGTCAGAATTAACCAGTGCTCAAAACCATGCACAAACTGCATGTTAAAGAAGAGTTATGCAAAGTCAGAATTAACCAGTGCTCCAAACCATGCACAAACTGCATGTTAAAGAAGAGTTGTGCAAAGTCAGAGTTACTTTATTTCTTTTTTGTTAAGAACAGCAATCCACAAACAGACTTTGAAGAATAATACTTGACTTACAGAAAAGCCAAGGATTGCCTGTTTAGAATTGTTAGTTTCAGGCACAACTTCAATAGCTTTGGCAGAACAATAGGAAAATTCGACATCTCTGAACTCCATCTAATAATTCAGTGCCTAGTGTCACCTAGCCTGCAAGAGATTATGATAATCAGTAGTTTCATAGCAGAAAAGCATTTCTTTCTTAAAAGCTGAGCAGATGCAGAAGCTTTATTTCAGTGCAACTTCTCAGAATGGCTGGGATTGGAAGGACCTTAAGGAAGTCATCTGGTCCAACCTCCCTGGCTTAAGCAGGACCACCTAACACCAGCTGGCCAGGAGCACATCCAGAGAGCTTTTGAATATTGCCAGGAATGGAGACTCCACAACTTCTCTGGGCAACCTCTGTCAGCGCTTGCTAAATCTCTCATTAAAAAAGGTGTTTCCTGATATTCAGAGAGAGCCTCCTGTGTTTCAGTTTGCTTTGTTTGTCAGATATATTCAAGTTACAACTCAAAACATATTTCATGATTTCAGAGCCCAGCAGGATTCTAGCCTGGACTCTGAAAACATCAAGCTTGACATGCTGCCACCAGTAATAAGAATCCAGGGACACGTAGGCTTGTAATCTGTACATCAGGTAGATGAAGTGGCTGGAACTCAGTGAAAATACAGTTTATCTCCCTGTTTTCTTGCTTTGCCAGGCTAGCAGAAGAAAACCCAGTGTTGATATTCATCACTAAATAGGTTTGATAATACATATGTATGGAGCAAGGCTGCTGAGCTTTTCCCCCACAAGGCCAATGGCTCCACCAAGAGTCTCTATCCAAGCCACTGCTGCTAACCAGTGACTGCACACCTGAAGACATTTAACTTGCTGCTCATTAGGCAGTTATAGGCATCTCTACTCTGAGATGAAGGAGAGCCTAAATATAATTTTATTCTATGTTCACTCAATTTCTATGGACCATTATAAGTGTGATGCTGTCTTGCATTTCCCAGAAGTATATTTTTTCTTTGATAGGAAATGCTACTAAGGGTCAGCAACAGTCCAGCTGTCCGGGGTGATCTGAGATTTGCCTTCTCAGTTTCAGATTTCCCTCATACTTACTGCAGCCCAGTCAGTTCTCAGTTTTAGATCCATCTGCTCTGCTAGTGGGTCATTTCAATCTCCCTAAGCTTTGCTTGCATCCTACCTTTCCCCTGGGCTGTTACTATTTCATTACATCTTTTCTTTACAAACCCACCCTGTCTCTCAGCCACTGAATTATTTAATCTTTTAACTTAAAGCTACATGCTTATATTTAGATTATGGCCCTATAACCAAAAGCCTCAGCATTTTCGCCTTGAAAGTAAAAACTGAAGAAGCACTGTGGTATGCTAACCCCAACAGATTATTAACTTCATTCTTCACTGCAGTGAAGATGGATAAACCAGAGCAATATCGTTTAGTCCACAAGACAGAGTGGAAACCTAAATACGGGTATGAGCACAGCCCCAAAGATGTTTAAGTGGGGGACACACGCCAACATTTTAGTAAGACATTGTACGTACATACAGTCTTTCTCCTTACTCAGCACAGACTCCAGTCATAAGTTATCTGACACTCTCAGAAAGCCAAGTACCAAAATTATTATGTGCTATTCCTGTTTGTCCTCCTTTAACCAACTGTTGTATTTTAATAAGGATGATCTTAAATAAAATTTCAGGAACCATCTTTGAAACTTATGGAACATTTTACCGGTACCAAACTAAAGGGAAAATCTGCCTAAAAAGAGTTTCTAACAGCAATAAATTCTGTCTTCCTATTCTTAGAACATGTATATTCAGTCTCTTACTGGATTCATGAGAATCAAGGGAGCTTGATGAGGGTTGCCAGTTACGATATTACTAAGAGTCCTGAAAAAGTAGTAATAAATGCTACAGTTAATCTTGAATTTTAAGATGAGTTTTCCTAATTTCTGTGGTAAATATATAACACCAGACAAAAAATGGCCTTGCATAAATTATCTCACAAGGCGTGCATTTCAAATAGTTGGTTTTGAACTGGAACTGATAATGAATTTAAGCTTCTACCACAAGAGAAGAAAGGAAAGATGAAAAATTAGGTTGCCCTGCTAAGTGAGCTCCTTAACTTTGAATAGACAAATCACAGCAGCATGGAAGAAATAATACTGTATAATTTGTGTCACATGTGACAAATGTCCTATTTATGATTCATGCTGTATGCCACAGAGACATTGTGCCCATGTATAACTCAAATGCAAGACATGAAATTGGATTTAAAATACTTGGTTTCAGATGTGATATTTATCCATACAGATGTAGCTGTTACCCCTCACAGGCTGAAACCCAACTAATTGTAGCAAAATAAAACCAAAAGAGCAATGTTCCATATCCCTTTCACATGGAACATTTACATACCTGGTCATACTATGTGTGCAGCCCTGCACATGTATGTATGTATAAATAAATAAATAAATAAATATATTGACCAGAAGTCCATCTGAAGCATCCTGAGAGATTCCCAGCTGTTGCATGCTAATCACCTACCCTACCAGGGCACAACAGAAAGGTTTTGACCTTTCCAGATGCATCACTTGCTCCTGTACCATTCTTTGCTGTATGAAGAGTTTTAATAGTTTCCAGAGGCTGGCTTACAGGATGCTGACACAACTCTTGTACAATTATAGCATCAGAAAACAATATTATGAGAAGGATCAGAAACAGAAGAATTTTTATAGCATTTGGAAACCTAAGCTGACAAGAACAATAAAATATGATGCCACTTGCAGCACAACTTGTTCTTCATTACTGCCTAGGAGCCAGCAAGGCTTGGTTGCTACTACTTCGAAGTCTTTTTAGATCAACAGCCAGATTGGTTCTCACATTAATTTTCTCACACGAGGAGGAGAAAAGGGTATACAGGCTTCGAATAACAGCAGAATTACTTTTATGCATAGAGGTTACTGGAGTTCTTTAAATACCATTCGACTACGGTGTGGCAGCAACGTGAGATATTAGCTCCATGAATTCATGTAAATCTGGGCATCATTTATAGTTTTACTATCCTTTAGTGCCACTTTCCTCTTTTTTCTGAAGTAGGGTCTTTTCCCCCTCCCTTAAGTTCATCTACTGATGTAAGGACATTCTACAGACTTACACTGCAGCACTGTAATTGCATGATTAAAGCATCTCTTTTGAAATAAAATCACTTTGAATTTACTGTGTAATTTCTAGCATTAGTTATTATTTTGGAAATGTTTTGTAGTTACCTAATATCATGATTAAATATCAGCAACTAGATCTTGTTGAAAATAAAATCATCACTGTCTCTTTCACTGTGCTTAGGCACATTTCCTTTCTAAAATGCACCTTTCCTATTTGTCTTTCCTTATGAAAAACACACTGTGAGAAGAAAAAAAATAAAAAATGATCATATCGCTGATTTTTTAATCATCATCAGATTAAATGATAAATCTGTCTAAAAAAAACCCACCACCAAAACAGGCAAGAGTACAGGTGCCCTCTAGAACTTTAAAAATACACCAATATTATCATTTTAAGACTTGAGACAGATCTTTTGTATTTAAAAAGGTGCTCATCTAACAACCAGGAAACACATTTCAAGAGTAGAGGAGGGAAGCCTGGTGATATTAACCATAAAATATTTAAAGGGCAAAACTAAAAATATATTTGATCTATTTTAGTCCATCTGACATTTTTATACCCACCTTTAACAGGTCATTAATATCCATGTAAGTGTAAGCAAGGGACTTTTGAGCTGTCTTGTTCAAGTAATAAAACTTTTATTCACACTCAGCTTGTACCTCAAACATTTCATAACTTGGCAGCCCTGAACAAACACTCAGAGAGCCGCCAGTCCAATAGCACAGAATGGAGTCAGGCAGCATCTGTTCACAAAATTCCTGCACCACTATGGAAAAAAAACCAATTACCATTCCAGCTTTCTCCCCACCTCAGAGAAACCTGGCTAACACATGGGAGGATGTGTGCAATAGGTTTTTAGCTTTCCCTTTCTACTTTCTAACTAGAAGAGATTGCTTACAACTGAAGTTTTTATGCAGATTATAACTTCCTAAAGAGCTATGAGAGAAATTACTCATCCAAGTTCTTTTAATTAAATCCTGTCCTATTCTGAAACATTTTTAAATGCCAAGATCAGCAGATAGCAAGAATGCATGTCAAAAAGACCTGTTCTTTTTCATTAAGATGCCAGATACCACTTCTCCAAGTTAGTGATTTTCAATTTATCAGATATTCTCCACTTACCTTGTAAGACCATGATTTCAGCAACTTTTTTTGATCAGACTGTTCTTTATCATGTACCATATAAAATAATGTAGTATAAATTAAAGCAGAATACAAAACATAATAGTAGTTTAATACTTTTTGTGGTTATCTTCTTGTTAAATTTAAGAGGAAAAAACCTTGGGGCATGTCTCAAAAACAAAACAAAACAAAACACCCCACCAAAAAACAAAACCCCACAAAAAAACCCTCGTTGCTCCAAACGTTTATTGTAGGCACTGGCAAGTGATTGGGTGTGTTGGGATGGAATGATGCCCCCTCCCCCAGCACATCTAGTTTAAAGCATCCTTGACCAGTCTGGCACGCCTCCTACCAAATCCACTCTTCCCTTTCTTTGTCAGACCAGCTCCACCAGCCCCCACCAGACCTGGCCTACTAAATTGAGTCCCATGTTCAAGGTACCCAAACTCCTGACTATAGCACCACCCTTCTAACGGTTTATTCACCTGGCCAATCCTCCTAGCCTCTTTAAGGTCCTCCCCTGTATCCTGGAGAACTGACAAAAAGACAGTCTGTGCTCCAGAGCCCCTAACCACCTCTCCCAGAGCTCTGTAGTCCTTCTTTATGTTCTCCTGGCTACTGCTATCTATGTCAGTAGCACCCACATGGGTCACTAGAAGTGGGTAACAGTCAGTAGGACCGACTAGAGCAGGCAGCCTCTCTGCAAAATCCCTGATCTGAGCCCCTGGTAGGCAACACACCTCCCTTGAGCCTGGATCAGGCCAACAGATGGGTGCCTCTGTTCCTTCCAGAGTAGAGTCCCCTATGACTACGGCCCACCGCTTTTTCCTGGCAGCATCAGTAGTGATGATCTTTACCAGCGCATCAGCCGGTTGTTCATGGTGGGAGTGCGGCTCCTCATCAGCCCCCTGCAGGGCAGCAAAGCGGTTCTGGGGGGGAACAACGGATTTAGGAGGAAGCCCCTTGCTTTTAATTGTCCTCTTCCTCCTTTTTTTGTTGTTTTTTTCTGTTACTGTTTCCCAGCTCCCTGGGTTAGCGGCCTCCTTTCCTGCATGAGTGACAGCGAACGCTTGAGGCCCCTGCACAGTCTGGTCCTGGAGCAGCAGTGCTGTTTCCCCTCAGCTTCCCTGACATCTTTCAGCCTATTGACAGCGTCCCGCAGCTCAGCCCCTGCTGCAGGGGGACCTCCACCAGGGAGCACAGAGTGCAGCCCTGCCCATTGTGCACCCTCCCCTCAGGAGAGCAGTAGTCTAATAACGTCAGTGCTCTTAAATAAATGCTATGAATAAACCTTCAAGAATGGTTTCATTGACTCTGACGTCCTCATAACTCCAATTTTAATAGGTTTTGATTCTATAAAGAGCAACAGTATGGATCAGGTGTACTAAAAAGTCTCATTCTGACCTGAGCTTAAACTGAGGTATCTCTTACATTTTTGCCATGCTAAGGGAACGATCCTACAGTAACTTAATCTTGTGGAATTCCGTGATCTTTTAGGAAAGTCCCAGTGTTTTCAGTGCAAGTACAATTTTAGTAAGTACAGCATTTTTAAAAGCTACTCCTGAAAGTCTTCATCAAAAGAAGCAAACACATATATTAGTATAAAATATGGACACAGAATTATTTTAATACAGTGCTAGATCAGCAATAATTGGAAGAAAAGAATACATAAGGAAGAAACTGGTAGGAAACATAGCCCAGACTTTGGGATGACTAGCAGAATCAACAATATGACTAATGGGACAACTCTCAGCTGACAGCACATCTTAGCAAAGTGTGGGGGTGACTAGTCAGAGTAGGCAAACTGAGGGCTTATTCTGTCAAAAGCAGCCCAGAATGCAAATGCAAGCAGTGTGTCTTCAGATACTGAAAAGCCATACACGTCCACACAGATAAGGATGAATATTCTCCCCTCCCCACCCCAAGAACCACCACTTTTGCAGTTACATCTCCAAATTTCATTTCTCTCCTCTTACTCACTAAATACTAGCTGTTTGGTTGGTTTAGGTTTCTGCCATAAAAGCTTCTAAGACTTTGTTCACTATCCACCTTTCCTATTCCTACTTCTTCAGCAAACATGGTTCAGCCATAAATCATCCGTGCTTTGCATCTAACTAAAACTCTTGAATTCAGAAAAATACTCATAAGTCAAAGATGAATATAAAGTCACCCTCCTGCCCTTGCAGAATTTATCACTCCTTACTCTGCAAATTGTTGCCGCCCCCCCCCCCCATTTCTGTTGCTGTTCTTTGAGACAGCATTCCTGCAGAAGAATATTCAACACCAAGCGAGGAGCTCATTTCAAGTGCTGCTTTCAACAAAATTGCTACATCCAGATGGCTTATGAATTATAACCTTCTATCATGGACTCAACAAGCTGTGGGCTGCTCTTAATTGTCACTTCTAGGTTTCAGTCTTCTTTATAAGCTACTAATAAAACCTGCTGCTATTCTTACAGATTAGAAAATTCTCATTTTTAAGGATACACTTTGCTCCCTACTTGTCCCTCTTAAAAAATTCCAGTCTTGACTTTCTCCTGTGCATTTCTCACATAAACAACAATAGATCAAATCCTGGTATTTTTTTTATATTTTCCTCATATCTTTCACAGGCAAAGTTCCTCAAGGGAAGAACTATAGGTCAAATATCTCCTTCTGTATCTTGCTTTTGTTACCGGTAAAAGAACTCATCCCACTCCTGCTTATTACTCTGAAGCGAACATGCAGTCTAGTGAATAATACATAAATACAATGCATACAGTATGAAAATACATTTAATACTTTATTATATTTTAGCTGCCACTAGATACCTTACCCTCACCAGCAATTTATAATCGTGTGCAAGAGGTAAGCTTCCTGAATATTCTTAGTTTAGAAATAACAAAGCAGAAACAACATGTTGAGGTTAATTATTTTGTTTTTAAACAGCATTAGAGCAGAGCTTAGTGGATCTGTACAGTGTCAGCAAAGTTCTGCCCAAGGCACTTGAGTCAGCACAGTTTCCAGCCCAAGACTCCTCTGCTTCCCTGCATGGTTAATAAGACCACTCAGCACCTGACACCCAGGCAGGCATATGCTGCTTTCCGGACACAGGCACGCTCACTTTGGGATCAGTCAAGCTTGGCCATATATTTTAGCAGGGCTTCAAAATGTATTAATTGTATGTATAGTGAGGTGACAAAGAAAGTACTGAAAGCAGGGCCTCAGAAGGTGAAGATGTGCAGACCCCCAGTATTCACATTCCTCCCTCCACAGAGAGGCATTCGGAAGAACAGGTCAAGGTCATGGTTCATAACTGCAAGGATTGCTTGGCCAGCCCATCTACAGATGTATTCTCCAAGGAAGTGCCTTTAACATCAAGGCCATATTCACAGCTGTAAAACACACAGCTGCGAACACGGCCTGGAGAGAAGGATCCCTCCTTCAGCCTCCAAGGCATTTCCCAGCACAAAATGCAACTGTTTGGGGTTTGTGCTGGGACTAATTTGGACTTACAGCTTTTAAAATCCTGCACTTTTTGTAGTTAAGTGAAAACTACATCTGACTGGAACTTACCACAGAGAGGTCAGATAAACCAGAAATGTGGTTTTGCATGCTTCCTCAAGACATACATCAAAGGAAAACCCCAGTAAGAAAAAAGGCTATTCTTTGCAATTCCAATTGACACTTAATCATAGGCTTTGTATAACAGATTTGAATTCCCTAGGCAGAGGCATGTTCTCTTCTGCATTCTTCTGGAAGAAAAATAACCTTCTAATACAAGCTGAGAACAGGTAATTCAATGAAAGTTATGCACCCTAACTGTTACACAGATGCCTAGCATTGCTGGTGATCCCTTCAAAATGAAGAGAAAGTAGAGAAGAGTAGCATATTTGGCACAAATGACATTGGCAGAGTCTGGCAGCCCCAGATGTTTTGAAACAACCCCATGCAGAACTGCATATTTTCCATAGCAATATCTAGTGATTTGAATCACTGATTTTCATTCCTCCAGGAGATGATCTTGACAAGAGAAGTTGTGAGTATACGAAAAATAGCCCTAAGTCTTCAACAAGAAGCACAATGGTTTAGTTTATTTCCACCATCAAACAAGTACATAGTAATTAATGCAACATGCTTACATAAGATATGGATTAGCTGTATTAATAATAGGTTACAAATCGGTTGAATATTCAGGATGCTAATAATTCTATACTATGATTGGTAGGGGGGTTTCTGGTACGATATCATTGCATTTTAAGAAGAACATCTCAATTTTTTGTATTATTTAACTTTTTCCTTTCACATACTGAATTTCTCTCCAATATTTTCCTGATGCAAGCAGGCCTTCGACATGTAACACAGGGTAAGACCTGTCGTTAGCAGCCAGACTTCTCAAAGCTTCCCCTTCCATTCAAGCCCCTCAGATTTTCATGCAATGAGCTTCAGCAACTGCTCTGACAACACTTCAAATTTCGGAAAAAATGGAACAGCAAGTATATGGGGTTCCCCACAAGTCTCGTTCCTTGTCTCAGTCACTGGAGCCAGGCTCCTTCAAAAGTCTGACCCTAAAACTCTCACCTCCCTCACTCCCCCAGATATTTGGAATCCCTGTGTAATCCAAATTGCATACAGCAGAAGTAATGCTGGTTTCAATGGAAAGCAGAGCTGAAAGGTCAAACAAATCTCAAGCTATGCTGCCTCAAGCCTTTTTTCTTCCAAAGGAGTGGCTAATGACTTGTTCTTTGGGAAGACTGGAAAGAGATCAAATATGAAGGCATGATTAAGAGAAGAAAAATCTTTCACACCAATTACAGCTTCCATGCTTTTGGCTAGAATCCATAACCCAACTCCCAAGACAGTCCACTGCCTTTTCAATTACCTTATCATACTTTACTGGGTCAAAAGGATGGAAATATCCTATCAGATTGCTATTTTAGAAGATTAAGAAGAGAGAGATTGGATGGGCAGGCTGCCTCAAATTCTGTTCCAACATAATTGGCACTAGAAGCTTTCCCAGAAGAAAACAATTTAGGCTTCAAAATTTCTGAGACTGAAGACTACATGCAAGCTTTCTCTTTAGCTCCCCATCACTGTTGTCTCCACTGCCATAACAGCTCCACAAAAACCTTCAAAACACAGCACGTTATATCAACAAGTTCCACCACTCTGTGAAGCACTATGTTCTGCATGCTGTCATTTGCCAAGCCTACTATTTTTTTCCAGCACTAATTAGCATGCTCATATCTTTGTATTTGTCTTTTGCTTTTTTGGCTAATACAGCTACGATTGCTGACATCCATCTCAACAGTGTTCGAGGAGTTCTCCAAAGCAAACAAAAAATTGTGTATTTACTGATGATTTCCCTGTGACTTATAAAGTTTCAAATCTTGACAAAGCTCTAAGTATTGCCAGGTGAGTGAGAAACGTGACACTTCGGTTAGAGCATGGGAATTTAATCGAGAGAGCATAGATACACAGCCAAATGGATTATATTGCGATGCTGTTGCTGTCAGAGCTGCAGGAATATATATGCCTCTGCATAAAAGCAGGAATTTGATAAGGAACCATCACACTTGCAGCTGCACATAAGAGAACCATAGGTTATGTACAGCGGTTGAAACCTATAGCCCTCACAAGGCTCCTCTGCATTCCTGCAGGTTTGTGATTCTACCACTTGATCCCAGGAGCCATTCAAAGGGTGAGGCAGGAGGAAAGGGAGCAGGTAGTATTCCAGTGATCAACTAGAAGAACATCTCCTCTGATAACATATCCATGTGGCTGATGTAATCTGTATTAGGAAATACCTTGCTCCACAAGTCAGAGATGACCTGCTCTCATCTGCATGATAAAAAGTAAATTAGAATCACCCATGCCTTTTTTTTTTTTGTTCATGATCCATTCAGGAAAAGTGTTTGGAGTTTGCCAAGTTCTTTGTTTTTTCACTTATTGGCTTATATAGCTGTGATCAACAGTGTGTTAAAGAGTTGAGCCAATACGGATTTTTCCAGTTCACTAATAGTAACTAGATCTGTGAACATGAACATAACCTCAAAATGGCTGCTCCTTGATGTATGTCTATTTGCTGTCTCAAAAGCCCTCTTCATCTCTCTTGTAAAATTATGTACTGCATTCAGATTAAACCCTAGGATAAATTTCTCTTTCCACTTTAGAAATTGAAATAATTTGGCCAGGTTACACAGTAGTCCAAAGAGTATGATCTAGAGATGTCGGAAATGGTGTTAACCTACTTAATTAGTATACAGCCAGCACAGCCAAGATTACACATATCTTCAACTAAACGGCTAGGATTGGGTTTTCCCCTTTAAGTAAGGCAAACTATACACATGGGTGCGTAACAGTACTGAAGAGGCTTACAAGGGGAATTTCCTTTTGGATTTCCTTACAAGAGGACTAAGACATTTCTCAATTACATTCTGCATTTAGGCAGTTTAACTGAGTGGTAGGACAACAAATTTAAGAAGCTAGATGGCCCTGTGAGGAAGGAATATAGCAGGCAACAATCAGAACATGGATGCGACTGCAGCTCTGTTTTGTTTTGAAAGCAAGTGTTTCAGATAAAAAATAATGGGAAAATAGATACTAAGAAGATGGACAGCCAGCAGGAAGACTCATAACTATTTCTCTATCTGTATTAAGAATCAGGCATTGATAACCTTTAACATATATTTTACACTGCAGCTCCAGGTTTGGCTTTTTACTTTTTACTTCCAGCACAGGGATATCTGTAATCAAGTGGGGCATCCCAATGCGCTGACGTGTAGATGCACAGAAGCAGCACCGCATACAGCCAAGAGTCTTATCAAATGAGACACAAAACCATCCCCATGTGCTCTTGAGTAAGAAAATGGAAACCAACTATTTCTACAAAAATGCACCAGTGGACCAAACAAAGCTGAAAAAATAAAGCCTTCTATAGTATCTTTTGAAAGTTGTTTCCAAAAGGAGGAATGTTATTACATTTGACAAGTTGAGCTTCAACTGACAAGCAGAAATACTGCCAAGCAGTATTGGAAGCTCTTACAGTTAATGTTTAAAGCAAAAGGAAAGAGAAAGCTTTCAAATTTAAGCTGAGCTACAAATTTGCTTTGTGACTTGAAGCAATGTCTTGTCCTCCTTGCGCCTCTATCAGCCCAGCTGGAAAGTGTAACAATATATTAAGAAACAAACCCCAGGTCTTCAGTGAGATCCAGATGCTCTCTTAAAGTGCCCTTCTCCTTAAACACCTTCCAAACCATAGCTAAATAGAAGTACATCTGACAGCTGAGTTTGAAAGATAATTCTATGGTTTCACATGCATGCTTATTTCCCAGCTATTAAAAATTAACGTACCTCTTCCAGAATTGGAACCACATTAGATTCTCCTATCCGTAATAAAGGTTACTAGAACAGAACTGCAGGGATGCCATCTCAAGATTAAAGGATCACTTACTTCATGATTCTCTGTTTACACAGTAACTTATTGTGTGGTTTATCTTGGCTAGGCAATGGGCATGCTGAGGCTGCTGCTCACAGTATGCCACTCAATCTTTTCACTGTTACCGTATTCTTTTGCTGGCTTTTAACTCTGTGCCCTTTTTGAACTTTGTATGGGGTTTTCTCATCTTTACCTGATAAGATCACATCACTTGACCAAAGCATATTGCAATTGCACATACATAGAAAGTGATTGGAAGTAAACCTGATTATGCAAGAAATTATGCTCATAGCAGTGTCATTATTTTGTGTGTTCTAGTCAGAGCTTTAACTGAACACACTTTGCTCTCCTGCACAAAAAAAAATAAGCAGAAAAGAGGAGAAGACTATAGGACTGATCACATAAGTAAAGGCTGATACGGTAACAGAAATGGAAGAAATTAAACTTGCACTAACATCTACAACAACTGCCGTTGTGTTTGACTTTGCTACAGCAATTTCTTTTAGTATCATTTTTGTAACAAGTACTTGCAACACATACTACCAAACACTACTCCAGCAGGCAGAACATGTTTGTCAATTCTGTTGACTCAGATTGCCCCATTAGGAACTAGAAGTGGGGAGTGATGTGAAGACCACAGCCTGGGGCTCCCTTCAGAAGCAGTTTCTTCTTAGATGTTAAGGAAATGGCTATGAAGCCTTTATTGCTGCTGAAGTTGTATTCTACTACTCCTAAAACTGCTTAAGTGTGATACCTACAGAGCAATGCCTCACTACAAACAGATCATCCATTAAAATGAAGATTTTTATTTTTTAATACCTACCTTACAGCAAGCTGAGACAATTGCTGCTGAGCACTGCTGGTGTTCTTGCGGGTAATAATCTTGCCTCAATAGGAAAAAATCCTGGTAGACTATTTTTACCCCTTTTCTTCTCAAAAGTCACAACCACAGGATAGGCCAGGAAAAAATATTTCTCTCTCAACTAATTTTAAACATATCTCTTTGCTAGGTAAGCAGAGTACCCCATACACTCTTACTTCTTGCTGCTGGAAACAGTATGCACCAACTTGAGGAGGTTCTGAGCTCATCGGAACTACATAAGATAACATCATTTTCTTACAAAATGCCATCATCACTTCAGTAAATTATCAGCTCACAGTGGAAATAACAGAACACGGCTGCTTGCCAAAGGGCAGGGAGAATGGTAAAACATACTACAGATGAAACTGCTAAGTGACAAAGGACAAAAAAAATAAAATCAAGGGAATGAAAACAGGTTCATACCTGCTGTGTCTTATGTGAAAGCGCAGTCACTGTCAGTAAGGTGAGACCTGTCCGAAACCCCAGTACACAGTGCTGGTCACTTCATAAGAATACGGCGCATCCAACTCCATACATTACTTATATGGTCCTTACAGGCCTCCAGCGACAATGCCACGTATCATTGCCACCTGGTGGCTATGAGTATTTAATACATCCAACCTTTACACGAGGAGTGCTTAAATAGTTTCTGGAGGGTATATTTTGAATTTAATCATTATTTTAAGATCAGTCCTTACCATAACATTGCATGTGAAAGCAATAAACGCCCACACGAGCAGCTTGAGCTTTATGGGTTTGTGAACATGACTGAAAATGATTACTCTTTTTCCCCCGGAGTCAAAAAAAAGTTGTAAGACACAAAACCAGCAGCTAGACTTCCGCAGTATAAGAAATATCCTATGTTAGGACCCTTGATACATCCTTCCAGCTTAGGAAAGCCACTGTAGCTAAGCACAGCCACCTGAAATTGGTTCTGTATCTCAGCAGTTGCCTGATGCCTGCATTTTACCATAAAGAAAAATGCTAGGGATTATTGAAAATACCTCACAGGCATGTATTTTGAGACTTTCATCTCTGCTCTGGATATGGCTCACCAAAAATTAAAGTGCAAGAAGAAAATGGGTCCAGGCTAAGATGAAGCTCCATTTTTATAATAGCCTGGAACAACCCCTAGAATCCAATACAGCTTTCTTACAGAACCATAAAAACTAATTCATACTCCTTTACATGGGGTCCTGAAGGAGCTGGCAAATGAAGTTGCTGAGCCACTGTCCTATCATATTTGAAAAATCATGGCAGTCAGGTGAAGTTCCCGATGACTGGAAAAAGGGAAATATAACCCCTGGTTTCAAGAAGGGGAAAATGGATGAGCCAGGGAACCACAGACCAGTCAGCCTCACCTCAGTGCCTGGCAACACTTTGGATTGGATTCTCCTGGAAGGCATGCTGAGGCACATGAAAAACAACAAGGTGGCTGGTGATAGCCAGCATCGCTTCACTAAGGGGAAATCCTGCCTGACCAATCTGGTGGCCTTCTATGATGGGGCTACGGGACTGATGGACAGGGGTAGAGCAGTTAATGTCAGCTACCTGGACTCGTGCAAAGCGTTTGACACTGTCCCGCATGACATTCTTGTCTCCAAATTGAAGAGACATCAATTTGATAGGTGGACCACTCGGTGGATGAAGAACTGGCTGGATGGCCACATGCAAAGAGTTGTGCTCCATGGCTCAATGTCCAGCTGGAGACCAGGAACGAGTGGTGTCCCTCAGCGATAGTTGTTGGGACCGGTCTTGTTCAACATCTTTGTCGGTGACATGGACAGTGGGATTGAGTGCACCCTCAGCAAGTCTGCTGATGACACCAAGCTCTGTGGTTCGGTTGATATGTTGGAGGGAAGGAATGCCATCCAGAGGGACCCTGACACCCTTGTGAGGTGGGCTGATGCCAACCTGGTGAAGTTTAACCATGCCAAGCATAAGGTCCTACACCTGGGTCAGAGCAATCCCAGGCACAGCTACAGGTTGGGCAGGGAAGAGATTCAGAGCAGCTCTGCAGAGGAGGACTTGGGGGTACTGGTGGATGAGAAAATGAACATGAGCCAGCTGCAGTGTGCACTTGCAGCCCAGAAAGCCAACCTGTATCCTGGGCTGCATCAAAAGGAGTGTGACCAGCAGGTGGAGGGAGGTGATCCTGCCCCTCTACTCTGCTCTTGTGAGACCTCACTTGGAGTATTGTGTGCAGTTCTGGTGTCCTCAACATAAAAAGGACATGGAACTGTTGGAACAAATCCAGAGGAGGGCCACGAGGATGATCAGGGACTGGAGCACCTCCTGTATGAAGATAGGCTGAGAAAGTTGGGGCTGTTCAGCCTGGAGAAGAGAAGGCTGCAGTGGAGACCTCCTAGCAGCCTTCCAGTATCTGAAGGGGGCCTATAGGGATGCTGGGGAGGGACTCTTCATGAGGGACTGTAGTGATAGGCCAAGGGTTAACGGGTTAAAACATAAACAGAGGAAGTTTATGAGGAAGAAATTCTTTCCTGTAAGGGTGGTGAGGCACTGGAATGGGTTGCCCAGGGAAGTTGTGAATGCTCCATTGCTGGTGCTGTTTTAAGGCCGGGTTGGACAGAGCCTTGAGTGGTACAGTTTAGTGGGAGGTGTCCCTGCCCATGGCAGGGGGGCTGGAACTGGATGATCTTAAGGTCCTTTCCAACCCTAACTATTTATGATCCTATGTTTATTTTGCAAGCTTGCCTGCCCCTAAGAACAGAGCGTTGAATAATTGTGGTCAGACAATTGCCAGTTCACATGCCAAAAAAAATGGTCTCTTATAAAAAGACACCAGCTGCAAATACCAAGTTGTGCAAGTGCCCACTGAAAGGAATACAATCATAGGCTTGACCTTGCTCCATCCATTCATTTTGAGCAGAACTTGTCCAGAAAAGTTTCTGGGTTTGACCTCGTTTTCAAGAACACAAAACTGTATAATCTTCACCAGAGCCTTTGATGTCAGTGAGGTTATTATGCCTAACTCACCCTAGCATAGCCAAAATTTGAATCTAGTCCAAGGGCAAAATTAATCCAAGGGCAAAATCTTTTAAATTAGGCAGGGTAGTCCTCTCTCTGTGCAGGTTTGTAGCTGCACAACAGTGCCTGTTCCCCTGATGTCCTCTATTCCTATGACTTGGAGTATGCCATTGTTTCCTTCTAACCACAGTGGACAATTGATTCTCACCATCCTAGTTAATTGTGGGACTTTGCTCAGTGAAGGAAACTTTTCTCCCAGCTTTCCGATATATCTCATTTATGTGCATTCTTATTGCACACGTCTACATCTAGGCAGAACCAGAGAAACCCACTGGGCAGGATAACCTAAATTTTCTGAGTCTGGAAAGTCAATGAGTGTTTCTGCAGTAAAGCAAAACAAAATAAAGCAAACAAACAAAAAACAAAACCAAACAAAACCAATATTAGTAGAAAATGTGTTGTATATGCTTTAGGGCTTTTATACCTTTTAAAAGCAGGATTTCCCCCTTCCAAGGCCAGATGGACTAATGTAAATCAAACTATTTGTGGAATGAGACATTACATTAATAACAGTGAAGTAGGAACAGAAGAACCTAGATCAGGGCAACAGAAAGCAAGTTCATGATTGTGTTGGCTGCCAAAGTATCTTCCCGTATCTCCCTCTGCTGACCTTTAGTGAGTTATAACCCACACTGTTCTTTCTCCCTGTGGAATCAAACTGAACACTTACTTTCCTCTACCTTGAAGAATTAGTTCAACGCAGGAAAACCAAACAGAAGCAGACAGGCTTCCTGGTGTTGTGACCACTGTCACTCGTCACAACACCAGGACCTCTAGCAAACTTTTTCCAAGGCTGTCTGGGAGCCAAACCAAGTGGCTATACTAAGCACATTTCACTGTGGCTCCTACTAGTGGCACTGCGTAGGCTGCAAAACCTCAAGTCTCAAACACAAAGACCATGACTGCAAAAAGCCATGAGCATCCTGCTCAAATGTTGACCTTAGCCCTGCTTGGAGCAGGGGAGTGAGTCTAAATCACTTCCTGAAATCCCTTTCAACATAAATACCTAGATATACTGCAACATCTTTAAATTTTCAGATTTCCTTTAAAAAAATAAGAAAGTAAAATTAAAAAATCAGTTAAGCACAAGTTGAAGAGCAAATCCTCTCCAGAAATAAGCTGTGCACTATTAAAAAGCATACCATAAAAAAAACCTTTAAATGAGTCTTAACTGACTATTAAACACATAATAAGCCACTTTCCTACAGACAGCAATGAAATGGTGTACTAAACACTACAGTCAGAACATAGATGCCTTAACAATATTCTATTCAAATGAAAACAAAGGACATATGTCCACTATCTACAGGTTGCCATATGAAGAACTCATTTTCACATTTATATTATAGACTGGTTTATTTGAACTGAAAGGTCTCAGGAAAGTAAAGTAAAGTAAGATAAAAAGCTTGTTGGAAGTTGCTAGTGAGAAGTGAATGATATCTACCTAAACATTCACTGGTTTACCAGTCAATACTATACAAACCTTAACCTCTCACCTGGGATTAGGCCTTTCCACAATCCTTACTATTGTCAAAGGGCCTATCTCTGCCATGTACAAATGGCTGCAGTGGTGCAGATATCAGCTAATCTAGCTGCATCCCCACAGACTTGCTAAAGTTAGTACTGGAGAGAGATCAGCTTTATAGTTAATCTAAATCACAGATACCTGCTAGGTATCTTCACCACCTGGCACTAATCCATCTATCAGCATCTTGCCTAGGGCTAAGCTGGAGGACTTTAAGCCAGGACTGCAAATGGGCTTCTATGGAACTGGCCATCATGGATCTACATCCTGAGGGGACCCTTCCTTCTTTGGAGAATTTGGAAGTAGTCATTTAAGGCAGCTGGTATTTGTTGTGCAGAAAGCAAAGCAGCATTAATTCAGGAAATTAATCATAGACTTGTCTGCTTTTTATACCAGGCTTTATCCATTAATTCATATTTGCAGCAGAAACTCTGTAAGTTACATCAGCAACCAAGATAACTATTCTGTGTAAGCCTGATAACAAAAGAGAGTTGGAAAGCTCACAAGCAGTGATAAAGAAAACAAATGAAGGTTCTGGTATCACCGAAGGAACTTTGTCTGCATGGCCAGAAAACAAAGATCCTTTACAACAGAACTTCCTCATTGGTTAGCAAGTGGTTTGTACTACCAATTGTAGAAGCTGCACACAAACCATATGCACATACTACAATGCTTTTTTTATCAAGCAAAGATCACCATCTTGTATATGTAAGTACAGGGTTCAAATATGTATACATTAGCAACGTCCTGCACCCTCCTCAAGAGCAAGGTAGTGCAGGCGCTGCAGAACCGTGTGGAAGACAAGACTGTTTTGCTAAATGTACAGTACCTAGTATAAAACTTCATAATAATACATAAAATCAATTCTATTTTATCAATGCAATGGTAAGAAACAATCCACCCAAAGCCATAGTGCTGCCTTTCTGTGAATTTCTGCCTGAAGTATAGGCCAACAGAAATGCTGTGCTGAAAACTTTTGCCACACAGTTCTGGCTAATTGGACAGTATGGTTCGCTGCACCAGCCTGTTTAGTTCTGCTTTATCCTCAATTCCTACTCTCCTGGACAGGCCCACCACAAGGGTTTGCGAGAGAGTTGTACTCCAGTAATGCATCATAGGAATAATAGAAGATCACATATTTGAATCTACATCTGCTATCTCCACCTGTCTGGGACAGACAGGCACTGATAGATTCAGCTATAATGTGTCAAGGCTTTACTACTCTCAGCTGTCCACTCCCCTCTTTGCCAGAAGTGATCACCCCATGGTGAACATGTAGAGTCCTGCAGCTTCTGTAATTTGCAGTTTGGCAAACTGAACTGTAATCATTCACTTCTGTAATTCTTGCAATGTAATTTCTGCAGCAAGATGGGGTAGGTAGACACCAGAGACCGGGAACCTAACAAACCATATGCCTTGATCTGACTGAACTCATTCATCATGCCAGAAGGGCCAATATTTCAGTGACAGATTTCAGATATACACCCCAAACAAACAGAAGTTCCTTCTGACATGAAGCTATGTAAGATCTAGGAAAAGTTCTTTGCATTTTCTATTTGATCAGTAAATATATCAAACTTTTTTCTTCTGTGTGGTGTTTCCACTCTAGGTGAAGGTGAAGTCGTGTAGACTTCCATTTCAAGCACTTCAGTGTTCTCCTGTAGTACAAGTCAAACTAGCCCTAACCCAGTAAATAAGTATTTCCAGTGTTGCTGCTTTCTCTATGTCATGCCCAAAAGTAATGACATCACAGCCACAGTTCCAGGCACTCCAGAGATGATGGGAAAGTATAAACAGTGCTCCATCTGCAGTTCTTTTACTGTTGCTATAAAAAAAAAAGAGAGCAAAACAAGCTTTTGACTTATGGTCGGTTTCCACAGTTCAGTGGCAACAGCTTGCAAATAAACTATTTCAGGCAAGAGCTGGTGGCAGATATTTGATAAAATGCAGCAGTTCTGATAGCACATGGATATTTTTTAATGTGGACTTTGTAAATTAAAATATTCAAGGACAAACCTGTCAGGTCAAATTTGACCCAGGTGCTGGGTGTATAAAGCTGAGAGGTAGAGATTACTGCAGGAAAGATTAATGACACTATTAACAGGAATATGCGCTGCTACATAGCTGTGCACAAAGGAAAAGTTTTGTTTGGGGGCACAGCAAATGAAGTCTGGGTACGCCCTGGAGATATTTTTGTTCTTTATGCATACAGAGATGTTTTATCTCAGAATTATTAGAATATACTTGAGTTCCTATAAGGAATCCTTAATTATTTTTTTTTCACCTGATGAATCAGTCACCAGGTGAAATCAGCACAGGCGTGCATCAAAATACACTCCATATTGCAGCTATCCTGCGCTGACAGTAAAAAGTTCTCATAAGAATATGCATAGCTGCTTTCTGTAACATAACATTTTTCACCTGCTGCAAAGCAGTGTGTGATATTTGCAACTATTATCATTTCAAATGCGTAAAATTGAGCTCTGATTCTCCTGAGGAAAAACATTTTATGGTTCATCAGATGTGAAGTACTAATGTGTAAAGAACACAGTTCTTGGGTCAACAATAAGTAAACTTCAGTAAATTTGGGACTGTATTCTTACCTCATGAAGTCAGCCAACACTTTTCTAACATCATTACTTCAGTCATTTACCTTGGCTGAAGAGATGGCATCTGAGGGAGAGAGGACCACCCAGAAAGAAAGGGCAGGAAGAAACATTGATCTCATTGTCCAGTATGCTGAGTAACTAGAGGGGTCTTCTACATCATTCCAGTGGGACAGCACTTACTAGACAGGGGGTCATAGTCTCTGCTTGCACTCTTTAGAAGCTCTGGACACCCCTGGATGATATTTAGCCTGCTGTCAGGGCTTGGTCCCAATATTCAAAATTGTTAAATAACTGTAATCGAAGCCAGATGGTCTTTGCATTTACACAATTGATTAAATTCAGCCCTACAGCCAAATCTCAATATCACTTGACCAAAGTTCTCACTTCTTAGGATTACATTTTCTACTGAGCTCTTCTTCAGCCTTGCTGAGTTTACAGAGGTGTATAAATAACCCGTCAAACACAAACTTAATCAGTTTTGAAATCTGTTAAATAAAGGAGCCGATCTTTTTTCCGTCTCATCCCCCAAGTCTCATTTTGTTTAAGGGGAAATGATTTGTGATTAAAACAGTCTTACTAGAGCAACATCCCGTTCCAAGGGCAGCCTGTGAGGATTGCTCCTCACTCCCAGGCTCTCAGTTTGCAAAGTTCCTGAATATTAATAAGCCTTATTCTCTTCAGAATAGATTGGACTCTTCCACTGACTCTGAAGACCAGGCTGTGTTCAAGACTTCTCGTCTGCAAAAATGGTGATTCTTTACATCACAGAGGTGTGAGAAACATGAATTCAAATACTTCTCAGATAGTCAAAGATTTTGAAGAAGGGTAGGTAGTGGCTACCTGCACAAATTCATCAGGCGGGGGGGGGTTACTGTCCCTTTTGTCCCCACTGAAAGTCCATGTCACGTAATGCGGCCATATCTGCATGTTGGCATTTCATTTCTGATTGGAGCTGCTTTTACTCCAGAACATTATAGAAGGTGAAGAGCCTGTTAAAGTTCAGTGCTGCTTAGCTGTTTATCTCTCAAGTACCTTTCAGAGCTCCTAACTGAAAGCTTCACGTTCTCTACTAATTCATTAAAATATTTATTATCTGACTAGGAACTTCTGGATAACTTAGTCTTTTCTTAATTGTAGCCTTTCATTTCTTCTTTTCACAATAAGCAACCGGAATTGCCTTTTGTGTGTTTTCTAAACAATTCATTCATTCATCTGGATATAATCTCTCCAGCTTGGAACTGATTGCCACAATCCCTGTTACACACAGCAGAAATGTAGCAGGATGAATGAAGGCAGTGACGCCTATTAAGCAGCATGCTATGTTTTGCCTAGGTATGAAACTGCAGAGTATCTGCTAAAATCTACCTCTGTTTTCCTCATAATTATTTACATGGGACCATGGGTAGACAGCATGTCATAATATTCATTCATACTTGCAAACCACAAACAAGGAGAAAGCTGAGCCAGGACTAATGCAAACAGAGAGACGAGTACATCTGGCTATGAATAAACAGCAGGTTTTTTGCTTCCTTTCCTGGAAACTTTCTTGACTTATGTTTTTTTTCTACCTCAGTTTATTCTTTCAGAGATAGAAACAGCCTGCTTTGGTACTTCTGTAGCATTTTAAAGCATCCTCAGAGTCAAGTATCAGAAAAGATTTAAAGTGTACTTAGAGCAAAAGTAGAACCAATTTTTGGAGCTGATAACCCATTGCTGTATAGATGAGTAATAGGTTGAAGAAAGGAATCATAACCGTATAATCGGTTCTACATATACACAAACAATATAGTGGGGGTGAGAAATCAGACACTGTGAGCTGAGTTAAACCCATGCTATGAACGGCTAGGTGAGCCTAAGTTGCTTTGCCCACCTGCAGCACTGGCAGTGTTTTGGAAGGAAAGGAGCAGGTAGCTTTCAGACACAGGGTGAGAAATGTGCTTTCTCACCTAGAAAAGGAACAATATAAAAAAAAATGCAAGAAAGCCTATTTTCCAACACAAAAATGGCATGAGACACCAACAGGCTGAAAGAAGTCTAACCAACATAAAAATTCATGATAGGAACTGTTTCACAAATTACAAGCCAGTGGAGCACTTTCCCTGACTTAGTGAACCTTGTATTAAGTCTATAGATTATGATATATTACTAGCACTAGCTACAAACATCAAGAGTTATTCACTCTCCACCTCACAAATTTATAGAACTGCTTTCACCATGAATGGGTGGGATCCCTCATGCTTTTTACCATTCGTCATTGCTCTTTTCATATTGTAAGCATCCCTCACCATAATGAAAGAATGTTTTGAGAAATACCCATAACAAATTGAATCAAACTGGAAATGCTCTTTGTCTGTTGATCAGACTTGGTAAATTAATATTAGAAACATCCATTTTATCTTCTCTGTCTCCAAACCATGATAATTTGTTGTCTATTTAAGTACAATAAAGAGTTTAGTTTACTTTTCTCTGAAGTTATTTAGAACATGGTCATTCATCCTTTCTTAACAAAACTGCCACAGAAAATCACAAAAACATTTACTGAAGAACAGTAAGCAGAAATAGATGTAGGATTTAGTAGTAACATTTGTCATAGATGAGTAGATACATTCAGTTATTTCTACTTATTCCTCTAATCCTAAATCAATGTTCCAAACAGAGTGCTCAGAGATTTATTCCAAATGGAATTAATTTGTGCAAAATTCTGTCAGTTATGTTTAAAAGCTTCATGTAGAAAAAGCTGTTACAAAAAGGTAGAAAACAAATGTTACCTATTGTCTTTTAAGAAAAAGTTCTCTGCTTGTGATTGTAATGAGACTGTGATTATTCTAAAATTAAATCATTTGCAGCAGAAACATGAGAGCTATTTACAAGCTAAATTATACCAGAAAGATAAAATCTAATTATCACTTATAAGTTTCAGTGGCCTATAAGAGGTCTTTATTTATTTTATAAATTACAATAACTTCACATTTATTCATAGAACTTAATTCTGTAAGTTTTCCTGACATGCTTCTTAGTTATATATGTCATCTCTTTCCTAACTGAATGGACTGAGCTTTCTTAGAGAAAGGATTTCCATAGGTTGTTCACAAATCCTTCAGTGGCAGCTGTACGGCTGTTCAATTAATTTATTGTGTAAAAAAACCAGTATTTCAAGAGAAGATGAAGGTTTGCTTCTGGAGATACCCTCCTTGCACATCTATTCAAATGGAAATCCAGAGCTCTTTTGCTTTGAACACTCAAGCTTGCAAGTAAAAACTCAGTCATCGAAAGTTCACAAATAAGAACGCTTTTCTAGAGCTGGACCTCTGTGCACAGGCACTCAGACATAGATAACTCTCCCAGATTTGAAAAAGCCCCCAGATTTGTAAGATTAAGAGCTTTTTTTTTGTCAGGTGGCATTGAATGATCTGGTTTTACCTCCAGAAAGGGGCCAAAGAGCAAAGTTAAACCATACTGGGAAGTTTTCCATTTTTTGCGTAAGAAAACTTACCTTTCAGCAACGCTTACCTTCCTCAAAAAATGAGATTATCACAAATCCATTTGCTCTACTACAGGAGAAAATCAGAGACTATTTATATCCAGAGCTTTGAATATTTACTGCCTAGTAACAAAGGATGAGATTAAGGACTAAAAAAGGAGAGAGCAGTTCATAGTTATCTGATAAGTCGGTGCCTTTTCCCCATCCTGGAAAGTTTAACAAACAACTGTTGATAATTACTTCCTGGTTTTGAGAGCCCATTCTGAAATCAGTGGTTTGAAATTTGTTTTGAAGAAGTTTGCCAAAAAACAATAAAAGGGTAGGATATGCACAGATTAGTATAAACAAATAGTATGATACATCAGGAAGAATGAAGGAGGAAAGTAATGAAAGGCAAGTATCTGCCAGGCTTTAGAGAGTCCCGTTGCAGATTGGCACAATCATAGTGAAGTTCTTCTGTTACAAACTCGAGCAAAGCTCCAAGAAGCAAAGCTGTCAGCTTTTATTTTGCAATGAAAATATCTTGAAAAGGTATTTTTCAGGAATTTATCATAATGAAGAAAACCTACATTTCCCTACTTGCACTCTCTCATTGTGGTTTTGTTTTAAGGTAAATATTTTAAGATCAAATTATTCAGATTAGATATATTTTCTTAAGAATTTTTTCCATTAAAGGAGAAAGAGACAAATGTCCTGAAAAGGATTTAGTGGAGGCATCCAAGGTCTGCTGTTGGAGAAAGTTAGTGGTAAGCTAAACAGATCTTGAATGTCAACCCATTTTCTTTGTTATGTTTCAGTGCGGTTAGGCTTAGGTAAACTTCAGCAAATTGAAGTGTGTACATACTCACATCCTTCTGTTTATGGAGAGTGTAATAACTCTGAAGAGGTGATGTAGTGTGACAGAGAATAAATGCAAAACTGTATAAACAGATTTCATTGCAGTTGATAGTACTTAGATAAAACTTTTGCGTATCCTCATAGTGCTGACCTCAGTAAAGACAGGGTTTAACAAAACTGAATGTAAAGTCCAAACCAAAGATCTAATTCCATGTGAGTGTATACATGGATCCAGGATGCAAGTCTTTTCAGTGCAAATCTGGGTGTAGAAAGCTCAAGATCTGTCCCCTGTACGTGAGTGCAAATACAAGCATTTATTTTAGTTTTCTGCAAATCAAAGAATGTGGTAAACTTTATCATTATTTTTTCTAAATGCTCTAAATTAACCTCAGAACAAGTTGTAGCTAAAAGGTCACGATTTAAGTGCTTTCAGTGACAGAGATGCAGCTCCAAGGGAAAGTGTGTTTTTGCGTTGCTAGGGGAACCCAAGTGTCCTATGGCACCAGCCACATTTGGAAAAACAAGAAACAAAGCCGAAGTAGGTACTGCTTAATGAAAACCGAGAAGATTAGATCAAGGTCTAGAAGACCATTAAGCATAAAAAAAGAGGGAGAGGCACAGCATTTTAAAGAGTATTTTAGAAGAGTGGTATAATGTTTATTTATAATATTTATTAAAATTATATTTACTTATTTCAGAGGAAAAGCTTAGACCTGAACTACTGCCAGAGATTGCTTAATGGAAAGCACTAATGATGCTCTGAAGGGACCTCAGAAGTCTGACAGGAAATCAGTGGAAAACTGTGGACAGTAGATCTTCTACAATATTTTCTTAGAAATCCAGAAATCTGGTGAAACTTTCTTCATTTCAGATTTTACTATAAAGCAGGTCTCAACAAATCTGTCAATCTTTTATGCACAGTTGTGCCATATTTTACAGTAATCTTCTCTGTTTATAGGGTAATATGAAAATCCTTGTGATTTGAACCTTAAAGACTTTCTCTGTCTGCTGTGGAATGAAGTTGCTACTCTAGATCAGAATCAAAAGTTACGGGTCAAGGCCTAAGCTGATAATAAATATGATAATGCCCATTTTTATCCACTGAGTAGATAATCTATAAAAGATGTAGAAATCAATATCAAGTAAACAAGTTTTTGAACAGCTTGAGTAGAAATATGTAAATAATTAAATTTTTGGCCAACTGATCACAGTATATGTCACTTAGTGACACTGAAGTATTAATTGAATATAATCAAGCTTAATCTCAAGCAGAGTTTCAAATTCAAATTTTCACTTTCTTCATTTTGAAACAAAACACTTGACCAGTCTCAGAGAAACCTTTCTTGGGTGAAAGTAATTTCAAAGAACAGCCTGAGGTTATTTAATAGTGCCATGGCCCTGCACTGAGGTTATTTGGTGCATAATGCATATGTTTGAAAATATTTCCATAGGAGCAAACTTTATGACAAATCATTTCTTTTGAGTAGCATTATGGCATGAATACACATGAATCATCTTACAATCATTTATCATACATACTTTAATATTTAATTCTTTTTTCAGTACTCTAGCTTGATGCACCACACTTTTCATTCTACTAAGTTTGACATGTGCTAGACATATGCAGTAAATGTATGCTTTAAAAGTGTTATAGAAGAGGGCAGAACACAACATTGTTTCTTTCTCATTATTCATGACTTGTTCCATGTAGGATTCAGCTTGAATCTCATTTTTCTTTCTCAGTTTCACTTCACTTTTAGATGCTTCAATAGCATTAGTGAGAGGATTTAAAGCTAAGTGAGACATATTTTAGTTGAGCTTACTATAAAGAACAAAGTATAATCCATAAAGATTGCAATTCCTGACTGTATTGTTCCAATATTACATAATTGCATTAACTTTAACAGTACTACACCAGCATGTAACTAAATAACACACTGGTGGATCATTCCTGGAACAGACGGGCTTGTCCCAAGCCAGTTCCCCAGCTGCCAGGTGCCAGCACGTCTCTGTTGAAACCTAAGGCAATTACTAACATCAGCCAACGATTTGTTCCACTGGATCATGTTCTGATGCATTTGCATCCATATATATACACCTACCAACACAGCACACATCATGAACAGCATTAAAATAGAGCCTGAGAAGAGTCTCACGAGAGCTGGCCCAATAGCCATCCTCAGCCTTGGCCAGTCATGGGTATTGAGGAGAGAAGCGTAAGAAAATACAGATGTATCAGGTGAGCTTTCTCTTGTAGGGTTCCAGCTTTACAAGGAGCAATTAGTGAGTTAGTGACCTCTCAAGGCACAGCTGGCATCCAGCTCATCATACTTTGTACCCACTGATAGTCCTGCTCTCGTGATGTTTGTTGATGTTTTATGAACTCCTTTCTATTTTTGACTTCCACAACACGCAATTGCAATGACTCCCACAGCTGTGTGAAAACCAGCTCCTTTTCATTTATTTTTAACCAGCTGTTTGACGTTTTCATTGAATCCTTGCTAGTTCTCATCATAAGCAGTAAAATACTGTCCCCCCAATTTCTTAGCCACCTATTTGCCTTTCTAACATCCCTTTCCCATTGAGATGCCTTTAGAACACTCTGTGACACAGCCACCCTTTTTCCTCTCTCCCCCATCCCAGCTGAGTATGTATTGCTAAGGACATACAGGCCTGACTGGTCCATGCTTTACCCCTTCTATAACCATTACTACATACAGGGTAAATGAAGTGCAGAGTGGTTGCAAAACAATCCTGATTCAAAAGCATTTTATACTCAAATGCATGACATAATATATGTTTAATGATGCAGGAACCAACCACTGCTTGATAGAAATCTTCCTGTCTCTTATAGCATCAACAGAACAATGTTAATTTATAACAGATGCACATCTGGCCCAGCCTGTGTAGTGAAGCTGTTGAGGCAGAAATTTAATATTTAAGCTAGTACAGACCTACAGACTTCTGCAATAAAATTTAATTTGGGTAAAGGATTAGTTACTACTTCAATTATCTACCGAAGAAGGATTATTTTTACAGCAAACAGAAAATTGCAAATGGTTAGAATCAACATTTTTGTTGATAATGTAGTGTCAATGTCATGACACTTACCTGAAATGGATTTATTATTAAAGCTAATGAGTGACATGACTAAACATGGTGAGACAAGTGACCTAGCACCCTAGGTTTCTTCCCTGCTTTTCTACAAAAATCAGATACAGACGCAACCAGCCACATGCCTGAACTATTTACGTAGAGAGGAACTTTGATACGTTACAATGTCCTTAAGGAGTCATAGACACTAAAAATTTGGGAATGTGAAAACAGAAATGTTAACCACTAAGCACAAGAGGCTTTTTACAGATCAAGGATAGTTGAAGATACTCTTAGGACCATGGCTTGAGCTAAGCAAGTTTGTAAAGAGAAACAGCTTATGCATCTGTCTCTTTACCCCTCTAACTGCCCCAGTTCTTCTGCAGCTTTTTCTCCACCTTTCTGCTTCCTTCCCTCTTGTTATCAGGATATAAGAAGGGAAAATTGAGAAGCTAGGACTTAAACTATAAGACTTGTCTCCTGCATTTATTGTTTTAAAAAAGTGGGACTGGTCCTGAAGCCAGGTTACTGGTGCTCCCTTAGTGATTGAAGCGCATGTAGCAGAGCAATATGTTTCAATACCTGTTTTCCTGGCTTTCCTAAGCAAACCTTATTTTCCTGACCCTTAATGTTGTTTCTCTGTCTTTGCTACTGATGGGTCTGGGTGATCACTAGTTTTAAGATCTGGCAAAGACCTGAAAAAGATAAACAGAGGAACATTATAGTAAGCTGCCATGTGATTTTTTAACTTCCACCTGACATTCCAGAAATTTAATTAAATGTCTCAAATTTTGGCTGTTGCTAGGAAGTGTAATGGAACAGAGAGGGATCACCTGAGTTTCAGCAGTACTTACATAACATGAGGCATAACAGTGCACTATGGCACTGCAAAGTCCTTCAGAAAGCCAAAGGACATAACGAAAGCTGTAACACATCTTCACCCCCATAGCACACAATGCTTATCCTATTCTCCTCACGTTATTTTCCTTGGACGAGTCTGACATTTTTTCAACGTGATGCCTGTTGTAATGTGATGCCTGGGTAACTGAAGCATTTAGATAACAGATCCAAGCAGCATTACAGCCTTTGCTTTTCTGACATCATTGTTCCCATACCCACCTTAACGGTATTCTGAAAATAAAACCCAACAAAACCAACATTGTAGAAGGATATTGGTACTGGGTAAAACAAAGGGCATTTGCTGTCTGCAGTAAAATAAAAGTTCTTTAGTTATCTATTTATCAATCTATCTTACTCTCTTCATGTGCTTGCATGTAGAATTAGCAACAGATTTACCAAAGCTTAGTAAGGTAGGTACTCACACACTTCAAGTGTGACTAGCAAAACAGTGAGGGCTGCAGAGCAGTGCAGATGCCATAAAACAAATTGTTTATGCATTTTAAAAACCAACAGCATTTGGAATTTTTATAGGGATGACAAAGTGCTGAAATATGAGCACTTTGATGTCAGTTCTTAAAGAATGGGTTCGAATCAAAGATGTTGAATTATAGACAAGGGCTTTAATTCTGTAGTAGTACCCATTAGTTACCTTTTCTGAAACATCAGCTGTTTATTTTTTGTTTGCTATTTTTTCTTTATAGTTTAGGCCATCAACTAACCAAATTAGACTTAGATTTGATAAGGGATCTTCTAAGCACACACTCCTGTCTGTCATAGTATCATAAAATAGGGTTGGAAAGGACCTTAAGATCATCTAGTGCCAACCCACCTGCCATGGGCAGGGACACCTCACACTAAACCATGCCATCCAAGGCTATATCCAACCTGGCCTTGAACACTGCCAGCGATGGAGCATTCACAACTTCCCTGGGCAACCCATTCCAGTGCCTCACCACCCTTACAGTAAAGAATTTCTTCCTCATAAACTTCCCCTGTTTAAGTTTGAACCCATTACCCCTTGTCCTCTCACTACAGTCCCTAATGAAGAGTCCCTCCCCAGCATCTCTATAGGCCCCCTATAGTCGGGAACTTCACCTGACTGTCATGATTATTCAAATATGATGGACAGTGGCTCAGCAACTTCATTTGCCAGCTCTTTCAGGACCCACAGATGGATTTCATCAGGTCCCATGGATGTGTGTACGTTCAGGTTCCTAAGATGGTCTTGAACCAGATCATCTCCTACAGTGGGCCCAGGGTCTTCATTCTCACTGTCCCTGCGTCTGCCTTCCAAGACTTGATTGGTGTGGTCAGAGCATTTGCCGGTGAAGACTGAGGCAAAGAAGTTATTAAGAACCTCAGCCTTCTCCAAATCCAGGGTAGCCAGCTCTCCCCATAGCTTCTGGAGAGGGCCCACATTGTCCCTAGCCTTTTATTTGCAATGTACCCATAGAATCCCTTCCTTTTATCTTTCACATCCCTAGCCAAGTTTAACTCTAACTGGGCCTTAGCTTTCCTAACCTGGTCCCTAGCTTCCCGGACAACATCCCTGTATTCTTCCCAGGCCACCTGTCCTTGCTTCCACCTCTTATAAGCCTCTTTTTTCCTTTGGATTTTCCTCTGCAGCTCCTTATCCATCCAAGTAGGTCTTCTGGCCCTCCTGCAGCACTTCCTTCTAGTTGGGATGCATTGCTCCTGAGCTTGCAGCAGGTGATCCTTGACTATTAACCAGCAGTCTTGGGCCCCCCTGCCCTCTAGGGCTGTATCCCATGGAACCTTACTGAGCAGGTTCCTGAAGAGCCCAAAGTCTGCTCTCTTGAAGTCCAGAGCAGTGAGCTTGCTGCACGCTCTTCTCACTGTCCTGAGGATCTCGAATTCGACCATCTGATGATTGCTGCAATCAAGACTGCCCTGGAGAGTCACATTTCCAACCAGCCCTTCCCTGTTGGTGAGGACGAGGTCAAGCATGGCACTTCTCCTTGTCGGCTCCTCTATCACTTGCAACAGGAAGTTGTCTTCCACACAATCGAGGAACTTCCTGGATTGCTTCTGCCGGGCCGTGCCGTCCCTCTGACAGATCTCAGGGTGGTTGAAGTCCCCCATGAGAACAAGGGCCTGCGAGCGTGAGGCTACTCCTATCTGTCTATAGAGCACTTCATCCACAGGGTCCTCTTGGTCAGGCAGTCTGTAACAGATCCCCACAATAATGTCTCGCATTGCTGTTCTCCCTTTAACCCTGACCCACAAACTCTCTGTCGACTGCTCACCTTGTCCCCAGACAGAGTTCCACACTCTTCGGCCTATCCCTAACATAAATAACAACTCCCCCTCCCCGCCTACCGGGCCTGTCTTTCCTAAAGAGCCTGTAACCTTCCATTCCAGCACACCAGTCATAAGAGCTATCCCACCATGTTTCTGTGATGCCTATGATATCATACCTCCGTAGACCTGCACACATCTCTAATTCCTCTTGTTTGTTCCCCATGCTACAGGTGTTTGTATAGAGGCATCTGAGCCAAGCTCCAATTGAAGCCGGCTCATTGGCTGGAGCAGCTGGAATATCTCTGCATTGCTCCGAACATTTACTATAGGTGCTGGCAAGTGATTGGGTGTGTTGGGAGGGAATGATGACCCCTCCCCCAGCACATCTAGTTTAAAGCATCCTTGACCAGTCTGGCAAGCCTCCTACCAAATCCACTCTTCCTTTTCTATGTCAGACCAGCTCCACCAGCCCCCAGCAGACCTGGCCTACTAAATTGAGTCCCATGTTCAACGTACCCAAACCCCTGATTATAGCACCACCCTTCTAATCATTTATTAACCTGGCCAATCCTCCTAGCCTCTTTAAGGTCCTCCCCTGTATCCTGGAGAATTGACAAAAAGACAATCTGTGCTCCAGAGCCCCTAACCACCTCTCCCAGAGCTCTGTAGTCCTTCTTCATGTTCTCCGGGCTACTGCTATCTATGTCAGTAGCACCCACATGGATCACTAGAAGTGGGTAACAGTCAGTAGGACTGACTAGAACAGGCAGCTTCTCTGCAAAATCCCTGATCTGAGCCCCTGGTAGGCAACACACCTCCCTTGAGCCTGGATCAGGCCAACAGATGGGTGCCTCTGTTCCTTCCAGAGTAGAGTCCCCTATGACTACGGCCCGCCACTTTTTCCTGGCAGCATCAGTAGTGATGATCTTTACCAGTGCATCAGCCGGTTGTTCCTGGTGGGAGTGCGGCTCCTCATCAGCCCCCTGCAGGGCAGCAAAGCCGTTCTGGGTGGGAACAACAGATTTAGGAGGAAGCCCCTTGCTTTTAATTGTCCTCTTCCTCCTTTTTTTGTTGTTTTTTTTCTGTCACTGTTTCCCAGCTTCCTGTGTTAGCGGCCTCCTTTCCTGCATGAGCAACAGTGGACGCTTGAGGCCCCTGCACAGTCTGGTCCTGGAGCAGCAGTGCTGTTTCCCCTCAGCTTCCCTGGCACCTTTTATCCTATTGACAGCGTCCCGCAGCTCAGCCCCTGCTGCAGGAGGACCTCCACCAGGGAGCAGAGAGTGCAGCCCTGCCCATTGCGCACCCTCCCCTCAGGAGAGCAGTGCAGGCGCTCTCTGCACCCCGAGCTCTGCACTGCAGCCTCCCCTCCCATCGGCTCTGCCTGGATGCCTACACTGGCCGCAGCCGGGGCAGGCAGAGCAGAGCCCCCAGACCGGGCCCGGGTCATACGGCGAGTGCTCACCATCCCACTCACCTGTCCCTCGCGAACCGCCTCGAGCCCGCCCTGCTCGCCGCTCTTCCCTGCGGCAGTTTTTACTCAGTCAGGGTGGTGCTGCTCCTCCGGGCCCCGCCGCCTCTGAGTCAGCTCCTCGCGTCCGCTGATGCCGGCTCCTGGGCAGGCCCTGTGGAGGACTTGAGGCTCCCTCGATGGCTGCGGCTTGAATTGAAGCTCCAGGACGCCGAGCCTCCCTCCGGTCAGGCGCTGAAGGCGTCCTCTCTCGAGCTAGTCACCTCAGCAATTGACCGGAAATGGCCAGTGGTGCCTGGTTTTCATTACCTGCTATCAAGAAACATCCAGCAACTGAACTTCAGAATTAAAAGAAAAAGCTATTTGTGAAAGAAAAAGCAGGCTATGCCCTTATTTTACTTCGATGTGCTGTTACCACAGAATTGGATTACTGGAATTGTATTTTAAGGAAAATACGAGAAATGCTTTGAAGGCAATGAAGAGATCTGGAAAAATCATTAAAATATGAAAAACCCCATGAAAAATGTCTTTCTCCTTTGGATGCTTTGAACAGTTATTATTCTATTGGGGCTACCTCTGTTTCTTTTCTGTAAGGCCTCTGTTTTGAAGACATTTCCCTGAACTTTGTGGAATCATACTGAGATTCATAAGACTAAGGCAAGATTAAGTGATGAGGCTTGTGTCTGATCAGCATTGCAATGTCCCTTTCAAAGAAAAATCCAAAACAGCCCCTGCTGTGGTAGGGGGTTGGAACTGGGTGATCTCTAAGGTCCTTTCTAACCCACATGTTCTATGATTCTGTGCAGATACACAAGGGTCTATAATCCCAACCTGAAAATCCTATATCATATATTATGGAATGATCCTGATTTCTGGCAAGCCAGGTACATAGAATCAAAACCAGCTACAAAATCATAAACCAGAATTGACCTTATGGACCATTTGGTTAATTTTTCATGATCTTTTCCCGTGTTTTCATGCCTCATTAGTGTACATAACCATGGTATTAAATCTGTTCTGAAGGCCGTAAGAATGACAGTGAAGTAATGAATCTAGATGTCTGCAAATGGACAAGGATCAGGCAAGAATTTAAGTGAAATGCACCCAATTTAGTACAGTTTTCAACACCTTCTATTACTGAAAGTTATGAAGAAAGCAATCAGTTATTATTAAGTTACGTCCTGGTAAATTAGATATGCAAACTAGACACTCAATTCTCATACTTTTAGTGGATGGCTATAACCTTGACATTGCCAGACAGGCTAGAATTTTTTGCATAATATTCTTTTTTTGCTAGGTATTTCCAGCTCGTCTGAAAAGACTGTCTTTGCTATTTTAGTAGAAGTCTGCCCTGTGGATGATTTTTCTTCTAGAGAAGAAGACAGAAAGTGTGATCTTGCAATTGTGCATTATACATAGTCCTACTAGTGAAGACCTTACATGTAGATATTTGTTCTTGTACAGTGAATTGAGAAGAAAGCCAAAGAAGCGATGTGAGGGATGAAAAAAAAACAGGAGAGAAAATAAAGAGTATTAATTAAAAAGAAAACAACTATGAATGAAATATAAAGTAGAGCTGCTCAGCTAAAAGTTTATTTCTGGGCCTTTACCCATAGGATTTTTCCAATGATAACATGCCATAAGCAGTAATAAGACCTTGCTGAATGGTACTGCAGACAAATTATGGAAAAAAGATCAGATCATCTGAATTTGGGGGGATATTTCATGACTTGATGCACATGTGCTGGATGCTTGTCATCCTATTCATATCATTATGACTTTCATAATGTTCATGAAACCTTATAATTCTATATAGCCAACATGAGCACTAATTTACTTTCTGTGCATATTACTCATTACAAATAATCATACCATATATTTAAATGTTATATTTAAACTTAATGAACTGAAAAGCTATCAATGTTAAACCAATGAAAGAAGTGTAATCAAAAATAGCATCAATTATTTGCATAACCTCTAGAGAAACCTAGACCAATCTGGTCATAATGTTTAAAAAAGAAAACTATCTCCTCTAGAAACCCAAGCTGTTGCTAGAGGCACTAAGCAAATTGTCCTCCAGTTACCCGAATGTAATCCAGGAACTGGTACAAAACTTTGGAAGTGAACTGCAGCGGACTTCACATAGGCAGATCTGGTGTATTATTTGCTTAGATTTATTCACTTATTTCAAAGCATAGATTCTTTAGAGTAGAAAGTGTCCTATTTTATTACAAATATTGCTATAAATCACAAGTGATTACTTCAGAGTAAAAAATTTTCTCCTATTCATTGCTTGCATGAGACTCAGGGCATTATGCTCTATGGTTGCTCTATTCTATGCAGGAACACTTTCCTGCTGAAAGAATGGTAATAATTTTTTGCAAAAGCATAAGCCATAGCCAGTGTGGCAGCACACCTCCAGTATGGGTCCACTAAAACAGTGCACTGTGTCTTTGCAGATGACAGCAGTACCAAAACCTGATACAGATCTTTCCTCCTGATACCATGGTGCTCTAAATTATTAAGTATTGTACATTAAGTATATGGTATTCATGATCAAGGATCAGTGTCATTACTGTATATTTTTCAAAACCAGTGTTTAAGTTATCAGCTGCTCATGTCATGGTTTTTGAGTCTGAATTACATACTGTACTACGAAAAGACTTATGTATAAGAGCCTGCCCCTGAGTTCTTAGTTATGTAGGTTGCTATTTTAAATGGGAATGACAGACAAAAGCCTGGTCATAGCACACAAGTAGACTTCTATAGACACACACAAAAAAGTATTTTCTACATTTCCTTTTCCCCAGAAAGTTTTGATGTTTGGGGTATGCAAGATGGATGAATGAGGATGTAGTTTTGCCTTTGGAGTTTACAGTGTCCAGATTAAACTGTAGATATTTTCCAAAAGCATGTGTTATGTATTTAAGAAAAGAAGTTCACTATGGGGTGGTAGAGATCAACATTTTCTTTCCTGTAAGAAGCTTTGTTTAGTTTCTATTAAGTAATGAGCTGCTAAAGTATTTGCTGCTACAAGAATCCGAAAAAAGACACCTTAAACACACTAAAACAAAGTGTTGTCCTGTGGGACCATCTCATAGAACAAACTGGTGCCAGTAGGCATTCCATCCCTAAAATATCAACTAGAAATAGCTAAACACTGAAGATATGTTCCAGAAACATTCTTGAGAAAATTGTTTTCCTGAAATACATAATCATGCTTATTTTTTTTTGCGTTCCAGTGTTTTTACTGGTTTGGTAGCTCTGACAGGAGGCATGAATCACAAACTTACAAGCAGACTGCATTCTGCATTCCTTTTTGTGGAGAAGTCATAGTCATAGTGATTTTGCAAGACAGATGAAGGGAATGTGCATCAAGAGCATTGCTTATGTGAGTTTCATTTATCTAAGAATGGGAAAATAGGAAACTTCTACAGTTAGAGGTAGATATAGACAATGAAGAATGAAGGCAGTGTCAAAATCATGCTCTTTATCCTTTAGTTAGCTAGGTATAATTTGTTTAATAAAACCAATTAATTATAATGGAATACTCTCTGAAGTATTAACACTAGTAAACAGGAGTGAGAAGAACAAAACAGAGAGGCAGCAGAGGCAGCTGAATTTCAGATTGAGGAGATGTCAGTCAATGTACCAGCCAGCCTTTTTAATGTAAAAAGTTATTCATTATTCATTTCATCAAGATAACCGATGTCAACCCCAATGAAACTTTCCTGAGTGCTCAATATTTACAATTGAAGCAGTCTGAGCTGTTCGCCCATCTCAGTTCCTTGATGCTGTTTCCTCATCCTGACTGGACAGACTTCCAGACTAAATTTGTTTGAAACAAACTCTATCTCATCATTAAATTAATCTCAATTTAAGGTCCAAAAATCACTTTCTGCAAACATGTTGTCACAGCAAGCAAATAAAAATGAGTGCAAGCATTTGCTGGGAAAATAATTAATATTTTCCTATAATGCTTTTGTTGCTCTGTCTTATCATACAGTCTTCTGTAAGATATACTAGCAGTAAAATGTAATAAACAATTGACCAACATATACCCATTTAATTAGAAACATTTTCTGGTGAAGATTTTCAGACTAAGACATTGCATATACCCTCAGTTGTATGAGAGGATACAGTTTTTATTTAGCCACACAAGAAGATCTCATCTTTAGTTTTTAATTGTGAAAGTAAATTTGGCATGGTATCAAGGCAGTAGCTCCTTACACATTCACCTTTCTCTGAAACCAAATCTATGAGGACATCACCTCAAAGCAGCGTTTTTAGGCTTGCAGTTATGTTGTGAGGCTCTTGGGCTGTAACAGTAATCACTAAAACCAGACCCAAACACCAAAATAATATTTCCTGATATTTTCATTCTATATGTTGAAGGAAAAGCAAAGCAATCTAAAATGCTGTTTTTACTGTTGTGCTTTTGAAGGTTACTCAGTTAATGCATGTCAATCAAAATCTTTCAGAATTGTGTTTTTAAATAATAAAGCTGATGAAGATACATTGCCTGTAATGATAAACAGGAGAGCTTCAGGTAGTTTTCAACTTGTACAAGTGCAAGCACTACACTCAAGAATAATAACTTCCACAGAGACAAAGCAGGGTAGAGCTAAGGAGGAAGAAATTCACAGAGAAAAGAGTATAGAAATTACAGTTGACCACAAACCAGATGTGAGTTAACAACATGCTGCTACCAACACAGAAATGTCACTCTGGAATGCAGGCAGCTTACAAGTTAGTGGAATAACCCATTCGCTCTACTCAGCATTGATAAGATTAACTGGATTATTGAGCCTAGGTCAGGGACCACACTTCGAGAAATTTATTAACTGGTCAGAGACAACTCCAGAAATAGCAATAAAAATGATAAATGGTCTATAAAATATGAATTATGATAAAATATTGGCAAAGTGTGATTTTTAGCCCGAAAGAGAAAGGAAAGGCTTGATATCAGTCATTCAAAAGGCTACTTCTGTGTCTACAGAAGTAACAGGCTAAAATTCAAGCAAGTATGAAGATAGGCTGAGAAAGTTGGGGCTGTTCAGCCTGGAGAAGAGAAGGCTGTGTGGAGACCTCATAGCAGCCTTCCAGTATCTCAAGGGGGCCTATAGAGATGCTGGGGAGGGACTCTTCATTAGGGACTGTAGTGATAGGACAAGGGGTAATGGGTTCAAGCTTACACAGGGGAAGTTTAGATTGGATATGAGGAAGAAATTCTTTACTGTAAGGGTGGTAAGGCACTGGAATGGGTTGCCCAGGGAAGTCTGAATGTTCCATTGCTGGCGGTGTTCAAGGCCAGGATGGACAGAACCTCGGGTGGCATGGTTTAGTCAGGTGTTTGGAACTAGATGATCTTAAAGTCTTTTCCAACCCTAACTATTCTATGATTCTATTATTCTAAGTAGATTCAGATTACATCTTCAGAAACATTTTATAATGAAAAGGCCATGAACAGCAGAAGAGTTTGTATGAGGGTTTGTGTCTGAAGATTTCCAGGCCAGCTGATAAGTGCCTCTCATGAAGGACCCAAAGGTTGTTGCTTTGCCTTGGATTAGGTGACTTGAATTTTTCATCTAGCCCTATGATCTATAGTCGCTGTTTGCTCTTTATACTGCTTAATTCAAAGCACTACAGGTCATGACATGCACCACACTGTGAAATACATTTTACTTCTGATTCTTTACCTTCTACTTTCACTTTCAACAGAAGGCAAAAGACAAGTTAGTGTTGTTGTCATTTGAACCAATTGCTTTATTGAAACACCAGCTTCTCACTGGTGATCTAGAAACTTGAAGGCTCAAGCCTATGAGACGTGAATATTGTAGTCCTTATACAGGCAAACAATGGAAGGCCAGAAAAGCTTTTCAACCTAGGCTTGCTGTCGAAGCCTACATGAAGTAGTGTGTGAACAAGAAGTATGTGAACAACACACGCTTGCTGTTTAAGGAAGTATGTCAATATCTGGCAGCTTGTTCAGAAACCTCATTATCTTGTCGGATTGAGCCATCAGTGTTGCTCAGGAGAATGAGCTGTATGTATTTCATTCAGGCAGATAGAAAACAGAAAATTACATCTTGGACACTGTCCTAAATATCTTAATTTACAGCTTCAAGCAATTGGTACAGCTCCAACTGAAAGGACAGAAAAGATGTCAGTGACCACAGGAACTAAGAAAGGAATTTTCTTGCATTACAACAGTGTCATTAATCATTTTATGGAGACTGACTAGAGAAGTTGGAGGGCAAGGAAAAATGTGTTCATTTTTCCAAAACAGTCCAAGTGTTGTATTAAATTTCTGCCCACTGCTCATTTGGAGGTATTGTAGGGAGCAGCTGAAAGGCATAAACTGCAATTACAAGTCACACCATGCCAAGCCAACATGGGCATTGTTCAAGAAGTCATGCCAAATGACATCCCAAGCACACAATGTATAACAAGGGTATGCCAACAATTTGAATTTATGATAAATTATCTCAGTATTTTGTTTCACTTCAATATTAACATTGTTTGAAAAAAATGCCAGCCACATACATAGGATCTGGCTACAGTCCAGGTATGAAACAGTGATGAAGATGGCTATTAATGAAAAATAAGAAGTCCTGAGATTCGTGCCATTAGTATTTATGACATAGTGTGAAGAGTCTTACTTAAATGTCCACTTTGTGTGTGGGTTGGGATGGAGGAAGAGAGGGATTGGTCAAAGAGAAGAATTGCAGTATTTATGATAAAGTGCCAAGGCATCTTGACAGGAAACAAAGCCTTTTACAGGCACTGGGTAGTAATAATTAGTTTAATGTTTGGATAGTTACACTTTCTGCAACCTCTCATTTAATGGCATCAAACTGTAAAAACTGACTATTCTGTCAAGCTGCCAAGCAGAATGTATTTGGATGAGTATCAGGAAACCAAATATCATTTTTAACTATCGTCTATTATTTTGGGCAAATTGCCTGAAGTGGACTGAACCTGAAATATTTATTTCATGCTGGACTGCTCCACCTGAAATGATGTCGTAAGTTCAGGCAGACAATACATTTTGTTTAATGTGATGCTGTAACTCCTACCAGTGTCAAAGTTTTGGAGTAACTGATCTCCCCACTTTGCAAACAAGGAACGGTGTGCTGCCAGTGACCTCAGCCCCAGACCTCTTGCAGGTAACAGGAGGTGATCAAGCATTTCCACATCCAGGACTTCCATAAGCAATGGATTTTGTCTGCTTACTACATTTAGTATTTAAGTTCCTCAATAACAAAACAGTACTCCATACTGTTAGTGTGATCTGTCCTGGAATGACAACACTCTGCACTTTGTCACATGGACGCAGTGAGTCACTTTCATACTTTCATACAATTCACATGAGATTTGCATGAACTATGTAGCTAGTCCTCATCTCTGTTTTTAATTGTAAATTGTCTCCTTCTCTTGACACAAATAGTCTGGTTTATGTCATAATTTAATTCCTACAAACTACTGTGTTTTTTTAACTTACATTGTTATGCCAAGAAATAAATGAAGTGCGGTATACACATCATATTTTTCATGCAAGTGTTTGACATGCATACTGCTTACACAAAAGTACCGCACTGTTTAAAAAAGAGAAAAATTTAGAGCACGTTGGTATATGATACCCACTTTTTTAAAAGCAGCAATTACTTGGAGATATTTTTTTTCAGAAGATGGTATTCCACAGGATACAAAGGAAAATCTGCTTTCCAAAATGAAGAGAATCAATAAGTGAAATCAAATTCACAATTTTATACAAAGGAATCATCACATTTGTAACACTAATATATAAAACAAAATAATATTGGAATTAACTGTTGAAAAAATGTTATATTATGTGCTAAGACAAACTTGGTCATGTACTCTGTTACCCAGAAAATGTATTAACTTTGAAGTCACTATCTCCTGTTTCTATTCAGAGAAAGTCAAAGCTGAGGTTCAGCACGAATCTAGAAAGGCAAGGATGAATGAACCCTCTGGCACTCTTTCTTAAAGTATGTTAAAAGTTGCTATGTAATTAGATGTATGTAGAATATGCAGTAACATCCAGAAGTTAAGAATGGGTGATTAGAGCCTTGGGTGGCATGGTTTAGTGGGAGGTGTCCCTGCCCATGGCAGGGGGGTTGGAACTAGATGATCTTAAGGTCCTTTCCAACCCCGAGCTATTCTATGATTCTGTGATTGTGCTACACAACCTGCCCTAAAATAATGAAGAGCTAGTTTCTCACTTATTTCAGTTTGGTAAGTGGTAGCCACAGAGAAACTCCTCCTAATGAATGCTAATGAATTTGTCACTAGTAAAGAATTTCTTACATGGACTTAGTGTGCAGTGCTTCGATGCTGTGGCAGTGGGAATGAGGAGTACTCAGTGCTAGCTGGGGGGATTGCAAGGGTGTTAGCAGTTAGAGAAGTCATGTCAAACTGAGATCACAAAATCCAGGAAAAATAACAAATGCTTCTCACAATGTGATCCCAATTTTAAGTGCCTCTTTAATAAACACAGATTGCCAGAGCCCTGCTTTGCAAAGTGCATTTATTTGTGCATTATGTATAAAGAGTATATTTATATGCATACTCAGTATTTGTATTTCCCTTTTATAAACTTGTATAGTGGCTCTTTAAATCTGACTTTGACTTCTATGCATTTTCCAGCCTCATCTCAGGGTCCATATTGATAAATTCAAAAATGCTGGTTGCCATTTTAAAGGAAACCTCCTTTGAAGGAGAAAAAATCTTTCTGGTAATTCCAGAATGGCCATGCTCAAGACACTCAGATCCAGGCTGGTTAGAGGGCTCGCCCAATACTTCGATACTGCAAAAATGTTAAGTTCAAGGGGAGGCTGTCCAGCATCTGGAACTGTTGAATTTTTACTGAGCATTTTCTACTGAGTGCTAAAATTGTCTTATCTCTATTACCTCCATGTCATGTACGTAGGTGTGGTTCGACAAGGTCACCATTTACTGGGATTTCTACATTCACATAATGGCATTGTGTGACCATTTTAGAGACAGTTCCTCAGCATTTGATCAATTCGCTGAAAAGAGGGGAAGGTCTTTTTTTTTTTTCAGGCCTAACAGGGGTTACTGGAGAGTGATCCCAAAGAAGCTGAACAGTGATTTCAATGGAACTGAGGATCAGGACATCTCAAAAGAAAGTGTATAGGTGAAGAGTTCAGCTAATAAGGCCCTTTACTCTTAGGTGCTGTGCACCTCTTGGGAGGTACTAAGCCCCTTCAGCTCTCCTGGCAGTTAATGGCAGCTGAGAAAGCTCAGCATTTTGCATAGCCTGGCTATAAATGCATTACATTTAACTGCATAATCTCAGGGATAAGAGAACATCTGTTATCTGATAACAGCAACCACCAGCTACATTTGTATCACTATATTCCTACTTACTTGAACAAATGAAGCTCAAGTAACACTGGGCATTGCTTCAAAGAAAAAAGCGAAATGTATTTGTACTTGTCACTTTGCCTTTTTTGTCCATTTTGAACAGCTATCACAAAAGGCTTTGCCTACAAAAGCTTTCATTATAATAATTCGCTATTTGTGCTTTCTCTGCTATTGCTTCAGAATGATATCATTTGTCTCTAACCAACCTGTGGAAGATATCCAAACTAATTATGAAATAACTCACCTCCGATTACTCCTGAACTCAGCCAGTAGCATATTTATTTTCTAAAGATAGCATTGAGAGTCCTTCTTGACCTTTTCAGCTTCTGCTACGAAGAATAATGGCTGCCCAGCCTCCTACTTCTCTTTGCTGGTATTAAACCAAGGGAATTGCAAAAGCAGCACAGTATCAGGACAAAAATCATTTATGGAGGACTAAAGTAGACCTTCAGAATTTCACCAAAAGAAGTTTACAGTTGGGTTGGTTTGAACATGTACTGTTTAAAATTTACAGTGACTTGTCATTAATATTTTTCGTGTCTGGAAGAAAATGTAATTATACTTTGCTGTGGAGTCAATTTTTTAAGATGTTCAAATTATCTGATTAGATAATCGCTCCTCTACTGGTATTTGACTATGGCTGTTCCTTCTGACACTTGATTAAACAGATAGCAGGGCATGTGCCCTGGCCCCAAGTTAGGAAATGGCTCTTTAGGAGGCTTTGGGAAATCCATCGTTTAACTCATACTACAATATACTCTAAAGGCAGTTAATCGTAACAATTGATCCCATGCTTTCCAAATTTAGCCCTCAAGGGACTGATGTGCTGAGCACCCCCAAAAGAGGACTCAATTTGAAAATCAAACTTAGGCACTAGCAGTGGAAAAGGATGCTTGAGTAGGCCAAATGAACCAAATATAAATACAGCCCTGAGGTCTCAGACGAAACTAGTGGAGATCTAGAGCAGCTTATATAAATCTAGAGAGGCAAAAATATGTCTAGGTGTAATCTTGGAATTCCAAATCAATTTGTATCTAGTGCTGGGTTGAAATTTTCAGTCTACATTTCACAATGTTTATAATTTTCTACACTATTTTTCCATTTTATTATTATTTATAGAAATAATTTCTCTGTTTCCATAAATGTGTACAGAGACAAGTTCTGTAGATAGACTTTTGTACATGCTTGACCAATTATATCCATGTACACACACCTTCAAAGAATAAAGCATTTTATTTGAAATGCCTGCAAGTTCACAGTGAAGTAACAGCTTTAAAACAACTAGCATTTTTAAAGCCTCCAGAACCTTCATCTACATAGCTGAATGCCACACTTGTGGAACTAATGTTCCCACCATAAAACTGAAAAGTGACCTCTCAAGGTATTATTTAATATTATTTATGTCTTACAATAGCTCTTGAGAGCCTGAATGATGTGTTCCCACTGTATTTAGAACTGTACAATATCTGTAATACAAGACTGTCTTGCAGATTAAGATCGTTAGTTCCTATCAGACTAGTGGTAGAAGAATAATGCTCCAAGAGATGAAATATTAGAAAGCAGCTCTATTGACATCCAATCCAGTGCACTGCATATCAAAATGTGCTCTTACATTATTGTGAAAACCGTAGCAGCTTTTGAAATGAGACTCACATCCTTATGTGTTATTCTTTAAAACTCTCTTCTACGTAACTAAAAGAAAGCTATGTATTTCCTTGCAAGATGAAAAGAAGAATTTCTGAAAATTCCCCAAGAGCACATCCGGAATCATTTCAAATATTGTATTGCCATGAAAGTTAGCCTTTAGACACAACAGTGTTTTTTTGAGTTTATCTGCACTGCATGCTCTAGTACAGCACAGACATAATTGAGCCAGTTCTAACCACACTAATTCAGCTGCTGAAAACAGGATCCTTATTAGCGCCGACATTAGTGCAAGCTTATTTATCTCATCCTCCCTCAGCTATATTACTATCATGCTTCTCAGAATTCTGGCTCAGCATTAAATAAAATTCTAAATTATATTTTAAATTAAATTGTTCTTTTTTTCTGCCTATCTTTGGTTTCAGAGAAGCTTTACTTCTCAGGCAGTACCATAAGGCCTTGGAAAAGAAGCCACTTGTCTTCTTTTGGCTGCACATCAACTGGATGAAAAGGTTTCATAATCTGACTTTTACATTACCATCTCCTTACATTTGCTGATATAATTCACAGATTCTTAAGGCAGATATTTCAAAATAATCTAGGTTAGTTTAAGTACTGCTAAGAGTAGTTTGAGTTGCCTTTTTTTCTCTAATTGAATGGGGTTTAGCACAGATTTCGTGAATAGCAATGGCACCAAATTTTAGGGATCAATAATATCTTCTGGAAGAAGGGCAAGTCTTGATGAGAAACCTTAAACAGTACTGGAGGGCACTAACCTTACCAGTCCAGTCAGCTGGAGTTTGAACAGGACTCAGCTCAGCAGCCTCCCTAACCAAACATCTGACAGAAACAAATCCTGCCTCTAGGATGTGAAACGAGTCAGGAAAGTGTCCTTCTCTACAACACTGCATGTAATCAGGCCTATTTCCCTGAGTAGTTTCAGATCTTTAACCATTTCATTAATATTGAGCACTTTGGTTCAACCCACCGTTTTCTGCTGTGAATTATCTACCTGTTTTTAGGATAAAATGTTTTAAGTAAAATCACTGCCCAGGGCAATACAAGCGTTGTGACAAGCAGAGGCATAACAAGTCTTCTTTTCCAGGTAGGAATATGACCTGCCATATTGCAGAAAACCCTTAGAACACTGAGGGAAGGAGTGTTAAGGTACTGTGATCCATTTTGTTTCCTGATAGGGTATTAGTGGAGTTTACCACCTTCCCTTTTACAAGGCAGAAACCTAGCTGACATACAAAGTGGCCACACTTTGTGCCAAGAGACTATTATTTGGCAAGATGCCTGACCACTGTAGCTATAGAGATATAGAGATACACAAGTTTTCACTATCTGTTTGGATAAAAGACTTAAGGAGTCCTTCAGGGGTCATATACAGTATTATCTACTCCAGTGATAATGTAACAGCCTCTCTTCTGCTGCTGTTTAGAACTGATACTGACCAAACCCTTTTCTCCCTTTCTCTGATCTCCCTTATACTCTTTTACGCTGGTGTAAATATTGCTTGGTATCACCAACCGTACAGGAAATTTCAAAAGGAAACAAAATTCTTTCCTGGTTGGAAATGTTGAAACATGCAATCCTTGCTTTAGCAACTGGAATAAACCCTTGTTTGACAGTTTGCCGATTCCTGATCATGAAGGAAATCGTGTAATGCCTTTTCAAATTAAAATAAATATTTTGTACCTGGTTTGCAGCTGAATTAATCTGAGACAAAGATTAGTAGACAATGTAAATTATTGCTCATGTTAAATTATGGACTATTTTGGCCAGGGACTGTTTTTTATTAATGCCCATAAATTAAAAATTTATTATAAAAAATCATCACTTACAACAAAAATAATCCTAGATTATGACAGTAGTAGAAATTGAGATGAGGAATTCTGATTCTTTGCTATATTGAGCCACTAAAAATTAGCCAATTAGGCAAAAATGACAGAAAATCAGAAGAAAGGATAACTAAACCCCTGCTTGTGTATGGGAACTAATGGCACTGCTGGAAACCTTGCTTGTGAAACTGATATCTTGAGCTGCTAAGGTACTCAGCATCTTTCTCTGGTTCATAATTCCAGCTTTCCACCCCACATTTCCACAGGTATTTTACTGCTAGGCTCTGCACTGCAGCCACAGATAAATTTGTGAGATGGAAATTCTTCTTTTCCCTGAAGAAGCCAATTCAAACAGAAGAGCAGGCAGAGAGAGATGTGTGCTCCTGGCCCACGCTAAATCCTCCACATCACAAGCCTCTGGCTGTGTCTGAGTATTGCCTCCTGCTATCCTGGCAGCCCAACTATGTGGACAGAGGTGATGGCCAGGTCTCACCACACCCAGCCCATGGCTGCTCCCCACTCCCTCCGTCTCACCATGCACAGCAGAGCACACTCTGACTCAGACCAGCACTGGCTGTGGTGCTGATTCAGGGTGAAATGCTTGTGCAGGGCTACCTGGCTGTCCCTCTGTCGTGGCAGGGCTGACTGCATGTGCAGTCCTCTGTCAAAATATAACAGCCACAAAATATCAAAGCCTGTTTTTCCTCTCAAGACTGGCAGCCTGTTATTTTTTCTCGAAACATGAGTCCATCTGCATCTTCCCAGGCTATGGTGTGAGGAGACATCTGCGTCATTTTGACAAAAAACCAAAAACAACAAACCCATGTGTGCATGTTTGCTTCTAACGGGAAGTTGGATTTGCCAAGAAATAATTGTCAAGACCCTTTGTTGTTTTTGTTTTTATACCTGTTATTTCTGAGCACAAATGCCCTGAATCTCCTCTCATTTCCAATGTAAAACTGAATTCAGCTTACAGAGTTAGGGAGAATAAGGTCCTTAAAACATCAGAACAAATATCCTTGAATCCAGAGGTTATCTATTTACTTAAGTTGACCACACAGATAACCTACATCTTCACTGAGCTCTTTCTGGACATTACTGTACTCCCTGCATGGTAGCAAAGTTCATAGGGCTGATATAGCTCGTCCCTTGTATTAGTCCCTTACAAATATTCAGACTGATGGACAGCACTAAGTATTCCCCTGACAGACTGGAGAGAGAGCCATAACTATTTCTGTAAACTGTTGTGGTACATAAGCAGCAAAAATTGCTGAATCTGGTAGTTAAAAAAAAATAGTAACAGCTTTTAAAGGCAACCGTATCCTGGGCTGCATCAAAAGAAGCTTGACCAGCAGATTGAAAGAGGTGATCCTGCCCCTCTACTCTTTCTCTCATGAGACCCTACTTGGAAGCACTGTGTACAGTTCTGGTGTCCTCAATGTAAGGACATGGAGCTGTTAGAGCAAGTTCAGAAAAGGCCACGAGATTGATCAGGGGCTGGAGCACCTCCTGTATGAAAACAGGCTGAGAAAACTGGGGCTGTTCAGTCTGGAGAAGAGAAGCTGCTTGGAGACCTCATAGCAGCCTTCCAGTATCTGAAGGGGGCCTACAAGGTTGCTGGAGAGGGACTCTTCGTCAGGCAATTTAGCGATAGGACACAGGGGAATGAGTTTAAACTGAAAAAGGGAAAGCTCAGGTCAGATATAAGGAAGAAGTTCTTTACTGTGAGGGTAGTGATGCACTGGAACAGATTGCCCAAAGTGGTAATTGCTCCATCCCTGGCCATGTTCAAGGCTAGGTTGGACAGAGCCTTGGTTGACATGATCTAGTGTGAGGTGTTCCTGCCCACAGCAGGGTATTGGAGCCAGATGATCTCAAGGTCCTTTCCAACCCAAACCATTCAGTGATTCTATGATTTTAAAGCAAAATTACCAAGGTGAAATAAATGCATTTCCACTACCCACATTTGGCGCTTCCTTACAGTCCTGACAGAAACACTGCCTCTGGTGCAAATCTCTGAAAGAGATTATTCATTTTGAATAAGATTCTACTTTTCACTACTAGATAAACCCTAGTGAAATGAGTCACTCAAAATATACAGTGTAGGGGAAATAGAACAATTTGACCATCAGCAAAAAGAGTGGCTGCGCTTCTCATATTTATTTAGTTTTGCTGTACTGATGTGAATACGACAGTGAAGAGGACATCAAAAATGAATCCAGGTATCACTGCGACGATTTTTCATCCTAAACCTTTGATGTTTTGACTGCATCACTGCGTTTGGTGAGGTTAACGACAGGCAAAAACCAAAGCATCATATCCCATCATTACCACCAACACTCGAAACAATGAGCCACTCCTTGCCATAAAGTATTTTTCACAGTTCCTCTTTTTTCATTATTGCAATTACTGTAATTTATTTCAAGGCAGCTTATAAGTAAAAGCAAAACATTTTGTTTCAGCTCTGCAAAAGATGTGGACTTCCCTGAAGAAAACAAAGCCACAAAATGACAGCTCTGTTCATTAAAAATACAAGATCTGCCATGCAGTGCAGCTCATGACTTGTCTTTCTGTGGCAGCAGGGCCATTATTTCAATAATTGGGATGATCAGTTCTGGAAAGAAATCAAAATATTTTATTCAAATCTTTTAGATGTATTTTTAAAATATACCATAGTTTATTATTTTTCCTCTTTCTTTGGAGATTGCATTTGAAAACTGCAGCTCATCCTTAACCAATAGTAGTTTGCTTACACACAAGGGAACTGTAGCATGATATGTCCAAAATTAATAAGCTGAGAATAAAATGTCAGCAAAATTTAAATATTTTTGCTTCTCAAGGCAAAATTATTTTTTCGATCACACATTTAAAATCCGATTTACATTTCCCAAAGTAAGAACTTCTGGCATGATACCTGAAAATACGGACGTACAGAAATAGAGTACAATTTCGTCAGCATTGGTGTTTGCCTTCAGGAGCAGTGAAATCACAGATTTATCCATCAAATGCAAATCTATAAAACCTTAGCTAGCAGTGGCATTGCATAGTGGTTTGGAATTAGGCTAAGACAGTATTCTAGTTGAAGGAAGTCACATTCCTACAGGAGTATCCTTGGTGTTCATAAGACCTCTATCTTCCATCCACATTAACAAAATGCTAGAAAGTTAGGGGAAGTGATAAATTTCCTCAGAAGGAGTCCTATCTCTGGACACTACTAGGTTTTTTTTGTCCCAGACAGGATTACCCTGTGGGAGTGGTATGAACTTTCTTTGAAGGCCACAAGTTTTGCTTCAGAATGGCTCAGGCTGTTCCGAGCTGCAGGTATTTTGAAAACAAAATGAATTTTCCATACAAGGTAAAAAATATTCTCTAAGCCCTCTCGGACATCAGACTGCAGGAGCTGAACGCTACTATGCTATCAATACAGTCAGTATATTTTTCAGGAACAAAATATAAACATTGAGTTAGAACACTTAATAAAAGTGTGCTGAGTACTTTTGCTTCCTTTCTTGGTCATGGTTATGAGAAAGTGTTTGTTTAAAGGTGGAGGAAAATGAATAGATTCCCCAGACTTCCCTCCTTTGCCAGCAAATACAGTGCTCCACCTTACATTGCATAATGTGGGGAAAATGGAAAAAATAGATTCTCTTGTTAAAACATTTATTGTCTATCACTGGTTTGTTTTTTCTTTTCCTATAAATGTATGCTTAGGCCCACATTTGCTTCCACTGATTTCTACAGGGACAGCTTTAGTCCTTAGAAATAATGAGAAAGGTCTTTGGTCTAAATTCTGGACTCTCACGTGCTGGCATTAATCCCAAGCAACTTTCCTACCACTCTAATAGAAATGCTGAAAAGCACTGGGGAGTATTCTGTGCAACTGCCCTGAGGGCAAAAGCTCTTGATGTGAAGGTTAGTCAACCACCCACAGCAAATATGTGGTATTGAGAAGGATGCTACTCCAGCCTTATGCCTCTGCAAGGCTGCTGAAATGCTCAGCAGCAGCAATGAATTAGAGCACCAGAGGCTGCCGAGCAGCCAGGCACAGCAAATGAGTTAAATGACAGCTAGAAAGAGAACATGCAATTTATACATAAAGAGCATGTATGTGCTGGCTCTAGTTTCCTTCCTTCAATGAAATCTTCTCCTTAGTAGGAACTAATCCCACCACCCATCTGGAGGCTGTCTGGTAGCGTGCAAGAACTGACGGGTTTTATTCCAGTCTCTTTCCAGTAGACAGTGTTAACATAAGAAAGTCATTACTTCTTTTGCTATTGGCAAACCTGCAGTGACCTAAGAGAGCCAGGGGACGTGAACAGGCAGAGACTCGTCTAGGACAAGGAAATCTAAGCCACTGTTCAGGCAGGTAAAAGGCTCTTTGAAGAGTGAGACATGTCCCGTGTTCTGTGGATAAGGACCTCAGCCCTAGCAGGGATAACTCAGGGCTTTTCACAAGCACATCGGAAGTCTTAGGAGCAAATAAATCAGGAAGGACTTCTTTCCTTAATTTCTGGGATATGTAATGATTTTCAGGAATTGTAATGCAATGTGCATATATAACTTCCTACCAGATTCACAGAGATGGACTTTGCAATCTGATAAAGACACTGTAAAGTAAGTCCATATATTAACTTCCTATCTCTTTTTAATGAATTTCTGTCTGATCTCTGTATGTCAAACATCTGTGAGTGATTCTGCCAAAGCTCTGGGAGCTGGCTAGGAGCTACCAAGCACAAATGAAAGCATCTGTGCTCCAGATAGCACAGCTGTATGAATGGCGCTGCTCATTTGCCTGCAGAGCACACACCATGCCAGTTGTTTGACAGGATAATTGGAAGGGAGATGGATGAGAGACTCTCTAAGAGGGGCCGTGGCACACTTCAGGAGCAATTTTTCCTTTTACTCCCTGCTTTTAGGTACTGCCCATATTGCTTGAGTTATTTCAATCCTTTAATCTGATAGGTTTTATTTTATATATATTTAGTAATGACAAACATTACTGAAATGGCAAGTTCTCCTACCAGCACTGTTTTCTGTAATGATTTCTTTAGGCAGCGACTGTACAGTCTGCTACTTTGCCAGGGTCAGACAGCTCAGATTACACAGCCACCTTCCTGGATCAGCACCTAAGGATTATGTAGAAAGTTTCTATTCTCCTTCCTAGTCAGTAAAAATAACCAAAGCCAGCTTTCTTGTGATGTCCTGTGCTGAAGGGAACATTGTGGTTGATTACACAAATGTTTTTACCTTTAGTGGCTTTCTTTAAATTGTTTCATTTCACCGTATCGTGCTTAGCTCACTGACTAACCGGCTCTGCTGAGGAATAACAGATATTGACCTGTTATATTTTTCTCATTTTTGGAATAGAAACAGATTAACCTTGTCAACAAGAAAGAAAATCAATATTAAGTAAAGCTTATTTTCATCTTTCTGAAAGCTGTTTCTTCTGTATTTATAGCTCTTTTTATTTGAGATTCGTGAACATTTGTGTGGGCAAAGTTGGTCTGGCATGAAGAGTATGCAGAGAGAATCTCAGGCCTGTAACAGATTTGCTATCTCTGAATAAGATTCTTGATTAAATAAAACAAAACACAGTTTGACAGGCTGAGTTGCCTTGGCTCAAGACATGCAGACAGGGAAGAGAAACACCACCATGTACAAAACACAAAGGCCTGGTTGATGTCCCTAGGACCTTTACTAGGCAGCACAGATCTGCGAGCAGTGTGCAGGAAGATCAAAAGAACAGCAAGAAGCCAGAACCAAGTGCACAGTCAGATAATGATGGCTCTCTACTGCTTTTGACTTGTCTTTCTAAATGCTATAAAAGGAGTTTTCTGAGGGAGATTAGAATAGGAGAGGATATTGTGCTTTTGCACTAGGGTGTAAGGTATTTTCAAGCACTGGTGAGAATAAGAGTGCAAATGAAAAGAAATATAGTGAAATGTGATGAAAACACTAGAGATTCCAGAAAACAACTTCACTCCTGACCTGGAATCTGGAGGGGTATTTACAGGGTGATGGGGAATATACAGAGGGACATTTCTCTGATTCTTTCCCAAAAGAAGCTACAAATAGGAGGACGAATGAAAGTTAGACTATCTCCACACTGGTTTTTGAACTTGTGGATAAGAAATGCTTAAGCTCAACCTTAGGTGAGAGAAAGAAGCAAGACAGCAGGTAGATTCCAGCCTGAAGCAGGGGAGCCATTTGTTCTAGGAGCATCAAAGTAAATCCAGATGCATTCATTTTCAATATGTATTTTGTGACCGACAGAAATTTAATTGAATTATACTAAAACCACAGAGAGCAAAGAACCTGCACAGGAGAGACTTAACTAACACCCATCTGGGACAGCTGAAGCTTCAGTGCCCACAGGCTGTGAAGCTTTATTGTGTGGGTACTGTCCTCTCACAAGATGTTCAGTGACACCCTGATTCTCAATGAGGGCCTTAACACTGTGCTTCTTTTCAATGGGACTCTTCTTTTAATTTTCAGGTGCTCAGACTATTTTATCTTCATCTTTCCCCCAGATTTGCCTGATGCTGGCTAATGGATTTGAAGGATCCTGAGGTTAAAGGAACTGGCAGATATTCGAAGACAAAGAAACTGAAAGACATTTCACACTTTTCTTTTTTTCCCCCAATAACTAGTAGTAAAAGCTTCAGCAAGTGTTTTATAATACTATTCATAAGAACAGCTAGTGAGAAACAGCAAAAATACGGGGGGGGGGGGAATTGGAGAAAGACAAGAAAAAAGAAAGAAGCTTTATTTTTGAATGGGGGGGGGGGGGGTGGGGTTGTTTTTCAATCTGAAGGTGTCCTACTGAGATATAAAGTGACCAAACTGTCCTAATGCTTTGAGCCACCCTGAATGAAAACCAGCCTAAGCCTTCAAGGACTGTTAGCAAATGAAACCGATCATGCCATGCATGTTTTAGCTCAGTGCTCAGCTGAGTTGCATCTGTGTTAAAACCTGCATTCTACAAGTTTTCATGGCCGGAAAGCACTTGGGAGAAACTGCAGCATTCACTTTCAACTCTACTTTTAAGAAAACGTTTAGCTCTACATTTAAGAAAAACTTGTGTCTACTTTATTTCCTTATTAGTAACTATAAGCATTATAGAATTTAAATTCCCATTCCTTTTGTTTTACATACATATCTATATCCTTTTAGTTATACATTTTCCAATCTAAATTATCCATATTATAGCAAGCAATTGAAATACAAGATTACAGCAATGGCAAAATTTGGTTTTTCTAGTAGTAATATTAGACTCCATGCATCAGTGAAAATATTAATCCATATAAAATTAATATCCTTCAACTCACTAAAAATTCAAAACCATCACGAAGCCTGATTTGTTGCTTGGGCTTCTTTTTTTCTTTTGCTTGTTTTCATTCCATAGAACTCTATTCTCTTATCTCCCCAAGTAGCAACATAAGGTCATATTTTTATTCACACAGAGAAAAAGATAACGAAATTAAGAGTCAGACACTAAGTAACTAAATGGAATAGCTGTGATTTATGTCCTATAAACTAGCAAAAAGATTTTGCCTGGGTCAGAAATGCTAGAAGAATAAATCAATCCATGTCTGAAAGACACTTAAACAACATATTGAGAGAAGACTATAGTTCAAAAGAACTACTCTGTTCAATTACCAATAACATGGCAGGTTTCCTTTACACTGAAAGAACATACAGTGGCAAATGTTTCCCAGTTTATCCTGGGTTTTTTAGGACCTTAAAGTAAGAGCAGAGGAACAGAAGGGTGCCTGCAGTAGCCATTTTCCTGCAAATACAGAATCAATCCTGACAATAAATTTAATCAGCATTCTTTTTTCTTCACAAACCGCATAAAGTTAGCCTTCAAAGATAGATAAAATACATTTTGGCAGTTATAAGTGAAACGCGTGCACTGTGAGTTCAGTTCACACTGTCTAAATGAGTCTGAAGTCTGTATAAATGTACTTTATTTATAGCCAAATACTGCAATGCTTTTCTGCATAGGCTCTTACCTGTTAATATTCCTGTAGTGGCAGTGTGTACCATGTGCCCTTGGTAACATAAGAGTCTTATAAACCAGCAGAAGTCCTTCTTCTAGATCACTAACAAAGGAAAGTAAAACAAAAGGTAAAGGGCAGGTACCACACACAAAAATCCTGCCTTTCAGTCCACTTTGCACCCTCTGTCATCCACTCTCATACTGGAAATTCCTGGAGGTGTTCAAGGCCAGGTCGGACAGAGCCTTGGGTGACATGATTGAGTGGGAGGTGTCCCTGCCCATGGCAGGGGGTTGGAACTGGATGATCTTAAGGTCCTTTCCAAAACTAACTATTCTATGATTCTATAGAAAGGAGGAAAATAGCAAGGAATATGAACGTGTTTGGTGCAGGAGAGACTGAGAAGCCAGGCTGTAGACTGCAAGTACTCAGAATTCCTCACAGCGTGGCCCATGCTGTGTCACATTTAATTTCCTCAAGGGTGCTTATATTACTATTTGAGCCATGAGAACGCCACACAAAATTCTGTTTCCACATAGCCATTTTACTTGGAAAATAAATAAGATTAAAATAAATTCAATAAACTCAAATAAAAATTTAATGTTTTTTCTGTGGGTTTCTAAAAAGAGACCAGACTTTGGAGCCAGAAAGCTAGGAATGTCAGGCGCAGCGGTAGCTCGTGAGCAGCTGGAAGGAGTTTGAGGCTCATTAAGAGTCATTGTTTTTCTGAATTGGAACAGTTTAGCAAAATGATGTACTTATTTCCGTATTACTGTCCAGTGTACCTAGCTCTTTCTGACAGCTTTGTTCTCACACAGTTTAATTCTCCCCTGATCTAAAATCTGTGCTGAAAGCAGAGTGGTGCCAAAACAGCTAACATGAAGGGATTTGCCTCCTTTGCGGGAAATTAAACTTTTTGCTTTTGAAGGATGAAAGCCACAGTTCACATTTTCATAATCTAAGAAAATAAATTTATCCCTGAATTTTTAAAGTGAAAAATCTGAGGTAGGGGGTCACTGGTAGTTGGCTGTGGCTTCCAGGAGTACTTACATACGGCACTGCTAGCATTTTAAAACCGAAGGTATCTGACCGAATGCCGAATGCTCAAAGACATGAACAGAGCCACCTACATCCATACCATTGTCACTTTCAGGCACTAAATCCCTATTATACTCCAGAATTGTCCTATTGCCAAGCTCCCTCAGAGCACCCCTATGAGCTTGGCCCTGCTCAGGGATAAGCCAGCTACCCGTTTCCAGGGCTGAGTGGCCGAGTTTCTCCTTCACCAATTGCCCACTGGCCAGCAGATCAGGCAGTCACCAGTGAGCGATGTGCTGTTTCCAAATGCTTGTGTTTAGGAACAAAGATGTCAAATCAGGTCTGCCACACTGTTGACATAACTCTGTCTCTCCTAGGACATGGTGTAAGCTGACAGAAGTAGCTGTGTAACTGCACGGCTATAGAAAGTACAGATAGATGAAAAAACTGCTCCCCAGTGGTTTAGAAGACTAAACACAATACTAAAAACAAGTGACTCATTTGATGCAATTTTAGCTATGTCAGGAACCTTTTCTATAGCTTAAGTGAAATCACATCAACCTTCCATTTTGTTAGAGCCATCTGTAGCACAGGACCAGTGACAACTATTGCTGTCTTCACTGATCTAATATCGGGGGTACACTGATTAATAGAAAAGAGTTGAAGAGATGCAAATGGCGTTTGGGTTCCAACAAAAATTGTTTTACTCTGCCATTTGTGTTGGTTTTACGGCAGTACGTGAAGTACTGGCTATGCTACATGCTGCAGAAACACACGGCCATGGGCACCCCCTGCCTCAGAAACCTAACTGTGTGAGCCTGACAGTGATGAAATGTAAGTAGCCATTTCAGAAACAAAGCACCAGGTGTGAAAAGTTATGTAGCCGTACTGATTTCGTCCTGATAGCTCTTGGATCATTCCTTATTCTCCTGAGAAATACAGCTTGGCTTCAGAAAGGCAGGGTGGTGCTGATCCCAAGCCATTTAATGGGAGAGTCTAAAGATCCATTTTGCTGATTTGCTCTAATAGTTTTCTTTTATTTGCCAGACAGAAACTAGTTACTTAGCATCAAAAGGTTTTGAAGGCTCAAAATCCTCAAGTTAGCCAAAGCTTTAGAGAAAAAAAAAGAGATAAGGCAGCATGAGCAGCCTCCGTGGGGAACACCTCTTCATCAGATTGCAGTTGATTTGGGATCAGCAATAGTATGTTGTGAATACACTCATTCAGATTCCCTTGGCTGAACAAATGTCAACGCCACAGACGTTCTGAGGGATCAGCATGAAAACTGAAGGAGAAAATAGAAGGATCCTGAGTATGCCATATCCCTCAAAAAAACATAAAATAATCAAATGGGATCCAGAAATACACACACACTCCTGTATAGCAGCCTCTTTTCAACCTGACTGATCTTGTACAATTGAAATCCCATACACGTCCATTTAGCAGTGCTGTCCTTAGCTTAGTTACAAACTAATCTCTTACATGCTTCTCCTGCTTGTTCAGAAGAGCAAAGATTTTGTGATACCTTTAGGTTATGAGTTTCTCCATTCCCCTTCCTTCCTTCCATACATTAAAAAAATATTTGAACATTTGATGGCATTCTGTCGTGGGTTCAGCAGTAGCAGCCCTTTTTCTCCTTCTTTGTAGCTGGTGCAGTGCTGTGTTTTCGACTTTAGTCTAAGAACAATGCTGATAACACTACAGATGTTTTAGTTAGTTACTAAGTAATGCTTACTCTGATCAAAGACTTTTCAGTTTCTCATGCTCCGTAAGTGAGGAGGGGCATGGGAAGCTGGGAGGAGGCAGAGACTATGACGCCTGACCCAAAATAGCCAAAGCAGTATTCCATACTACAGCATGTCATGCCCAGTATATAAACTGGGGGGAGTCACCTAGAAGCCCAGATTGCTGCTTGGGTCAGGCTAGGTATCGGTCAGCGGGTGGTGAGCAATTGTACTATGCATCACTTGTGTTTATTTTTTTCTTTTCCTTTTCCCCTTTTAGTTTTATATTCTCTTCCCTTGTTATTTCCCTTATCATTTTTCTTAGTGGTGGTAGCAGCAGTGATTTGTGTTATACCTTAGTTACTGGACTGTTCTTATCTCAGCCCATGGGTTTACATTCTTTTGATTCTCCTCCTCATCCCTCCTGGAGGGGCATCATACATACATACATACACAGTAAAGGGGGGAGTGAGCAAGTGGCTGCATGATTCTGAGTTACCACCTGGGCTTAAACCATGACATATACCCCCCCAAGCAAGAGATATATCTGTGGTACAGCATCCAGTACAAAGAAGTTCTGACTCAGCTGTGGTATTTAAAAAGTATAGTGAAGATTTTAATTCATGATTATTTTTCCAGAACCAGCCATGCATACAGAATACCAGTGATATTTGCTCTCCTGAGTAAACCAGATCACAGTTCTACAAAAGTATGTTTCCTCCTCATGAGTCAGAAAGCGTTAATTTATTCAGTTAAGTACAGTGCAAACTGAGACAAAGGAACACTTCATCTTTCAAAAATATCTTCCACATAGATCAATATAAAATGTTCAACAGTTTCATTACTTCGGGGTCTGGACAAGATCAAGTCCTCTGTTACTCTACGCAAACAATTGCAGTGAGAGCATAATTTTAGATTCATAAAATGTTTTAAAACTTTGGCACTAGGCAGATTTATTACTTTTATCTATTTGTAGCAGGACCGTACTGTGATACATATTTTTTGGGCACCTTAGACAGTGTATGCTTAGACAGAGGATGCTTCACAGAGTTTCCAGGGCAATGACTAAACAACAGTTTTGCGTATTATGGTGAATAAAAAACAATGACATTAACTGCATACACACTTTTATGAATATTATATCCTGGATTATGAAGATTTCATAGTGATAGTAACAAACAGTACAAGAAAGATTAATCAGCTCTGTGCTACTAAGATATTCCTCATGTGATCTGTCAGAGCAGAAATACATATGTTCAGTACTAAGATTCCAAAATATCAGGATGTAAAATAATACCTGTTTAACAGATATTAACCCTACACCTCAGTAAGATAAAATTAAAAAGAAGCAAACTAAGGAAAACATGTCTTCAAATCCCAGACAAGTTTCTGAAGACAGAAGATAAGCAAGCACTATTCCATTATTTAATAAGGAAATTGCAGATCATTTTGCCTGGCATCAATGTCAGGAAAACTGATGGAAAGGCTGGCACAGGAAGAAATCAGTGTACAATTAAAGGATGACAGTACAAGCAATGCCAGTCAGCACAGAAAGTTAGTTTTGTCAGAAAAAAGCCCCAACTTCCTATTTTCCCATGAGATCATGAATTAGTTTGATAAAGGAAACTTCTCTAGGATTTCTGTAGGGCTTTAGCTCATGACCTTCACAGCATATTTTGTAAGACCCCCAGCAATGTGTGCTATCACTGTGGTCAATACTAAATGGACCCAAACCATTCTGAATGATCTAAACAAAACTATAAAATTATTGCTGGAAAAAGCTGCAGATTACAAAAATGATAGATAAACTAATGAGAAGGGCAGGCCATTAAAAGAGACCAACTAAGATCACTAAGTGAAGTCTGGACTAGATTTTAACACAGAGAAGAAAAAGTTGTTTGTTAAAAGAACAAAGCCAATTGAAAAGCAGTGACTGAAAAGAAACAATACCCAAGCAACATGTTCTCAGAGCAAAGAGTGAGCAAAAGTTGCTCTTATTGTACAGCATGTGGGATAGCTGGTAGGAGTCATTGCTGCTAGTAACACCTCTATGTGGTTTCAGAGAGATCAATACTAGGAAAATGTGGTGAAAAAAACCCAGAACACCTCCAAATAGCCAAAAGTTTTCCTAAGAGAAACAATACTAATAATTTGTGATGACAGGGAGTCACAGGAACTCAAATTGTTAGCTTAGTATGTAAGTTCTCCTGGAAGGCATGCTAAGGCACATGAAAGACAAGGTGGTTGGTGATAGCCAGCATGGCTTCACTAGGGGGAAATCCTGCCTGACCAAACTGGTGGCCTTCTATGATGGGGCTACAGAACTGATGGACAAGGGTAGAGCAGTTGATGTCATCTACCTGGACTTGTGCAAAGTGTATGACACTGTCCCACATGACATCTTTGTCTCTAAGTTGGAGAGAAATCAATCTGATAAGTGGACCACTTGGTGGATAAAGAACTGGCTGGATAGCCGCATGCAAAGAGTTGTGGTCAATGGCTCAGTGTCCAGCTGGAGACCAGGAACGAGTGGTGTCCCTCAGGGATTGGTGCTGGGATCAGTCTTGTTCAACATCTTTGCTGGTGACATGGACAGTGGGATTGAGTGCGCCCTCAGCAAGTTTGCCAATGACATCAAGCTGTGTGTTCTGTTGATACGCTGGAGGGAAGGAATGCTATCCAGAGGGACCCTGACACACTTGTGAGGTGGGCTGATGCCAACGTTATGAAGTTTAACCATGCCAAACACAAGGTCCTACACCTGGGTCGGAGCAATCCCAGGCACAGCTACAGGTTGGGCAGAGAAGAGATTCAGAGCAGCCCTGCGGAGAAGGACTTGGGGGTGTTGGTGGATGAGAAAATGAACATGAACCCCTTTTCTCTGCTCTTGTGAGACCTCACTTGGAGTACTGCGTGCAGTTCTGGTGTCCTCAACATAAAAAGGACATGGAACTGTTGGAACAAGTCCAGAGGAGGCCACGAGGACGATCAGGGGACTGGAGCACCTCCTGTATGAAGACAGGCTGAGAAAGTTGGGGCTGTTCAGCCTGGAGAAGAGAAGGCTGTGTGGAGACCTCATAGCAGCCTTCCAGTATCTGAAGGGGGCCTATAGGGATGCTGGGGAGGGACTCTTCATGAGGGACTGTAGTGATAGGACAAGGGGTAATGGGTTCAAACTTAAACAGGGAAAGTTCAGGTTACGTATAAGGAAGAAGTTCTTTACTGTGAGGGTGGTGAGGCACTGGAATGGGTTGCCCAGGGAAGTTGTGAATGCTCCATCGCTGGCGGTGTTCAAGGCCAGGTTGGACAGAGCCTTGGGTGACATGGTTTAGTGGGAGATGTCCTTGCCCATGGCAGGTTGGAACTAGATGATCTTAAGGTCCTTTCCAAACCTAACTGTTCTATGATTCTATGATTCTATAATACCAAGCTGTTGCCAAGATGCCACATCTAAGGGTGGCCATATTTGCAGGAACATAGCCTACAAGGTACCTCAAATATCCCTTCCACTTCATTGTGACTGATACACATTCAGCTGAATTAGTTCATCCAGGTTGGTGAGACACCACAGAAATGATAGAAACAGTCTGGGAAAATCTGTCCAAAATGAAAAAGGATGATCAGAGTGCTGGAAAACATAATGTTCAAGGAAGAATTGAAAGATATGGCACTGCTTAGCTTAAAGGAGAAAAGGCTAAGAGACTTGATGACAGTCTTCAAAACTACTCTGAGACTTCCAATACAAAGTAGAAAAGGTTAAAATCTGAGCATAATGCTCCTCTGACATATTAAATGCTAATATGTTAAACTCAAATTCTGAATTAATTTTTTTGTGAGATAAAGTTAGACGGTATTTTCCAGACAAATACCTGTGTATTACAAACAACTTTGAGAAGCTGCTGTTTTCCTGAGCTTAACAATAATTTTTCATGGTACTTTGATTGACGTAAATGCTCAATCACATTCAAATAAAAATAGAAGGAAGCTACTATTTTACATGGCTTCCTGCAGCACACATGCAATGTTATCCCAGAGGATAAAGCAAGTTATGCAATGTGTGAGCAGCTCAGCATAGCTATGTTTATTTGGGAAGCATTTCCAGTAATTATTTGGACTGGACTGAGAGAATAAACTGATAAGACATTCTTGTGGTTTAGTATTTTAATCACTAAAAGTAACAATTCGATTTTAAATTAATCACATTTGGTTACTATTTCACTCTCATTATGCAACTTAAATACTGGAAAGGAAATAGAAACTTGCTTTACTAATATTAGGATTCTTCCACTGTGTGTGTGTTTGCATATGCATGTTAAAGTGCTGGCTAATAAAAGAAGCAGAATAGTTTCCTCTACCTTATTATATTCTAGCATTACTGTCTTGTCCTGGGTTCAGCAGCAGCAGTCATTTTTCTCCTTCTTAGTAGCTGGTGCAGCGCTGTGTTTTCGACTTTTGGCCTGGGAACAGCGCTGATAACACTGATGTTTATAGTTACTGCTTGGTAATGTTTTGGTCTGACCAAGGACTTTCTGAGTCTCATGCTCTGCCAGGGAGGAGGGGAAGCCGGGAGGAAGCAGAGACAGGACACCTGACCCAAACTGACCAAAGAGGTATTCCATACCACAGCACGTCATGCCCAGGATGGAAAAAAACTGGGGGCAGGAACCTGGAGGAGTTCAGTTCGCGGCTGGGTCGGGCTTGGTATCGGGTGGTGAGCAGTTGTATTCTCTTTCCTATATTTCCCTTGTCATTATTATTATTGGTGGCAGTTTGTGTTGTATCTTAGTTACTAAACTGTTCTTATCTCAACCTGTGGGAGTTGCATTCTTTTGATTCTCCTCCCCATCTCTCTGGGAGCTGGGGGGAAGAAAGAGGGGGAAGTGAGTGAGCAAACTGCGTGATTTACGGCTTAAACCATGACATGCCTAAACTTGTTTTAGGAACCAAAATGGACCAACTCTTTTTCCAGATTTAAAATCTCATAGAATTAGAGCCAATTCCCAGTTCTTAGCAAAGCTAAATGCTACTCCAATTCACCTAGTAAGTCAGATAAGTAAGTCAACTAGAAGACTAAAGTCTTCTCTTTCAAAGGGAAACAAATATACAGTTCTTTGAGCGTAAAATATCAGATACAAACTTCTCCAATTGCGTATTTCATATCTGTTCTTACTGATTATCATGAGTTAGCGGTGTTTCTAATTTATGTGCCTGGCACAGACAAAACCCCTGATCTTTCTTACCTCCTTACATGACAGTAGTTTTGAAAGATGCAAATGAAGGACTTGAGCTAGTCTTTCTGACAGAAAAGCTTTCCCATCAACCAGTCCTGTATAGAATGGCCTACTGCAGGAAAAGGATTTGGGCTTCCAAACTGAGCTCTAAAGCATGTTGCTTTGCTACAAGCAGCTTTTAAAATTGAACTGGACATAACTATTTGTATGTCATTACTACAAATCCTTTTCAGGTTTATAGCTGCTGCACATCAATTCTATCATCAGAGTTCTGGAATCAAACTGGAAAGCTGGGTATGAGCTAAGATACACAGAACATTTTCAGAGCACTTTGGAAGCCATCTTACGGAAGACTTTTTCCACTTTTACCATTCATTACTAAGTTTTGCTTGGCCTCCATCCCCTCCTGCCACCTTCCAAATGAAAACAGCATGTTCATTATTATTCATGGAAATCCATCAGATATAGAGAAAGTATCTCTTCAGCCCCCCAGCTGTTCAGTTTTTATTTATTTTGGGAAAGGCTGTGCTATTCTTTGCTTGGGTAGCAATCGTTTGAACTGCTGCTTTGCCACTGAATCCACAGGAAGACAGTAATTTGCCTCGGTTTTGCAGATTCTTATCTAGAGGCTAAGTAATGGTGTGGCTGTTAGCCCCAACCAAAGCACACAATACGGTGGCAGTGCCCAGCTTCCCCTGCTTTCTGTACACTGGCCCTGCCTGGGCAGCTGTCCACAGTAGAGGCAGCTTCACCCAACACCACTCAGCACCTTGTGGCATGAAGTCCACAGATGCTGCATGCTTCTCAGCTAGTTTAGTGCTTAATATTACATATTTACAGTGCTCAGTACAATATCTGTTCTTGTGGGGCTTATTAGGATGTTACTCCAGTATCAATGCTTATTTCTGCTAGTGCTACTCCTAATTACATGAAATTAGGTGCTATGTATTGCAGCTGACTTAATTGCATTATTACCTTGTTATTCTCCTATGAGACACAGAGAAAATCCTCTTACTTTTTAAATACCAGTAAGTAAATCATATATTTGCATTCATCCTTTTGCAAACAAACTAGTTCTGCCTCTTTACAGAGAAGGTATTTCCATACATGTTGTTATTCTCATTTTTCCCTGTCTCAATCCCCTCTGACAATTCTGCTATTGCTTTTTGAGATGGCATGAGCAGTACTGGGATCAATATTCCTTATGAGACCATTCAGAGAATGGCATTTTGGACAGTCATAAAATCTGCATGTTATAATTGTATGTTTTACAGTTTTGTTATACCTCTTAAGCATTCTAATGTATGTTATTTTCCAAAAGCTTTGCCTATCTTAGAGGCTTTTCTTGCCATGTGTATTGTAGCCTCAGAATCCTTTTCCTCAAATGAAACAGCAATTTAGAAATCCCTGAGTTACATGACATGCTTATTTTCTTTTTTCTAATATACCACACTCCCAGGTTTTGCTACTAAACATGGGCCTCATTTATTGCCATGTTGTCTGTTTATGCAGCTTGCTCGGTAATTCTGTATTTCACTGCTGAAAGATTTCTTTTTGCCTTGAAGAGCAGCTTGACTCTTGCAGTATGTCTTAACTGGTTTAGACTTTATCTTTGCATTTGCTCTTTGGTCACCATGTATATTTCTCGTGAGACTCCTTTTATAACAGAGTAATGTTCATGTAAAACTTCCCTTTCTGTGTGTCTCACATCGTACACTCTTACAGCCAAAAGACACACATGTCCGAGTGAGCATTATGAACAGATGTGACACACGGATGCAGAAGAGAAAACTTTTCAAGAAGCTCGTGGAGAGGCTCTTAATCCCTTTGCTGTGAAGGTCCTGCTGCTGCTCCTCCTCGGGCTGCAGAATCCCACCTCTCTCTGAGTCTTTTATAAGTGCAGCAACAAAATCGCTAAGGTGTATAGGGATGGCTGTTCTATCTGAAGTGCACTGCCTTGCATGCACTGAAAGGGATTTAGGAGCAGCACAAAACATTTCATGTGATGTTACTCAACTGATTACACAGAATAATTTTAAATACCCTGTTTATCCCTTTCCCGAGAAACATGCTGCTACTTGTTATTGCTATCTTACCTTCAAAGAGACTGCATGTGATGACACAGGAAATCAAACATGTGCATCACGCTTTGTGCAAGTTCTTTTGTAAATGCAGCACTGCAAATTATTATAAATGTGTGCACATGTATGTCTTAGAATGGAAATATAATACATGAAAGTGATGCTCAGCATTAACCAAAATTTCAATCCTTACTGCCTAATAGTAGAGAAAGTACGAGCTTGTGAGTTGAACATCCTCAAACCAGGCTGTGCTTATTAAATGTCCCAAATAGATCTAAAAGCCTCAGTGTAGGCATGAGGACTGAAAAGCCATGGCTTCAGTATTCATAGCCCAGCTGAGGTCTGTCCAAGATCATATATTGACACCCAACAGTGAAATACTCTATAGCGACATCCAATTTACCACTTTTTTTTTTTTTTAAGCAGGCTGAAGAGAAAATTACTGTGAAATGGGGACGGGAGAGAAAAAAAATCCCTTTGCCAGACTGCAGGAGAACAATTTACTTCTTCATCGCTTTTTTTCCCCAGCCCCGTGGGGACCGCCTGGGCCAACCGCTCCCGCTCGGCTCCGGCGCACCAGGGCGGCGGACCCACCTCCTTTCTCAGCCCCTCTTCGCCTGCCTCTGGGCACCGCAGGGGCAGGCGGGGCGGGGCCGGGGCGCGGCAGCCCCCCGGGGCGCTGCGAGGCCGCGGCGGAGGTGGAGCTCCAGCTGGAGCCGGCTGTCCGTCGCGGGACGGGCGGACAGGCCGGAGATACGCTGAGGTGGTGGTGCCGGCGCGGCTCTGGGGCGGGACATCGGGCTTCCTGCTGGCCGCGCACCTGGGAGCGGAGCTGGGGCGCCGGCCCTCTGGGGCCGAGGGCATCGGCAGCAAGGGGTGAAACTGAGACTGGGGAGAGCGACCGCAGCAGCCGCAGCAGCGGCAGGAGGCGGCAGAGCGGCGGCGTGGAGCATGGAGCGCATCTGCCCCCCCCCGCCGGAGCAGGAAGCAGTGGAAGCGTGGCTGGACGATCACGGCGACTTCACCCGCTCTTACTTTGTTAGGAAAGCTACTAGGTAAGACCGGAACGGCAGTGGACAAAGGCAGACCCTTTCTTCCCAGCAAAACGTCGCTCTTCCATTAACCTTAGCTGTCTACAAAGAAAATAAAGGGGGAAAAAAGCGATTTCCCCCTCCCCCCCTCACCAAAAGCGCAAAAACTCAAACCGAGCAGCAGCTCCAGCCGCCGCCGGGCACATGCCGCGGGCTCCCAGGCCGAGCCGCCGTGGTGCTGCGAGCGGCGCCAGCCCCAGCCCGGCCCTCGGGGGTCCGCAACGTCCCCTGCCCGGGGTTCGATTTATTTATTTTGGGGTCTCCGTGGTTTAAAACAGACGTAGCCAACTGTCTGCGAGTAGCAAGCAATACGTTTTTCCCTGCCCCGCCAACTAAACAGAAGTATGTCAAAGCCTCAGATAACATCTCTCCTCGGGAGGGCGCGTTGTGTCACCGCTGTCCCTGAACAAAGCGCTGCTCTTCAAGAGCTCAGTCGCCCCGCGGGTTCGCCGCCTTTCTTGACATCTCGGCGGCCGTCGGGAGGTGGGGGCGGTGCGTTATCCCCGCGGGAGCTGACCCGAGGAGCGGGGCGAGCACGGCCGCTGAGCGGAGCGCTCTCCTGTTGCCGGGGTCGTCGTGCTGCACCCCGCGGCTGCATCCCGCTGCCCTCTCCTCCCTGCAGCCCTGGGGAAGGGCAGCAAGCGGGGGATCGCCGGCCCTGGACGCGCGGGCAGGGGCAGAAGGGCAGTCTTCCCGGCAGGGGCAGAGTGCCCAGCAGGGGGCAGCCTCCCAGTAGGGGCAGAAGGGCAGGCTCTCATTAGGAGCAGCGGCGAACCCGGCAGGGGGTAGCGCGGCGCAGGCGGAGCCGCTGGGCGGGAGGGTTTAAGGAGGGGGGAGAGGCTGCCCCGCGCCTGGGCTCGGTGCTGGTTCTCGCAAAGAGCCTGATGGAAAGACCTGGAGAGCTCATCTGGGCTTTTCTCCCCTGGCTTGACATGTTGCCTTTTGGAGATAAGACGAGGTATTTGCTAACCGCCGTCACACTTAGGCAGTGGGACTTCAAGTTGAAATTGAGTAAATTCCGCTATTTTTAGAAGTGGAGTCAGGTTTCCATTTTGAATATTTTCCGATAAACAAAGCAGTGGGGATGCAGAGCGCCGGCGGTCTGCAGCTCCCACGGTACATCTTAGCTGAGAGCTCGGGTTAGTAAGTCCTGTGGCTGGTTCCTCGCACACGCTTCCCTCCTCTCTGCTTTGCTCTTCTGCTTCTGAGCCGCTGGCACCATCTGCTCACCGATGCTGGTTTCCTGCTGTCCCAGATCACTTAACAGGGCTGGCTGGATGCATTCAGAGCGGGGTTTTGCTGCTGCTCCTGTCTGCATGGGATGGGGTGGTAAGAAGAGAAATCCCCATTAATAATTGACTCGCAGCAAGCCTGAAAGCTTCAGGGCTCACCTGCTTTCTTGTGACCATCTGTCGTGCAGTCTCCTCTCTTTCTTAGGTTAATTTAACAGAAAAGTAATAAAGATGCCGTTTAAAATGTCTTTTAATGTTGGTGGGTTTTAAAGGCTGTGCATAGATGTTGGATGCATAGATGTAAGTAGTTAACCTTGATCTTCTTCAGAACAATAGGGCATGGTGTGTAGTTGAAGGGTAGCTTGTTTGCCCAGGAAATAGGGTGTTAGCAGCTTTGAGAAGTCGCATTTTATTAGTTCAGCCTGTCACATTTCCTTTGGAAACTAGAAATAGCATTGAACAAATAGGAATGCTAATTAATAGTACGCACTGTGTCAGATTTGTTTCCCCACGGACCCACGGAGAGGTTTGGTTCGTCTTTTCTTTTTTTCTTTTTTTCTCTTTTCTTTTAATACTGAGACACAGTTTGCTGTTTGTGTGGGTCTGAAATAGGCAGTGGTCGCATACAGTTTGGGCACGTCTCTGTGATAGCAATGCTCTCGATTCTACAGGAGAACTATTGACCGAGTTCTTGCTTGGCCACAGTTTTAGGATGTTTTTGAAGTGATGAAACACTGGATTTGTCTCAAAAGTCTCTTCTCTGCTGTCTTGCATGTATAGTTTGGGGTGGTTTTTGGAATTTTTTTTGTCTTTATGGTATAAATAGAAAACTATAACTAGATTTTATCCACTAAATGCTGTAAAGCTGAGCAGTTTGAAGGAATTGATGTACTTTACAAAAGGTTGAATGTTCTATACTGTAGTGTTATTTAGAACATGAAAACATTTAACGTTAAGTGTTAACTTTTCATGTTAAGTGCCCAAATATTTAATACTGTGCTTTGTTTTAGTGGAATCCTTCTACAACGGCAATACATTGAGCAAAGACTACGCAGTTAATGTTTTGTCACTTGGCATTATATTTACTCTGTCAAGTAAAGCAGAGTTTTTGAACTAGTTTCAGCTGTTCTCTAGTCTTAATTTACTGCTTCTCACTTTTTATTTTGCTTCATAATAAGCTAAAGTCCTCATGGGTGCTAAAAGCAATAGTCCAAAAGGAGAGTTAATTTGGCACCTTTCAGAGCACAGAGGCGTATTCTACTTCATACTGCAAGGCACAATTGCAAATGGATAGTTTCTGTCTCAGCTTCTCAAATAGTTATACGCAGGAATAGGAAAAGATGACCAGAGCAACTGTTTACTACAGAGTAATAAAAGCCCTTTCCACTGATAGTAATGAACTTTGAATCAAAGCCTAATTTAGCAATTTTATGACAAGTATTATTTTTTTCTCTGTGACTAATTACTTCCCATAGTGTTTTATACAGTAGTTCTTTTGTTAATTCCCACAAAAATGTTTTAATTAGGTGTCTAAATAATACTTATCAAAGAAATGCTTTGGGTGCTTTTATGCCGCAGATTTGTTTTGTTGGTTTTGGGAGTTTTGGGGGATTTTTTTTTAATTTTTTAAGTATAGGGGTCAGATCATGTCATGCAGTCATAGGATAGTTCTGTTTCTTCTAAATGGAACCTGTTGTTCCGTTTTGCATAGGTCAGTGATATTAGTATCAGTTTTCAGGGTTTAGATAAAAGTTGTATTTTCTGCCAAGGTGGCACTTCAAAAGAAAACATTTCTTTTCCTTCACAATCAGCTTGTGTTAGCTATTGTTCTTAACTTGACAGCGATTAGAAAAATCTGTCTTCTGGATTCTTTGGGAGAAGGGCTGCAGGTTATCTACTTAACAGATTTGTTTCTGCTTTCCCCCTCTCTAAAAGGTGGTGTAGAAGAAAAGTATATGCCTTGTATTTTGACCCTGCAATGCCTCGAGTTTGATAGCATCTACAGGCGGGCCACATCAGTGCCTTCCTCAAGTCTTTGGTGGCTAAGTGCCCTGACATATTCTGCAGTAAACCTATGGTGACTGACTTCCACCTGTACAACACAAGGTTGCAATCCTACAAGCATATAATCCAGGACAATAGCTTTACATTGCTCCCTCCTTTGAATAGAATAAACTGTGATCCCTTGAGTAGGAAGTGACAGAATCAGTTATTACTTTATTTTGTAGCAGGGATACAAGTGGAATACAGTGATATCAATAGCTGTAATTCATTCGGTATTATTACAGTATGATCAAAGTGCAGAAAAGCAAAGAGGAAGTATGTCACCAGCGCATGCTGGTGACCAGCTGAATATTGTTGACTAAGTGATGCTGTGTGCTGTTTGACAAACCTGGCTGGAGAGTTTGGTACTGCATGCTTAGGGGCTCCAGTGTTTCTAAATACCTAGCTCCTACTAAATTTTAGCTATTTATTCCTTCCCCCACCCCCCCCCACCCCCCACCCCCAGCTCCTCTTGCTATTTTTGGCCCCTTCCAAAGTTCCAGAATTGGCTATTATGGTCTGGCTTCCTGGAAAGCAGAAACGTTTTGAAGTGAAATGATTCTTCGTTTAGACTGTGGTTTATGTTTACCCAACTGTTATATGGCTCTTTGTAGCTGCTGCTACAAATACAATTGTTCTAACTAGACACTATAGAGACATGATTTTTTTTTTTTGGTGACAAAGTTGTACAGCATTTATGGCTGAATCCACATTCTTTTGGTTTTCCTGAAGTTTATCTTTTTATGTTTCTTTCAGAAAAACAGTCTATGCATTGCCATGTTCAAACATAATACTTGTTTTAAATCCCTATGGAATACTTCTGCATTTCTAACATCTTCTTTGTCCCTACTCTTAAAAATATGGGAGTGATTCTCTCTTAGTACTCTTTGAGATCAGAAGCATACTGCCAAAATAGCCAAAGTAAAAGTTCTCCTCTCGATTAGTGGCAACTGCAGTTTCAGTTTTTGTTTGGTTTCCTAAATGTATGTATGGCGTGATAGATACAAATTGTTAATCTAGGTCTTGTATGCCTTTCACTGGGAGTAAGGTTATTTGGTTATAAATACATCTTGGCTTATTAGCAGGGTTGGGAAATATTTTCAAATGAATTCAGGTGGGTTTGTATTTGGATAAAGAAATGTCCTTAATAGCATGGTACTTCATAGTCCTTAATTTAGGATTCCAGAAGTGGCATTTACTGGAAAAACTGTACTTTGCTGGAATTCAGAGATTGCACAACTTGAATATATCAATTACATTTATTACTTTGGAAAAACTCAAGTACAGTCGTTTGGGTTTATTTTCTTCCTCATGGCAGGTGGACAACCAGTTTGTAATGTGCTGTCTAGAGTACTAAATTATTTAGGATATTTGCCTTCTAATCTCTGTGTCTAGAGGGCTTTTAAAAAAGCTCTTTCATTTTGAGCCAGCTATTTGAAGTTCAGTCTCATAAATATTATATGCCATATGCATTATGTTATTGTTTTGTTTGGTAATATACATGTGCTTAAGTTTCTTCCTAATTGAAAGAAAATTAATTTTTGGAGTAAGTGTATGAAGATTCGGATTTTCAAAGACAGAGCTATCGAAGATTTTCTGCATTGAAATGTGCTTTGGCCTGTATTTTTTCTTCAAGACATATTGCTGACATACAAATAGCAATCCTAAAAATAGACAGGTATGAGCCATATTCATCCCTAGCATGACCTTAGTAAGTAGGCAGTGGGTTTTAAACTCTGTGATTGAAGAACTACTAACAGTTTTCTGGTAGAGGCACAGAATCCTATGGAAATTGTTCAAATACTGCTGAAAGGGGTCTTGCTTTTCGAAGTTATCCTGAGCAAAGCATGTACAAGAGGACTGCAGACCACTGATTCTTCCAACCATGGCTTGAAAACCACAGGAAGTGGTGGTATTAATGCAGGGATCAGAATATTTTCTCCCACTTACTTGCTTTTATTAGATGCTAACAGAGCTTTTCCAAGAATGAAGTACAGAAAAAAAATTGATTTCTATGAAATCTTGGAAAGTTTTCTTGTTGGTTTAGCAATCTCCATAATTGTACCACTTACAAATAAGGTGTCTGTGTCTCTATGCCTTTCTTGATAACTGCAAAGTATTAAGATCCTTCCAGAATATGTTGAACTCCAGATTCAAAAAGCACTCAAGAAGGTAAGGAATGTTACTCACATTCATGAAGTTGTAAATGTGATTAAGTATTTTTGGCATTTATTCTTGGAAATAAAGCTAGTAGTGTGCTAGGTTATTTTGGAAACACTCTCTAAACCAATTACTATAGACTGAAGAAATTGTCATTTGAGAAATAGTAAAAAATCACTTACTAGCTTACTAGCAATTTACATCTTTAATCCCCCAAAAGCTGAACTCCTACACAGAATTTTTGGTGTGAAGACACACTAGTCAGCAGATAGTACTCTGCAGTTATAAGCAGAATGTGCTTTCACTACATAACATGTGCCTTAGGTAATAAATAAACGTGCATGCACAATACATGAATTAAAGTACAACTGGTAAACCTTAGAGAACAGGTACAAAATAATGTGGGGTGAACTACTCTAACAGTTAACCTGTCCTTTTGCTTTCTGTTAATTTCAGGATAACTTTGTTCTCATATTATAGTACTTTTGAGAATGCCAACAGCAGTTTGAAATCTCATTTCCATTTTTTTTGCTCTTACTAGGAACACTTTAGAGGACAGGGTCAAATTTCTGGCAACTAGGAAGATAAGTGGAGCTGAGGCATACATTGACTCTGTGAGTGATGAGAAAGTTCGATACCTGTCTTATATTTCCAAACTTGTAGAAGCTCATGAAAGTTTTGTGTTGGGCATCTGTTGATGAACCATCCATCACGTGAGGAGGAAATTCATGTCTTTGTATGGGATTAGGACCAAGACCACATATATAAAATGAAAACACTGATTGAGTCTAACTTTGAGGCTGAAGTGAGACTTTCATAGTGTGTGGACATGGTGCTACCTCTCTACACAAGGACAAAATGCATGATACATCACCTGTGATGTCTTCAGATCAAATGAAGTGTATCATAGCCTGTGTTCATGCCTATTTGACTGGTAGATTAAAGCTCAGTTATGTAGGAATATGAGACTCAAGAATTACAAACAAAGCAATTTTAGATAATACTACATTCTTGATTTGAGCTAATATGCTACCGCCTATTTTCATTTTCACCATTAAAGAGGAAGCATTTTGCTTTTGTCATGAATAAATATAATTCATGACAGAATACAAGTCTCTCCCTTACTGGCAAAGAAGTATACAGTACAATTACATGGAATGCTTTCTCATTTATGCATTTATATAATTTACTTGAACACAAGCAAAAGGGAAAAAAAAAGGAGCGGGGAGCATGAAATGCAAACCCAGCTATTTACGAAGTGCCAGAAAAGAAGGCCAGCTCAAGTGGCCCTTGTGAATAGCTCAGTGGCTGTAACTTTGTATTAGCTCTGGCACTGAAAATATAGCCACAAAATATATTTGTTTAGTAAAAGATATATATTTTCCCATTTATTTGTGCATTATGTTGAATTCAGCCCAGCACTGAGAGCCATCCTAAAGCCTCTGCGCTACTTAAGTCCTACTTAACCTGTATTTTAGGAATTTAAATGGAATTGAAGTGGTGCCTGACTTCAGTGACATCTCAAGGCAGGTGTGAACTTAACTTTTAATCCGTCTTTTCACCAAAACCATCAGCATTGTCCTATTGCTTTCCACAACAAAATCATTAGGTACATAGTTATTTTTAATTCTTTGTGCTTGGAACAAGAAGCTCAAAAATAGGAAGAGAAATAAAGGTCGTGTTTTAGAATTTGACCTTCAATCCCCAAGAATTCTGTCTTTATAGTGTGAGTAGAAAGACCCTTATATGGAGGAAAGCTGTTTTGTGGAAAGCTAAACTTGCAGCTTAGTTGTTAAAGAAAACTTGAAAATAACCACGAATAGGCCTGTTAGTAGGCGTCCTCCATTTCAAATACTTTTGCTTCGAATAATAAAGGAACCTCTGCCTCCTATTTTAGAAAATAATATGAGCGTTCAGACAAGGTTTACATTGTTTCTTAGTTCCAGAAAGTTGTCTTTCACTTTCACGAGCATGGTTTGAATCAAGAATTAGAGTTCTTAATTTAGATCTGTATTCAAACAGAAGTCAGTTGGGCCACTTAAAATGTTTGAAGTTAAATGTATGCTTATATATTTGACTGCATTGTGCAAAAAAATGGACACAGACTTCAAGTTACGCTTTGTCTTTAAAAACTGTTTGCCTACCACTGTTAGCAGTAGCATCTCTGGTAACTACAACTGGAAAGGTTTTAAGGAAAAACAACTGTTGACTTTGTCAATCTACTTCTTTAGTTAACTGGAAAACACTTATTTTACAGTCAGTTTACTATTCCCATCTACTGAGGCCTTACAGTGTTTGTTTAAATCTTTCCATGGCCAGAGGGGAAACAAAACCACTTAAAACATGATTGTGGAATAGGACATACTGGCAGGAAAATGGGAAGGCAAGTATAATATTCAAGTGACACTGCCTTTCAAACTCATTTGTTAAAACTGAGTAGTTTTCGACCTGTTGCTAATGCTTCAAATAATTCTGTGTCAAGATGTGGGAAAGAAATTTGAAGACATCTAGTGGTTATTTTAAGGAAAGCAACTAAGAAAATAATTACAAAGCTGAGCTTGAAATGTTGATTTCAGCATTGACAGGATTAGGCCACAGGAATTCAGATACTTGAAAGTGGGGGTTTTCTAGTAGGCAAGCTTGAATTGAATCCGTCTTCTGAAGTGTGTCTTCGGTAGCTGCTGGTTTGCATGACAGATTAGCAAACCAGCCACGCAACTGCTGAAAGGTTGCACTTTGTATATATAAAATAAGCAACAGAGAAAATGGGGAATTATTTTTTATTTCACTGAAAGCTACTCATTACTCACTACTTTTATGGTACAGTAATATGCATACTTTGTGCAAGATAAGTAAGATGTAGTGTACTGTCATTGCTGCATCTCATTGTTATTTTTGTTACCGTTTTTGCACATTTTCTCTAAAAATACCACATGCCTGCTACGAGTTCACATTGCTGTTGTATTACGTATGTAGTATGGTTACATGCGGAAGCGTTATAATTGTAATCTGGCTGTTACTTTTAAAGCATCTTTACCGGTTTGGTTTTGTTTGGGTTTTTTTTCAGAAGTAAGCTGTGTGTTTTCAAGATAATCACAATGAAGAAAAGGTGGTACAATAAATAATTTATTCTTCCCAGCGTATGAGTAGAATAATAATTAGTGTCAGGTCAGCATGTTTTGATACATACAGAAATAAAGCAAGATTCTCGTCAGGTCGCAGACCTGAAGACTTCAGGTCTACTTGTGCTGTTCCGTGTGACTTGGCTCAAACCATGTCGCTTCTTTGCGCCTGTGTTTTTTCACTTAGTGATTTTCTATTTTTGCTGCCTATTCATACTGAAAACTTCCTGCTTTAGGGACAGGTCTACTTTCTGTACAGTGTTTAACCTGTGAGGGCCAAAGAGTCTTAATTCCTCTGAAGTTTCTGAGTTCTCATGGAGTGCAGATAATGTGCATATACATCCAAGTGCGTATGTATGCGAGTATTACAGAGGGGAGGATCACACGATTTTTTTTTTCTTTAAATGTTTTACCTGACGTTGTATTTTCATCCCATTCTCATCCCTATCTCTTTAAAATTCCTTGCCAATTTTGGGATCTGATGATGAGGTCACCAGCCAAATTCAGCAGTTGCTATTGTCATGCTCCTTTGATATTTTATAGGGTGTTTTATATGGGAAAGACTGGATTTAGCTGATGGAGATGACTAAAAAATGGTTACTTCATATGCAACTATTTCTGTTTATGAACTCTGGGATAAATTACAGTTTTCTGTGGTGGAGGCTCACACTGCAGTAAAGGTTTGTAGTGCAGTACAGGATGCATGCAGCTCATCAGGAATGGATGCCAATGCCTCAACATGCGACACCTCAACGTGCAGCAGTTGCTGTGCTGGGATGGAGACATTGCATTGGTTTTAACTATCTGTGTAGATCACTATCAGTATCTGCTCCTGTTTAATACTCTCCTGCAATTTCTAAACTTAATTCTACAGCAAGCATCTTGTTCTTACAATCAGCTCCTGACGATGTCAGTGCCTGAGGACTATTTATATGAATAGAATAGTCCCATGTGTTTGTTTCTCCCTGCAGTCCTTTAAAAATAATGTCTTAATTAATCATACATAGCCCTTGTTACTCATATCCAGCAACCTCACTTGTGGTGCAGTGTGTGTCTGGTATGTATCTGTCAAGCTAATTCTGTAGTGAGAAAGTAGTTGTGTTAGTAACAATACTCTTCTTGTCATGCACTGTTAATAGGATTGAGTATCAACAAGCAAATGTATGTCAAGTCTTTGATGGATTTGAAATAGTTCGAATACATCAGTTAATGTGAAATGCTAGTTTTTCTATCTGCATGTGAGTAAAACGAGCTAAATAGTTTCCTTGTTAGAAGAGGCATTCAGTAAAGGTCAGTGAACACTGTTCTTATTCCAGCTGAATTTGAATGGCTTTCTTGTTGCCCAAATAAAAATGCCTAAATGCTTGGAAGTTGAAAACTATGCTTTAAACAGTATAGTTAAGGATTTGTTGTTAACCTACAGAGCTTTTTGAGAATTGCCCTCTATGTTGGCAAGTTATTGGACTGTCATATAAGAGACGTTAAAGGGGACAGGAATATGTTACTCAGAATTGCGCAGCTCCACATATAGTTCTGTTCAAAGTGCTTCATAAATAGTGCAGATACCTAACAAGTAGTCAGTTCTTATGAAAGAAATGTAATTACTTTCATGTAAATGATTTTACAGTTATGTTCCACATCCTTCAATAACCTCCATAAAATAGAGAAATGAATGTTTGTTTTCCATAGTAAATTCAGCGTAAAAGAGAGCTAGGTGAAAAGATAGCATTGTATATTCTCCTTTCCTCATGTGTAAATAAACAGTCGTTCAGATTGCTCTACAAACAGCTGTCACTCCACAATAATACAGGTTCACCCATGTGCATTTTCAAACATGCCTGGACAAAGTAGACAGCTTCCTATGCCTCGTCGCTTGGAGTTTAAGAATGCTCACCATCGATACCAGGCTATTGCATTTACTTTGAAATCTTGTTGTATCTTAATGCCTGTCCTCGATGTTGAGAAAAAAATCAAGTCAGCACACACACTCATAGAGCTGAGTCAAGTCACAAACCTTCTTTTACAGCTAGTAATTATTCTCTCTCTACCTTCTGGTGTCTGAGGCTTCAAACACACCCAGCTCCCATTTTCAGGTTCTTTTCTGCAGCCTTTATGCTAAATTTTGTGTAGAGAAGTGTAAGATCTCCAGGTAATTGCTTTTCTTGAGGAGAGGAGGGTAACACAAAAAGAAACCACATACATCATAAACATAGCACATACGAGGGCAAAAAGTATCAGCACTGATTTTAGAGGTTGTATTGTGTTTACTTATAAACTTCTGCGTTTTAAGCTTCTCATTTTTCTTAATGATACTTTTGGTCATTTTCATCACAAATTTTGAGTCTGCTTTCTCAGTTTAATAAACGAAAATCCCAAAGATTATCAAATGCTAGCTTCTTACTTTGCCTGTCACTGAAACAGCTTTTGCAAATGTGATATTGCCCTACGCAAACTCTATATTTCAGCAATTCATGGCCACAGTCTCCACATTTAATATTTATCCTGTGTAAGTGCTATAAAGTAATCTTGTTAAAGTCAAAGTTAAATAATATATAATTGTTCTTTATGCTTTTTTATGGTGCAGAACATTTGGATGAGGTAACTCCACAGAACATACATATTCCTACTGTAATAAGGAAGGATCATTGGTAGGTTTTATTAATATACTTAAAAATCAGAGCTTCCTTTAAAAATAAGTAGCTAAACAATGAACCAAAACTCTTTCCAGAATAACAGTGGAATTCATTGTGTTCTCTGGCACCATGTTTCCAGTAACTGGACTTGCCTTAGATTGCTGGAAAATTTATAATGAATGCTGATTGAGGTATATTATTGCTACAGCAAGCGCTGCTCCAGGAGCTTCATGGAAAATGTGAAAACATGAGATGAAATCCTAGCTCTGCGGCGGGCAAAGCTCCCACCACCTTAATTGTGTCCAACTTTTCATTCAGTGGTTTTGGACTCATCAGAATATCCACAAATGTCCTATGTGAACACACTGACCAGTCAGCCTTGAAGAGCACTGGGGCTATAAATGATACTGTGTACATAAGGTTTGGCATGATCAGGACCACAGCATGCAGAGAGAAGCCAAAATAAAGAATAGGCTGTCATCCATTTATTTGGAGTTGCACTTGTGTGAATGAGAGTAGAATTTGGTTTTGCAGTGCTACGCTTAGTGATACTTACCTCAGTCAGACTCCTCGAGGGGAAACAAATTACCAGGTAGCTAGCACTGAAGTGGAATGGGTGCAATAGCGTGACTTTCCTTTGCCCAGGTGCCCCCTTTACCCTCACACGATTTCTCAAATCAATTCAGTTTCTCATAGCATGGCTGCCTACAGTTGAGCTCTCCAAATGATACGCGCTTGTAAAAACTGAACAACTCTTTCAAACCTTCCTAATAGAAGACAAGCAAGTTTCCTGTTGTGGATTGCATGCTAATAAAATTATATTGATGGATTTTAGATTTTAATCAATTACTTTTCTTTGAATTTAATGGTTAATTACTTGTGTTACTGCTTTCTATAACATAGATCAAGCTGTTCTGTAAGGAAGAAAAGCCTATGTACAGTGCTTTTCATACTGAACATATGTTGATGCGTGTAACTGATCAGTAGCTGCCTAACCTGACTAATTTCCATGGTTTCATCCACCTTCACTCTTGAAATTCCTGTGGTCAGATGAGCAAATAAAAAATATCCCAAATTTAAGCGTGACCACCATGAAGTTTTCCAAATGATAAGACTTTTAATAGGATTTTTGCTGTTCATAGGCCCATACATTATGTAATTCAGAAAACAAGCCTTTCTTCTGAAAGTCAGTCATATGCTCTGAGAGATCCTTCATAATGAGTAAATGAAATAAAAAGCCCTGTGTCAAACAAACAAACCCAAAGAAAACAAACCCAAACCATCACCACCAAAAAAACCCCACCCAGAAACCAAAAAACAAACCAAAAAAACCCAACAGATTTTTGACAAGAAAATATTATGGTGATAAGAAAAAAGTATACTCATGTTATTGATAGTGTGCTTAGGAATAATTCAAGATATGCTGTACTTGGTTATGATGATGAGCATATTATTAGGGCTGGCATTCTAGTGCGAAGTTAATTTGAGAAATAAATACTAGAGTTTAGTTAAAAACTGAAGTTCAACGGCAAACTCTTCAAAAGTGTAATTTTGTGGATCCTCAGTATTTTGGGTTGAATAAGGCATGAGTTTCATCTGCAAGGAAAGGAAAGAGGAGAGATGCATGAAAACAGCCTGTCTTTTCATTATTTTGAGGGGGGTTGAATTAGAACTATTCATATTCCTGCCTGGCAGTTTTCAAGCAAAACTTTGTGCTTTGAGTCAAACCAGCATTTTTCATTAACCCTGAGAGAGTAGAGGAAGTTAACAGAAAAACAGTGTATAGGTGACATAAAAACAGCAGGGGCGGCAGGTGATTTGACAGAGACAATTGAGGTTCAAAATTGACTTCTTATAAGTTAGGAATGGTCTGGAAAACCAGAATGAAACCAGCAAGTTTTGTCTTCATATGAATATGTAATCGTCATACACAAATCTTAAGAAGAAAAAAAATTTCTTAAAAAGAAATCCAGATCTTAGCAATGGTATGGACCAGAACTTTTCAAGTGCAAAATTACAGTGTAAACTTCCTATGTATATTCTGACAGCCACAGTGTAAGGAGTCTTCCTGTGCCCTATTCAGTTATTTCCTTTAGGCAGAGATAGCTTCCTTTTTATGGGGCATAAGCCATTACTGCTTAATCTAGGCTAAGTGCTATGTAAAATATGAGAATATTGATATAGGGGAACACTAAAGGTGTACTCATGTCCACTGTATGAAAAGATCTAAAGTTACTATCTTTGCAGTGTCCTCTTCAAATATGTATTAGTTCCCGAGGACTTTTAACTTGCATCATTCACTGTGTTTTTATTTTCCTTTTACAGAGAAATGGTTAATGCATGGTTTGCTGAGAGAGTTCACACCATCCCAGTCTGCAAGGAAGGAACCAAATCCCAGAGTGAATTCTGTGCTTGTCACCAGCCTGCCTGTGCCGAGACCACCAACCCTGGGGCCCCAGTGAGGAAAATCTCTGCTTCTGAATTTGACAGACCCTTAAGGCCGATTTTTGTCAAGGACTCAGTAGGAGCAGTGAGCTTCCTCTCTGGCTCTGAAAAGAAGGAACAGATGCCTCTGCAATCTCCAAGAATTGAGACCAGTGCAGGGGATCAGTGCTCAAGACTATTAGAACTTGTGAAAGATATTTCTAGTCACTTAGATGTCACAGCGCTGTGCCATAAAATTTTCCTGCATATTCATGAGCTTATAGCAGCTGATCGCTATTCCCTCTTCTTGGTCTGTGAGGACAGCTCTAATGAGAAGTTTCTTGTAAGCCGACTGTTTGATGTGGCAGAAGGCTCTACCCTGGAAGAAGCTTCCAACAGCTGCATTCGCCTGGAGTGGAACAAGGGCATTGTTGGGCATGTGGCAGCTATAGGCCAACCTCTGAACATCAAGAATGCCTATGAGGTAAACCAAGAAAATTTATCTTGAACAATTCTTAAAAAAAGGCCGTATTATCAGCTGTTGTGATAAGAACATTTTAGTACATGTATTTGGACTTAGAGTGACTTAAACCAGTCAAGATGCAAACGTGATACCATGCTTTTGGTTAGAATGTATGTATAATAGATACATGCGTATACAGCAATACGTAGCTATGACTAGCTGACATAAAAACAAATTATGTAAGTTTGACATTAGCAGTCAGATATCAGTCCCGGCTGAACCTGCTAAATGCACACCAGTATTTGCATGTTTATCTTTGGACACTTAAATGATTACATTTCTGCTTGTGTAAGGATGTAAGATGCTTCTGCACCAAAATGAATTAAAATGTGAGTGTAGTTGTCTGCAAAACTGGAGTCCTGTGACTACAAATACTTCAGAGAATTCTATCATACCTGAGATACAAAGAATAGGAGCTGAATGACCAAGAACCAGGTAAAGAGTTTGAACTCTGTAGAGGTCTCCCAAATGAAATGACACGCTGCAATTTGAGCCAGATGAAAAAAGGAAGAGAATCCAATACTGGGAGAGGAGACCTCTTACATTTCAGCTTAACATCTCTTCATTCGAGGCTCTTCGGATATGCTCATATTGTATTCTGAATTTAGGGTAATTTTAATTAATTAATTAATAAAGGCATAAAGAGCTGAAAATTACTGCTTCATATCTCAGTTAATCTGAGCATGTTTACAGAACTAGGTAACATTACTGAGTGGATTTTTCAGAAGCAAAAAAGAGCACTTTGATTTTCTATGGGATTATTTTCAATGCTTGTTTGCTGCCTCAGAAACTGTCTAAAAAATTGCTAAGTGCCTGCTTCTAACAGGACATCACTTGTACTGGTGGTTTAAAAGTTCATTCTTGAATTGGGTCCATCATGCTCAACTTGAAATTATTTACCAGAGAAAGAATAGCAGCCTTTAAAAACAGTCTGTTTTATTTTATTAAGTATTAAAAAATATAAATAAATCTGAATTTTATAGCAATACTCCACTGGAAAAGAATGAAGCAAGCATCTCTGGTAAAAGCAAAAACACTAACCACCTTCATGAAACTTTGTTCCTTTGTGGACTTATGTCTTTCAGGGTATTTCTGTAATTTCTTCCTGATAAAAGCTATACCAGGGATGTTTAAGTCCATGTATACATTTATTATAATGATGGTCTAGGCTTGAAAAAGGCTTCTCCTAGGGTCTGGGTGTTTCAGGTTTTTTGTTTTTCAGTTCTTTCTGGTTGTTATATTTATCCGCAGGAAATCATGTTCCACATAAATGCCTTTTTGGTTTTAACAGACTGATAGTAACAACTTTATGTAATTATTAGCTAGTAAGGGAACCTTTGTTATCCTGGGTAACATTTAAGTCAAATATTGTACTTTTCTTAACCTTTAAACCAGGAAAGAAAAAGAACTGGTCTATAGGCAAGTAGTCAAATAATACTGTCTTTTTCTCGTACCAGGATCCAAGATTCAATGCAGAAGTTGACCAGATCACGGGGTATAAGACTCAGAGTATTCTCTGTATGCCAATAAAGAATCATAGGGAAGAGGTAAGTTGCAGTATTGAGATTACTTCATGTAATACTGTTTTCAGATATACTAATGCTATAAACTTCTATTAGCTGGCAGTCATTATCTTACAGTATAAAACCATCTCTTTTTAAAAAAAAAGCCTGTTTATGTTTGCTTGGAAGTTAATAATATAATATCTAGTTTCAGTAATGCAAGCCAAAGGGAATTGTCAAGAAGAGTTTAATCCCAGATGCAGAAGTAGAATATACATATTTAACTCTAGAAGTGCTGTTCCTGGTTCCTGTACCAAGTATCTGTCAGCATTAAGGCTTTCTGCGTACTTATTGGTCTATCTCAGTGCATTCTCAGACTGCAATTAAGAGTTACTGTACTTCAGCTTAGCTTATATCTACGTTATTTCTTTAGAGGACACAAATTGGGTTTTACCATTGTCTAAGAGGCTTGGTTTTACATGCTATAAGTTTATTACTTATGAGCTAAGAAACATGTTAAGTGCTTAGCATCACGCATTGGAAAACACATAGTATCAATGTGATTCAGAAAATTCATCCACAACTTATATCACTCCTAATTTAAAACAATGTGAATCTGATCATTGAATGCTTGTAGGTATTTCCCATCCATGCTACTTCTCATGGAAGTTCTCTCTGTCTTTCTGATGCTATTACTGTAGGGAGAATTCTTATTATCATAGAATCATAGAATAGTTAGGGTTAGAAAGGACCTTAAGATCATCTAGTTCCAACCCCCCTGCCGTGGGCAGGGACACCTTACACTGAATCATGTCACCCAAGACTCCTTCCAACCTGGCCTTGAACACTGCCAGGTGCATTCACAGAATGCATTCACAGATGGAGCATTCACAGCTTCTTTGAGCAACCCATTCCAGTGCCTCACCACCCTCACAGTAAAGAACTTCTTCCTTATACCTTAACCTGAACTTTCCCTGTTTAAGTTTGAACCCATTACCCCTTGTTCTATCACTACAGTCCCTCCTCAGCATCCCTATAGGCCCCCTTCAAATACTGGAAGGCTGCTATGAGGTCTCCATGAAGCCTTCTCTTCTCCAGGCTGAACAGTCCCAACTTTCTCAGCCTATCTTCATACAGGAGGTGCTCCAGTCCCCTGATCATTCTCGTAGCTCTCCTCTGGACTTGTTCCAACACTTCCATGTCCTTTTGATGTTGAGGACACCAGAACTGCACACAGTACTCCAAGTGAGGTCTCACAAGAGCAGAGTAGAGGGGCAGGATCACCTCCCTCCACCTGCTGGTCACAGCTCCTTTTGATGCAGCCCAGGATACGGTTGGCTTTCTGGGCTGTGAGCGCACACTGCAGCCGGCTCATGTTCATTTTCTCATCAACCAACACCCCCAAGTCCTCCTCTGCAGAGCTGCTCTGAATCTCTTCTCTGCCCAACCTGTAGCTGTGCCTGGGATTGCTCTGACCCAGGTGTAGGACCTTGCACTTTGCTTGCTTGAACTTCATGAGATCCTTATTAAGAACTAATGATGCCTTCTTGCACTGAGTATTTGACAAGTGAAATCAGTATAGTCAGTGAAAGCCAGTGAACAGAAAAAAAGTGAGGTCCACTGTTTTACTTAGGGATCCTGAACATAGTAGCCTTCAGCCACATCACGAGTTCTTAGAATGCTCACAAAGTGTAAAGTGCTCTGTAGGGTGTGTCAGAGCTTTAAGATGGACAGTTTCTTTACTGTAATTCCTTTGTTTTTTTCAGAGTACTTATAGTTTGTGTCCAGAAAGCTCTAACTCCAAAAAGAAATGCTGCCAAGATTGGTTTGAAGACATCATACTTTCTTTTCCTTGCTCTTCCATCTTTCACTCTTCTTATGGAATGTGTCACCTTGACTCTGACTGCACTGAACGTTTTTTCATTAAATAAATAGTTTAAACTCTTGATTTAACTTGTCTGTTGAATTAAGATTCTAGCTGACCCAGATGATCACCCAGAACTTTCTTTTTCCACCTACTGCTAATTTTGGTTCCAAATATTTTTTTCAGTTCTTCCAAGGACAGCACTTGATCCTCTCCTGCTTAAAGGACTTCACCTTTCTAACTGGCAGCAGCCACTGCTGGCCCTGGGCCAGATGAATAGCAAAGCAGATGCTGTGTGTAGAGCTATTGGGGACCAGTGATCCATGTCAAGCTGATGCAAGGCTTTAAATTTCACCTATTCAATCATGTTTACTTTCTATTAAAAAAAATGCTATTCTGTATGTAATTTGGATCAGGAATGAATGACAAGATCCTGCTAGCCAGGCAGTGTGAAAGTAGTTACTTCTCACTGGGTCATGCTGGTAGGTGGGGAAAGGAGTGAGAGCTGTGCTATGTTGGTCCAGTACACCGTGACTTACAGGCTGAATAAACCTGCAATTGGCCGTATCTTTAGCTAGCTTTCTACTCCTAAGTGCATCAGCAAGTGGAAATGAAGCAGGAGTTGGTTTACTTTGAAAGGTTCAGCCGACCTTCAGTTTGAGGAGCGCGTTACACTCTGCTCATAGGAAGTAATGTGAAGGGGCTGAATTACAATATTTCTTATAGGAAAGGATGGCACTTTTAAAATGTTTTCTGATTTTAAAGTCTCTACCAGAAGTTTTTTCTCCCTCTCACGCCATAACAAATGGCTGATACATTTCTGGAGAGATGTGGGAGTCAGTCAATCAGTCCTTAATTTGCCATGTGCATTCTGCTGCTTCTTCTCTTTAAACCTCCTCTCTCCTCCCACCCTCCCCACCTCTCCCAAGGAAATGCAAAACCAAACTGGCTCCTCCCTGTTAAAAAAATAAGATAAAATAAAAAGATAAGACTTTAAAATCTTCAAAGGCCCTCTACTAATGCTGAGACTGGGAAGTGCTGCCTTAGCCCAAGTTGCCAGCAACAACAGTCAAAAGATGACTCGGGAACACATGAAAAAATAAGCACTGAGAAAGAGAAGCAACTGGGGTTTTGTTTGTGCGTGTTTGTTTAGTATTGATGCTATTTCTTTTTTAAACAAAAGAGTAATTGAAAGGAAGAAAATCTCATGCTGATCATTAAATCCTCTGGGCCTGCTAAAGTATGGAGGTTTTCCCAGTAGATGGTTTTCACATTTGCCTATATTTCCATGAGGCATGTGGGAAACGAAAATCTTACTTAAAAATAGCAGCTAGTAAGAAATTCCATAGATGAAAAGAAGAAAACAGTTTGATTCACAGAAGAGCTCATAAAAAGGACCCAGGAACTAGTATCAGTGAGAAAAAAGCAGTGCAATAAGAGGACTTCAACTCCACACAGACACGCGTGAAGAATGGAATTATGTTCACTCAATAGTAAAAGAGCTTTTCTTAATCAACCTATTCTTGCTGACAGAAATGCCACAGACACGTTGCATTTCAGTGCAGAAAATTCTGCTGGTTATGTTCTTTAAGATCAGATCATGGAGGCTTGCACAGTGTCAGCTTTATGAGGAGTTCCCATTTTCCCATGAAAAATTACAAATGCAAAGCGACTGAGCTTTGCATCTCACTTCAGGGGCTTTGAACAGACTCCTGATATCTGTAAACCCCTCCTACACAGTCTCTAATAACTAAACAGAAATTCTTTCAATCCCATCATGTGGATTGAAAGGATTACCAGGTGATGTTTTCTGGCATGCAAGGCTGAATCATTTGCTGGTTATCACTGTTGAAGAAAACAAGGAAGAAGAAAGGCCTTGGGTAACTTGAATTGTTTTCTACTTAACAATTAAACCATACTGCTTCTAAGTCAAATAATTTAATCATCTGTTCCTGTATTTACATTTGTCATAAGGTGAATTGAAGCCATAGCAAAGACTGCATGTTGATCCTTGAAGTTTTTCTCTTCTGGTGATTCTTCTGTAAGAGCAGATACATATTCATCTAGACATCAGTATGTAAGACTTGCTACTTGAATTTTCAACATGTAGCAGAGAACACATAAAACCCTTCAAAACAGACTGAATTTGTACCCTCAGTAGTACAAAAGCCACCAATTAAAAGTTACTATTAGCCAGCCTGTACCACAGAGTTATCATGGCTTCTTTCTTTTGCAAGAGGAAGCTGGTATTGCTGGCCACAGGCTTTAGCTGCAGCTGATAATGCTAAACATCTCAGTGCTTATATAGAAAATGGAGTTTTGCCGCTACTGGCAGAAGACCTAAGTTTGTGGCAGGTCTGCACTGTGTATCTCAAAAAGCAGCTTTTCTTTCCTGGTGTGACCTTAAACCTGTAATTTTTTAGAAGCTATACATGCTACTCATTTGCATTCTAGAGCTCCTTTAATAAAAAGGCAGTGAATGCAGTGGCACTTTCTTCTGATTTTGTTTGGTCTTAAATTCATTTCTTTCATTTTTTTTCAGCTGTGCAAAATAATTTCCATAAAATTAATTTCAGTTTAATTTCTAGTCAAATCTGTAGGATTTTCTCATATGGGAACTTTTAGCTGAATTAATTGAGACTTAATCTTCCAGGCGCTGAGTGTGCACAATATAACTTCCTACTAATTGGCTAGGGAAATGTTTTATTTTGGCAATGCTCACTCCAATAGTTTAGTTTCTTGTTTACTTTGCCTTATCTCCTGTCACTAGGAAGCTCTTTCCAACAAATTAGGGGGGCTGCTCTATTTACAACAGCCTTTAAAAATATCCTGTTGAATTTTATTGTATAAAATGTGATCAGGCATGTTACTCTCAGCCAGGTAAGTTATTTTCTCCCACAGTGAATCCTTTAGGTATAATACATCCCAGTCACTGCAGTATAGCACAGATCTAGCCAATTGTCCTGGGCTCAGCTGTAACTTCAAGCAGCTGACTCAAGTTCCAGGAGCATTCTTGCTGCGGGATTGTGGAGATCAGTAACTTGCTTCTTGGGTGGATTTTCAGGTTATGTTGAGACATGTAGCTAGACTGCTGGAAATGGTGCTGGCTGCTGCTGCAGGAATGATAGAAGAGGGTGTGAAAGTTTTGGTGATTAAAAATGAAAGCCTGTAAACACAGTTCTGTTCCTGCAGGATAATTTTACAAGCTTGAATCAAACCCCTGCAAGACCAGGAGAGCAAAGTGAAGTTAAAACCACTTGTTCTGTCTTCTGGAGTGCATTCCCATCTTAAGATGAGATACGAGTTGAGTTTCCCTCTTCCTCTTACCATTTCTTGGCTTACTGTAATTTTTCTTCATGTGCCAGCCAAGTAAATAAAAACCCAACCATCTCTTTTTAGGAAGCAAAATTATACTACTTACACTTTTATGTCAAGTCAGCTGAAGTAAAAGACAGCTATAAAGGACACTCGCTGCCTGTAGAGCTGAACAGCTTTCGCAGAGTTAGGCCTGTAATCATAATGTGCGAAAAACTGCAGCATGAACCAATCCAGCTAAAATTCAGAGCACGGTCATCAGCACTGAAGTCATCAGTGATCACCTACTGGGTAGTACTCTAGGTAGCCTGCAACTTTTGGAGGCAGGAGTCAGCTATTGCAAGAAAACAGTGAAAATAAAGCTCTGACTATTAGAAAAAAATCTCTCCTTGCAATGTGGATCAGGCTTTGTTAAATGGGATAACTGGTACAGGCTGAGAAACAAGATTACAGAACAAGTAGCAACACTGGAAGATGACCTGTGTTGCCAGCAAGAATGCAATTAGAATGCAATTAGAAATTTTACCACATCGGATGTAGTAAAAAGGTGTGGAACTGACTCAGTAATTGTTGGAGGGTTTTTTTCTCCCTTCTTGGGATTAAGTAGTAGTAAGATACTAAGTGATAGTAAGGGAACAATTCCATCATTAAAATTGCTTTTTGTTTCATGGCATATGTCTCTTTCATGATCTGAATGAAAAATACCAAAGTACTTGGTTTCTGACCCAAGGGGAATTTTTCCAAATGACTTCAAAGAAAGCTGGATCACTAAGGTACTTTACATACAGCGTGTTCCTTTCTGCTCCCTCTCATGTGTTTTCAATACAGCAAACCTGGATGAAGGCTCTGGTAAGGAACTGCTTGACTACTATAGATACACCTTGTTCTGTAGTCCCACCTGCCTACTCAGACTGGGAGTAAAGCTTGTGAAAAAAAGCACATAGTACTCAACAGCTCATTGGTTACTTTAGGGATTAAGTCATAAACTCACAGGTATCAAAGCATAAGCAGATAATTATTTCAGTCTTTCTTCTCCCTTAGTCTTGTTTTATTTCAGTCAGTCTTCTACCATAAGCTTTTCTAGTGGTCATCCCCTCTCCCTAGCTGTTTTTATCCTCTTTCTTTCCTACTGGTTTTGACATGGGTGACCAAGAAATACGCAGGATAATTCTGTAGGCATAGTAAGAGAATGACAAGAAATCATACATACATATCTTTGTTTCATTGCTATGGGACTCAACTTTCATAAAAGTTCAGTTGGTGACTGCCTGTTAGAGAACTGAAGACACATAAAATATTGTGCAGAAGTTACTTAAAACCACATTTGTCAGACTGCAACAGGGCTTTCATGAGCAGCTGTTTGAGTGGACTGTCTTTTTTTTACAGTATTCTCCCAGCTTTATCTCAGATATGTCTTGTTTGTTGCCACAAAGATTTCGCGCTTTCTATGTACCTGTTAGATGCCCGCGTTCTCTGTATAGCTGAACTCAGAGCAGTAGTTCACCTTTGATTTAAATTTTCTGCTGGTGTGAACATAATTCCCAGATAAAGATTCAGAGATGAGGCCTACTGTTATTTTAGATTCGTTTACAGTAAGTTTTAAAAATAAGGATTTGAGTTTCGTACTGTGTTTAGTATTCTCTAGAATGGAGGCATGTGTCCTCCATGGCCTAAAATGCTACCACATGATTTGCTTTTTTCCTAATTACGTATTTACTCTAGTAACAGGAACAGATCCTCTTGAGTTTCCTACCTCTCCTCCTAAATACCTGGTTGGAGGCAAGACTTCAGTGGCTAAATAATATCCATCTGAGCTTTTACTCATTACTGTCTCTATGCCACATTCTGCAGAATTTAGTGGAGTTTACTGGAATTCGTACTGCTATATATGAGGCCAGAGTTTAGACCAGTTTAACTTTTAAAACTGTTCTGCATGAAAAAAATGGCACACGCTACAAAGTTGTCTTCAAAAGCTCAGAATGCAACTGAAACAACAAAACGGTTTGCGTCTGCACAGAGTGTTTATCATCATCAAGAGAAACGTGAATTTTTCGCGGGTTTAATCTCATTACTCTCTCCCTCTTCAGTTAAAAGTTTTTCTTAAAAGATGCTGACAAAGATCTAAAAATAACCAAATGTTCTTGGAACACGTGCCTTTGTTAATGTATCAGAAACCTGTAGTGCTAACAAAGGGAGCCTGATTCTTCTTTCTGCTATATTAATATTGTCCTTTAACTGCTTTGTTATAGTTTTGTTTAAGCACCACAGACTTGCCTTTCATGGAGAGGATATGTTTATAAGAGTATGGATATGTAGTTTATAAGGATATGTTTATGAGAGTACTCACCTTCTGGGTGCCTTAAGGAGCTTCTGAGCTCATGAAAGTTGTCTTAGCTCATGCTGGATCAAAACTGAAAAAGATAAAGTACAAATATAATAAAATACCCACAGAAGACAGTAGTATGAGAAAAGGCCTAACTATTAAACTCTGCATACGTAGGTTAATAGAAATGTGTATTGACTGGCTAAAGATTTCTTAGGCTGCTACAGAAGTACACAAGACTAGTTGTGCATCGTTACTACAACAGGAAAGTTTGCAGGATAAGAAATATTCCTCACAGAAGTAAATGAGAGACTGACTGTGGGAAAAGCTGGGTTGTATGGAATGGAGTTGACAGTTAAGCTTTATTTCAGACAGATGTTTTTTAGCCCACAGTTGGCACTGATTCACGCTGCTGAACAATGACCTTATTTGTAACATCAGTATTTTGGGAAGGCTAGGCTGAGAGATAGTAAATTGTCTTCTTTTCCATTACAAAAATAAAACTGTTTGCCTTCCTTCAGTTTAGCCATTATGACTTCAATGATTAATGACTTTTGCCCAGGGAAGTTGTGAATGCTCCATCCCTGGCAGTGTTCAAGGCCAGGTTGGACAGAGCCTTGGTGACATGATACAGTGGGAGGTGTCCCTGCCCATGGCAGGGGGGTTGGAACTGGATGATCTTAAGGTCCTTTCCAACCCTAACTATTCTATGATTCTATGATTCTAACAGTTAAATACAGCTTTTTAAATTTGCACACCACGGAGTTTTCTTCTGATAAAGTTCATTCCCCAAAAGCAAGATGAAAAAAGAGCTATCATTCACATCTAGTGTAGGTCTTGCATTTGTTGGATCTCAAACAAAGGAAGTTCTTTGCAGCTTTGTCAATAATTTGTTTTAAATATGCCAAAGAATTTGAAAAGAATTGGAAGTTTTGCATACGCTTCATGGCTTCTTACCATGTAATCTTTCATGTTACTGGCCAAGTCTAGGTGGGCTTCATCTGTGCTAGCACATTCTAGCCTCTGAGTTTACTACAGAGCAGATTTACTGAGGTTAGCAGAAGATAGGATCCAGCCATTTAAATAAATAAAGGTCTAACTGTAAGGAAGTGCAGGGTTTTAGTGATTGATTTCCAGCTCCTCCCAGTTTCCAGCCTCCTCTCACTATTCGCTCTGGTGCTACTTGTTTCTTTCAGGTCTGTCTTAACCTAAATCCATTCCAGGTGCCACTGTTCAGCTTGATACCACAAACTGGGGGATTCCTTTCTGGGTACCAATATAAGTAATGGCTCAGGTATAATTATCCCCTCCCTGCCCTTGGCACCTTCCTCAGAAGGTTACCGTTTCACATCCATCCTGATAAACAGCATTGAGTTCACCCCACTCTCAATATCAGTTACAGAAACCTGTAATTACTCACTGGCAGTCAGAACATTAATCTGGTTTTTTTTTCACTTTTCAAATCAAGGCAACTATACTTTCTCCAATTCTTTTAAGCCTAAAGTCAGATTAGTAATAAACCGCAAAGTATCAAAAAGAGTGGAAACATACTGAATTATATTACGGAAAGGCTAAGGCCTTGAAATCCTATAATCTAGGAGACGTTTATGCATCAGGAAGAAACACTTATTGTAATAATTTGATTTAATAGAGAAGAAGAATGTGCATTAGTAATGTGTAGTATAATAAATAAAACTAAATAAACTTTTCTAATGGAATGACAGAATATTTGAGTTAGAAAGCCTCTAATTTTTACCTTATCAAGAGAGAAGGTCAGAGATCTCAACTAAAATTAGTCTGTCTCTCTTCCTGAAAGCCTTCCAATTTTAGTGTGCTGTAAAATGATGTGGTTAATTTATGGTTCAGAGGAGAAGCAGCACAGAAGTACAAGGATAAGCACAGAATCTAGAAATTTAAGCTAGTTTACAGGGCAGAGTGGTTACTGCCAGTACACAACTTGAATAACTGCAGTGGGGAATCTACAGAATTACTATCCCAGTGAATTATGTTTTTAGAGAAATGCTCACTTTCCCTTCATACTGACTTGTATGAAGTTCTCTTTAAATTCCTTTGCTTTCCTTGGGCTCTGAGAAACAGATCCAAGTTACCACAGATGACATCTATGTTAGGTATGTAAGAGTAAGTCCAAAGCAACCACCCAGTTTCATTTTCCCCCAAACGTTAAGAGCTAGAGCCTGCATTAGAAACTGGAATCCGTACTAAGCAAAGATCTGAATTCCACTTTCATTGTTACAAGGAGTTCTGGGGTTTGCAGGACAGACTGGTTTCCTAGGAGGCTCTCACCAGTGTGCCCAGTTGGACTCCATGAAGACTAGCAGTAACAAACCCGTCATGCTTAAACAGCTCTGTTGTTCTCTTACATTCATTTTACTTTTTCAAAAATGTAAACCAACATCCTGGCTGGAGAAATCATTTTTATTGCTTAACTATACTGCAGTTACAAAAGCAGCGGTAGCTCGGACTTTAATTGACTGTCCCTAAAGGGAAAAAAACATCTTTTAATCTCCCAATTCATGGAATTATGTCCAGAAATTTGAAGTCAAATTTTATCAGATTATTTCCATACTAAAAAGAATCACCTGAAATATAACGTAATTTAGACAGAACTTTGTAAGAATAAGACTAGATAGGTAATCTGGCTTGGTTTATTGTCACACAGATTCCATTTTCTTCCACTTAAACGCAAAAGGAGACAAGCCAACAAAGAAGGTAAATGGAACTGGTCTGCTGATGTCCTTAGTATGTAAATCATAGTAGTTGTTTCCTAGTTCAGGTAAATCCTCTTTGTTACTCTCTGTGCACTGATTTACTTACATGGGCAGCTTTAATTTATGAAGCTTCTTGGCTGATGGTTTTCGTACATTTGAAAGCTCAGACTTACCCCTGTGCCATGAGCAGAAAGAACTACTTAACAGCCTTTAAAGTTGATCAGGACATGTGGGTTTGCTTCTTAGGTCTACCATAGATATCCTGCAGGACCTGACTTTTTACCCTTTGCTTAGCTTCTTACCTGTAAACCAGGATTCTTCCCTACTTTATGAGCTGCTCCATAGGGAAAATAATTAAAAATAGCATAGCATCAGCATGTCTTGGCAAGGACAGTCTAACAGCTGAAGTACAACAAAGTATCTCTTCTTGGTGTTGGTTTAATGTCATCTTAGGAAAAGCCTGCCTTTAAAAACATACTGAGTTCGAGTAACAAACTTGAGTCTGGCAGGCGTACAACCTTCATGTGCTATTTTTCAGCAGATGAAAATCCAGACAGATTTAGAGAGATACAAAATGAAAAAAGGTCACTGTAGCCAAATTTCAGATCCTGTAAGGAGGCTATGTTTTGGAAATCCTGTCAGCGCTAGCAGGAAGCGTATTTCCTACACCCACAAGCAGATGAGCTTTAGAGAGAGCTATTGCATAATCTGGCTTCTGATCACAGAAGCATAAACTGTTATAGTCTTTCTCGGTGAGGAATTGCTCCAATTTATAGAATCAATTTTGGATCAATTTGACCCCTCTTCATGAGTCCGGGACTTATGCCACTTTTTTTTTATACATATATCAGGTTCGTGTTCAGCTGTACGTTAGGGAAAAACAGGCTTAAGTATCTTACCTAAATGTCAACCAAATAAATACCTTTAATGATCATTTATTATCTTCTATAAATGTGTATAGAAATAGAATCCAGAAACAGACTCCTAAAAGTTCCCTAATCGCTCCATTTGGAATACACTAGGTTGTTGGTGTGGCTCAAGCAATCAATAAGAAATCTGGAACTGGCGGCACTTTCACGGAACAAGATGAAAAGGTATAAAAGCTGGACATTCGTCTCTTCTATTTTCCCAGGGGAGATGGGGATGGATGTGTTATTACTTTTTGCCCCCATCATAAATTTTAAAGTTATTAAAAATGTAACATGTCTGAAAAAGTAAAAATTCCTGGTAATACTGCAGATTTCTTTCTTTATGAGGCCTTGAGAAATGTGGATGTGGAATAGTTTAATTTCTGGATCAGCATAGTATCTCTCATACATCTCTGAAACACAGGCTTACTCTATGAAGATGTACTATAAAGCAGTTTCATAAATCTCAATAAACATAATTTTTTGTTAATTGATTCCAACCCTCCTGGCATCCCACAAAACATATTTTGAATATTAAAAATATTCAGAATATTTTTTATTGCTTGATTCCCCTGAGCTGCTTCTTATATCAGTCCTACTTTTACCAGGATAAACTGTGAAGATCATTTGTGTAAAAAAGGGACACAAGCTTCTTGAGGGAATAACTGAAAAAAACCCCAAGCCTGAATGTGTGGTTGCCAAAAATAACTAAAAAGTATCAATTAATACTTCAAAGTGAAACCAAAAAACTGCAGTAGCTTATCTTTGAATAGAGTTAAGATGCTGTGAAACATGATCTTTACAAGATCTGGTGTTCATTTGTCCTCAGGATTTTGCCGCATATTTGGCATTCTGTGGAATTGTTCTTCACAACGCTCAATTGTATGAGACGTCTTTGCTTGAGAACAGGCGTAATCAGGTACGGTCAACAGGTTTAGTCATAAGAGTACAGAAATTATTGTGGATGGCTAGTAATCACTGCCTGCTACTCATAGTTCTCATATGGTAGCTATTCGTTGGCTATTGTCAATTACTGTGTTTGTACGCTGTGAATCTCTGATAAAGCTCTAACTAACTTACACTGAGCAGTAGCTGGGCGCATTCCACCTTGGGCTGTGAAAAGTGGACTCTGTTGGGGAAGAAGGTAAAGCCACATGTCAGAAAATTCATTTCATGTCAATATGCTCAATATTGCCCTTGTCTCACTGTATGTACTATACAACCAGAGGTGTACATAACTCTCTACATACTACAGAGATTTCAGAAGAATTATCCCTACAGCACAGTAGAGGTTGTACAGATTGCTTTTTAGTCTACTACAACAATAAATAGTCACTAACCATATTTTCAGTAATGATCAGATGGAAAACTGAATTTCCTCCTGATTAACGTAGCTGTATTTTGCAGCCACCTTCATCACTGATGGGTTATTAATGCCATGGACTTTATGGGAGGATATGTCTGCTATGTATGGTATGAAAAGATTTTGGAGAAACAACTAGGCAGCAGTTGTTCTAAAAAATTTCTGGTAGGTCTGAGTTTTCAAGTGACCATCGGTGTTTGTAACTCGGTACAAATTGGGATGATCTTTTCCAATTGACTCCATTCTTCTTTTGAGGAGAAAAAGAATATAATATGTGCACATCTAAGCAGCTGAGTCCTTCAGTGGCAGCTCTGAAATACAGCAGACTCTATGTAAATGATGTTTTCACCAAATGAGTTCATTAGGATCTCTTAGAATTACAAGAGATAATAATTACGTTCAAAACTCCTAAGAAATGTAAATACTGCTGTTTCTAGAACGCACACATGAGCCATAGGAAACTGTTAGGTTTCCTAAGGACAAATAACTCTGTTGTCAGGATTTCTCAGGTTTCATTTGATGAACTGTTAATGCTTAAATCTATTCTATCTCTTTGACTGAAGACATCAGACAGCTACCTATGCTATTTATTTCTTTCATCAAGAATCAAATTGGCTATTATTTACTGTTACCTTGCAGTCTGTGTGAAAACCAAAACTTAATTATGATCCCAGTCATACATGTTGACTCCCATGATTGAGGCAAGAGGAAAAGAATCAAAGACAGTAGAAATTATAATTATTGCTTAAATCACAATTAGTCAAAATCTCACAAAAGGCTTTTTCCCCAGGTGCTTCTTGATCTTGCCAGTCTGATTTTTGAAGAGCAGCAATCTTTGGAAGTGATTCTGAAGAAGATAGCTGCCACTATAATATCCTTCATGCAAGTGCAGAGGTGTACCATCTTCATAGTGGATGAAGATAGTACTGTGAGTATTTTTTTTTCTGAAGGCAGAAGTGCTTATTCCCCGGGAGCAGCATAGGCGTCCCTCCATTCTGACTCAATAGTATTTCAAACCCATAGTATGTTCTGTCGCCTTTTTGTCCTTTACGTTTTCTTTTACAGTATCTGCTCAGGTTAGCTGTTGACTTGGGAGGCTTTGGTCTTTATGTAGGCTAGACTGCCATTTTAAGCAGCCATTCTGCATTGCCTTTTGACCAACTCTGGCTCTGAGCTCTCTCAAACTCTTTCATATCTCATTTTCTTGGCTACAGGTGTATGACGGAAACAAGGAAAATGCTAGGGAGAAAAACAATGTAGCCTTTGCTTCCTGTGCAGAATCAGTTTTGATAGCACTTTTTATTTCTTGAGTATGTCTAAGCAGGGAGTATCCAAGCAAGTTATCTAAACAGAATCATGACCTGTCCCCAGGCTGTGGCTCACTGAAGCAAAACAAAACTGCTTTGCAATTCTCCCACCTCTATCTCCTTCCTATTGAAAATAGGCAGCAGAACAAGGAGCAGAAGACAATGCTGTATGCCTTAGTCTTGTATGGGCATTGCTGGGTTTACCTTTCCTTCTTGTTACAGATACAGGTATACTAAGATCTGGAAGTAAGGAAGCATTTCCAGGTTCTGTAATACAGAAGTAACACACAATACTTGTGATCATCTGCCACAATCCCATCTCTCACTGTAGAAAAGTCACTTGTGCACACAAGGTTACAGAAGAGGAATTTGGATAATTTTTGTATTAACCTATTCACACTGTCCCTGCAAGTTAGGTAAACTCCAGCACCTAGTTTGCCGTCCGTAGTCTGAATCTTTTGTACAGAGGAAATCTAATTTTTCTCTACATTTACACTTCTCAACTGTTAAAAAAAGCTGGATGAAAAGGTCAGTCAATATGTTTAAAATGTTTTGATGTCCTCGTCTGGCAAGCAAAGCTGGTCTAGAATGTTGAAATAAAGAAGTTCTGTGTTGCCAGATTTGGCACATCCTATAAATACCGTCTTTTCAGTGATCAGTTGAAATTCAAGACACTTCAATAACACTTAAAGTTGTATCGGGAGGTATTTTTGTGGGAGGATCCTGTATGCTTGCTGCTCGATGAAGTTAAGTAATTTTATTCTTGTCTTTGTTACAGATTAGGTTTTGATAACTGCAAAAAGCTTTTCATGAATAGCACTGTTCTAACTTATGACAATCTGATACTCCTATATATTAATATAGCCTCTTGGTATTCCAGGATTCATTTTCCAGTGTCTTTCACATGGAATCTGAGGAGTTAGAAGATTCAGCTGAAAATCTGAAGCGGTAAAACAATTAATTAACGCTTTTGTACATCCCAGCAGAATGTTCAAGAAACTATGATTTATTTTTTTTTTCTTTTCGTAATAACAGACCTTATTTCCACTGAGTACCATATATTAGTGCTATTTTCATAGAGCAGGTTTTGCCCTGAAATATACACAGAAAAGCATTATTGCCTTAAAAAGGTCTGAGCAATACCAGGAGTGCAGGGCCTGATCACTTTGTCAGGTCTAAGTACATAGTTGTATTGCAAGGCTAAACTATGGAAATGTGTGCAGAATGTGTGAAGATGTGAGAATCTAAGTTGGTGGGCTGCTCTAATGCTGATCCTTAAGAAATCTGTGTAGATAACTGTGTTGTGGCCACAATAATGATACAAATCCTATTTGATTTTATTCAGTTATTTTAATCATTACTCATATTTCATGCATCGTGAAAGTGACTCAAAGTACAAGACCGACTAAATCAAGAATAAAGTTCTAACTTTTTGAGAAACCATTATGAAGTTTAACAGGAAGGAAAAGATATAAGCATAGTTGAAATAAACAGATTATATAGTTTCTAAATCTAGCCTGAACCTGAGTATTGAAGTTTGAAAATTACTGTCTCCATTACTTTTCTCTGTCATCGAAACAAGTTGTTTCAAATAATGTCAAAAGAGTGAGACTAAGTTGCATAAAAAATAGACTACTCAAAGATAGGGTGCAGAGAGAAAATGGAGATTTCTGTACCCCTTCAATCTCTTTGCAGTAAACATTTGTTATATCAAATTTAATTCCATATACTGGAAAAATATGTCCAAAGTGTGTGGCTTGAGCAGCTAAAAACTGTTGAGCTGTAGAATAATTCTAGACAATGCACAACGAGAAAGTACAGAGGAACCACAGGCTAGTAAGATCCAAGGTGAAAGGCAGAGTTCCTGGTTACCTCCTCTTCTACGCCATGGAAAAATTGGTAAAGAGAATTTACCCTTCCTATTCATTATCCCTTTCATGGTTACTAGTTAATGGACTCAAATTGTAATTTACTGGTTGCATGGGCCCTCGGTAAATTATTTGTCATAACTAATAGAAAAGAAATCTAGCAGGCTTAGCGCATATCTGAATCTTATATATGACATGTATCTTATAATCACAGTTACATGCCAAGGACTGTACTGCGGGTCAACCACTTCAGTTAGAATCCTATGCCTGAAGGGCACGATTCCAGGCAATAGCAGAAATATAATGCCATGGATTAGATGGGAAGTACTGCTTTACACAACAAATTTCAGGTTTATTATTTAATCAAGGACCCTGAATCAAACCCCAAATCAGATTATTTTTCACAATTGTGGGGCATTGCCCTGTATAACCAACTTTGTGAAATAACAAAAGAGCAATTTTCTTCCTCCAGCACTTCTTACATCAGAAGGATCACTAATGCCAAGTCAAATGTCACAGGGAAACTACAGGAGCTTAAAGGGAATAGGTTTATTATTAGGACATATGTCCTTTTCCAAAGCAGGCAAAGGATCCAAGAGAACTGAAATGCCTTAATTGAATACACTGTGGCTAAAAAAGTAGGTTGATTCTGTAAAGGTATTTTATGTCCTCTTTTGGAATAAACAGCTCTATTTCAGTAACAGAATCCCCAGGCAACTGATTATGCCTTTACCGTAGAAAAAAATTGAAACGAACTTGAAACTTAGCAGCAAATTCACAAACATTACCTGCTGCGCTCCATTTAAGAAAATGTGAATTTCATCCAGTATTGATTTTTCAGGTATGTCAGATTTGGGAATGGAGTTTGTTTTCAAAAGATTTTGTTTATTTCAATGTAAACCCAGTTGTTCGTTCTTTATCCTTCGTCTGTATAAACTGTACTAATTTGTACTTATTTCTTAAGTTTGGTGTTCAGTGTTAACATTGTTGAATATTAAAGGAATGGTGGAACACATAAATCAATCCACTCTGCTGTTTTGTGATGACAGCTGGATTAAGATACAGGATTTGAACTCAGCTCTGTTATATATCTATTGGTTATATCCTTTCCTCATACAGGAAAGATATTACAGTTACCTCCTTTGCATAATGAAATGATCCATTTTCATACTAAGGAAATAATAATAATATTGTATCCTTCAGGGACTGTGATACAAGCAAAATCAATTATATGTATGCTCAGTATGTCAAGAATACGATGAAGCCTCTCAACATCCCAGATATCTGCAAAGACAGAAGATTTCCCTGGACAGTACGTAAAATAAGATTAGATTTAAAATTCAGAAACGGAAAATGTGCTTTTCTGTTTACCTTTCAACCCTTTTTTATTTTCCTCTTATTATTGCTATTAATTTAATGGCCGCAGTTAGAATTACGCAAACACAAAGGAAGGTACCGGTGCTTGCTAAAATTATCAGTACAGTACTCACACAGTGGGCCAGGGGCCGGGGTGGGGGGGGATTTATCCCTACAACCATTGTTAAAAAAGCTTTACATTATTTTCTCAATAAATAGTGCAATGTAGAGAGCTTGCAGGATGTTCTGTGGAGAACACTGAAGTGAAGAAAGTTGGAAGTTTTCATAGTAATCCCCAGTAGTTTACAGTGACTGTTGGGAGATTCCCATGAGTTCCTTCCCTTTTATCCTCCCTTTCCCTTCTTATTCGGGCAAAGATTAATGTTACAGATGCAAGTTCTTCACTGTTTTGGAGACGGAACAACTCCACTTTTCTTTGGGAGCTTTTGCTTCACACTTGATCAAGTGTGAGCTTGTGATATGGTATACTACTGAGCACACAGATACTGGAGAGTTAGGAGGGAAGGTCACTTGGCAAGACTCAGACTACAGTCAGGTTGCCTCCAAAGTCATCATAAACAACAAAAAAAATAATGTGGAATTCCATATTTTCCTGTCAATGCCAAAATTAGAAAGATGTCTGCTTTTATTATATTTAAGCCTGTTGGCTAGAGGGGCTCAGAGAGAGGGTAATACGCGGGAGAGGAGTCGTTATGATCAGCAGATAGCTCTACCTAACTCTGTTCTCAGATGCACAATGAGAAAAGGTCAGTGTTTGGTGTGATTATTCCAGTAAGGAGAAAGAAGGGACAGGCTCATGGTGGGAAGCTGCATTTCTTCTATTTTTCCCATGTGCAGGGTTTCATGGTGTTCTGGAATGGGTTTCTAGGAAGGATTGAGCAACACAGGGAATTGAGTGCTCACCACTTCGCAGTACAGGGCCCAAAGTAATCTTAACTGCAGGAGGGGACATAAAAACAGAATCAGGCAGATACACTGTATAGATCAATAAAGAAAGAGGTGATTATTTTGAAGACATTTTAAGGTAAAATTGAGAGTAATCCAGACAACTGTCTGTCTAAATAAGGCCTTGCACTTTGTCAGCGGGGTTAGAGTTCTTTTGCATTTTACCCTGTAATCTAGATTACTTACGCAGGAATTTTGGATCATGTTTTTCAACACCCAGTTGCTCCACCACTGTACAGGAGCAGCCTCAAGGCAGAGCTGTAGTTTTCCTACCTGTTGTCCTTTGGATCATAATTTGGTCTCCACTAAGCATCCTTTCATTGTGTTGGTGGATTAATAAAGGGATCTCAAACAAACCAAAAGGATCAAGGAAAATTTTACAGGCACAAAATGCATAGTTAGCTTAAAATCAGGTGGTTACTCCTGTTTTATGACATCTGTTCTCTGTTCCTTACATTGCCATATTGCAAGTGAGGGGATAGCTGCAAAGGGGAAAGGTCAATTCCTTTTACAGCTCATCACTTGATGAGAGTAAAAAGGTGTCCTAAAGCCCATCTGGTCTCTTTTCAGATGCACTGAGTAGAACTGTTTGTAATTTTCATGGAGGTGGTACCTTCTTATGAAAGAATCTATTATAAAGTTAGCACATTGTTAGCACAATCACACAAGCCGCTGTAAACTCCTATTGAATCAAGATCATTATCATCATATTTTATTATTATTCACCAAAGCTTGTATCAGATAGATACAGTGTTTATTATACCGTCCAGCCAAAGACGTGCAAACTCTCTGAACACATGGTTTACTTTTGAAGGACTACGTAAGCCAAGAATAGCTGTAGATCCCAGTTCTACAGCTTTTTCACTTCTTTCACTTTGAATATTAGTCTTTTAAATTATAACTGTTTTTTGTTTGTTTAACAGAATGACACTGCAGAAAATGTAAGTCAACACATAAAGAGTTTGCTGTGTACACCAATAAAAAATGGGAAAAAAAATAAAGTGATAGGTAGGTATCTTTACAAAAAATATCTTTATACATTTCATAGAAATATTTCTGTGCTCCGCTGTAGAATCTCGGCAACATGGAACCTCAACCCAGGAAAAAAGATCCTTAATCATCATGTTTTTACATACACTGCAACCTTGACTGTAAAATGCTTACCTAGTAAGTTACCAAGCATGCGCAGCACTCTTGTGATACTTCACTGATTTTATACTTGCAATCCAAAATTTTCTGTAAGTAAAATTATTTTCATTGCCTCCTGTTCAGGGAGTCAGTTACCCCTATTGCTTGTACAGACCTTTTTACAAGGCAGTGAAAGGAAGAGAAGACCTAAATCAGTAAATAAACCCTTCAGGCCTGAGTTGTCTGTAGTGCTGGGCTTTTAGGAAGCAGTGGTGGCATGCGGAAAGGTGGTCTGAACTGCACAAACACTGACAGTTTCCTCAAATGAGGCTCAGCTATGCAAAGTTTCATACATTAGAAGGTCAGCTGCTGTGCCAGTTTTGGCGCTACCGACTGCCCTTTGGATGTGCCCACTTCTATCTGTGAGTTACACTGGGAGCCTATAGTCCTATCATAAGACTATAAGGTTTAAGTGTCTAAAGCTACCCAGTGTAAGTATCTCTGCAGCATCTCCTTCGTTTTGATAGAACTACTTTTCTTCTGGTTTAAGAGTGGCCATAGTTTCCTGGTGTAGCATTTGCAGAAGTAATTTGACATCACTTAGGCCTAGATGCTTAAGGAAACTTAGAAGTCTAGCTATCTCTAGTTCCCTAAAACTTTTAGGTGGCTATAGTCTTGGTCCTCAAAGACAACACCTCAAAAGTTTTGAGGATCTGGTCTTGCTGGTCTAAGCTTAAGTCTTGCATGGAGTTTCTGGTTCACCTTAAACATAGGGATGATGATGCTTTTGGAAATTACCAGGACTTTCCAATCCCATGAAGAGTAGAACGTGTATCAGCCTGCTTTCCTGGCATCAGTAAGTTCCTCAAGCAAGTAGAACATAATATATACTGATTCCTAGATAGCAGAATGAATCCAGCTTCCACAGCTTAAAAAAGCATCTGGCAAGTAAATGTTGAGAGTTCCAAGAATGCATTTTTTAATGCTCTTCAAATAATTTTTCTTGAGAATTGTGGCCAAACTGCATAATCCAATGTATTTTGTAAATCTGAGATCCCTTTTCCATGAAGACAAGTTTGGGCTTTTTTTTAAGTTGGTTGGGGTTTGGTTTGGTTTTGTTTTGTTGTAACTCCTGGAGCAGAAAGAGAAGCATCATCTTTACCTGATGGAGTTCTCTGAAATTTCTATTGATATCAGCTTCTTTAGTTAGTTCTTTTATTACTTTGTTTAAATATTCTACCAGACTCTAGAAGAGCAAGACAAATATTGAACTGTTGAACTTTAATTAGAGATATCTCACTATGCTTTTAAGGCAGTCACATCTGACCTCATGTATTTTTTTTCTCCTGTTATTTACTGTGGAAATTAAAACTGAAAGTTTTAAGCAGGCTACCCGTTTAGGTGGGTTTTCCAACTCTGAGTAATTCTCACTGGGAAGTGTTCCTTAAATTCTTTTAAGGTTTCACAGCCTGCCTAATGTTCAGATCTGTAATAGGGCAAGATTAAGAAGTTATCTTTGGGACAATACCCAGAAGTTCCGTTAGCCTACTATATGCTTTGTAAGACTATTATTATAAGTCTACTTTTTCATTTTTAAGATTTAGATTTTCATTTCATTTACCAGAATTTGGTAAGTGTGCTGTGCAGATGGGCATGGGGTGGGAAAAAGTGTCCCCAGCAAAACTGAGCAAATCTTATTGACAAGAAAGATGAAAAGAACTTTTTCATTCTCTCAGATCTAAAGAATTTTTCTGTTGTTTTATAACTATGTCCCAATAAAAGACTTTTGAGTTTCCTTTAACTGTAACGTATGGGCCCCTCAATACTTTGGGGAAGCTTCTGAAAAGATTAAAAGGTGTTAAGTGCTAGATAGTATATTTCTTGCAGTTCCCCCATTTTTATTTTTTTTTAAGGGACATTGTGCAAATACTTATGTCTTTAAAGAATTCTTTTGGCTTTGTGACTTATTCAGTTTTGACTCCTAATCTTGTATTCATTACATCACAGTTGCTGTGGAAATAATTAGGATGTCATAAACGGTACTAAGCAGAGATCTGAAAGTGAGTTTCATGACGTTTTGCTATAGAGTTTTTTAAGTCAGCTTCTTTTTCCCAGGAAAAGTTCATCTTGCTCTTAGTTAATCTTTATTTGCTGGGATTATGTATTTTTACTATTATTCAAGTATATAGTAATCTCATTCCAGAAAGGTTCAGAATCCCGTTTGCAGTATTCATTTACCACAGCCGCTGCCACAGCAGTTTACAGCTGCAGTTACAATATTCTTACTGATCTCTTTAGAGGTGACTTTTACACTAAAGTAAGTTCCCCAAACAGAATGTACTTTGGAAACAAGACAGTGTTACTCTGTCAACAGACATTAAACTTCTACATGCAACAAAAGTGTTCTTCTAAAAACACAGTTTGCATGTGACCGGGAAAAATGCTAGCTTTTATGCTTGAAACTGTTAGCACTTGACACTCATGAGAGTGAGAAAACTTTTGGAGTCACTTTAAAGAGAATAATCACCCCAGAGCAGTTTTGGCCAAAGACAACGCATACTTACAGTGCAGCTGCTTTAATTAATACTCTGGTTTCTTAGCAGAAACTGCCTAAAAAACACCTGCCTAAAACTAAGGTGAGGTATATGTGTGAACTTCCCTCTGCTTAAAAATTGGGTGAAGGATCTAAGTTGCAGCAAGGTTTGGTAGAAGTTACCTGTCAGTGGCAAGTGCGCATCGAAGTCCAGACACTCTTAATAAAAGATAAACAGATGCAACTATCAACATAGTCAACAAAGTTTGAACCTAACAAGTCAAATTCAGTAAGCTGCTTTTCAGGGAGCACAGCGGTCTTTGGAGCAGGCTGTAATTCAATCACTTCCTCATAGAATTGGCGAGTATACTTTAGCTTTGAGCCTCAACTTGGGTATTCTCTGTTTAGTTCATTTATTTAAACAAATTTCCAGCACTGACTCAAATAAGGAAGTGAAAACTCTGTGTACCACTGTTCTGACTTTCATAAATGTTCTTTTGGCATGGTTACAAAAGTCTAATTAGCCTTTAAAGGACAAATTGTCTTTAGGGATTAAATCAATCTAGAATACTATTAATAATAAAATGCTCCGGGAATTTCACAAGATAATCATGTCCTTAAGCCCTACATTTGTGGTTTACAAATCCTAATAAATACTTTTGAATCTACTAAGTAATATAGAATGTTTTAGCATTTACTCTGCAATACAGATGAAATTACTCTAAAAAAACTCCGGTGAAAATCGTATAGCACTCCTGTGTGTCACCTTTATGTCTATTGCTGGTTTGTACTGTAGGCTAAGCTGTTGTAGCCTCAATTTTTCTCTTGATGTTCCATACAATACGTGGTATGTTGGCAGTTCTTTGGTTTATATCTTTTAATTTCTGTATCCTGGCACAGGGGTTTGCCAACTTGTGAATAAGATGGAAGAAAATTCAGGCAAAATCAAGGCTTTCAACAGAAATGATGAACAGTTCCTGGAAGCATTTGTCATCTTTTGTGGCTTGGGGATCCAGAATACACAGATGTATGAAGCTGTAGAAAGAGCCATGGCCAAACAAATGGTGACATTAGAGGTGAGCTCAAAATTTAGGTGGTCTTTCATTAGCTCAAATGGATCCTAAGTTCCTCCAAGATCCTGTCTGTTCTACACGGAGGTGCAGCTGTTTGCATGGATACTGAACAGAAATTGTTCTCCCCTACAAGAACAGCATTTGGTCTGTTGAGTTGCACAGGAATTTTTCTGCTTGTTTCTGTGTCTGCCAGCAGACTGTTTAACTTGGTATTGTATTTTAACCGTACTCATGATTTCGTGGTGAGCTGAATGCATCTTTTCCTCTACATGAGGCTACGTATTGGCAAAATAGTGGCTTTGTTCTGTTGCGTAGGAAGAGGAAACAGTTTGGTGGATTAGGGCTTCCTTTACTTGTCTGAGGTTTTCTGTGATGATTTTGGCTCAGTCCTTTAGACAAACCAGTTCGTGGAGTAAAAGCAGCATTATCGTAGGTTTTCAGTGATTTCCTCAGACTCCATCAAACCCTATCAAGATGAACGTCATTTGGCCTCAGCCTTTGAAATGATTACTGTTAAGTTTAAGAGCTAAAGAGGGCTTCAGTCTGAGAAGCCGAGTTACTTGGACGTGATCACTTGAAGCTGAAAGTCCAAAATTTGTAGACTTCGGATCTCCTAACATTCATTATGTAAACTGAGTGTTTACAGAATTCCTGAATGGGGATTAGGTACCCTGTAGCCTTTGCAAGAAATGTGAAAACTCTCAAATAGACCTGTATTAAGCAATGTTAAATAAAAAGGTGGTAAAGTTATTGTCAGAACCATTTCAGTGCTTAAAAAATAGAGTTGTTTGTTTACATGGCAAATTAGCAATTCTCTCTCCTACTATAACACTTTATAGGTAACATAGAAAGTCCAGGCAGGTTATAGGTTGGTATATAAGATGGATTCTGTTCCTAAAAAGTCAGTCTCTAGTTGCTAAAAAACCTCCATAACATTTTCATGGCCTTGGTTCTCCACAGCTAAAAAGATACAAGCTTATTTTGTTAATTTAAACCAAACATACTGTCTTTCAGGTTTTTTGCCAAGTTTCAGTTAGGGCAAAACTTTCTTCTATGTCTGAAGGAATTCCTGGAAGGATTACTATGGTAACGATATTGGGCTCATATTTATAGCTGTCTTGTGTATTATTTGTCTTTGAAAGTGGGGCACAAAAACTTTCAAAGAAAAAAATCAGAGTTCTTTGCTCTTTTATGGAAACTAATTATCTCAAGAAGATTCTGTGCTGTGGGAGATTTTTGAAGGCTGCAGATATCTCCTCATATGCTTCCCGAGAGCTCCCTTAAAACCAGCATGGGTCCTGCATGGAAACTAAATTTCATCAGCAAATGCAATGCAATGCAAAGCCGTGCAGCTGCAAACTGAGAAAGAAAAACTGCTTTAGGAAAAATACCTTTTCACCACATTGCTCTTTTGTTTGTACTAATGGCTACTTTCCTCTTTCTGTAGGTTCTCTCATACCATGCTTCTGCTGCTGAGGAGGAAACAAGGGAGCTGCAGGTAACAGCGGTAATTGAAATTTTTACTATTACTTTAGAAATGCTCAACTAATAGAACAACAAAAGGCATGGATGTGAGCCCTAAACATGCAGAAGCACATCTTCCAGAAACAAAAAAAGACAGTGAAGCTGAAACTGATCAGTTTCTAAGTTGAATCAATACATCACATAAAAGATATATGTTGCAATGAGAGATACAGGTTGGCTAAAGAGCTGCAATATTTACAGGAGAAGCAGAAGTATACCAACTGCCTTCCTCATGAGTTTGAGTGCCAGTAACAGCTGATGCATTGTTACACAATAATTATGTATTTCAGAAGCAAAATGTTGGGAACACTTCTGCCTGCAGCTAAGTCTGAATGTTGTATATTTTATAACTTTGGTACATTTCAAGCATCCCAAGTATGGGTGCAACTTTACTGCCTTACACAGAAATTCTGAATTTAATTGTTAATGCGATGATGATTATTCTTTTACTATTTTTAGTTACTTTTCTGTGCAGTGTCCTGTTCTGCTCATGTTTAATTCTGGGTTTAGAAACCACTGCCTAAGGAATAACTGTAGCTACAATTTCAAGTACAGTTCAAAGCATAGCCTGTGCTTTGTCTCTTCGGTTCTCTCTGTTGGAGCAGACGTTCTGGGGAAATAGCATCACCCTGCAGGACGAAAAAAAAAAGAGAAGGATGGAGGGGTGGAGAGGAAGGCAGACAGAGAAACCACAAGCTGGCTAGTATCGGACTGGACTGAACAAGCAAGGTGCCCCAGAACAAGGCACAAGACTAAGGTTATTTCTGGAATGGTTAGCGTCACATAGATTTTGGACCTCAGTCCCACCACACTGTTGCTCGTTGATACAAGATTTTCATGCTATGAAACTATCACTCTGAATTTTAACAGAGCAATCAGGTATCTTGGAACCTCAGGGCACCACATATTAATCAAAGCAAACCACAAACCAAGTGCTATGTCGTATGGACAAATCAGTTTGTAGCCTTTCACCTCACTGCTAGAGAACGATCCCTTTCCTGTTGTATATAGCAGTGCAGATCTAGCCACTTCATTGGTCATTTGGGTTCTTCCTTGTACTTTTGTGTACAAGATGCCTAATTCAGTGACCATTCCTCAAATTGCTTCTTTAAGCATTATTTTTTTTCTTTAGAAAGCTTATATTCTTTCTTTGGTGCCACATTCCACAGCTTTGATTACTGAAAACATCCCCTATGGCATATAGACTTTCTGACTGTGTTGCCTATTATGAAAGTAGTGATCTTCTTTTTTGCAGTTTGATTTTCTTTGTAAATCTGAATGATTCAATTTCTTTGTAGTTCTTACCTCTCTTTCTTTTCAAGAAAAGCTAAGATTTCAATGTGCAGCTTTTTATGCTGAGATGTTCTCAGCTGAAATGAAACTTACTGTTCTGGCTGTCAAAGGCAGGAGATCAAGGAAGGGAAAGATAACTTGTGAATGAAGTCAGAACACAGGCATGAGGTGTTCCGTTGAGCTCCTGCAGCCCCTTTCCTCATGAAATACCAGACTGCAGTTGCAGGTTTTCAAGATTATGTCATTAGAGTTCGTCAATGGTCACTTTATTTTCCACTGAACATACTGGCCTCGCGGTTCTTTCAGATGCTCATAGGTGAAATACCACATGAATCCAAATTGCGGGACACAAAATTAATGGTACAAGAAATGTGTAAGAATGATGGACTTTTTTTTTCCTGTGCGAATCCTGTTTTTCATAATCTTTCATGACTTTCCAATATTGACACCCAGGAAAGATAACAGCACATTTATATGGAACAGAGATTGGTAGACATAGTTATGGGGAGAGCTGATTTGTATGCTACATGTAAAAATATTGCAGATAATGAAACATGCTTCCTTTTCAGTGTCCCAGCCTTCCAGGACACAATTCCCCATGCTGGAAAAATTTCTTCCCCCTAGAATTACAAGAAGATGAATGCATAGGTTTATTTCTTTCACCATTGCAGTTTTATCTGACCTTCTTTTAAACCACACTCATATTGAGGTGAAACAACTGTAAAGAAGTAGCACTGAGAACTCTACCTTTTATTTTACTGAAAAGAAAAAGATATTAAGTTGTATTCTATAGTGTAAGACTTACCATTTATTTTGTTAGCAACCTTAACATCGGTACGTTGAAAGTCAACAATTACAACCAAGTTGTTACTGATAATAAAAGTTACAGATTTGTTGAAGTATACAGCTGGGGGGTTTTGTGTACTTTATGATTTCACATTTCACATTGAAGGTTGATGACTGTATTCAGATTCGAACAAAAACACAGTCCAAGGGTTTTAAAGATTATGGATCGCAGGTGAAGCCTAATTTTTCAGGTTTCTAGACCAGAGAAAGCTCTACCTGTGGGTATGTTCTGACTACCATAGTGCTGAATGTGGATTCTGTTAGGAATTCTGTTCTACTGACACGTCTTTCCTCACCGTTCTTAGAAAAATGTAAACAGTTACAGATTTTTATGTCTGCACATCCATAAACACGTAAAACTCCACTGCCTTAATTTCTCAGTCTCCCGGTTTCATACATACTCTTGGTTACAATTTGCTTTTGGTGGTTTAGGTGACAGGCTGACCAGGTAATCCTTCCCTTACTCTTTTGATCTATGGCAAAGTGTGTGTTAAATCTAAGGATATAAGGCAATGTTAAAGGAGAAAGGCTAAGGAAAGATAAATGAGAAGTAACCATCAGGTTTCAGTGTAATGTGAAGTTCAAATTGAGTATCTCACCACTTTTCTGTGGAAAAAGCCAATATTTATGTTATGCTTTTCTTTCCTAGTCTAAGTTGTGTTCTGTTATTCTTCTCTAGGCTGCTGTAGTACCATCCGCACAATCTCTCAAACTAACTGACTTCAACTTCAGTGATTTTGAGCTATCAGATTTTGAAACAACACTGTGCACAATACGAATGTTCACAGACCTCAACCTGGTGCAAAATTTCCAAATGAAACATGAGGTATGAATGTTGTCAAATGTTTGTTTCACGTAAAGAGACAACTTAAGTATTAGAAAATTAGGAGAATAGTGAAATAAGTCTACAGTAAATATAAATGGAAATATGTATTAACGAGTAGTTAGCAAAGTAGGAAGGCATGTAAAGTGGGCAGTACTGGAGTGTGTCCTTAGTTTGGTTCTACTGAATGGTCAGTAATTCAGTTAACGGACTGCACAACACTTCTAGAAAACTTGGGAAGTAGAGGACTCAGTTAAAATTCAAATAAGTTTGAGAACATATAGCAATATTTCAAAATCAGTAAGAACAAATATTTAAAGACTTCACAAAAGCAGTCAAATGCATACATTAAAAACTGGTAAACAGAAGTGGTAACAGAGACTTCACAGCTACTAGTATTAGAAACCGTGTAAAAGTCAATAATGTGCCATAGTAGCAAAAAGGGGCAAATTTTCATTCTTTCCTGACAGATTGGTATTAAATACCCATGGAGTAATTATACTGTAGCTTATTATTTGAAGAGGCACACAGAGATATAAAGTAATTTTTAAAGAAATAAGAACTGACAAATTGAACAACATTTGAATTAGTTAATCTGGCTTTCTCCAGAAAACAGAATATTGAAAACCAGAACTTTTCAGTAAGTGAAAGACTGTTACAGAGTTGACAATAATGTCTCTATGTCTGCACAGGGTAATAAAAGTAATTAGCTTAGTCTTTCCCCCACGAAAGATTAGATGAGACATGAGGGGCATCTTTATAGTTTGTGGAGATAGTAAAGACAGAAACAGATTACTTATGTGGGCTGTGGAAACTTCTGTGAATGTTTTTACCAATAGACCTAGTTGTAGATATGTCTGTCAGAGGTGATCTAGCCAGGTATTTTTACTTTCCTCCCAGCCCTGGAGGCAGACTAGATTAGACCTCTAGGATAATCTTTTAGGCATATTCCAGTCAATACACACAATTTCTATTTGTAAAACCCTTCATTTCTAAATACTTTCTTTTTCTTTTATGTAGTTTAGAACAAAACGTACAAAGTTTCAGAAAACAAGATTTATTCAGAGGACTTCATAGGCAAACAAATTAGTAAAAGAAATCAGGTATTTATTTTCTAGATCATCAGTTTATAGGCCAGTTTAAATTAGTAGTGTTCAAGGGCTGAAAGGAGTACTGTATTACCTAGTCTGATCTCTTGAATATTCTGGTACTTATTTTCACCTTTGTAGTTAGGCCAAGAACTTGTACTGCCCAGTAAGTGGTGGGCTTCTAGTTCCTAGTGGAGCAATTGTGATGGATTTGCAAAACCAAAACAACACCATGACAGTAGACACATAATCACACATCTCAATAGAAGCAAGAGAACATTGACAGCTTTGAAGCTACACTTTCAACTTTCCGTACTAGAGCTAAAGAAAACTGGCAGCAGCATAGCACTCCTTTTTTAACAGTGGAAAGGTAGAGAACACTGCTGCTTTTTCTGTGTGGAACCATTTACGCGGGTGAATGATTCTGGATTTTCAATTCTGTAAGTACACCATGTTTCACTAGAAATACTAAAAATTTTCTTGAACAAACCAAGGCCAGCATTTAACACAGAGCAGTATGCTGTACTCATTTAAACCAAGGGACCTTTCCAGTACACATTGAATTACTATCTGATCTTCACACCTTTCATATTTTTAGATGTATAACCCACAATCTGTAAAACTGCTTTGGAAAACATCCAGGACATACTTTCTTCCTGCATTAAAAAAATACTAGCCAACAATACAGTGATCGCTGTCTTTCTGTCATACTTATTTCCTTTCAGAAGTCCTATTCTACTTGTCTTTTGACAAGCTGATATGAGGGAACAGCCACAAGTTCATTATCAAAACAGCTCTTAAGAGAGCTCTGTAACTAAAAAAAAATACATTTTCTCTGTCAAATATGTCGTTACAAACAAGGATTTCTTTCTCCCAGTTAGCTCAAATTAACTCAGTTTCTGAATTAACAGCACTGCATCTGATACTACCATTTAGCCATTAGTAATAAAACCCCAAACACACAAGTATTATGTTCTCAATGAAAGGCTGAACTAGTGGATGTAAGCATATTCTTACCGCTGTTGGCAGTTACAAGTATGTTACATTTGAACTTTTATAAGTTAAACTATTTTTTTTTTTGCTGTGAGAGTTTTCAAGTGGGAATATTACAGAAATATTTGTTTTCACAGAAATAATAGATTTCAAATACATTTACAGTTAACTATGTGATGCTGTTTCTTAAAGGTTCTCTGCAGATGGATTTTAAGTGTAAAGAAGAACTACCGGAAAAATGTTGCTTATCACAACTGGAGACATGCCTTTAATACAGCACAGTGCATGTTTGCTGCTTTAAAATCCGGCAAAATTCAGGTACATTTTGCTGTTTCTACATTAAGAATCTTGTAAAAATTTTCTTCTAAAAAAATTTGATAACGATGCATAGTTCTGATTGCCACGTCAGTAAGGTGTTCATCATTCTGTGGCATTGCGAGTGAAAACAACATATTGTTGCTGAAGGCTTACAGCTTTAAGGACTTGGTTTGTGAAATTGCTGTCGTCTTGTTATATACCCAGTTTCAGTTAAAGCCTCTGGAAATGATTAGGTAGATACTCACAGTGGGAAAATCTCAAATAAAGCACATGCATGATTATGCCCTTTTTTAGTTAATTGTTACGCTACAAGCAAGTCAGAAAAGTGGAGAAGAAAAAGACTGACCCTCTTTCAGGATGTTTCCTTGTAATATTCAACAGGAAATTTTTTAAGTCCAAACAGAGCTGAGTACAGCTTTAGACAAACAGTAGAATATTTTTGGAAATCAAGATTTAAATGCTCATTTCAATGCTTTTGAACAATGCTTCAAGCTTCCACTTAAAAGACATATAATATCTTTTAAAAAACAACTTGATCGATCTCTAGTGCAAATAGCGAAGAGCTAGATGATCCCCAGAATATGAAAGATACCAATTCAAGATTTTTCCAAAATATGTTTTTAGATATTTTTTATATTCTTGAAGAAAAGGGAATGTGTCTATTTATTCTGTATTAACGTGTTTCTTCACTTTGATTGCAGACCATTGTTATTAGGTGGTTTATATTATTTTTCAGTAAACACGTCTAAGAGAATAAATAAATGCTATTTGCAGACCAAAACCTAGTATCAATAATGAAGAGGCATTCCTTTCCTCTGAAAACTTGTCTCACAAAAGAAAAAAGACAAGACAGAAGGTGTCGGAAGAGACAAAAGCAAAGGCTTCATATTCCTTCTGTACTGCAGTGGACATGGTAGTTTTGCTCTGTGTGTGGCCTAGGTCTGATGATCCTGACAGCTTGCTTGCTATTTTTGGAATCCTGTCTGTCTCCACTGTAATTTCCATAAACTCCTTTATTCCTCACTACATTGGATTCACTCCACACTGATTTTCATGTCCTAGATTCTGGAGTCAGAATGGTGTTGATCATAAGTTTCTAATTTTTTCTCTAGCTTGAGGGGAAACCATATGATGGGGGACACGTCTTCCTCGCAGGAACATAAAATCAGTCATTTCCAAGCTGATTTGTCTTTTTAACTACACTAAGGACAGGCTTCACTTCCAGAAAACAGATGCAAATCTACAGAAGTTGTAACTGCTTAAAGAAAATTTGGCTTTGATTGTACAGAGGGTGCAGCCCCCCAGTGGCAGTGCTGTCGCTACCTGTTCTTCAAATTCCTGAACTGACTCTTGTGTCTGTGGCTCTTGTCCCATTATGAAATGAAGCATCAACAGTGTGGCTTTGTCCAGCTTCTGTTTCTTACTGGACAGCTTTAAATAAATTTTCTAATTCTGCTGAACAACATTAAAGATATGAAATAGGCACACAAGAGAAACCACAACCTGTCCACTAATCTGTTTTGGAGGTCCAGAAGAAGCTCAAAATAATGAGTCAGATAGTGGTTAATTTTGTCTTCTATGGGCTTTAAACTTCTGTTCACTTATTTGTACAGTAATCGATGAAAAGCATGGAATTTTTTCCTTCTTATTATTCCAAGGACATTTTATAAGAAATGTTTATAGCTGGAATGTAGCGTAGCTCCCTTGGGGTAATGGAAGAGCTCAGCTAAATGTCATGGGCTCAGAATTTTAAATGATTCCTCATGCTTTCTCTTCACTGTCAGGTGATATGCAAGCCACTTCCTCATATCAGGTTTCTCATCAGCATAAATAGGGCTAGGTGATGTCTCCATTGATGTCTGCATTGAGATGTAGGAGAATGATTATTAGTGTTCACCACAACTTCAGAGATAATCCTTATTCTCAGCATCCCATTTTATGTCCTTCTCCTCCTTCGGCTGGCAACTTCATCTGCTGCGTGGTAAAGCCAAGACAGCAGATGTAAAACACATTGTGCAAAATAAATCCCCATCACAAAGCTAACTCACTTATTGTGTTACTGTCTACATATAGAGCAAACTGACTGATTTAGAAACACTGGCTTTGCTGATAGCAACTCTAAGCCATGATTTGGATCACAGGGGCGTGAACAACTCTTACATACAGAGGTAAGTCTGAGAGAAGTTAAGTAAAAACAAATGAATACCAAAATCACAGGGCTAAATTAAGTACAACCTATTTGACTTGATAATGTGAGGCTGCATAAAGGAGCAGGTTTTTAACGAAGTAGTAAGTGCAAGAACAGCCAGAAGCATTCAAGAGTCCACAGCAAAGATGCACAGCCTCTGTTGTTGACTAAGTAAAATGGCAGATGAAGTGAACTCTTAGTAGGCTGTGCAGGGGCAGTATCTTCAAGCTCCTGTTTCAGAAGTCACATTCCCCATTTCCCCTACAGTGACAGCAAAAGGTCCCAGCTTCTAAGGGACAACTTGTAGGAAATGTGGAGCTTTTCAGATTTCTACCTGCCCAGCCAGCTGTTCCCTGTCTAGTCTCAACCACCTATGGGTCTCTGAGCTGAGATCCACAGCTATCTGATATCAAGGTGTCTCCCTGCCATGTTGAAGTCATGTTTTTCCAGAGCTGTAAGTTGATTTGGATAAGCTAATATTTAAAATCATAGAATCATAGAATAGTTAGAGTTGGAAAGGACTTTAAGATCATCCTAGTTCCAACCCCCCTGCCATGGGCAGGGACACCCCCACTAAACCATGCCACCTAAGGCTATGTCCAACCCAGCCTTGAACACCACCAGTGATGGAGCATTCACAACTTCCCTGGGCAATGCATTCAAATGTATGACTGTTTTAAGTTGATTTGGTATTATCTGTGCTCTTCAACTTTGATCAATTCTAGAATTACAGAGAAACTTTTACAACATAAAAAGTCAAAACATACTTCGAAACAAAATATTTTTACAAAACAGAATATTTTACTTTGAAGTTATCAAAATAGGGCACCTGAACTCTTCTAAAATTTTCTCCATATTTTAATTTTTAACTAAAAATACTTCGGTATTTTATAATATATCAGTAGTTTCAGATCTGCCCAAAATGTGTTTTTCAGTGAATTTAGTATTCAAGTAACAGCATACAATCTTTCCTTAAATAAATAGCTTGACTTAAAAAACATGGTATAATGTGATTACTGTGATTTGGCAGTGTGTCCTGATCTGACCAGAGATGAGGAAAAGATACCCAGAAGTGCATACTTCTGTCTTTTTCTGGGAGAGTTGGAGGGTGGAAGGAAGTGGTCTGCTGTTTTCACTGTGTGTAGAGTAAGATACTAGGGGAGGAAAAGTTTGTCCGAGGCGGAGAATACTGAAAGCAGAAAGTAAGTAAGCTGAAGCAGAATTCCAGCCATTCATGTAGATGTGTTCAGAATAACACTGATGTGTAAAGCAAATTAAAAACAACCAAAATCCCCAAAATTGCAAGAGTAACCTTTTTCTAATTTCTTAATAGGGGATTTCAGCAGTAACTGTAACCTTGCAGTGGCTGGAACCAGTTAGCTATTTTTTGCTTTATTTATTTAAAAATAAATTTCCTGGAAGACATCTGGAGATGCGTCATCTTCTCTCAGAAATGTCCTGGGAAAGTATCATAGACAGCAAGATCTAACATTTGCACATGCTGCAAAGCGGCAATGATTACAGCTTAAGAATTGTTTTGCAATGGAAAGTTCCATGAATTTTGTTCTTTAAATCCCTCATTTCACTGGAAAGTTAGTTTTCTAGGAACTCCGTTTTGTTTCTTAAGTATCTTGTGGCGACTTAGCATACGATTTTCTTCTTAAGCAACAGGGTTTCAAAAATTAAAATGATCCTGGTAGTAGAAATTACAGGAAAGAAACTGCAGAAAGGTCTTTTGGTAGATAGGCTGAGGATTTATTTTCTTTTTCTTCCAAACCCACATGTAAAGTAGGCAAGCCCAGAGTATGAATAGTGCATAACCAAACCACTGTGTTCAGAAGGCAATGGTGTCCTTTAACTCAGCGCAGTGGTTTAACAGAAATGCTGTATACTATGGTAGTAGGACCTGAGTTTATTTCCAGCACTTGTGTCCTTCCAGAGAGCCAGGGTATGTAAGTACTGAGCAAGCTCTAGTTCGGTGCAGAACTTGGGAAGATAAACTGAGATATTTCTCACAAATTTCTCTCTTCAGTCAGGATGAACTTTAGGGGACACGGTATGCATCCCACTTAACTCAATAGGAATTTTCACCCAGCATGCATTGGCACCGTACTACAGTTTGTTTCTCTACAGAAACACACAAGCATATTTGCTATGCCTTTTGCAGTGGTCTTAGAGGAGGTACTGGGCAGTCAGCCCATAATCCTCAGGGGCTTGCATCCTTCAATCTCCCTTTCCTCATTTTAGTTTGTATTTCCATCTTTTTCTCCACATTTTTGTGCTTCTGAAATTCCCAGAGTCTCCTCTTAGGACTTTTATTGAGTCTCTGTGTGCAGTCACTTACACGGGGACCCAGTCCTGCAGCTCCTAATTCATATGAATGATCCTTAACCATACAAAAAGTCCCAAGGAACTATATGCTGAAAAAGAATTTCTGACATTATTAAACATGATTAAACATTTGTAGGCCAGGGTATCATTAAGAGTAATGGATTCAGGATCAGCAGCCAAACAGACTTGCAAAAGAATCCAGACTTATTTGAAGAGATGACATAAGCAACATGGGACCAGGGTCTGAAAATGAAGATACAGTAGCAAAAATTAAGAATGTTATGTAATGAGGAACAGGGAAAATTAGAAACCCTCAGAGAGGAGAAGTTTCTATGTTTTAATCTAAAGCTACTCAAACAGTAAATTCTATTTTCTGGACTAAGATAGCTTTAAATTCTGCATTGGCACAGTTGGTTTCATGCTGGTTTTCTCTGCCTGTAGTACAACCAACATCTTGTTTCCCTTTTGGATTTTACCCTGGGCATAAGATAAGTAACAATATTGCAATAGTTGGTCATGAAGAGAGTGGTGATGAATGAAGTACCAGTACAGTTACTAATACTGGGAAATGACTTGATCAACATTTTTGGGCCCTGCAGAACAGTCCACTGAGGTCAGCAGGAAATTTACCATGGGTATCAGCAGGCTTCAGATTAGGTCTGCATTTTACTTACAAGTTAGTAGCTGAACTGACTGAATATGCGAGGCAGGTGTTTAAAATGTAACAAACCCCAAAACTGTCACTTAAATTTTGCTTGTGAATGAGTCCTTGTCGCTTTCCCCTTTCATACAGGAACTTTCACTCTGCTGGTCTCTACAAATAACAGAAGGCAGAAAACCAGAGCTGTCAGTGCTCTGAAAAGTAACAGCACTGCCTTTTTACCTTTATTCCCCCCCCCCCCCCCCCCCCGCATCCTTCCAAATGTATTCACTTTTTTGGGAATTTACACAGAAAGGGGAAAGGAACTGGTTAAGAACAAACCTGGGTGGGCTAGGAAAACTGTTAATGAGAAAACATTAAGAGGGAAGTAATTTCTGGACTAGTAGTATGTTTAATTTGATTTCTTAATCTGATGGGTCTTTTTACTCTGCAGAAGTGAACATCCGCTGGCTCAACTGTATTGCCACTCAATCATGGAGCATCATCATTTTGATCAATGCCTTATGATCCTGAATAGTCCAGTGAGTGCCACATTTTTGTGTACACTGAAGGAAACTATTCCCTAATTTACTTTTTATTTTTAGCTTTTGGATGGATTCCCACCCTTTACATTCCTAAATGATCTTTATTCCTTTTTGGGTAAAGAATGCAAATGCAGCAGTTTTGAAGTCACGGTTCCATTGCTGAGTGCCACCAAACCTTTCCAAATGTTGCTTGACAAGGGAAGCCTTGCTAATATCCTTTTGAGTACCTGCTTCCTCGGACCAAAGGAAATAAAAGTCTATGTTGCCATTTTCATGACCTCTTATGAACCACCAAACAAACCCAAGTCCTTGCTCTCATTTCAAAAAGCATTCCGGCCTACACATACACAAAGCAGTCCTGATGAGACAAAACCAAACACTGCTAATGTTGACATTCCAAAGTGAAGCCAAACCTAAGTTAAGTAAATATGCAAGTAAAACTAAGTTCTTCTTGGTTTATATTATTAACTAATTCTAAAGTATAGGGCAAGTTGCTATTTCACCAGCTCCATAATGCTTTGGTTTAACAGTCGGCTGCTGAGCTTATATTTCTATGTAATAGAATTTGTTATTTATGTTGCTTCATAAAAGGAAAATATTTTCATTTATGTGAGGTGTATAGACAGGTACTGGAATCTGCTATAGTTCCTCTGCTTCAGGGAAGGATTGGGAGGAAGATGAGAGAGAAATGCTTCAATTCAGCTAGCAGCAAATTTAATTTTGATGAATGGAATGGACTCAAAAGCTTGCAATTTTGTTTGTAATAGTTGCTTAGGATGCTGTTGCTGTGCAGCTTTCTGCCATTACTCAAGAAGACTGGAGTTTTTATTTTGAAATTGGGGAATGTGCAAAAGGAAGCAGGGTAAAAGAATGACATTGGATATGAGCAAGTAACTCATAATGAATTAGTACCCAAGAGCCGGTTTAGTAAACTGGTGTGCTGTTGCCCATTTTACTGATAACACTGCTTTGTTTTTTCTTTTGTAAAAGGGAAACCAGATTCTCAGCAGCCTTTCCATCGAAGAATACAAAGCCACACTGAAAATGATAAAACAAGCCATTCTTGCCACAGACCTAGCACTGTACATAAAGTAAGTCAAAGGCAGGTTTGGCTGGATGGTCATTGCTGGATGTTTGAATTGTGTCAGCATGCTGCAAAAACTTCTGTTTTAACTTCTCTTAAAGGAGAAGAGGAGAATTTTTTGAACTTCTAAGGAAGAAGCAATTTAATTGGGAAGATCCTACACAGAAGGAACTATTTTTGTAAGTAAAAGCAGAATGATGAAGTCATCAGTTAATATTATTAGGTACCTGATTTTCAATGCCATGTTGCTGTGAATTTCATTAAAACCAGCAGATCTGTATGCTCTGGGCTTGTACAAACTGGCGCTAGCACATAGTGGCCAGTGGCCAGTCACTGAATGACTCCCTGGGTCTGAATTACAAACACTGCAACCTGCACAATAAACTTTGTTAAGTAGCACACGGAGCTCCATGAACATTTCTGTTCTTCCCAGAGGAGTGTAGGGTTCCTGCCTATGTAGCATGTTCTTTTGCTGTGGATACTTTATACTTCAATTTTGAATTGTTGAAACCAGTAGCTAAAGATTCAGGACAGGTAACTTGTCTTGAAGCAGATTCCTTAATAGCAGTGAAGGAAAGAGAACATTAAGAACAGAGACATATTGTAATGCACAGCTACAGACAACCAGGCTTACATAGGCTCTCTTGGAAAGAAAAGGTGCCATATTTCAAATTCAGTGCCTTTAAAAACCAGTCTAATTTAGTCATGTTTTATATCTATTCTTATTCCAGTTCTTGGCCCTCCTACTGTAAATAAAATAGCAGTCACTGCTCATGTCATAAATAAATAAATGTGATGTGTCTGTCCAGTAGCAAAGAGAATGAAACAGTTCATTTGATGTGAATCCACTGAATAAGCTGGTCCAGCTTTGCTCATTTCTGCATGCTCATTTCACACAAATAGTCAAAGTCTGCTGCATCACTGAGCCTTGGATACCTTTATACCTTCACTTTAACTTCACTTGTTTCTTTGGCGTTCCTTGAAATTTTATATCGTTTTATTAATCACTTGACTTGGTGGCTACATTTCATAGGGATTTTTTTCTGTTGTTTTTCATTTTTTTCTACAGAGCAATGTTGATGACTGCCTGTGATTTATCAGCCATAACCAAACCATGGCCAGTTCAGCAACGGGTATATACTTCATTTAAAATTTGCTAAATACAAACACTGCATAACAGCTTCTGCTCCTTCCATTCAGTCCTTATTGCAAAAGCAGTGGTGGAATGCTTAGGAAATACTCTAGGAAGTATTCCTTCAAAGTGCTATATGTGGACTGAAGACTTTCTCAGGTCTTTGTAGCAAGATCTGTGCATTTAGCTATGTCACCATGTTAGCAGTAACCTAAAGGTGAATCAGGAATCTTTGTTCTTTCCAGCATTTCTGTGTTACTAGAAGGCAATAGTCAACTGATACACCACCTTAGTATCACTTGACCTTTTTCTGTGTTGATCATTGCAGCTGATATCAGTGGTGAGATGCCTATGTGCCATTTTATTCACTTCACTTTGTCAGAGTAAATATCAGCACACCAGGTGTTTGGTTTGTGTACAGATGTGTGCATGAAGAACTCCTAAAAACTAGTTGTTTAAGATGGAGAGTTTCATCATGGGGGGTCCCAATTCAATATATCCTAAGGAAAGACAGGAAATAATAGTTTTGATTGTAGGTAGCTAGTGAACTTTTAGGGCTCTCAATGTGTGAAATCTCTTACAGATTGCTGAGCTTATAGCTACTGAATTCTTTGACCAAGGAGATAAAGAGCGGAAGGAACTCAACATAGAACCAACAGTAAGTGACAAAATCATGCATAATCACCTCTTTCAAAATGGCTTCTACAAATGGCACTTCATTACTTTCAAAAGCAACAATTTCTCCCACTGACCAGAATATAGGACCAACCTAGTAGTCACTTTTCTTCTGTGGCTCCCAAGCACCAATGGTGTGGCATTACCTCTGAGCCAGAAGAACAGATGGCATTATTTCTTCTAAATCAGTATGGTCTATGAAATGCATTTCTAAATTGGTACCTGTTTGCAAGCTATGGAAACCCAGTAAGTGTGTCTGTTTATCTAGCTATGTGGGCTCTCTCATTCTGAAGACAAATCTTCTAAGGTAAGTCATGCAGTCAAATTACCGCCATTGTAACAAATGTACTGATACCCTGCTGTGCTGAGCTTGCTGTGCCTGTTAAGGTGCTACTTTTTAATTGCAGCCTTTCTTTTTGGTTTTGGCTGGGGTTTTATTTAATGCATTTAAACACAGAGCTTGTTTGCTTCTTATCTGCAGGATCTAATGAACAGAGAGAAGAAAAATAAAATTCCCAGCATGCAGGTTGGATTCATAGATGCTGTTTGTTTGCAGCTATATGAGGTATGATGCCTAATCAAGAATTGCAAAATCTAAATCCAGAACGGCTCACTGTAGCCTGTGACAGATGCATATTTAAAATTAGAATAAAAATCATGTACAAAACTACTCCCTTAGTTAAAAAAGGTTGGGGTTTGGTTTTGTTTGGTTTTTTTTTTCTTTGGTTATATATTGCATATGGTTCATTATTCAGTTGAAGAAATTATTACTTTAGCATTTATCATTAATGGTATATTTGTCTGATTAATGTATTTTGATATAAGAACATTTTTGTTGCCTCTTAAAGCTTTCAGTGTATCACTTCTGTCATCTTCTCCCAAAGTCTGACTTGAACTGGAACAGCCCATAGCAGGCTGACAGTGTCTGGGATTTTTATATAGATTCAGAATATGCCAGCTTGTGTCCTAACCCAACAGACAAGTGACAGTGACTTACCTACAGGGCAGGGAGCACTCAAGAGGATGGGGAGCCCTATGGGGAGGAAGTTGCAAAACCAGTTACAGCACTGGTAAATTCAAGGAAGGGGCTATGGTTTGAGCTGATCCAGTGTTTTGTTTCTTTTGACTGGAGTACAGGTAGGGAATATTACCTGCTTACACAGATTTTTGTTTTCTTTAGTGAGTAATAAATGGCAAAACATATACACAACTTCAGTGTTACTTTGAAAATGAACAAGCAAATAATTCACTCACCCAGTATTCAAATGCAATAAAAACAAACAAGGGTTGTAATGACAGCCTTTTCAGGGTTTTCTTTGCTTTCCTCTAGTCAGTAAGAATGTGACACACAGTGCAAACATAAATGAGTTCCCAATACAGCACTGCAAGTATGTGACTTACCATGTTACTCAGAGTAGGTCAGATCCCAATGAATTGAAGTTTTGCGGCTTGTATTAGCTAGGTAATCAGTACAGTTAAACTGAATGATCTACAGGTCTTTTAAGTGAAAAAAAATAAAAGCAATGTGTTTCATTCTTTCCATTTTTTTTAATTGAAAAAGTACCATTTAGCACTTTTAAATGCTGTTTAGATATATACAGATAAATAAAACAGGAAAACTACAGAGATGTCAGCCCTATTCTGGTGGTGTAAATGAACAATAATTCAATTAGGTCTACTGGAACTAATGCAGCAGCCTATAAAACCAAAAGGATCTATGGAGATTTATGCAAGCTGGGAACTCAGTAGGGTCTGTATAAAAAGTAACAGGAGAACTAGACATTGCTACCTCAAGTTATTTCAGCAAGACCTGAATTGCATGTGAAATTCTGACTGATGTCACATTTTGTATAGTGACCAGCAAAGGGGTCAGGATTCTTCCCTGTGTACTTTGCAGCTGGTCGTAGTAATTCCAGAATCAGTGAGGGCTCAGACACTCTTTCCATACCTCAGTCTAATCTGCACTAGTGCCAGGTAATTTTGTTCATGTTTGATATGCAGCAGGAAGTCTTCCTTGAAGCTTAAAATACATGTTAATTTTCAATTAAATATACACCCCATATTTAATACATTCTGGTCTCTCACGGTAATCTTTAAGAACACTTACTTTGTTGTTAAATTTAATACGTTTTACATATTCTTGATTTATTTCAGGCCCTAACGCATGTGTCAGAGGCCTGCTACCCTTTACTGGATGGCTGTAGAAAAAATAGGCAGAAATGGCAATCCTTAGCTGAACAACAAGAGAAGAATCTGATTAATGGAGAAAGCAATCAAGCCAAACGGAACTGAGATGCTGATGAACCACAAGCTTGAGTTCACATAGAAAACATACTAATAGGGGAGTTTTGCATTTTGCTAAACACTGTATGAATTTGGCTTATGTTTTGCCACTGCTGTATTATTTTTCCACATTTCAAGATATAGCATGACCATGTATGTGCCAAGGTTATACAAAGATAGTGTGTTTCTTTTATTACATCTGATGGAGATGGAAGAAGATCTGCAAGGGTAATTTTTGCTACCTTAATCCACAAGAAGGTACGAGTGCAGTTACTCGACTGCTCCCAAGAGCCTGTTACTTTACAGATGTATATAGTTGTTTAGTGATCATGCTGTGGCCAGTATCTTAAAGACTGCTGCATTTCACATCTTTTTTCCTCTTCCGGTCTTGTTGCATTACGTTATAAAAGTAATGAGCAGTCTTGCCTTTTCTCTTCCCAGAGGTTCAGAGGAAGGACTGGGACTACCTCTGGCGAGCCTAATCCAGTACATACTATGCTAACCTCTTTCAGGAGATGAAAGTGGGCTTTAGAGTGAAGAAGTCACAGAATCTGTGCACGCAGTAGGTTTCTTTCACACTAGAGAAATACCTTAGCAAATGTCTTACATTTAGAGAAACAAAAAACCCCCCAAAACCTGTGAATTACTAAGCGATGGGGGTCTTAGAAATTTTCTGGTAGGAGTGTCATAAATATCCATGAATAATGAAAATTACTTGAAGGTCAATGAAATGTCACAAGATAACTGACAGGAGGAAGAACAGCTCTCATAGAAAGCTGCAAGAAGCACACAGAGAAACGGAAACTAAACGAGGTCATTTTCATATGCTGGTTTTAACTTCCTTTGGAAGTTGAATTTAACATCATCATAAACAACAGGCTGAATCATGGGCAGGAATAGTAGAAGAGAACATAACTGCAAGAGCAGAGATGAAAGAGATGAATCAGAATGATGCAGAAATGGTGACACTTCTGGTAACTATCAATGACTGATTCTTGAGGCCAGTGCTATTATGAAATGGCGATGACCACTCTAAGTTTTATGTTAACATATTTTAAAAAAACATTTTTATCATTACTTAATGTTGACAGTGATTAATCACAATACCTTAAAGTAATGGGAGAAAAAGAATACTGAAAGCAAAACCAGCCAAGAATGCTACAGGCAATTTGCCATTTTTATTTGAACCATTAATGTTCAGAAAGGTAAGAAATCTATTGACTTGCACTAGTAAAAAAGGTATTTTATTTAAATGAAGATGACTAATAAAAATTGTCTTCAATTGGGAGACAATTCAAGATAATATACACATTAGACCAACCCCAAGGTACAAGGTATTTCAATAGTCTGCAGCATTTCTGCCAACCTAAGTTATTTGTCACTGATTAAATCCTATGTCAAACTTCCTTAATGACTACCAATATTGTAGTTACTATTATATTATGCAATATTATTGCAGCTGAATTTGAAAAAAAATTCTACAGAATATTTCTCATTATTTTCCAGATTTAAAAAAAAATAATGGAATTAAACAATAATAGACTTCCAGGGCTACTGTTATGCAGTGCTCCATATGTGTGTTTATATGCACACACAGTACAGTGTATGTATGTAGTATGTCACAGCTTTTGAAAAAAATGACAGCAGCCTGCCCTCCCAACACACTCCCCAGAAAGAAGTTTTTTTGGTACTTTTTGATAAACAGGAAACTTTGCTTCAGGATTTGCATGGTCCTTGTATATTCTTTTCCTTGAATGCTTGAGATACTGAAATGTAATTATTATGGTAACTGATGAGACACATATTTAATATAAATATGACTAAAGTGTATGTATATAAAGGTGTATTCTACCTAGTACAGTTGAGACTAGTAATTCATAGTGACAGCATGGCAAGTCAGCTACAGTGATACTACAGTGTAGTGACATATTTCCATTAAGAACCCAGCATTTCTTTGCCTATATTGTGTGTTCAGCAAACCTTTAGTATAACATAAATTTATAGCTATTACAAAGGAGTGCTGGGCTCATACCTGTGACTTGAAAAAAATGGACATGGTGTTGCATTTTTTCAAAGGTTCACAGTCAAATTAACAGTTCTACATTATGTGCATATATTTAATTACATATCTGTACATATTTATCCCACAGAATCTCTTCCGCTACAAAGACTGAAGCATACATAGAAATGTGGTTCCTAGTAAATGAACCATTTAAATTTCGTAATACCTGTATATATTTTTACAAAACCAAACCCTTTAAACTATTGTTTTGAGAACCTTAAAAGCATAGGCTGCTCTACTTAATAAAATTTCAGAGTGATCGAATTCTTCATCTAGCGTCTTACTCTGACTGAAGGCAAAGTCAGAGTATGCTGGGTTTGTGTCAGCTTTGAGTGAACTGTTTGCAGGAACTGATCAGTCCTTTCGTAATGTACGTAAGTGACAAGACGAAAAAAAAAGCCAGGTTGTTTTCTGCCTGGAATTCACTGCCTTCAGAATTCAACATTTTCAAACCTAGCTTGTGGATTACAGCCATACAGCTGCCATTAATTTCATTATGGGTTTGATTTTTTTTTGTAAGGTCTCAAACATATTCTCGCCAACTTACATTGTCTACCAAAAGCAATTAGTGTGGATCATACAAGAAACAAGCTGCAATGGAGTTGATCAGTTTGTCAGTTCAAAGTCCATTAGAGCCACTGTGAAATTTGATATTTATCTCTTTGGGTACAGAATTTGTTCCATTAATTTGTAATACTTGTCTCAATGAAGACTTCTAAGTCAGTAGCCTATTTGTTCTCAGATGTGGACGTGTTTTCTTTAAAAGTCACTCCACAGCACAGTTTAATGCTTGAAGTACACTTTGCTCCATGCTTTGGTTCCCCTTCTGAAAAAATTACTTGTCATATGTATTAACATACACAAAATTACTGATTAACCCTACCTCTTCTAAATAAAATTAACAGTGAGTCTCTTAAGGTGTTGTAGTACCTCTTTTCCAGCAATCCAATCTAATATTGGCCGTAGAATATCTAGGTTTTGTATTATCTCACACAATAAAAGAATGGAGGGGTAACATAACATAATGTTGATTTTGGAGATAGTACTGATTTTTCATTAGTAGCAGTTTAAAGTTGAGAGCAGATTACTCTCCTGTCTTCACTGATGATGAGCTGATCTCTCTTTAGAAGAGAGGACTGAAGCCTCATTTTATGCATCACCCTCCAGCAACTGTGTGCATGTAAAGATAAACTTTCAAACTCCAGTTCAATGCACTTCAGCTGGCAGTGGCACAGACTAAATCAGAACACCTGTCTAATTTCCACATAAGATCTCTTAAAATTACTAGGTAACTGAATTTCCAACCCATTATGCAGAAGGATTACAGAGAGTCAGCCCTAGCCCCTTAAAATTAGGAGATGTTGCTCAAGTCATCTGATTGGTGCCCCTTACAATTATTCACAAGAATATAGCAGATGAAAAAAAAATGCTTTGCTCATAATAAATTCATACATGTTTTAAGGTTTTATAGAGACCTAGTATTTCAGGCAAATTTCTACATTAACTTTAGTTAGGAGTCTTGGCTCTGTGACACTGTGGTTTCTTCTTCATGTCTGATCACATGCAGTTCATATTCCACAAGGTTTCAGCTTTATTTCACAGTTCCTGCTGTACTTCTTTAGGGACTTGCACTAATTTGAAAGATCACAGAATCACACAAAGGTCAGGGTTGGAAAGGACCTTAAGATCACCTAGGTCCAAATACCTTGCCATGGCCAGGGACACCTCACACTAGACCATGTCATCCATGGCTCTGTCCAACCTGACCTTGAACATTGCCAGGGATGGAGCATTCACAACTTCTTTGGGCAACTTGTGCCAGTGCCTTACAACCTTCACAGTAGAGAAGTTCTTCCTTATATCTAACCTGAACTTCCCCTGTTTCAGTTTAAACCCACTCCCCCTTGCCCTACTGCTACAGTCCCTGATAAAGACTGCCTCTCTGGCATCGTTATAGGCCCCCTTCAGATATTGGAAGGCTGCTCTGAGATAAGCATGAACGTTGGAGCTTGAATAACAAAATTAGTTTGGCCAGAGTATGACGAGGGCTGGATTTTTTGGTTTGGATTTTCACAGGAACAAGAAACGTGACAGAATCTGGCCTGGTAATCAGTGACACCTGCTAAACGCAGCAAATTGTGACAGCAAGATATTTGATCTTTATCATTGCTAGATGAATGGAAATTGCATAGGAAAGTTTATTTTCCACATAAAGAAGTTTGTTTCCATAGAGAAACACATATCTAAGTACCACTGTTTGTAGATGTATATTTATGTGACAATGCTATATAATATTTCTGCTATAATATAATAAATAATATTTCCGCTAACTTTCACAGCATGAGCTTGTCATGCCAGGGCCTAAGGCATGCTCAAATGCCCATTTAAAGTCAATTAGATGATTCCTGTTTACCTCTGTGGGAGTTTGATTGAACTGTATACAAAGTGATGGAATGGGTCAAATCCACTTTTTTTTTACCTATAGAGAGGGACCAAACTCTTACCCTTGGCAACATCTGCCTCACCTGCTCTTTGCTGTATTCAGCCATTCTTGCTGATGCCTGAGTTACTTTACAGATGTAACTGAAGTTAGAATTTGAGCCCTCTATTTATTCACATGGCAGACATCTGCATGTGTCTCAAAGAATGTAGTGTGAAATGCACTGTAAATAGTTTTAATATATATTTCTATTCTAGTTTAATAAAAATCTAAATCACAGTCACTAGCCACTGAGTTTGTCTATTTGTATTCTTTTACTTTTTAAAAATATTTGAACAGATACATTGTTTCTGGGCACAGTATTTTTGTACTAGGTTAAGGGGGTTACTCTGTATATTATGTTTTGCCTTTAAGCAGTGTTAAAGTCTTCTGAATGTTACGAGGTCTTGCTTGCTTCTGTCCTATGAATGCTTTGTAAAACTAGTTACATAAGAGAATCATTAGTACTTACCCTACAGCTGAAAGAGAATATAGTCAGGTTATTCTCTAAGGTCAAACTGCTGCTTTTTACTTATTTCCTCATTCTTGTCTTTGTACTGTTTTCATGCTTTTTAAAATAAAAAGGACGATGTCAAATTTTACTGTTTGTTAAGTAATAGTATTGAGGTTGTATTTTCAACAAAACATTGTTTCCTGATTCAAACAATTGCTTGTGTAAATGTGTATTATATAATAACTTCTCTCAGTCCTAGAAATCCAGAAGAGAAAAACTTCACTATTAATATCAAGATACTTATAGCCTAAAAACTACTTAAGTGAGCCAGTGTACAGTACTTCTCATTTAAAAACATCAAAAAATAATTCACTGCTTCTAACCACCAGAGAGCACTGCAACTACACTTACTAGCTTTCAGAAATCAATTTATTTATTGGATAAGTAGTACTAGCAAATACAACTGTTACACAGATCCATCCTCTTACCCCAAGTATCAAGTATTCCTGGAGTAGCACATAAGAGAGGTGGAAATAGTCAACCCTGTGCCTTTAAGCAAAAGTGTGACAAAACTATTTTTGACAACAAAAGCCTCATCCTGTGTGAGCTGCTGATCCTAGAAGTAATTCTAGACCAATGGGTTTCCTGGCACTTTCTCTTCTCTGCCTATTAGGTTCTCCACACCAACACTTCCGGCTTGACTTTTTTAGCTGTAGGCAAAACCAAAAAGTATGTACATCCCTGACAAACAACAGCCTCATTCAAAAAGTTATGAAGGGCAGATTTAGTTCAGCACAAAACACAAGCACTGCTTGCTTGAACCAACTGCAGTTTATGAGTACAACTGAACAACTGTCTGTGTATATCTACATTGATCAGGTAATCGTTTGCTGTTGGTACCACAATCTTTCCAGCCCACTCACCAACCTAGTCATGCTCCTGCTCAGTCTTTCTGAATGTCTGAATTCATTTCTGAGAAGTGGTGCAGTTTTCAACAGGAGTACTAATACCTTTCTTACCCAGCCCAGAAAAGAATATAACCTTAAAACAGGGCATTTTTATTGAAAAGGTGAAGAAAAGAATTATGCTTGGTCTTCCACATCTTGCACAACTATGATCCCTTTTTAACAAATGGAAAAGACAGTAACTCATTCCTTCAGCCATATTTTTAGTAACAGTGGTGACAGTTATTACTGACATGCATTTCACATTCCTGTGAAATCTCACCCTTTAAGATTCACCAGAAATAATTCAAGTGTGAGTTGCTACAGTAGTTAGCTTTAGGATCTAAAGTTATGGAATCTGACAGCCATTGAGATTTTCAGCCCTTCAGAGAGTGGCATTTCTTAGCCATGTGCAGACCTTTAGAATTTCAATTTAAGTAGTTAAAACATACCACATGTTATAAACACAGTAAGTTTTCATTTGGATATGGCCAATTTGGTGGCCTTCTATGATGGGGCTACGGAACTGATGGACAGGAGTAGAGCAGTTAATGTCATGTACCTGGACTTGTGCAAAGCATTTGACACTGTCCTACACATGACATCCTTGTCTCTAAGTTGGAGAGACATCAATTTGATAGGTGGACCACTCGGCGGATAAAGAACTGGCTGCCTGGCCACATGCTAAGAATTGTGCTCAATGGTTCAATGTCCAGGCTGGAGACCAGTAATGAGTGGTGTCCCTCAGGGATCTGGTGTTGGGACCGGTCTTGTTCAACATCTTTGTCGGTGACATGGACAGTGGAATTGAGTGCACCCTCAGCAAGTTTGCTGATGACACCAAGCTGTGTGGTTCAATTGATACGCTGGAGGGAAGGAATGCCATCCAGAGGGACCCTGACATGCCTATAAGGTGGGCTGATGCCAACCTGATGAAGTTTAACCATGCCAAGTGCAAGGTCCTACACCTGGGTTGGAGCAATCCCAGGCACAGCTACAGGTTGGGCAAGGAAGAGATTCAGAGCAGCCCTGTGCAGAAGGACTTGGGGGTACTGATGGATGAGAAAATGAACATGAGCCGGCTGCAGTGTGCGCTCACAGCTCAGAAAGCCAACCGTATCCTGGGCTGCATCAAAAGGAGCGTGACCAGCAGGTCGAGGGTGGTGATCCTGCCCCACTACTCTGCTCTCATGAGACCTCCCTTGGAGTATTGTGTGCAGTTCTGGTGTCCTCAGCATAAAAAGGACATGGAACTGTTGGAACAAATCCAAAGGAAGGCCATGAGGATGATCAGGGGACTGGAGCACCTCTTGTATGAAGACAGGCTCAGAAAGTTGGGGCTGTTCAGCCTGGAGAAGAAAAGGCTTTTTTTTTTTGGAGACCTCAAAGCAGCCTTCCAGTATTTGAAGGGGGCCTATAGGGATGCTGGGGAGGTACCCTTCATTAGGAACTGTAGTGAGATGATAAGGGGTAATGGGCTCAAACTTAAACAGGGGAAGTTTAGATTGGATATAAAGAAGAAGTTCTTTCCTGTAAGGGTGGTGAGGCACTGGAATGGGTTGCCCAGGAAAGCTGTGAATGCTCCATCACTGGTGGTGTTCAAGGCTGGGTTGGACAGAGCCTTGGGTGGCATGGTTTAGTGAGAGGTGTCCCTGCCCATGGCAGGGGGGTAGGAACTAGATGATCTTAAGGTCCTTTCCAACCCTAACTATTCTATGATGCTATGATTCTATATTTACAACCCATAATTTCTTGAAATGCCTGGCTGCATGTTTTCCCCCCATTATTTCAAAGCTCTTATTTTATTTAAGACAGAAATTTATTTTTACACTCTCTGAAAGATTGAACTGTTCTCTAAATGGCTGCATTATTTTCTGTTCTGAATCTGTACTATCAAGTAAAGATAAAATCCTCTTTCATGCTGAAATATGAGGATGATCAGTTTAAGCCATAGCCTGCTACTGCCCACCCAGTGGTTCATAATGGCTGATAAACAGATTTACACTTTAATGATGTTTATCATCAAAGATCTTTAACAAAAACTAGTTGAAAAATCCATGGTTAAATCATATCACTAGTTCACACATGATGCATTCAGATATAGGCATTAGTTCACAAAACTTTTTTGTAGTAGTTAATCAACTCACTGGCACATTATGATATATATGGCTTTTAATGGAAGGGAAATTTATTTTACAGATAAGTAGAGGGATCAAACTGATCAAGGGCACATACAAAGCCTCTTTCTGAGCTGGAAATAGAGCCAAGATCTGGGTGTCCATTCTGCTTTTATGTGAGATATTAAATGAATGTTTTGTTTTGAAGACGTATTTTCCTTTTGGATATAGAATCATAGAATAGTTAGGGTTGGAAAGGACATTAAGATCACCTAGTTCCAACCCCCCTGCCAGGGGCAGGGACACCTCACATTCAACCACGCTACCCAAGGCTCTGTCCAACCTGGCCTTGAACACCACCAGCAATGGAGCATTCACAAGTTCCATGGGCAACCCATCCCAGTGCCTCACCACCCTTACAGTAAAGAACTTCTTCCTTATATCCAATCTAAACTTCCCCTGTTGAAGTTTTAACCCATTACCCCTTGTCCTCTCACTACAGTCCCTAATGAAGAATCCCTCCCCAGCATCCTTATAGGCCCCCTTCAGATACTGGAAGGCTGTAATGAGGCCTCCACGCAGCCTTCTCTTCTCCAGGCTGAACAGCCCCAACTTTCTCAGCCTGTCTTCATATATAAATATTTAAATATCTAAACCATATAGGGTGCTCTCTTGCTATGATGCCGAGCTCAAAAGAATTCTGAAGCTTACTATTTTACATGTGAGATATGATTCAAGTCAGTAATTCAGATAATCACAATAATATTTGGTGGAGTTTGGAGCTATATGATAATCAAGAGCAAAAGTGTATAATCAGCAAATAGCTATGCTGAAATGAACTAGAGGTCCAGTTCAAATTTTGGGGAAGCCAAAAAGCCTGATGAAGACTTTCCGTACTGTATATCATTAGCTCATTGGACTAAAACTCAGTCCTACACTTTGATCACATTCCATATTCTGAACTAAAAGAAACTATTTCCCTAAATGTGTCTGCTATTATTTGACTAGAAAATACACATTTTAATACCTTAGATAAACCTGACACAAAGCACACAGGTCAACCAACACATCAGTCTCTATGTGACAAGTGACAAATGGCTCTAATACTCAGAGATTAGTATAACCTTTACTGGAAAAGCACACTTGTCTTTATCGGCAATTGTCCACTGTCACCCTCTTTTCATTAAAACTACGGTAGATTCTACTATTCCAAGTAATCCTAGGATTCACTTTAGCAAGCAGTAATGGGTGAAGTAAATACCAGAGTTGTAACTGCTTTAAGAAAAAACCTGTATTTTGCTTCTAGCTAACCTAGAGTTTACTAGCTCACGCACTTCTGTTCAATAATCAACTCTCAAAAACATGCAGCACTTTATGGATCAGAGCCATTACACAGGAGTGTTTACAGACAGTTAAGAGAGTTAAGAGTAAGTTTTAAGATTCACAGCCCACTATTAACTAATCAGAGAAATGGATCTATACTCACTGGAAATTTCTAAATCATCTTCAAATGTTGAATCTTCATGTTGAGCAGACTGCATTATCAGCAGTATCTAGGAGATTCTCCTTGACTGAAAATGAAACCAGAAACTTGGCAAACAGGCAGCTGGAGTAGGACAAAATCTAGTTCAAGTATGATCTAGTCCTGCAGCAATACAACATCCAATTAAAATATGTACTTTGAAATTATTCACCCAAGAGATGGCATTAGTTCCATTGAGCTCCTTGCTGCTAGGCCTCCCATAGTTACGCTAAAGTTGGCTTTACTGACCAACTATTTTTTAAACAGAATTACCTATTTACCATATCAACAGAAATTTCAGTATTGCGGTTTAAATGCTTAGTGAAACTCCACAATAAGGGATCCTGAGAACTTGAATGACTGAAGTGCCCAACCATTCTCGCAGTCCATCCCAAGACATACAGAACAATCATGCAGTAGAACACATGCATACAACAATAGACAAATCAGTTCACAGCTACCAGGCAGAAAACAGTTAACCTGCATGATTTTGACAGGGATTAATCTCTTTTTAATATACAATATTATATATAATAATATTTACATAAGCATATTATGTTTATGCTGGTATCAGGCCTTAACCACTCCATGGTAAAGCTGAGTTTTGGCTGAGATCTACTGTCCTGGTTAATTTTAGGCAGAACAGCTTGAAGACAAATCAAAAAACCATTTTTGTCACCCTGATCTTTGGACCCTCACTGTCCATTACCATCATGATACAGGTTGGCACGATTACCAGAGACTGGCATGATCAGATTGGCATAACCATATAAATTAATTATTTATTTATATCAACCTCATTTAAAGATCAAACTTCAAAGTTAAAAGTTTGTCTGTTTTCAGTGTTCTGAAGCTTGCACGATGAAGAAAGCCACAAAGCCAAGGATACACACGCTTACCTTCTATGACTTCCATGACCAGCAACACTAAACCCCAGGTTTTTCAATGCACCATCTAAGCAAAAACTGTAGTTTTGAAAGCCACACAAAGATGACATAGACAGAAGAAGGAAAAAGATTATGGAATATGCCAACATTAAACAAAAAAATACTGCAAATACAATATTAATTATAATTTTAGAAGGAAACCCAGCTTTTATAAGAACTCGAAAGAATTCCGATTAAACTGTGTATCATATGATTCTGGTAAGAAAACTGAAGTAAAATTTTAGTGTGCTAATAGTCCTAAGTAACTCATGCAAATTGTGAGAGATTAAAAAGATGGCTGCTTGCCCTAGCACTGACTCCCTAACAGACCTCAGAGAAGAACAGTTCTTTCTCCTGTCAGTGCTACATCAACATAGAGACACTGTGAAGCTCATAAATATTGACCACCTGCGGAGATTCCTACTTAACTGACAGATCTGTGGGGCTGATCTGAACGGGATCCTAAGGATTCACATCCAGTGAAAAAAATGTTAAGGAAAGGAAAAATAGGACAGAAATGGAGCAACAAGTTTTGATGTGAAATTCAGGACCCAGCTACTTGCTGCTCCCATGGTAAAAATGTTTGAAGTAAAAAAGTTTGGTAAGCCTGACTTCTGAGGGAGATAAGAATCACAAGGGGGGAAAGGCAAGGTGTGAGAAAACTGTCTAGGAAAATACATCTAAGAGATCTTCCTTTTAGTTGAGGACTTGCTCCAGAAGACCCTCCCCCTGTTTCAAGGTTCAGAAAAACTGCTGACGTAAGTTTGATGTAGAAGTTAATTCTTAACCTGCAGAATGTCACGACTCGGAGTTACTTTCTCAAAGATTAAGAAGACAGACTGCATTCAAATGAGGAAGCAATCACTAACATTAGTTTTGTCTAAATATAGAAACACTACTAAGATAACTTAGTAGTGAGTAGTTCAGATAACTTAGTATTTCTTAAATGAAATTAATTAGCAGGTTCTTTGAGAGAATGCAGAACCCGTCTGAAAAGTAGAAAAGCGTTCCTGAAATGCTCAAAATAAATGTAATTTTCTATTTGTTAGATTTTATATATATCTAAAATTATGTGAATTTCAATTTTCTACTGGGTACAAGAGAAGTGGTTCAAAAGTTGCACTGCACTGCACTGACTTACTGTCAGAAAGAACCCTTCTGCAAAGATTGTAAAGAGAGTTAACTTTATTATGCAACAATAAATTGAATAAACTGTAACCAGACACTGGGTATTTTTGCTTATGCATGCATACCAAATAAATAAAATAGATTGACAACGATAACTACAAAGGTCAAGAAACATCCCAGTGCAATAAAAAGAGGTAATCTGACTCTTAACAGAAACTCATTTGCCCATTTTCTGAGCAGCCTGAAAGGTAAGAGGCATCTGTGATTAGCAGAGCACTGGGCATGGGCTCTGACACTTTTTGAGACACTGAGTTTGGATTTAGCACCATGCTAACACAACTATGCATTTTAGAGTTAGCTCATTTTTACCCAGTTCCAATTACAGGGGCTAGCATGCATATATGTCCCTAAGTCAAACATCTTGAAATGTCTTGCCTATAGCAGACAATGCTTCAGTTCACAGTGAGATACAGTATTTCAATGTTGCCCTTCACAAACAAATGTTAGTTCTGGAATTCTAATACTTATATAGAGCCAGTATTTTTCTCTACTGAAACTATGCCTGCTTCTTTGCAAATTTTATAACTTTTATGTAAGTCAAGGTGATAAAAAACACATGAAAATGTGTGAAGAAACTGTAAAAAACATGTAAAAACTACAAAATAAAGCCTAACTGATGTTCTTAAATAGATATTGCGAGATACTTCCCTCACCACCACTAACAGTAAACCACCTGAACACCTTCCCTCTGGCAGGCTTCTTTAGCTTGCAAGAAGAGGTAGTAAGAGGAAAGAACAAGTAGCAAGCACAGGAAGAGTGGCAGGTGCTGCTTCTTCCTAGCATTGAAGAAAAAAAGGCACTTCTAAGATGGAAGACCACAGCTTTGAGGAAGGCATACAACAGCAGCTGGAACACTCATCAAAGGAGCTCCCTTGACAGATCGAAGATACTCTCTGCAAACTATTGCAGTGAAAGTCTTCTTGAACTGCAATAGCTGTGGTTGGAACATGTGCATTCACAATTACAACACACTAGCTTGCATCAAATCCCATCTTAAGACCAAAAGGTCTTGAAAAAAATGATTTTAACTGTAACACATGGTCAACTTCCAGCACCCTGTATGGCTCCTTTCTCTACCTTACTGAAAATTTTCACGACAACTCAAATATGATGAATAAAATGAATAGATTAGCAAATCTTTGTTAAGATGAGCAATAAAGATGCTGTCATGATTTGAGGGCAATAAGGAAGAGATTCAACAAAGCAGTGTTGTCATGACAGGAAATTTGATTAAAGTACGGTAATCTTCTCCTTGAAAGGAATTAGTGCATCAGTTGAGCTTTAGTCAGCCACATCATCCTATAAACTGCTGTCAAGATAAGCTAGTACATAAAGTCTCTTTGCAAAGGTATGTTACTTCAGAAGAGTCCAACTGGCAGAAACATGGCATTTAACGGTACTTGGAAAATAGACAGAAATGAAAACTACGAAAAGTTCATGGAAGCAATGGGTAAGTCTTACTTTTCCAATGCCTTCTACAAGAATAATACCACTATCACTGAATAAAAACTCAAGCTTTCTATGAACTACCTTCTGGCTAGCCTGTCCTTTTGCTGCTTGCTGCTCTGCCCTTGCATAGTGTTCTGCATTTGGTTTCAGAAGATCACAAGGGGGATGGGGGAAACTGAAAAATGCTCTGATTTTAATTATATTATTTGAATCTTAAGCAATTTAACTTACTGCAGCAGATTTACTTCAGCAAAGGAAAGAATCTCTAAGTCTACATTTGAGTAAAAGGCTCAGACAATCTGAATTATACACTTTCAGCAGAATTCTACAGCAGGAATATTTATTTGATAACAGGAAACTACTTTTAAAATTACACAGGAAGGAAATCATTCGTCAGTTCTACAGAAACACATGATTCGAGCAATTTTAACATCCTGATACTTTAAGTTTTTATAAACTGTGCATTATATGGATATAAACACAACCATTCCAGTTGGATAGTTTGTACTGGTGAATATGGCCTCAATAAAAAGTGATGAAGAATGAAAATTTGAGTTAGAATGCTGGAAAAAACTCATTTCACCACATAAAAGTCACTAAAAAGAGACAAAGATGATGCTGAAGTTTTTGTGGTGGGTTTTGTTTCTTTTATTTTTTTCTGGTTTACATTAATTGATTTTCCTAGGTGTTAACATGATGAAAAGAAAGTTAGGAGCTCATGATAATTTGAAGATCACTTTTCAACAAGATGGAAAAAAATTTACTCTCAAAGAATCAAGCAACTTCCGTACCATAGACATTGAATTCACACTGGGAGTTGATTTTGAGTACAGTTTGGCTGATGGGACTGAACTTACTGTAAGATACTTCCTATATTATTATATTTATTATGTATGGCAATAACTTTATGCAGTGCAGTTTCAAGATGAATAGTTTGTCTCCTACTTTTTAATTTAAATTTTAAAGTGTGATTGTTCAGGAATGCTTACAGCTTATATACAAAAACACAAGGTATTTATCTTGGTTTTGGCTGGCATAGAGTTAATTTTCTTCCTAGTAGCTGGCTGGGTTTAAATCATGACAGTAGTCTTAATGATTCAGCACTGTACCATGAAACTCGGGGTTCCACAGAGGGCCCAAAAAGCAGAGTATGTAGCAATTTTCACAACATGAAATCCAGGCAAATGCAATTTTACTACTTGCAATACTCAAGTCCAGGACCTAGAGGGCAGAGTCAGTATTTATATGAAATTTCTCTTCGTTGATGCAGTTAATTAAAATAAGGAGTGCTGAGCACTAAAAACATCTTGCTTGACTACTACGCAGTTAACTAGTGGGTTTATTAAAATTTCGTTTTTACAGCCTCTCTCTCAATGTCCAAAAAAAAAAGCATTATTACATTGTTTTAATGTCTTCCCACTTTAAAGCATTCCTGTAGCTTTAAAATCAAACCAGTGTCAGATCTATAGTAAAACATTTGCAGGGTTGGGTTTGTTGTTTGTTTGTTTTCCCCATTACAGGGCTCTTGGAACATGGAAGGAAACAAACTTGTAGGAGCATTTACTAGAAAAGACAATGGAAAAGTACTCAAAGCAAACAGAGAAATCATAGGTGATGAACTTGTTCAGGTGAGTTAAGTGGTCACTTACATACAACTTTACAATATATTAACTGAAAAAAATTAAAAGCTGCTCTGAATCTGGGAAGTATTTTCTTCAAGCCAAATAATTTAAAATATTAAAGTAATAATTTAAAATATTTTAGTTAAAATTCTCAAATCAAGTAATCTAGCGAAATTTAAACATCTAAAATAAAACTCACGATCTATGACTTCTATGTTTTTCTACCCATGTGACCTGTACATTACCAATGCATTCTGAGGCCTGTGAATAAAACCTGTATACAGAAGATATATATGAACAGACAGAGAGACAGACAGACATACAGACTGTGTAGATATGTTCTTTTTCAAGTCTCTGCCTTGAGAAGCCTTACCACAGCAGCTTACTACAGTGTAATGCTATCAATGGCCAATAAGTGCCCTTTTAAAAGAAAGTTTGGTGTTGGGGCAGATGATGCACAGAGGGCTAAGTCTGAAACGAAAGGGAAATGTTTCACAGCTCTGTAGTTGAACTGAATTGTAATGCTTTAGATGCTCTCCATTAGCAGGACACAAGCTTCTTAACAGGATAAAATAAAATAAACCCACCAGCCTCATGGACAGCTGTCAGATGTGAGATACCAAAACATACAGTCCAACCCTTTAGTGCTTCTAACAAAAACAGTCACACAGATGAAACCTGTTAAATAGTGGTACTGGGAACACAGGATTTCAACACTTTTTTCTGAAGTCCCCAAAAGCTCTCCCGTGGGGGTCCAAATGCTTGCACTATTGACAAGAGGCTGCTTTTCTCACATTCTTTCCTCAAAGCCTGCACAAGAGTGGCAGGCCCCTCAAGGCCACAAGTCACAATTCATTAAATCACTACTGCCCATCTCTCAACAGCATCTGTGAAATGAAAGTGTAATACCGGCCACTGATTTTTCTTCCTAATTTCTTAACAGACTTACATATACGAAGGAGTTGAAGCCAAGAGAATCTTCAAAAGAGCCTAAGAACTTCACCCAGAACAGCACCAGGAAAAAAAAAAAAACAAACAACAAACCAAAACAATGAAAAAATACCATTTTTGTACATATCCTCTGCTTTTTTTTTTAACTTTTATCCCCTCACAGCACCTTTTAAGCTGCAATTACTTAGCCCTGTTGAAAACACAGGCTAGTTCCTTACGTTTATTGTTTTGCCTTGAATAAACAAAACCCAATTATAATTTGATACAAATGCTAAAATGTTGTTTGCACCAAGTCCTTTCTCAGTGCCACAATGTAAAAGCTGCAGAAATTATTTTCTCTAAGCAGAACGTAACTAATTTCTTGCATTAGTTCTCAAATGACAACTTAGTTTCCTTACCATACTATTTATATGAGTAAACAGTTTCTCTGTATTATTACGTAACACAGATGGCAATGCCTGAAAGAAAACTCACAGAACCCAAGTCTCTAAGACTGTGCTGTGCAAATATAAAAATGGAATAAACATAAAATATGGTGTGATAATACAGCTCACAAATGATATTCCATTAATGCCTTCCTCTAATCAATAGTAATAATATAAAGCATGTACTGATGATATACTGGTATCTCAAAGAAAGTAATTGTGTTTGTTCCAAAAAGTATGACCATGCTTTTAAACATACAGATTTTCAGTTGTTGCCATTTATCAGGGGTTCAAATAATTCTGTGTCAGGAAGAGAATTAGCAGGCTCTGAGAAAGTTTCTTTTAGGACATGAATAAAAATACTGAAAGAATCTTAACAAGATAAGGAATGATTTCAAACTACTTTGACTCCAAACACTAGTGTTCCTGACAGGTGACAAATAAGCACCGTGTTCTGCTCATGCTGTGCAGTTTGTGTTATTTTCAACCCAGCCTCACACCCTTTGAGTTGCACTGTTTCCTCAGGGCTTCAATAAAACTGCCTCTTGAGGGTCAGCTAGTCCTGTCCCCATGTCTACAGGGAAGTCTGCCTCCCGGTCCTGGACCCCTTCTGATGCATCAGCAAGCCAAACCTGTGTGCTGCCGGCATTCTTCTCCTTTAGAAAACAAGCAAGTCCTGAAAGGCTGATTCACGTAAGGCTTTTTGCCAAAAGGTCGCAATACCACGTGGGCCCGAGGACAGCCCTGAGGCCTAAACAAAGATTCAGATGCAACCATATTTGTCATTATGATTTCAGTGGGTTTTAAAGCTACCTCACAGAATTTACTCCCCTGTTTTCTCGGCTCTCTTTGACTAACTTTTTGCTGGCCATATGCGAAGAAACAAACTGATTTCTTTTTTATTATTTTTGTAACTGACTCCTCTCTTAGCCAGTGATTTTCCCGTCTTCAGCGTCTCACAGCTCTAAGGACAGACGACCCTTATGAATTTGGATTTCCTCTCCCAGATATTGATTGTATAAAATTTCCAGTGGTAGATTTACCACACACATCACAATGAAGAGTCCTGTTTTAAAGAGTCCTTCAAGTACAGAGAGATGTAAAACTGAAAAGCAAGGGTATGAAAAACTAGAAAAAAAACCATCTAACATTAATTATCTATTTATCTATTAATTATCTAATTATCTATCCTATAATCTGGATTTTGTTTAGATACTAAAGCCTTTAAAAGGGAGAGGGACAAAGAACAATGGCTTGCAGTACACTATGTTACAGTTATGTGCCCTGAAAAAGCAGGCTAAACTATAAGAAGCCCTAATCATCCAAGTGCTGTTACAGAATTTGACCTTTGTAATCATTTGCATGCCATCACAGCTTCTAAATTGCATACAAGTATATTAGCAATTAATTATTTCAATGGCTTCAGGAAATTGGAGAAAGCCAGTTTATTTCTGTTAGACACTCTACTGGATGGAATGAAAGCTATTAAGTTTCTGAATACATTCCCTCCTCCTTCCCTGAGGATACCTATCAACACCTGCTATTAATGCACTTACCTCTGTAACACCCAACCCACTAACGCCCTGATGCATGGTTATTTTGATCTTGGTTATCAGATTTGTTTGACTGATTTGCTCCCATAAACAGTAGGGTATTTTGTTTGAAAAGTATTTGAGAGATTAATTTAGTTCATTCTGGACTTCATACAAGACTACAAACTGAAAAGTAAGCTGATAATTATTTACTAAAACTAAGATATAGCAAAAGTATTTAACAACTCCAAATACTGCAGGCACATCTGGAAAGCAGCTGTACTTAAAAAAAAATGAGGAAAAATCTTTAAAGACTCAGTCTCCTGTACTTGAGATCATTAAAGAGATGGAGGGGAGTGGTACAGATTCGGTAAACTAACAAATAAGATTATAGTAGATGTGAATGAGATAAATTTGAGGACACTTTTTTTTTTTTCCAAAGCAGTAATTTCAGAATTACATTACACTTGCAACCTAATAGGAAATAATTTGCTTCGGGGAAGCCTACAGTCCAGAGTTCCTTTTGCTCAAATGAGAAGTATTGTCACTGTTTTCCCCCAAAATCTCCTATATACATCACCTAACACACACATGCTTAGCAGATACTTAGTACATAATTCAAGGTCATCCTTATTTCTAATGATAGAACTTACTAAGGAAAACAGCTACCCCTAAGTGCATGTTTATGAGAAGCTAAACTGATCAGATACACCTGATCTGCATTCTGCAACAAGTACCACCTTTTCCTTTACTATGATGCTAAAGGTGGTTAATAGCTGCATTAAGGAAGCAGGGGTTATAGTATAGTCCTAAATTGCTGGTCTCTCTTCCAAACACAACAAAAATAACTGGACCCCTTTCAATGCCGAGTACTGGGTGACTGAGGGTCGTACATCCCAACTGTAAGTGTGGCATCAGGTTATGCAGTTTAACTTGTCCAACTTTATAATTTTTCAAGTTCTTATGCAGCAATGTATTTAGTAAATAAAGCACACAGTATACGCTATCTACATGAACTTTCCTGTTTGCTGAGGGCAGTACAGGCAACCTAACGTGTAGCGACAGAGGAACATCTTGGAATGGTGTGAATTTTCTCAACTTCTTCACAACAAGATTTGCGAAACAATCTTTCAGTTTCTTCCAGGGCATCATCGGCTCTCCAACAAACTTATCAGAAAGAACTTGTGAATGTCTATTTCCACACAAAGCCCCAGTACAGCTTCACAGAACGAGACCAACACGGTCTGCCAGGACTGCCCGCCTGCTTTTCTCCGCACCTGTCTCCCCGGCCGAGCGCCCTGCTAGGAAGCGGCAATCAGCGGGACACAACTACTACTGCAGAAACGTCAGCCACCAGCTCAGCCTCCACAGGCAGAGCTCCTCCCAGAACCAGCAAGAGAAGCAGGAGCTCCTTCCATGTCCAGCGCTCTGACAATACGACCCCTGCCGGTCACCGCCATTAGCCACTTCAGAGCGAGCGGGAAGTACCCACTGCGGCGGCAAGCTCCCAGGAGAGCTGCGAAGGAAGGAGAGCAGCGGTGCCTGCAGAGCGGAGCAAAACACCAGCCCGCCACGGAGTCGCGACACGGGCAGCGACAGAGACAACGGCAAACGGAGCCCAGCAGCCCCCGACCCGCCCGCCCGCCCGTCCTCCGGAGGACGTAAGCGAGCCGCTGCGTGAGGCGGCCTGGGCGGTGCCAGCGTGCGCTTCGCTCCCGTTGGCTGCCTACCCGGAAGTACAGCTGGCGCCTGCGCGCTGAGTACCGCCGTCCCGGGAGGCGACCCTCCCGGATATGGAGATGGAGGCGAGGCGGCGGGAGCAGGGGGACGCGGCGGGCAATGGCGGCCGGGCGCCGGCGATGTCGCTGTCGGGGCAGTCCTACTGGCTGGACTTGTGGCTTTTCCTTCTCTTCGACCTGGCGCTTTTCGTGGTCATCTACTTGCTGCCCTGAGGACGCCGGGCCCAGGTCAGGCGCCGCCGGCGAGCGGGTGCGTCCTGTCGGCTTCTCGGCCGGCTCGCAGCGGGGCGGGGAGCTGCCGGTGCGGCGCGCGCTTCCCCCTAAGCTTTAGCGCGAGCTGTAGCGAGCCCGTGCTGCGCTGAGAAGCCGGTTCGGGGCGGGAGGAGGAGGCGGCCCGGGGGTGACCGGCGGCCGGGGAGCTGCAGCTGCTAGCTGTCGGACGGCCCGTGCGTCGCCGAGGCTCCCACAGGTGGAGATACCGCTGCTAGTTGGGGAGTGGCTCCTGCGAGCAGCCTTGGCCGTCCCTGCCCAGCCTCAAAAGGCCTGGAGAGCACAAATACCCCGAAAGAAACATAAAACTGATTCCAAAACAGCAGGTTGGGTTTTTCTGGTTTGTGCCAATACAAAAAAAAATGTCTTGCATCAGAAAGTATGCTTGATGCCTTTCTCGTGTTTGCTGTATCTTTGAAAGGAGTTGTGTAGTACTGCAAAAGTAACCTGGGCTTTTCTGTTCCCTGTAGAGCTGCTGTCTAATCCCAGGATGCACCTTAAGAAACAAGCGGAGGAAGAAGAGGCCCATTTGTGCAGTATAAACAGCAGGGAACACTATTCCATTTGAACGCAGGAAGCATATGTATATACATACATACATAATGTATATCTGTATTGTATTGTAATGTGCATACATTACAATATTTGTGGCTGTATCCCAAGTATTATGGTTCAGGTTTTTACCTGTATCCTGTTTCTGTGTTCTGAACTGTGTCTTAAAGGTCATGTATGACAGCCTGACTATACTTCTGTAATTAGTACCTAAAGGTTTGTTAAGCAGAGATGAACACCCATGCAGTTTGAATAAAATCAACTGAAAGGACAGACTGTAGAATGGCTGAGAATAAAATCCAGCTCTTACAGCTTCAGTCTGTGGAACTCGGACCCTTTCCCTCAGTGGAGGAAGCTTACCCAGCTGTTTTACTTTCGGAAAGTTAATCATAAGGGTTTGATGCTGTTTGGTTATCTATTATCTGATTCTCTTTCTACTGCAGCAGTTACTCTGCCTTCTGAAACATACTAGTGTTTAACAGCAGTAAGCAGCCTACTGTACTCACTAATTAAGGTAAAACATTCCGATTGCTTATAAAATAAAGAGTGAAAGAGCAACCTTCTGTTAGCAGCCTTCTTGAATAGCTGGCAGGTGATACAGAAAGTACCCTCTTCCATACACCCTCCATGGATGACTTTAAGTGGACAGAGGTTTCAACTTGCAGGTTCACATCAAAATTTCCTGTCTCACTATAGGGACTTTCAAAACTGTTAAATCAAGGAATCTCTCATATTCTCCAGTGGAAGAAAAGGAAGTTAAACGCATGGAGCAGGCTTTATACCTCATCAGGTTTTACGGAAGACAGTTTTCAGGTATGGATGAAGGAGGGGGTGCAGTTTTCTTGATTTTTTTCCCTTGTGAATACTAGTTTCTAATTCTGAAAAGTACAATTCATAGTTATTGGGTGTTTTTCATGAATAATTATAAAAAAGAAGTAGATTTCAGGACTTTGACATTTCAGTGTCCATTAAGATGCTAGCATTTATGATCTTGGCTGCTGGGACCTTGGCTTATGGTGTGGAAGGGTGCTGAACTGCAACTGCATTCTCACCAATAGAAAAACAGGTTTTACAATTAGCTCACTTTTTTTTTTCTCCCCCCTCTTTTTCCCTAACATGATTTCACCAGGGAAATCCCAAGGGAATAACCTATTAGGGAAGTACTGTTGCTCCATTTCTCTTCTGGTAAGATGGAAGACAGGTGTTTAAGTCTAAATATCCTTTAGAAAACGAAACTATTAGGAGATACATGGAAATTTAACTTTCCTATTCAGCCAGATCTTGCATGTCAAGTGTTTACTTAACTCAAAAAACATAAAGCTAATGAAATGCAGGCTCTGTGGTGCTTTGGGCTCAAGCTATTTTATATGCTCCTGAAGCATGTGAATGTATACATCAAGGCACATTTAACTTATCCACTAGTAAAGCATAAGGTAGCAAAACAGCTTGTGTAACTAGTCAATCAGTTGTTACCCAGGGCTGTAGGATTATGGAATTAAGATTACTCTATGCATTTCATAGATATAAACCTATTTAGCTTTCTAAAATATTTCAGAAGTTGAATTTTACCATTTGAAAAAAATGTAACCGAACCATCATCTCCACAAGACTGTAGACCATTAGTAGCAGTATCAGTCTGTCACTATTTAAAAATGTGGCTCTGGAAAGCCATTTTTCCAGTTTTTCAGGGTCTTTTTTTTGTTTGGTTGGTTTTTGGTGATTTTTTTTTTAAATGTGGAATACAAAAGGAACAAGAGAGAAAGGTACTTGAAATTTTTATCTGATAGTTTGAACAAGAAGGACTTTGCAAGAAAATAATTCTAAAGACTGAAAAATATATCAATCACAAAGACTTGTTAATGTCTTTACTGTTACAAAATTGTCTAGCTCTTATACAAATCTATAGGCGGAAGAGAACATTTATAAAAAAATAAACAGGCACCCTAGGAAACTTAAAACAAGTTATCACATATTAGTTACCAGCTATTAAGTACATACATATATGGAGTGCAGAGTCAAATATAAAAACAAAGGTGCCTCAATTAGCTGTCTATTTAATTAAATACCTGGTAAACATGGGTCACATAGGAAGTTGTCTGGTAAGATCAGTTCAAGCAAAGCAAGGAGACTGAAAGTACACCTATGTTACTACAGCTACTTTAAAAAGATGTTTACCAGTTGTGCTTACTGGAAGCCAAATCCATTGGTATTGGTAGTAGGTATTCATATTGCTCATTGTACACAAGTATGAACATTGCTATGCATGTTTAAAAATAAGTGTCCACAGTTGTTGCTGTGCTATTCATACATAAAAATACTTTCATTTCAAATACAAGGTTTTTTCAAAACATTTTACAAATTTTACATTATTTACAAATGCCAGTAATCTTTGTTTTTACACAAGTATCAGGACAGTTCTACTTAACTGGCTATGCATAGTATGTAACATTGCTAGATGAACTATAAAAGTTTAATCTACAGGTTTTGAAATATCTCAAAAATACTACTATTAGAATCTTCCAAGTCCATACATTTTCAGGGTTCTTTTTCTGTATTCAGTTGATTTTCTCATAAAAGGATACTTTTTTAAAGTTGTCGGCTTTTTTTACAGTTTACCAGCAGCCATACCTACACATGCATAATTATTAGCGCTACAGATCCTAGATTTCCCTCCCAACCCCTCCCCAAAGTGCGACAATGATTGACCAAGATAGAAATAAGATTAATCTGAGATTATGTTGCATATATTATGTTCCAGTTCTACTATAAGTTACATGTAGTTTAAAAAAGAAAAAAAAAAAAACGAAACCAAAACAAAAGCCAACCCAACCCTGACCTTGACACAGAATAACCGAAGCTACTGTTCAAATATCTACCCTGGACAATTGTGCTAAACAATTGCTAACATTTGGTTGAAGCAGTAAAACTCATATAAGGTATATAAGGTTTATAAATGTAAAAAAGCTTTTCTAACTGTGCAAGTATATGCGTTTCTTATGCATTTCTTATGCATATTTAACTTTCTTGCATTATTTTCATAACAAAAAGGCATTGATGTTCAGATGTAACCAGCAGCACCTGAAGTTAACACTAATATGAAATGGCAAAATTAGTCTTTCTGGATTGTGTCAGTCTTTGCTGACATTAAATTACATATTGTTCAGTGTTACAAGACTGAAACAGAACTCTTAAGGCCCTCCCTCTGACACCACAACACACACCAGGTAATTTTGAACAGCCAGGGCTTCTGCTTTCTTCCCCAGCTGTCACTGGACCACGCTGGGCTTCAGAACAAAATGCATAGTTCTGTGCACCAATTTAACCAAATAAAAGCCAAATAAGTCCTCCACTTTTGTTACTGAAATAGGTCTGGTTAAGAAAAGACATGGCAAATGCCAGAGCTGTCAAAACTGCAGGGCAGTGCTAGAGCAGATGAAGAGAGGAACCTCCGCTTTTCTAGCCCCCTCAGCCACTGCAGCCTAAATGGCTGCAGGTTCAGCCAGCCTGATCTGCCAGTACGGAACATATGTGCGGGGGGGAGTGCTCTGCATAGCAAAAAGCATCAGTAAAATCAAGTGTCTGACCTCCATTAAACATTGCTTGAAATGTCAAGCTGAAAAGAGAGAGAGGAAGTTCAGTAATAGCAGCATTGACTTTGCATGCAATAGTAGAATAAATCAGAACTGAACATAAGTAGCAAATACATCTAAAACCTTACAAAATTTAACTTTTCATATTTGCATGATAACCATTTTAAAATTGGCATCCTATTCTGCTATATCAGTTTGTAGTTTATGTGGTTAAATTCAATTTTAATAAGTTAAAGTATATATAGCTTATAGGGTGAACAAATCTGATGTGTTTTAGAATGTACACTAACACAGAGCAGGTGTATTAATAGGACAGGCTATTTCTGCGGTTTCCTTGAATTCCTTTTGAAAAATCTTACTTAACACTTGCAAATCAGAACAACTGTTTCTAAAGAATTCTTGTTAAGGCTTTTCAAATAAAAACTTTGAAATTATCTGGGTAAACTTGTATTAAAGACACTTGAAGGTTTTTGAAAGCACATACTCTCAGAGAAGTCAGCTGAAAAAGCCCCGTGTCACCTTCTACTACCTGTCAGGACAAATACTGCTTGATTATAACTACATTTATTGCATTATATATGGTAGCATATTTATCCCTTTTGTTAGTCTATGCACGTAGTGACCACAGTCCAAAGGAACACTTTTTAAATTGCAACTTACTAAATTTTGTTACAAAAAAGTAATATCTAGTTGATTCCACTGCTGTATGATGCATACACTCAAAGGGACCGTTTTTACTATAAAGTGTAAAAGACAAGCTGAGTAACAAAGGCAAGCATTAAGGCAACCAGAGTAACAAATCTAAGAACCCTAAGTTTAGCACCTCTCCTCCTCTGTTCACCTCTATTTGCATATTCATTTAGACAGTCATGACTCCAAAGTACAGTAAACTCGGTACATAGTTATCACACAGACTCTCAGTGCCTGTGCCCATTTACAGGCTACATGAAATACTAAAGTCAGATCCAGATATTCGTTTTTTTAAGACTATCTACTGCAGTGTACACCTTCTATGTTTGTCTTGTACCGTTGCTCGGATGTGGAATGCCTGGGCTCAAGAGCAGCATGGTATGTAACATTCAGTTCTACTCCAGTTAATGGGGGATGCTTTTCTTTGTGAAAGCTTCCACTATCTGCAAAATACAGCTTGGGTCTCTGATGATATTTCATCCTGTATGTGTCAGTCATACAACTATCTACTGAAAAATAAGTTGTTAGGGATACACTATCATTTCCATCCACATAGCCAGCACTTGGTCCTGTATGACGAGATCCTGTCTTGAAAAAGTTGTCAGACACAGTCCAAAAATCATTAGCTGATAAGCGAGGTGGAGAATCCGGTTTATGAACAAACAGTTCATTCCCTTGAAATGGCTCTTTAAGCCTTTGTTCATTTGTAAAAATGCTTGCTTCTGATCCAGATTTTAAAGGTGTACCCGTTTGCCTCAATGGATTGTTTTGCAACACCTCTGTCGACTTTGTATTGGCTGCCAAGTTATTTTCTGGTACTAGAAAAGTATTCAGAGCATACTTCTTTGGCGGTAAAGGTGGAGGAAGATTCTGGTACATAGCTTCAGGCACCCAAGGAGCATCCACCCTTCGGAGTGGGTGCCCCGCATGCTCACTGTGAGGGGGAAACACCGTGGGCCTTTCTGACAGGTTCTGTGGCACACAAGGTGACAACCCCACCTTGGGACCAAACATGCTTACGTGATGAGGCTGCGTCTGGGAAGAGGAGTGAGAGTCATTGCTCATCAGCTTCCTTCCACAGACATTTTCTGTACAGGGGTGGGATACACCATCTGCACAATATACTGGCATGCTGACCTTCTCTAACTTGTCTGGACTAAGCCACTCTGAAGAATTCTGTTCACTTGACTTGTTTCTGCTTTCTGACTTAACGACGTCTTTAAGAATCGGCTGTAGAGCTGACGACGGGTAAAGTTTCCTATTGGTCTCAGGCATTTCAGCTCTAAAATACAAAACCACACAAGATATAAGTATCCATAAAAACATATGAAAGAGCTCCTATAACCCAAGGATTTTTTTTTCAAAGATAGCCTTGTTAACACTGCTTAAATATTCCATCTGACTAGAGAACTGGAATCTGCTTAACATACAGCCATTTGAGTAAAAGTTGTATTAAATCACTCCAAAGTTTCTTTTATTTGAAATGTGCCCCAGAAAATGTCTGCAAGAGCATCAATATCTAAGGCAAGAAAAATTCCTTCCACATTTAGAACTACATCAAAAATGACCTCTGCTTTCCTCAAAACATCTCTGACTCAGACTGATACATCCACTTTTCAAACATTAGATGTTACTTTTGGGCGCCAAATTTGTATTTAGCTTCTTCACTTTTAGGAGGTACTGAGCACTTACAGTTCAAATTAGAAACAACTGGTATATATAGCAGCAGCTTCCAAACAGAAATCACCTCTTCCTCCCCTTCCAGGCAAACTTCTCAAGATTTCATGGGGTTACTGCTCCAGTCATAAATAAGTTAATCACTGCCTGTTGCAGTATATTAAAGTAAAAACATAAAACTATTAAACCCCTTTGCTCTGCTAAGATGGTTTAAAACAGTTACCTATTTGATTCCATTGACAGAGATAGCATTTAGCCTTATCAGTCATATAAAATAAAAAAGGCGCTGTGTCAAAAATAGTCAATATCTTAACATTTGAATGCTTAATACTGATTACTAACAGAATTCTTAACATAACATTCATACATAACAGAATTCTTAAACTATTACACAGTAAATTAATGCCAGTATTAGTTACCTCTTTACTGGAGGACTGGGCACCTGCAGATATAATTCTGTTGGGGAATTAACATGAGGTCTGTAGTTAACTTCTGAACTGACCTGGTCTTTCCTCAAGTCTGGGGGTAGAAAAAAATGCTTTCAAAATCAGCAGAAATACAGTCCAATTCCTTCTTTGTAACTCCTCAGATGTTACAAAAGCAAAACACAATGTAACAGGACAATTAATTCCTTTCAAGAGTTGACATTGGTCAAAATAACCATTTCGAAGACAATCTCTCACATAAGGTAAAATCTTATATTCATCCAAAATAATCTGAAGGAAATAAAATCTGCTGTTGTTTGGTGATTTTTTTTTCTTATCAGGATATAGGCAATTACCACATTTAGAAGTCCTGTATTCATGTTTCCAAGATCATCTTAACATTTCATATAATCAAAAACAGATTTTGAAAGGCAGCTTTTTATAAAAGCATATTTGTTCATACATCCAAAGTAATTTAAATTACAAAATAAAAACTATTTACCATTTCTGAAATTTCACATCATGTAATTATAATTAAATGGAATGAATACTGCAGCGATTAGGGGGTAGGATTTTTTTGTTGTTTGTGGGTTGGGTTTGTGCTTGGGTTTTGTTTTGTTTGTTTATTGAATAAATGCATTCTTTGAAACCAATTAAAACCAAACCAAACTAAAGTTCACAGAGATGCTGAGCAGAGAGACAGCACACTCAGTCATGTGCTCTAAACACACACTGTGAGTGTGCCTGGGCCAGCACTATTACATTCCAGAAGCTCTGTTTCTTCACAAAGAATCATTCCTTAAAAACACACAATTTCTGAATAATGCAGCTTCTAGTTAACAGCAAATAAAAGGAAGCACTGAAGTATCCATGTCAACAACACACAGAACAAAATACTCTCTTGGCAAGTGACAAGCAATGGTCTGTTTGGAGACAAATATTACAAGTCTTCCTGACGCAATACCTGGGCATTTATAATGAGCCAGTGATTCAAAGAAGTCTTCTTTTATGTGCATCTAGACTAGATTCAGATAACTACTTAGCCTATTTCAAAACACAGAAAATAAAAAAGGCAGCATGCATTGCCCAATTTCTAATAGAATAATCTTGTATTCAGTATTTAGAGAATTTCCAATGTGGTAACACACGCTGTTCCACACTTTCATCAACATAACCTAAACTTTGTACCTATTCTTAAATTATGTAACCTTACCAAGATCAAATATTTTAATTTACTTATTACCCCAAGTTTAAATAAAGTCTTGTAAATTTTGACTCGTGAACATACAAGTCAAAACCCCAACAAGAGAAAAGAACTAAACTTAAAAGCTTTGGGTGATGCTGCTGGGCGATACTTGCTTTGAGGGTCAATATCTATCTTATCTTTAATTGACGAAAGACCAAAGACACTAAATCTTCAACAATAAGACAGGCTGTAGAGGCTAACACAGCACACAGCACAAGAGACAAAGCCCCCACATGGCTTTCCTTTGAGCCTTTAAATGAGGAGGAAAAAAAGAAAATAATTAAAAAATCTTGCTATCCCAGCATGATGAACAATACCACAACCTTAGAAAGAATACTTATGGGAAAATATTGTTACTGAATGAGCCTGTGTGAAACTGGCAAAGGACAAACAATTCATCTGAAAGAAAGCGCAAAACTGCTCCAGTGGCCCACGGCATCAGAGCTAACTAACATCAAGGTAATATTTCAAACTGAAAATGTTTCATTCCGCTACAGACTTTAATCATGTGTGAATCACTTTACTGAACAAAAAAAAAAAAAAGGCACAGGCACTGACATTATTTCCTGTGATTATTTACAATTCAGGATTTAATTTCTATCCCAATGTTATGATACAGTCCTAGGAATGAATTAGTTAAATAATGTGCTACATTAACAGTGTCCAAAGCTAGTGCTTTTAACCTTCAGACTCTGAATACATCGACTATTATAGGAGAGTACATCTATAGAGAAACCACAAATACATTACCCATACAACTGCGCCTTAATTCCCCAACCTGCCTGATGCAAAGAGAACAGATATTAATTTTATCTTTACTCCAAGCCAAGCTCCTAAGGAGGAGCTCCCAATAGGCAGCAGCACAAGCTAGTCCGGAGGCGGCAGCAAAGGTCTTTGTCTCAGCAAAGGTCAGCTGCCTCTGGTGTGACCACAGCACACATTCAGCCAAAGCTGCTCAGCGATACCAGGTGGTTTGTGCCTCCAGAATTCCAGCTAACTTAAAAATAGATGCGTTATTTTCTCTTCTGCTGACAGGATATCCATGCATGGTTAAAATCAGACGCAGATGCAATTGGGAATTTTGGCTCTAGGTTCATTGCAAACCTAAATATGGGACACACGAGCACTAAGCTCAGCTGGTGACTGATATCCTTATCAATGGGTCTTAAGAAGCTTACCAATAAATATAGCATAACTGTTTCCTGAAATACAAACCAATCTGCTCTGAAGATTTATGAACGTCTATTTTCACATCTGAGTAGCCAATCTGCATTTTCAAAAGATTAACAGCCATTCTATAGCCAACAGGTAGGCAAGACAAGTTCTCCTCTAATATCTTCACTTACACATACAGAACATTTCCAAACATCTGCAAAGCTCAGTGTTATAGGGAACCAAAAAAAGAGGACCCTCACCCCAATATTAGATTTCCTTCTAATATGTTTTAGCCCCATGTTTCCTGTCCTTTTGATTACCTGAGAATTAATTTTTTTCCTAAGTTTCCAATAAAAATGACAAGGTGTACTACTTACAAGTATTTACAAGCGAAGAAGTATTGTGGCAAATTCCTCTCTCTGAACCAGGATATTTTTCTGTAGTTCAGTTGACATGACAAACTTACTGGAAGCTTTGGAAATGTGGAAACATAATCTCAGTCAAGAGTCATAGAATCACAGATTAGTTAGGGTTGGAAAGGACCTTAAGATCACCTAGTTCCAAACCCCCTGCTATGGTCAGGGACACCTCACACTAAACCACGTCACCCAATGTTCTGCCCAACCTGGCCTTGAATACTGCCAGGGATGGAGAATTCGCAACTTCCCTGGGCAACCCATTCCAGTGCCTCATCACCCTTAGAAGAAAATAAACACATTATAACTTGTCCAAAATAGAATATTATCTTGAAAAAAACCACAACTAAACCAAAACAAAAAAATAACACCAAACCAGTGACCATCTTTAGGAGAAAAAAAAAAATAAAAATCCTTCTGTTCAAGAAACTCTTCGTCTGGAGCAACATTCAGTTGCAAAACATTTCTTATACATTCATCATTGTTTTTTTTACATGACTTTAAACATCTGCAGAAAACTAAAATGTGAGTTTCACTTGGTTGGTTTTTTTTTTTGCTTTTTGGTTTTTTTTTTAACAGGGTGGGGTGGTGCATATCTGCATGTGTGCAAGCATTTAAATAAGTTCTGAAGTGAAACAACAGTTGCCAAGGAACACCCTTCCCTTCACTCTGACCTGGCTGTCTCAAGAAGTTCATCAGCTCTTAGTTTCAAAACACAGTTCTGAACCTTTGCATCATCTATTTTAGATTGTAAACTTCTCACATAAATGAAGTGAATTGGAAATGTGAGTGTACTTTACATTTCGATCTTCATGGGCTGCTTAATTACATTGGAGAATCTTGAAACTTGTATTACAGGGTTGGGTTTTTTTGGTGGTTATTTTTTTAATTTTTTTACCAAAATCTTTAATCATTTAAAGACACTCCAAAAAGCATTTATTTCTGTTTCATATTAAGTAAGTTAACTAGCTTCGTGCTTCAATTCTCTACTCAGTTCTTCAAACAGATCATCTATACTGACTGCACTATAAAGATAACTAGATTTTCTTAGGTATATTCACATGATTTTAAATCATTACTGCAAATGCATGCTTTTCCTAAGATGATAAGTTTTCTTCTTTAGAATTTTGACTTGTTTGTGGGGTTTTCTGAAGTGACAAATAAATGAAGGCAATTTGGATTCTTCTTTACATATTCATCAGGGCTTCAGAGTGATTCTAGATTTCAGTTGGAGTCGTCTCATACTATTCAACTGAATAATTATTAATGGGAAAAAGTCTGGGTTTGTAATATTACAAAAACAATTTTGCATTTATTTTCAAGGGGAAGCAGTTTCAATTTAAGGCATTGATTCCAAGTATATCTTCTTTTGAGATCACTGAACAGGCAGCTTTTAATACTGCATCTTAAATAGGAGGCCAACAAGCACTTGGCCAATTTTAATCACAGTGCTTATTGTACTGACAAGTTAGCTCAAGAATGAAGTGCTCTGAGCTTTGGGGGAGGGGGGCTGAATCTAGAAAACAGGGCTCCTAGGATTTAATTCCCCCTCCTCCCCTCTTAACCTTCCCAAAAGCAATGCCTTTTATTGAGTGGCAATTTCATTAAGGCGTTTGTGCCTTCGGAATAGGGGAGGGTTGTCGTGAAAACCACCAAAATCACTTCATGACTGAAAATGCTCCTTAATAACTAGCACAGAAATTGCTCTGAAAATCCATTTAAAAGTTCTATGGATCTTTGCAACTTCCAAAAATTAGTCATCTTTCTTCAACTTGAAGATGTGAGGTTCAAAGTTTTGCCCTCTCACTGTTTATGCCACATGTTCTTTATAAACAATTTAAAAAAAATAACCTCAACAGATTCATCAAACTTCAAAAACACTACCTCATTCATATAAATTGAAGCTATTATATCTGCTTACTGAATATCCAAGTTTCCCTGTGAAAATCTGATCACACAAATTAGGGATTGGACTTGCAGGACATCTGTTTCAGTAGTACAGTTATTTACTATTTACTACCAGAGAAAGAAGCAGGCATTTGATCTGCATAACCACTGTGTGATCAAACTTTACTATCTTTATAATGCTCTAACAATAAGCTTTATTCCTCAACTGCTGAACTGACTTATTCATCTCCAGTTAAAAGCAATGAAACAATAAAGCACTGTTATACAAATGGTGGGCATAATTTGGATTTCGAACATTATTTCTGTAAGAAACTTCTCCATACAAAAACCCACTCGGAGATATTTTTTCAAGTTGCCCTGAGAAGCTAACAAAGATTTCTTGCATTCTGTTCCTCTCTCAGAAAGGATTAGGCATTTGTCTTATTTCCTGGGAGGCCGTCTGGTATTTACCTACCAATTCATGTTTTATTCATAATATTCAGAGATATATAATGTAAGGTAATACAACTAATACCTGTAAATAAGTACTATTTGCCCTTGCTAAAGGTATCCTGACATTCAGGCAACCAAAACACCTGAGCCTAAATATACCTGTAACCTCACACACTCGTGAAATTTCTTCAAATTCTTCAGATCCCTTTTCAGTCCATTAATCACTTTATTCCAAAATACGCTCATATGTGAGAACTTGACATTTGATTTAAATAGATACTTTTTTGGTACAAAGCTATTCAAAAGTTAGTTACTGATTTAGAATAACTGAATAGATGGGATCTTATCATCAACATTTTATGGTAATTCCAAGGATCACCTGGAATCACTACACATTTTCTTAAAGAAAATGGACAATGCATGTTGAAAGCTTTAACTATACTGAAGTAAAGTATATGGCTGTCTCCAGAGATTGCTCATTATCAAGCTCAAACATTGTCTGAACCTATTTTTCATTCCAATGGAGTCCTTCATGCATTTTTTTTTCCTTCTTTTTGCCACCCAAGTGCAGTGTTTTCTCCATTGGTAAGTATAGTACTAAAGCAGAATCAATTGTCATGCAAAACCAGATCTTTGCAATATGAATTTTGTTGGTGGTTTTTTTGTTTCCTTTTTGTTGTTGTTGTTATTGTTGTCAAAAAACATGAATACAAAATTAGTTCTCTCTCTACAACCAAAAAATAAATGCAATAATTCCAGAAGAGATGAGTGGTATGACACCCCCCCCTCCAATTTAAGTCTTAAAAGAAACTATATTATGTATTCTTTTCAAATAAGTATGGTATCTATAAAAATCAAACATTTCCTGGGGAAGTGGCCTGATATTTATTGCACCTCTTTGTACAAGCCCCATTCCATTGTTCCAGCAACAGTCGATAATAACTTTGGCTGGCCCCACGCTGACCTGTAATATTTATATGCCTAGGCATTTATCAATTTTATAAAAACCCAACAAACATATTGCTATGTAAGAGAAAAGAGATTTCCTTATTATAAGTGTTTCTTCCTGATACCGCTTCATATCTTGAAGAAAAACAAACTGGTACCACAGTCCACCCAGACATTAAAAAAAAAAATAAAATAATAAAAAAAAAAAATCTTCCTTAGTATTCACCAAGAAAGTTCGGGGAAATGCTTTTGGGAAAAACACAGAGAGGGAACAAAACTACTATCGTTGTTCTTTTTTGTTTATTTTGGCTTGAGGGACAGGAAAGAAACATGGTTGCTAAAAACTAACCCTAAAACCAAAACATTCAAACTGAGACGTGCTCTGAAAGCAGAATTTAACCAACAGGAATGGAGATTAACATTTAATAATTTCAACTGGATTAAAAAAAAACCAAAAAAAGCACCAATTAAGGCCAGTGAAAATAAATTATACTGCATGTTTTACACCAGCATAGAGTCATCCAAAAATCTCACAATCATCGAGTGATAGACAGGTTTGGGTTGGAAGGGACCTTTAAGAATCCCTTAGTCTGACCCTACTGCTGTGGGCAGGGACACCTTCCGCTACATTAGGTTGCTCAAATCCCTATCCAGCCCGGCCTTGACACTTCCAATGACAGATCATCTGCAATTTCTCTGGACCTGGACCTGTCCCTGTGCCTCACCACCCTCATCATAAAAAATTCCTTCCCAATGTCTATTCTAAATATACCCTCTTTCAGTTTAAAACTGTTGCCCCTTGTCAGGTCACTACAGACCTCAGTAAAATCACCAATACTGGTGAACAAGTGTTTTCATTTTTGCACAGAGAACCTATACCAGCCAGAAGTAGTTACGCATCCGCCACTTCCTGAACAGGCAGTGGCAGATGACACACACAAGAAGGACAAACTGCTCTACCAACCTAGAGAGAAAATGCTTTGTAACAAAACACACCAGAAGAGGACCACTGTGGCAAGAAGACTTGTTGTATTCTGATTATCTTAACAATTTATATAGAACAGCTACGGCCTCCCAAAATGATACTTGTATTTTCCACACAAAAATACTGTCTTTAAAACAGATCTAAGCACTACAAAAAAAAAAAAAAACCCAAACAAACAAACAATATCACTCAGCCTGTCACTTTGGTGCTAGAAGTCATGTGAAACAACTGTTTGGGAGACATGTCATGCTTTTACATGGTTCAGCACACTGAACGCTGCCACTGCTGTCCTGAAAAGGAGATGCTAAGAACAGATAAACTCTCAAAACACATATTGATGACCTAGCACCTACACAGGGAACTGCTACTGCTGCTATCATCATAGCATTAACAATTCTCTTTACATGATGGTAGGGCACTGAAAAAAACCCAACTCCTTTATCTGGGAACCCATATACCGTGGCAGATAGCTAGGAAGCCATTTACACTGTACATTTGCCCTACAAGAAAGCCGAGAAACTGAATAAATTAAGGTGCTTTGTGCAAGAGAACACTTTAAATGCCCCTAAAAAGTAGTGACAGTTATTGAACTGCTGCTCTATCACATTTCCATCAAAATGGCCCAAGATGGGGTATGAACACTTTCCATCTTCATTGATCAGTCTTAACTCACTGAAGAGGCTAAAAACACGAATAAGAACAAAATCTGACATTCTTTATGCAGAAAAATTATGAATTACAAAAGGCAGATCAGGAATCTGTTCTTCTCTTTTGTGATATTAGTAAGCTAGTATTTAAATTTTGTTAGATCTAAATTGGTTTTAGAAAACTTACACAGGTATATTCCTGATATTTCTTACACAAGTATAAGGAATAAGTACAAGGTACCTTATACAAGTATAAGGTACATTCCTTACACAAGTTAAAAGTCCTTACCATAAAAGTTTCTTCTCTGTTGGGTATGTAACACATTGTCAGGTTTCTTGGTTAGCAAGTTCTGTTCACTGTAAAAGAAGCATACAATCAATTTGAAGGCTTAAATCAATGATGAATGATCACAGCCTTTACTGCCTTAAGTGCATAAATGCGTAAAAACTTTGCCTAGTGCAAAACTGACTCTTGTTATCATCACTGTCACATTTTTCACTAACACATACAAACTTCACAGAAGATACACAGAACAGTAGGGGTGGCCCTTTAATACTTCAACACCACTGCCACACGTTAACAGGCTGTGCTGATACAGAGAAATTTAGCATGACCTGAATACTTCAATAAGGACAGGACAAAAAATATACAGTGTCAGGCTGATGTTCCCAGTTCATTCTGGAGACTGCACACCCACTCATCCCAGTCTTATTCTAGATTACAACAGCAGGATACCCAAAATACAGCATCTGAAAAGCAAATTTTCTTGATGCAGGTATTACATCAGCCTGCTTAATAAAAAGAGCGCATTCCCAGAGTTGTTAACAACAGAAAAAGGACGTGTCACCTGTGAGAAAGAACCACCAACTGCACTTTTTCCCACTTGTAAACTAAAGAACTTCATAAAATGTCATTAGGTGCTTATTAACTGAGATCACCAAGAAAATGTGACAATTCAAATACCCATTTTCTCTAGTGATTTTCAAATAGAACAGATACCAGTGGTCGATTTCAAATTTATTTGTAGGCTTTACCTAAAATTGTCACTTTTATTGTGGCAAAAGAATACCACTCACTGTGGTACTATATGGTTTCAAATTTATCATCAGTATCACCCACATCTGAAACATTTTTTAGCTTTAATAGTTCTATATCCTCAGTATTTCAAAGTTAAACATATCTTAAGACAAGCTCAAGTTTCCTAAAAATGCCAACATCTCATCAGTATCAATATCTTAAGTATGTAACCTGTTAGCTAGCATTCTATCTTGCCCATTTCCCTACTTAGACATTCTGCAAATACATTAATACTTTGTTGTGACAACAAAAGTCATTCTTGCAATTGTCACTTGGTCTTTCATTCATAGAGCTTTTCATTTTAAAACTTTTTATCAAACTCGAAGAGAACTAGAAAATTCCAGCAGCTAATCCAAGAGGAAAGGGGGAAAAGTGAAATCAGCAGATTTAGTATGTCTTGCTGGTTTAGTTAAGTAAAAAGCATGCCTTACCAATCCAGATAGGGAAGCTGACAAACACCCTGCCAGTTCCTTCCTTCTCCAACAGTATAGCAGGGAAGAAGATAGAGTGGCAATTTTTCAGTTAAGATAAACAAAACAAAAGAAACCCTTGTTATTGAAAGTACAGAAAAATGAGAAAAATAGTGAAGTAGGAAGAACTGGGAAAGAAAACAAAACACTTGGATATTTTTTTCCACCTTCTAAAAGAACGTTCAAGTAATTCCCTTGTATTTTCTGTTTTGATAAAACAAAGTATAAAAGGTTGGAAGGGAGCTTGTGGGTATTGCCAATTAACTCTAATACCACTCGTATAAAAATTTTTCTGAAAATTCTAGGAAGCCATTTGTATTTTGATAACGAAAGGTGTTTTGTTCTGACTTATAATTTTTAGAGAAGTCAGAGCCTTTTCATTTCCAGGTATATGCTGTTCTCTTTCACCACATTAAAAGTTATTTTAATAACTTCTAATGAAAATATACATCTAAAAATCTGCTTAAATCTAGCAATTGTGTGACTAGGTTTGGTCTCACAACTGTGTTTTTACATTTAAGGGATACAAATTAGATTCGAAAGAAGAATATATGACTTCTAGTAGGAATTAAGTTTCACATGCAGTTTAAGAAACCCAGTACAGGAAACACCATGTGGAAGGTTGATATCTTCACATTTCATAGCACCACATGATTATTTAAGTTGGAAGGGACTCCTGCAGATCACCTAGTCCAATCCTCCTTGCTCAAGCAGGGTCAACTGCAGCAGGCTGCCCAGGACCATGTCCAGTTGAGTTATGAGCACATTCATAGCAGACACTCCACAATGTCTCTAGGCAACATACTTGTTACTAGCATACATCAGTTCTTAGTAGATTAATAAAATCTGGCTATTAACTAAGTTTTTAGACAGTTTTAGTAATTTTACACTTTTTTTGAAAGGTTTCTTTCAAACAGGTGAATAAATTATCAAGTGATGAATATATATACCTGAGATGTTCTAGAAAACTGAATTTCAGAACAATGACTAGTAACTGTGTGCCAGGTTCACCCACTGCCATTCCCATCTCCTTGTCAGGGGCCTGTCTGTGCAACTGTTAAAGATACCACTTATGTAGACACTTGTATTCCATTACACATGGCCAAAGCCTAAAACCTTGCAATTAAATAAGTGTAGCTATTATTTTAAATTCAGACACCCTGCCCCCAGTCCGGACTTAGCAGTTCTGGCTCGGCACCGTAACAATGCAGCTCAGTGCCTTCCAAAGGGAACTAGTGTTGCAGACTCAGAGTGAACATAAACTTAACACTTAATTGTCTACACCCTTGTTTCTAGATATATTGCTAGCTTTCTACATACCTGACCTCAAGCATACAAAGTTCCAAAGCATGTTATCTTGATTTTTTTTGAAACACAAGCATTGTAACACCTTACTTTACCTATAAATACCATCTATGTAAGTTCTAAGAGCATTAGTGTTACCTGCAGAAAGCACTTTCTCTAACATTCTTGACATCTGCCGGATTGATTCCTTCAATAACAGGTGAGTCTGGATTTGCAGATCCATTGCTGATATGATTGCTGCTTTCATATCCAGATTCTGTCTTCTGATTTTGCCAGTTATCACCATGTATTTTTCTCTCTGTAAATCCTTTGCTTTTTTCAGCATTCCCTTTTCCTTCTGAATCCAGTGAACTTCGACTTCCTGTACCCTGTTTTGTTTCATCTTCATATATAGTCATTAAACCCTTTTGGATTTGGTTCTCTTTTGGCCAATAGCTAAAGCTTTGCTCCTTTTCATGCTTAGATTTACTGTTCAGATTTGCCCTGTGCTTTGGGCTATGCTGTTTTTTCTCTGTGTCACTGAAAATGCTGTCTACATTTAGCGTCTCCCGCATAGGTTTCCAACCTTTACTTCTGCTTCTGCTGCTGATACTTCCTTTGTCCCTAGAGTCTTGACTGGCATCTGTATCATAGCCAGTGACACCATCAGTCCGGGTCCTTATCACTGGTTTCTCCCCAGAAGGACAAGCGTCTGTTTTATTTGATCCAATCACCTGTACAGAAAGTTTTGCTTGGTGAGGTGCACTGTCATGCTTGTAAGAGCCTCTTCCCTGGCTGCTGTGTATGTGCTGATCAGCACAGTGTCTAAGTCCATTTCCAACTGGAGGAGACCCCGACTTAACACTGGCACGATCTTCCCCCATCAAATCTTAGAAGGGAAGAAAAAAAAAAAAAGGAAAAAAGCTCCATTAAAGTTCTCATTAATTTTTAACTGATGTTGCGACACTATTTATTACACTATCTCAACAAATTCAGTACGTTTATTTTAGAACACCAAAAAGTGAGAAATTCTAATCCTAGAGGTGTGTTCTCTTCAAGGAGACTATTTTAACATCTGCATAGATAGTATTGATTCTTACAGATATTTAACCCACTGATTCTCTGGTCATATTTAGAATGTACCTCTTTGTCTTCCAGACTCTTTCCTTGGTCCTCTGTCTGCATCTTTCCGTAAAGATGAGAAGTTTTTCATATCAGCAGCTTTCTGAGCACACTCTCTGGATATGTCCTTTAGCTTCTCCTTTTGATTGCTATAACCTAACTTAGCTACAAAAAATACTTTTTGTCAAAGATCATTACTAAAAAGTTATTAATCACCAAAACATGTCAACACATTTACGTATCATGTTTTTAATATTACTCCTACTTAAAAAGGCTAATTAATTACATAACACAAATTAACAAAACAAGATACATAGTATATACATGTAGGAATCTCCAAGGACTCCACACAATGGAGCTACCGAAAGGAAACAGAGCAGCATAACGTCAAGCATGTCTTAAACACCTCTTACTAAAACTGAAAGCTCAAAGCACATACCACTCAAAGCATATGCTATTTACACGAAATTTTATGACTTATACTGAAATCACACTAATAAAAATGTCAGTTTAATCTTGTCTGAACATAAGAATCATTGAATGGCTAGGGTTCGAAAAGGCCTTATGATCATCTAGTACCAACCCCTTGCCATGGGCAGGGACACCTCATACTCAAACATGTTGCCCAAGGCTCTCTTCAAACCTGGCCTTGAGCTCTGCCAGGGATGGGGCATTTTTCTCTTCTTTGGGCAACCTGCTCTAGTGCCTCACCACCCTCACAGTAAAGAACTTCTTTTTATATCTAACCTGAACTTCTCCTTTTTTAGTTTGAACACATTACCTCTCATCCTGCCACTACAGTCCCTAATGAAATGTCTGTCCCCAGCATCCTTGTAGGCCCCCTTCAAATACTGGAAGGCTGCTACGAGGACTCCATGCAACCTTCTCTTCTCCAGGCAGAACAGCCCCAACTTTCTCAGCCTGCCTTCATACGGGAGGTGCTAGGTTTACTTTATTGAAATAGTGGAGTTTCGGAAAAGTGGAGTTTATGAGAAGAAATAAAAATCCTTTTATTTTTGAAATGGTAAATACTGACCATTTTTCAGCCATAATTCCTTTCAAAGCATTCTGTTCCAAAAAAACATAGATATTCAACAATAAAGATGAAGGAGAAATATCTCAAGAGAAAGCAGCATCTCTCAGCCTAGAACATATGAGAAGTTCACAACAAAGGCACTCTGACAAGCAATGCAGAAGTCACCGCTTCATGACTTCTTGTAGCTTCATTTGCTTAGAAGTCTAGTGTACAAATAGAACACACTTTTCAACAGAGAAGACCATTATTTCACTATTGTTTCCAAACATAAGGTGAAGTCAAGCATCCCCTGTCACTCACACAGGAAAGGAGGCCGCTAACACAGGGAGCTGGGAAACAGTGACAGAAAAAAACAACAAAAAAAGGAGGAAGAGGACATTAAAAGCAAGGGGCTTCCTCCTAAATCTGTTGTTCCCACCCAGAACCGCTTTGCTGTACTGCAGGGGACTGATGTTCCCACCAGGAACAACCGGCTGATGCACTGGTAAAGATCATCACTACTGGTGCTGCCAGGAAAAAGCGGCGGGCCGTAGTCGTAGGGGACTCTACTCTGGAAGGAACAGAGGCACCCATCTGTTGGCCTGACCCAGGCTCAAGGGAGGTGTGTTGCCTACCAGGGGCTCAGATCAGGGATGCTGCAGAGAGGCTGCCTGCTCTAGTCGGTCCTACTGACTGTTACCCACTTCTAGTGATCCATGTGGGTGCTACTGACATAGATAGCAGTAGCCTGGAGAACATAAAGAAGGACTACAGAACTCTGGGAGAGGTGGTTAGGGGCTCTGGAGCACAGATTGTCTTTTCGTCAATTCTCCAGGATACAGGGGAGGACCTTGAAAGAGGCTAGGAGGATTGGCCAGGTTAATAAATGGTTAGAAGGGTGGTGCTATAGTCAGGGGTTTGGGTACCTTGAACATGGGACTCAATTTAGTAGGCCAGGTCTGGTGGGGGCTGGTGGAGCTGGTCTGACAAAGAAAGGGAAGAGTGGATTTGGTAGGAGGCGTGCCAGACTGGTCAAGGATGCTTTAAACTAGATGTGCTGGGGGAGGGGGCATCATTCCATCCCAACACACCCAATCACTTGCCAGCACCTATAGTAAATGTTCGGAGCAATGCAGAGATATTCCAGCTGCTCCAGCCAATGAGCCGGCTTCAATTGGAGCTTGGCTCAGATGCCTCTATACAAACACCTGTAGCATGGGGAACAAACAAGAGGAATTAGAGATGTGTGCACATCTATGGGGGTATGATATCATTGGCATCACAGAAACATGGTGGGATGGCTCCTATGACTGGTGTGTTGGAATGGAAGGTTACAGGCTCTTTAGGAAAGACAGGCCTGGTAGGCGGGGAGGGGGAGTTGCTATTTATGATAGGGATAGGCTGGAGAGTGTGGAACTCTGTCTGGGGACAGGTGAGCAGTCGACAGAGAGTTTGTGGGTCAGGGTTAAAGGGAGAACAGCAATGGGAGACATTATTGTGGGGATCTGTTACAGACTGCCTGACCAAGAGGACTCTGTGGATGAAGTGCTCTATAGAGAGATAGGAATAGCCTCACGCTCGCAGGCCCATGTTCTCATGGCAGACTTCAACCACCCTGAGATATGTTGGAGGGACAGCACGGCCCGGCAGAAGCAATCCAGGAAGTTCCTTGATTGTGTGGAAGACAACTTCCTTCTGCAAGTGATAGAGGAGCCGACAAGAAGAGGTGCCATGCTTGACCTCGTCCTCACCAACAGGAAAGGGCTGGTTGGAAATGTGACGCTCCAGGGCAGCCTTGATTGCAGCAATCATGAGATGGTCGAATTCGAGATCCTCAGGACAGTGAGAAGAGCGTGCAGCAAGCTCACTGTTCTGGACTTCAAGAGAGCAGACTTTGGGCTCTTCAGGAACATGCTCAGTAAGGTTCCATGGGATATAGCCCTAGAGGGCAGGGGGGCCCAAGACTGCTGGTTAATAGTCAAGGATCACCTGCTGCAAGCTCAGGAGCAATGCATCCCAACTAGAAGGAAGTGCAGCAGGAGGGCCAGGAAACCTCCTTGGATGGATAAGGAGCTGCTGAGGAAAATTCAAAGGAAAAAAGAGGCTTATAAAAGGTGGAAGCAAGGACAAGCGGCCTGGGAAGAATACAGGGATGTTGTCCAGGAAGCTAGGGATCAGGTTAGGAAAGCTAAGGCCCAGTTAGACTTGGCTAGGGATGTGAAAGATAAAAGGAAGGGATTCTATGGGTACATTGCAAATAAAAGACAGGCTAGGGACAATGTGGGCCCTCTCTGGAAGCTATAGGGAGAGCTGGCTACCCTGGATTTGGAGAAGGCTGAGGTTCTTAATAACTTCTTTGCCTCAGTCTTCACCGGCAAATGCTCTGACCACACCAACCAAGTCTTGGAAGGCAGACGCAGGGACTGTGAGAATGAAGACTCTGGGCCCACTGTAGGAGAGGATCTGGTTCGAGATCATCTTAGAAACCTGAACGTATACAAGTCCATGGGACCTGATGAAATCCATCTGCGGGTCCTGAAGGAGCTGGCAAATGAAGTTGCTGAGCCACTGTCCATCATATTTGAATAATCATGGCAGTCAGGTGAAGTTCCTGACGACTGGAAAAAGGGAAATATAACCCCCATTTTCAAGAAGGGGAAAATGGGTGAGCCGGGGATATACAGACCAGTCAGTCTCACCTCTGTGCCTGGCAAAATCATGGAGCGGATTCTCCTGGAAGGCATGCTAAGGCACATGAAAAACAACAAGGTGGCTGGTGACAGCCAGCATGGCTTCACTAAGGGGAAATACTGCCTGACCAATTTGGTGGACTTCTATGATGGGGCTACGAGACTGATGGACAGGGGTAGAACAGTTGATGTCATGTACCTGGACTTGTGCAAAGCATCTGACACTGTCCCACACAACATCCTTGTCTCTACGTTGGAGAGACATCAATTTGAGAGGTGGAATACTCGGTGGATAAAGAACTGGCTGCCTGGCCACATGCAAAGAGTTGTGCTCAATGGCTCAGTGTCCAGCTGGAGAACAGGAACGAGCGGTGTCCCTCAGGGATCGGTGTTGGGATCGGTCTTGATCAGCATCTTTGTCAGTGACATGGACAGTGGGATTGAGTGCGCCCTCAGCAAGTTTGCTGATGACACCAAGCTGTGTGGTTCGGTTGATATGCTGGAGGGAAGGAATGCCATCCAGAGAGACCTTGACACACTTGTGAGGTGGGCTGATGCCAACCTGATGAAGTTTAACCATGCCAAGTGCAAGGACCTACACCTGGGTTGGAGCAATCCCAGGCACAGCTACAGGCTGGGCAGAGAAGAGATTCAGAGCAGCCCTGTGCAGAAGGACCTGGGAGTGTTGGTGGACGAAAAAATGAACATGAGCCGGCAGTGTGTGCCTGCAGCCCAGAAAGCCAACTGTATCCTGGGCTGCATCAAAAGGACAGTGACCAGCAGGTGGAGGGAGGTGATCCTGCCCCTCTACTCTGCTCTCGTGAGACCTCCCTTGGACTATTGTGTGCAGTTCTGGTGTCCTCAACATAAAAAGGACATGGAACTGTCAGAACAAGTCCAGAGAAGGGCCACGAGGATGATCAGGGGACTGGAGCACCTCCTGTATGAAGATAGGATGAGGAAGTTGGGGCTGTTCAGGCTGGAGAAGAGAAGGCTGCATGGAGACCTCATAGCAGCCTTCCAGTATCCGAAGGGGGCCTATAGGGATGCTGGGGAAGGACTCTTCATGAGAGACTGTAGTGAAAGGACAAGGGGTAATGGGTTCAAACTTAAATAGAGGAAGTTTAGATTGGATATGAGGAAGAAATTCTTTACTGTGAGGCTGGTGAGGCATTGTATTGGGTTGCCCAGGGAAGTTGTGAATGCTCCATTGCTGGCGGTGTTCAAGGCCAGGTTGGACATAGCCTTGGGTGGCATGGTTTATTGTGAGGTGTCCCTGCCCATGGCAGGGGGGTTGGAACTAGATGATCTTAAGGTCCTTTCCAACCCTAACTATTCTATGATTCTATGAATATACAGGACTACAAATAATGCTGCATATCGCAATATTGCTAGGGAACAGCATTCTTCAAGTACTTGTTTTTTGATCATAGGGTATGTGCTCCAAAAGATCAATCAGGTTTAAGTTTCTAATATGCCTCTTCATGAATAATATGATTGGAAGGTATGATGATGACTGAGAAATGGGTCATGGCCTGAAGAGCCACTTCAGTACACGAATAATTAGGGGTAAGAAAAAAAAATTTGCATTTACAGTTCTCAAGAAAAGTTAATATTCCATGGGAGATATAACTCAAACACTAGTTGCAATTCCAAGATTCATTCAAGTCAACAACAGAATTCTGACTTTAGAAACAGCTCTAGTCCAGAGGCCAGCATGTATCTGAAATGCTATCAACTGAAGTATTTCATAACAGAATATATTTTGGGTTTTTCTTTTTAGGGATAGGAGTCGGTAATACATACCTGCACCTCTACCACCACTAGCTTGAATATGGCTTCTATTGAATGCTGAATTATCTGGCTGAAGTTTTTTATGCATCCTTTGATTAGTGGGGTCTCCGATTCCATTCTCCTTCATTTGGTGTGATTTAGGAGCTGAACACTTTTCAAGTCCTATCAAATAACACAATTTTTTTTAGAAATTAGGAGTTTGTATTTCAAAGTTACTAATATCTAAATTAAAAAAAAAAAAAAAAGAAAACTTTTTAATTGTGGAGTAGAGAAAATGCCCATCAGAAAACCACACCCCATTTCAATATGGTATACAATAAGATTATGTAGTATTTTATATACTGCCGCATTTATAGTGGTAGACTATAGTGAAATATGGTTCTCAAGTCTTTCTTCCCTGAAGCAGTCTATGTCCGATTGTTACTCATTATGTAAAGAGGAACATGTCATATTCAACTGGCCTTTTATGCTATGTTTGATATTAAAAAACTAAACATAAACTCTTCCCCCCCAAAAATCCCACCACCACCTAGTCCAACCCCTTCCCCCTCAAAAAAAAACCAAAACAATCCACAAAATAAATCCACAAAACCAACCAAGGCAGCAGTACAAACTACAGAGCTATAGAACTAACAGGAACTGGCTTCTTACATAGAGGCCTATGCTATATGAATCTTGGACAGAAGTTTCCTGCAGTTCCTCCTGATTTTTTCCCAACATTCTGACTTGTGCTCTGTGTATGTGTATATATACTCTAACCCTAACCCCTAACCCTAACCTAGGGTATATATACACATACACAAACACACATGCTCCAAATAGATCTCTCTGTGTGTACGGAGCTTTTTTTTTTAAGAGCATTTATCTTTTTATAGCATTTTTAAAGGCATTTTACATGTATCAATAGACATGTAACATCTGCATATACAAATATACATTTTTCTTCTGGAATTTCTGAAATTATTAGTAAAGTAGCTATGAGCAATCTACAAAGGAAACTCTTTATTCCCCATTATCCATGAGTCTCAATTTACATTCCTTTATCAAGACACAAACCAAACAGCTCTAATATTACATATGTACACTAATCTCTTTTCTTTTGAGGCCTTTTAGATAATTAGCAATTGAAGTATTTAAGAATAAAGCAGCTAATCCATTACGTTCTCCTTTTTAATCCCCATTTCAGAAGTATAGTTAATACAGCTACTGGAAAAAAAAAAACCCAAAACAAAACGTAGAACACAAAAAACTTAATTACCCAAGTCTTCGCTATTTCCTGCTGTTGCTTTACACTGAGACCAGTGAATAATCTGCTTTGGGGCATCTTCTGGAGATACAGCTGTGCCATCTGGGTTAGCATAAAACAGCAACAGTGGCTGAAAGTGACATCGAATGCACCGGGAGACCACATCTTTCCATTTTGTTCCAATCTAAAAAAAATTTAAAATAATCCAAACCAAAAAAAAAAAAAAAAAAAAAAAAAATCAACACAACCCCCCAAAAACTTTATCATCATCATTGAACCCAATTATGGAAAGAATAATTCATTAGCAATTCCAATGCCTAATTCCAAAGGTACATGAAGATTCAACATCTGTCACAAGAATTTATGTAAATTGCAGTAAAAAGTCAGAACCTGTATTACATGGGCTAAAAACCACATCAACACTGTGAATACTGCTGCCAGTAATAAGGGCTTGTTTTTCATTAAAAGAAGCACAAATACAATTAACTGTAGATAAATTCATTAATATTCTGAAATATTTGGTATTTGGAAGGAAGAACTGGAAAATAGTGAAGTCAATTCTAAAAATCTGTGAAACTCATTTACAAACCTAAAAGTTAATTTTATTAAAGATATTCATTTCTCTTGTTTCAAGTTTGGTGTCAGAAGAACGCATTACAGAAAAGTAAAGATCATGAAATTGGGTAGCAGGAAAACAAGTATTTACCTCTTTTACATTTGCATCATCAAACAGCACCCATTTGCAACTCTTGGTGTGAAAGGCAAAGGCACAGTAATGTCTGCTTGTGTAGCAAATCATTCCCACTAGAAAAAGTTCACTATTTTTGGCATTTTCATCTGTAACTCTATAAAACAGCTATAAAGATGGTTATATATTTCAAAATGTGTCAAACATTTAGCCTAAATTTCCAGACCTACTACTGGCATTTCAGTGTGACAATTGGTATCAAATACACTGTTACATTATAGAATTTTTCATCAGTAAAATAATGATTTTTGTACTTATTAGATCTATTTTAGTATTTATTTTTGCACAGTTCAAAGGGTAAAACAATAATGCTCTGAAATAATTCCATAAATGTCAAACTGGACATAATATTCCTAGATTTTCAACTAGGAATTCAACTACATTCAATGCTGCACCAAGGCAAAAAACCTATACTTCTGACTGGACGTTTTCCTCTCAGACACCAAGTTAAACAGTACATTATAAAATTGTGAAAGTGGACATAAACTTTGAAGTTAAATTGTGCTTTTAAAAAAAAATAGACATGTATATATTTATTTTTACTGTATTTACATATACATAATACACATGTAAAATAAAAATCTAGAAAGAGCAAATAGTAAGTCTTAGATCAGATACCCCAGGAAGATAAAGTTGTGTTGCCAGATTCCGCATAACTTCTTCTGTCAGGTCAGAGTGCTCTGAATCCCAGACTAAACCGATTGTGACAATCTCAGGACAATTCATTAGAACACGACGAATTTTTATTTTTTGACCACAGTTACTCTAGAAAAAGGGAAAAAATGTGATGGGAGGGAAAACAAAGATGTTTAAAAAAATGCAAGTCCAAAGGTGAGTAACTAGACAAGAAATAGTGCAATAATACAACTCAGCAGCTTCTTTTAATTCTCAAATTATGGTGTTTGTTTCTAACAATTCAAGGATAAAATTCATGATAAAAAAAACATACTCTGATGAAGACTACAGCTAAACTTCCACATCCAATCACCACCTTAAAACAGAAACCTCCAAAACATCTAAGTCACCATCACATTTCTCTTTTGCTCCTCATCCATTTAATTATTCAAGCTTAACTCTATGTGTTCTTGTGTACTTTTCTATGGTCCCTAAATTAACAGTATTTATGCAGAGAAAGAGATACATTACATAGGATAAGCTAAAAGAGGCTATTTTTGTCAATAGAAGCACACAATTATTCCAATTAGAAATTAATGTTGCTGGGCTGTCAGTGTATATGAGCTAAAGCAGCTTCACTCAGGAAAATATACCTGTTCCAACTAACCAGGTTGAACATGAAACGAAGAATAAAACACAAACCTAATAACTATCTAAACAGGCCACTTGCACCTACATACCATGTTTATCTGTAACTGGAACAATAAAATATAAATTTAAATAAAATAGAAATTTAATTTTTTTTCCCCTAAGTTGGGCTGCGCAGAAGCGGCCACAGGTAATCCTACTTTTCAGAGAATACTTTAGTCCCATTTATTCTCTCTAAAAAGCTGTCCCTTGTAGCTGGAAGTAATGCAACATCTTTGTTTACTTACAGGACAATTTCTGTAGTCATCACTAGTATTTGCTGCCTGCAGCAGTTCTGCAAACATTTCCGGCTTGAGACGTTCATGCCTCTCCACCATTCTTTCTACTTCATTACTGTTAAAAAAATAAATGGAAGTAACTGTTGAAATCCCTTCTTAAGAGACAAGAGATTTCAGTCAATTCTCAACTATACCTTTTGAAATAAATGTTGATATCCCTTCTTAAGAGTTAAGAGATTTCAGTCAAATCTCAACTATATCTTTTGACTAAAAAGGAAAGATAAAGTGGTAAAACAGTAGCATTACATCCTTTTTGTCAAGTTCCCTCTTAAATCTTGGGTTTGAAATTAAAATGTTACTTTTGGACCATATTGCAAATAAACATTTCAACAAAGGAACACACATCCCTTTTTAACAATCACAGCATTTCTCTGGCATGCTTGGCTTATTCTTGAAAGGGTGTATATACAAAAAAGATATACAAGAATAAAAGCTCTTACCACAGGGCTGTGGTAGAAATATAACGCACAAATTCCGTAAAAGGCAATGGGTCTGATGATGCTCCACAACTACGACATACACACTACAAAAATAAAAATACTTTGTATTTACTCAGGACAGTAGAAACCAATTATTTGTTAAAGCAATCAAATAAAGGTCTGACCTGTTCATACAGCGTCATAGCAAACTTCTGATGAGAAATACAGGATTTTGAAGTGCACATATCTGTTTCACTGTTTGGCACTAAGTGAAAATGGATCCTCTCAAGGATGTTTTCCTAAACAGAAATAATAAAGTAAATATAAACTCAACTGGTGAAGTCAGAATATGTGAGCAACATTACAGTTTAATACTCCAACTACTCCCCTTGGCTCCAAATAGTCCACCTGTAAGTTTAATGTGTATTTAATTCCCTTCCTATTCACAGCCCAATAGATGAGAATCCTCTTCAACTCAAGGTTTCCATTTATTAACAAAACAGCATAAGACAACAGTTATGCACCTGTTCTTCCAGAGTGCATTCTTCTTTGAAAGAAGTGCATCATCAAGAAAAAATTAAAAAGCTGTTCTTACAGTAAGATATGATATTAATGTCATTGCATGCAATAGCTGAAACATTTTTCTGGATTAGGCCTCTCAGTTCTACATGTTCTTATGTCTTCCTCTATGTATGTGAAAACCCATCTAGCAGGTAGGTATCCATCTGTGGATACTCATATGAATGTCCAAAGCTTAAAGTATTCAAAGCAGCAACTATATTTTCTGTCCCTCAACTTTGTGCCTTGAAGGTTAACAGTGATACATTTTTTCCATAGAACCATGGAACCAACTAGGTTGGAAAAGACCTTTAAGATCATCAGGTCCAACCATGACTCCAGGACTGTCAAGACCACCACTAAATCATATCACTGAGGGCCTCATATACATGGTTTTTGAAACACTTCCAGGGACAGTGATTCCACCACTTTCCTGGGTAGCCTGTTCCAATGCCTGACCACCTTTCTCTGTGAAGAAATTTTTCCTAATATACAATCTAAACTTCTCCTGGTGCAGCTTGAGGCCATTACCTCTTGTCCTATCCCTTGTTACTTGGCAGAAGACACTGACCCCCACCTCACTACAAAACATCCCTTCAGATAGCTGTAGAGAGTGTTCAGGTCCGCCCTGGAGCCTTCTCTTCTCCAGACTAAAACAATTCCCTCAGCTGTACCCTGTAAGACTTACGCTCCAGACCCTTCACAAGCTCCACTGCCCTTAGCCCTGTCGGCACTTCAATGTCTGTCTTGTACTGAGGGGCCCAGAACTGCACACAGGATTTGAGATGCAGCCTCACCAGTGCCAAGTAGAGGGGGATGATCACTTCCTGGCCCTACTGGCCACACTATTTCTGATACAGGCCAGGATGGTGGTTGGCTGCCTGGGCACAAGCTGGCTCATGTTCAGCTCTATCGGCACCCCCAGGTCCTTTTCCGCCAAGCAGCTTTCCAGCCACTCTTTCTCAAGCCCGTAGTGGTGTATGGGGTTGTTGTGGTGCAAATGCAGGACTCAGCACTTCACCTTGTTGAACCTCATACCATTGGTCACAGCCCATCAATCCAGCCTGTCCCAGACCCATTTTATTTTTTTTAAATGATCCCATTTTTTTTAATGCTGAACAATTTTCATAGTCCAATATAGGACTTCTTAGAAAGGCCTCTTTACCAGTGTTCTACATAATTTTCAGTCATCTTTTATTGCAACAGTAATGGCTTATGTTTTTCAGGGAGACACTTCATGCAAGAGTCAAGATCTTCAAGTATTTGTTCATTCTTGGAGAAGAAAATGTAAATATCTTCTGCAGAAGACTTTAGAAACAAGATGGCTAGTTGCAATGGGATATATTTCAGTAACTGATGAAAGAACGCTTGGAGGAACAGTCTATATATTCAAATCCATAGACACCTCTTCTCTCTTGAAGATAACCCTTCTCTCCATTCAAGAACTTTTAGCAGTGACTGACAGCTCATCATCCCCACTTACCTCCTGTAGTAACCATATTTCACATATCCCTCTGCCCAAGAGAGTTAGGGAGTACAGAGAAAATGTAAGATTACTCCATCCCACATTACCAGACACTTTACTCCATGTGCCTGTTCCCCTAAACTGGCATAAAGGAGGTTTGTAGTATTATATCACTTGCATCCCACCTGTGAGCCTGGAGTGACAAAACAAGCAGCCAGCTTGGCATTCACAAAACTAATGTAATTCTATTCAACTATTACAAAGAATACTTAACGAAGCATTCTGCTGCATCATCCATGAATCCAAGCTGGAAACGCTGTTCATCCTTAAAACTTTCTGCCAGGGCATGTCGCATATTATCTGATGGGAGTGCTTTTTCTCGACTGTGTTGAAATTGCGAAAATATTGCCTAGAAGGAAATATGATTACTTATCTTTAGTAGCCATCCGACTAGACATTACGGTTCTACACAAATACACCAGTTCTTACATAGCATGCCTAAACAGCAAATATTGTAAATGTTTGTTAATCTATGCAGCTTTAGAAACTACCACTTTATCTTAAGGTAACATAGGTTACTTGTTCTGTTCCATGTCCCACTATAATAAGTTATGCTACCAAACTTAACTTAGATCCAATAGGAAAACAACATAGAAGTATATAGAAGTGCAACTAATTGACCCCCAGAAGCAACACAAGCCCTGGTCCAGAAACGTACAGCTTTTTTAGTGCTATTTCTGGAATAGTGGTTCATGCATGCATATCCCATCTTTACAGATGATTTGTATTTCTTGGGGCATAATGCAATGCCACTCAGATTAGTTTAACGCTCATCACTTATAAAATAAATTAACAACTACAGACAGGATTGTATCTTTATTTAAATTACGGATACACAAAAAAACTCACATAAATTAGATAGAATGTTTATAATCCTTGCTCAGATTTCTGCTGAACCCGTGCACACAATACAAACAGAAAAGATTAGTATCTGCAGATCCAGAACACGAGAATAAATTGCACTTGATTTTTAATTAATTTAGCAGAAGGGGTAGTTGGCTGCTACTACTCCTTTTGGCAGAGATATGTATGCAAGTTGCCTTATCATTTAGCAAGTAAGGGAGGCTGATTTTGAAAAAAAATGGAAGTTAAAAGATCTTAAACAAATGAGAAAACATTTGCAGATATTAAAGGGTGTATTTCACTGTCAAGAATTTTAAGTCAAAGTTTAAAAAAAAAATATGAAGAGAATAAAACCAAAGCAAATAGAGAGAAGCCATAGGAAACATAAATAAAGATCTACATTTTTCACATAGGCCTCAGTTAAAAAAAAAATATCTGTTGGACAGAAGGCAAAGAGACAAGAGATAAGCCAAGTTTCAGTGTTAACACAAAGTAGTGTTTTAACCATGATTCATTCCAGGGTAAGTGTCTGTCAAATATTTAAACTTCCCTCCGTAACAAAAAGCATGTACTACCCATAAAAACTACAGTTGGCATCTCGTGTAAATATTCAAAATTAAGTTTTTAACAGACCTGATAATACAAGTTAACTCTGCTTTTAAAACATTTAGCACTTCTCTTTTTGGCTGGTAGATCATTTTTTGTATGCAACAGAGCCTTACATGTCCAGATTTTAAAAAAGTGCAGATAAGCAGTTATGCAGATACGTATGCTCATTTTAGTGGCCTGCATTGTCCAAGTCCCAGTGTTATCCAGAAAAGAAAAGAGCATATTGAATTTCTGAAAGAAAAAGATAATGGACTAAACTGAAGGCAACCAGAATTTATTGGCTATGTAGTTTACAGGAAAGGCTGATTTACATAAAATAGCCTTCTTTACTGGGGAACAAGAAGGGTTAAAATAGCCCAAGACCACAAAGGAAAAAAAAAACCAAACAAAAACCCCACAGTAAAACCAGAAAACAAACCAGGTCACAAGCAAGTTACCAAAATGCATCTTCATCCAGTATATACACTGCATGAAAATCAAAATACCCCTGGTTCTGAACACAGAACAAACAGTCACTCAACCAGCAGCTCTAAAAAGCCAAGAAAGAAAAATCAACAGTGGACATAATGACTGAGGACAGATACTTCCAAATGTGTGAGCTACAATTTTTTGAGTTCAATACCTAGGCTACTGGCCATGGAGTTATAAAGATCACAACTATACTAGTGAAAAAAAGAACTGATTCCATTTTAAACAACTTCAGAACAGGCAGCAATACCACTGCTTAACAGCATTCTTTGGAATGGATCAAAATAAGAAGATTGTTCAGGCAATGCAAAATATTCAGGTACAGTTAGATGTTTACACAAATCACACGTGGAGATGCATAATGGCAGTAAGCAACCTCTCAAGAACAGATACTTGAAAGAATAAACAAAATTTCAAGTCCTCAATTACAGCTGCCTTATGAAGCAGCTGAAGCTAGTGTATTGCTTTGGAAAGTGACTTCAAGTGATGCAAACCTTAACGTACTTTATACTGGAACCCAAAAAAATACAGGAAGAGAGAGGACATTATTTACAGCAAGTGCTATGTTCAGCCTGAAAAAAAGCAGCACCTGGTCTTCACAAGCGCGCCCTCAGAATAGAGCAATTCCTTACTAACAGGTTCAGTTGCAACACGCCACACTTCCTTCTTCATGTTTGAGCACACTGAAGTGTCTACATTATTTTTACTATGATTTCAGCTATATGATTAGTCATCAAGACTATGCAGTGTAACACACACAATCCAACAATTGCCATGCATCAATTCCTCTTCATTTCTTAAAGGTGGTTACAGTGCAGCTTGGAAGACTGTGTATGAACTTCACATGTAATATGGGTCAAATCAAAAGATCATAAAATTTATTCCGTATTATGATATCAGATAGAGACATGAATCCCTGGACATACAAAACTCTAGGAAACTGAAGATATAATGCCAAGACAGACACAGAATTGTTTCTGAAAATCCAGGAATGCCTGAGTTATGATCTGGAATATGTACAAGTAACACATTTCAGACTGTGAAACTCCCTGAGAATAAACTCTGAAGTACTTTGTTTATTCTCACCTACAATTTAGCATCATCAAAAACCACTTGCTCAGTTAGCTACATTTTCAAATAATGTTTTCCTTTTAAGCTCCCTAGAGATTAACAATTCCCAGTTTTGTATATTACTATATCTACTACTGCATTTAAAGAACACTCTACAGTCCTGTATAGGAATCCCAGAAGTGCCTTTATTGTCAAATTGCAGTAAAAGTAGAAAGTGCATACTACTAAAAACATAGGGGTATGTTTTTTCATTGGTATTTTTACCCCAATGAAAGAGATATGCTTGCAGCTATTTCCTTAGTAACTGCAGGTAGCCAAATACCAGTGCTGTAAAAGTAGTAAGAAAGTAACAGAATTTGAGACTTCAGATGAGTTAACAAAATGGTTTGAAGCATAACTTTTATGCGCTAGTAAAGATACACAGATCTGACTTATTTTCTACACTAAACACAAAAAAGTTACCAGCTTTCATCAGTTTTCCAGTACTACCTTCCTTTCATTACTTCCAAACTGAAGAATTGTATTCTCCACCGTCATCATCAACTACTGAATAAAAAGAATCTTGAGCACTTAACAGACAGTAATATATTTATTGCAAAAGAACTGTTTTCAAACACTACAGGAAAGAACAAGAGTATATGCATATAAGAATATCTCGAAGAGGCTAGCTAGAAATTTTCAAATAAGTCTGTCTTTAAATAGGAAAAAAGTTTTATGGATAAGCAGACAAATTTTTGTACTGTAAAATTTCTTCTTTAAACACAGTATTTGTTTCAGGCATCCTTAACTCTAAATTGTTTATTCACACAAGAACGACTTAGTCAACTAGACATATACATGATAAGAATATAGATTTGTGACAATTACTTATTTTTCCCTCATTTTGAAAGATAAGTCTTCCAAAAATTATTCTTTACCTTTAAAGCACAAAATATGCACGCATCTCCCTGACACACATGTCCAGTTAAACCTCTTAAACTTCGTCGAAATATGTCAAGCTGCCACAACACCTATAAAAATAAAGTTTCACAGAACAGAAGAAATGAGTTCTGAAAGTTCTATGTTTAAAACAACAACATAGAGTAATTTACTTTTTGGTTTTTTGTTCTTTTTTTTTAATTTCACATAATGTACAACTAGAACACCATACTGCTACAAGAATTATGGTCCTTTCCCGTTAGCTTGGTGAATAGTGGAAATGCAATTGCATTTACCACTCAAAATTTAGATCAAACTTTTTCAAACAATGGCAGACCATGGATAGAAAAAGACGTGAAGCACTCTCAAGGAAACAAGTAGCAAGCTAAACTGTGTACAGAGATTCTAAGTCTTCTTATAGCTTTACAAAAGAGGAAGGTAGCTATTGTTATCTTTCTCATTCCCTCTCCACCCTTTCATGCATTCTTTCAAATAAATAAAAAATATGGAAACTGAACTGCTGGGTAAAATGCAAGCATTATTTTGGGTTAAATCTATACTACATTCTTACGGTCTCTTACTAAAATGACTGCTGTAATGCATTTGTTTTTCCACATATCAAACTAACCCTGGGGCTTAATCAGGTGTGTTTCTACTTTTTATTTGTGTAACTACGCTGTATAAGGGTAATGTCAGCTTGGCTACACACACTAATTTCAGTAGCTGATATCTTAAGTACATAATCTGTGCAGTAGTTCAGAAAGCTGTGAATTAAAAAACCAAACACAAACCTCCCTCACCCCCCAAATAAATTCCAAGAGGCACAGCAACAAATGCATATCCAGGTGAAAACCCTCAATCCTATCCATAAATATAAAACCTAATCAGGATGCATTTGAAAATTAATATCTGAAACTCAGTTCTAAAGGTTGAACATAAGCTAGAAGGAACACATTTCTCCTTGCAAAACAGCAGTCACCAATCATCAGCCACTGCTTGACAAATAGCAATAGAATGTAAAGTAGTAGGATTCTCTGAAACTATAACTAAAAATTACTTAGAATTTAATTTTAGAGCACCCTAAGTGAAAACAGCAAAACTGCAAGAGAAAATAGGTCAGGCTGTTCCCGCTGAATGTAAACCAACAAACTCTTTCTACTAAATCTATTGCATGCATTTTAAGTGTATGCAGATACTATACACACCATGCAGAGAAATTTCCAGTTTCCTATGTTTAAATCCATACTGCTTTTAAGAACTAGAGAGTTTTTTGTTGTTTGGGGTTTTCTTTGTTTGATTTTTTTTTTTAAGGAAGCCAATGCAGCTATTTATAGCCCTTGCCAGTTCGGTAAATAATTCTGTACAATTGGATAACATTTAGCTCCAAAGTTTAAGCATTACAAAAAAGTGCTTTGTTTTGCTCTTTATTTACAGAGTCCAGAAACTTGCTGCTGTTAATTTCCAAATGTAAAAGAAGACTACTATATAAACTTAGCTGTTCCTGGTATTCCAATTTGCAGATTGTATAAAGACTAGCATTGCTCTGTCAGAGAATTAAGTAGACCCCTATATTCCCTGTCATAAGTAGGCTTGTAAAATATCAATTTTTCGTCAGCTATTGTCACTATTCCCAAGAGATCTGAAGAGCCAGCATTTTTTCAATTTCAGCTCAGAAGAGTATGCAAACAAACACATGCAAGAACTTGGTGAGTAATACATACGCATTTAACAGTAAAAGAAATCTGAATCACATTTCTTTGGTATAAAGTTTATCTCCTACTCTAATTCACAGAATCATAGAATGCTTAGGGTTGGAAAGGACTTTAAGATCATGTTGTTCCAAACCTCTTGCAACAGGCAGGGACACCACACACAAGACCATGTCACCCAAGGCTCTGTCCAACCCGGCCTTGAACACTGCCAGGGATGGGCCATTAATCACTTCTTTGGGCAATCTGTTCCAGGGCCTCACCACCCTCACAGTAAAGAACTTCTTATATCTAACCTGAACTTCCCTTGTTTCAGTTTAAACCCATTCCACCTAGTCCTACAGCTACAGTCTTTCCTATTAGAATCAAAGCTTTCAGCTATACATGCATCTTCTGATATGTTCCAGAACAACAGGCTTGTGCTAATGTTTAAAAAAAGTATTTTAGTAAAAACAGCATCCTATTCAATAAAAATAGTAGTGCTGATTGCCCCACATTACAAAATATCTTAGATTTTGATAGGTAACAAACTTATGTTTGACAGAAACATTAGTTCAAAAATTCAGCAGCAAGTTTTAATGAGTCATGAGTTTCCAAATACAAAGCAGAAGTTTTTCTGACATTCTTAATGCATGCAAGCAAAACAACATTGTAAGTTTTTGCAAAATTAAATATTTAATATCCAGTCAATTTCCTGAACTTAAATATTAAATATGATTACTTCCATGGAGCAGCCTTTTCTACAATTGTCACATTTCCTTCCCCACCTTGCCTTAGGAAAGGCCATTCCATACAGACATGCTATTCTGTTGCACTTGGAATCATTAAGAAGTTTAACCAAGAACTGAATTTAACACTATTGAAATTTCCTGTAGAATACCCGTACTGCAGTATGAATTATAAGAACAGTATTGCCAAAACAACACTTTCCCTACTGTGACCATCTAAGCTGCTATAAAAGCAAAACTGTTAATAAATCAAGTTTTTTTCTTACCTGAACAGCACTATTAAGAAAGCAGCTGTTTTGTCCTGGTTCATTTAATAAGCCTTTTGTAGGGGCCAGGGACAGTATACTTCCAGGCTGATAAACTCTTCCAAGGTTACCCCCAGGTTTTCTTAAGAATTTCACCCATGCCATTATTTTTTAGTCTTTATAGTTGCAATATTTACACTTAAATAATTAAGGGTATGATGGATGCAAGGCAAAGAAGAAGGTCCTATGAGAATTCCTCTAAAATCACGGTGTTCCATTCAACTCTGTGCAACAGTTACCAGTCACAGATTTAAGTCCACTTCCAGGAGCAGCTGTCAGCCATCTACCAGGAGCAGCATCTCAGTCAAAATACAGGTAAATAAAGCTTTTAAGTCTCAGACTTAAAGAAAACCAAAAGGTGTCCAGATAAGTTTAAAACATGTGAAAAAGTTATCAGAAGTTCTTATTAAGCAAATAGCACAGTAACTGACTTCTCCTTCCAGGGATATCAATTAAGTATTCCTATAAATCACCAGCTGTATTACATTTCAAAAATGGAAACTTCTTAACAGGCGTTATATTCCTGTTCTCTCATTTCATTCCATCTTCTTTTTATTTTTAACTGTGACCCATGAAATACATTCCAGTTTAGAAGACTCCATGTTTATTTCATTCTCTTTCCAGTGAATCTGAAATAAGAAAAAAAAAAAAAAGAAAAAAAAAAAACAGAAAATATAAAAATACAGTTTCCAAAAGGTTAAATCCTCCAAGATCAGGAAAGGGATCATGGGCGAAACAATGTCTTAACCTAAAGGAAGGTGCAACAATAACCAGGGAAGAAAAGAAACAACTGCCACCTAAAAGTTGTTTTGAAGGCAAAAAAAAAGTATTTTAGGTCATAATCATTTCTCTTCTAACTTACTAGAAACCTCTAAAAACCATGATAAAATTACTCTAATCGTTGTGCTAATGATATGGAACTGCTTATAAAAAGAACACAAATCACATGAATTTTCTATCTTTGAATTTCCAAGCCTAATAAAAAGATTGCCAAGAAATATTTTTATCCAACACTTGAAAGCCTATGACTGTTTTGATTTCAATATCCTAGAAAATCATATGAAACAATACATATTTCAATGCCTGAAGATTACTAAAATGTACAGATTCTCAGCTAGTAGTCAGCTTTCAAAAAATTCTATTACCTAGTTAATACCACATAAATATTTTATTAGCCTGGTTGTATCCTTAAAGCATCCTGAAAAACACAGCAAATAACAAAGAAAGAGCATTCCAGTAGATGTCCCAATGACTGATTCTAAGATTTTCAAAATCCAGCAGTAAGTTGTTTCTCTTATTGCTGAAGGTGCATGTTTAAGGCTAAATGACTCATCATCCAAAACATCGCAGGCACATGTAAAGCCCATGCAGTCACTGCCTCACAACAATGGACTGTTCAATCAGTTTAGCATAACTATTTCATCACTACACAAAAATTTGAAGTAACTGCACAGAGCAGAATAAACTTAAAGGAAAGGGATAAAGGCTGCATATTTGGGAAGTGGAGATAAAAAAAAAAAAAAGGATTGAAATTATGGCCTCATATTACAACCAAAATATTCCCTTTAAATTTTACAAGCATGTGAAATATGAAAAATATACCAGTATATTTCAAAACATGCAGCCCTCTCACAGTAATCTTTTTCAACTGTGCAAGCTTTTCAAGATTGGTGAGCAGCATTAAAAAACAAAAATAAAGTTTGTAACTGAAACACTGGATAAATTGAAAGATAAAACTTTCCCCAGCTCAGAACAACCAACAACACATTAGAACAACAGTTCTACAACTCTTGATTATTGTACAGTTGGGATACTACAGAAACAAATCACATGACTTCCAAAAATACCTGCAGGTAATCTTGCACCCGTAAAACTATTGCCCTTTTATTTAAAAGAAACATTGGTACTTGTTTGCATTATTTAAAAAAAAAAGAAAAAAAGGAATAATAAATAAATAAATATATATATAAAAATCACTAACTGGAACCTAACCAAAAGTCCCTTCTGCCCCATGCATAATCAGATGGCTTTGTTTGTTTACTGATGTTACTGTACCTCATCCATAAGTAATTTGATGCAAAAATACTGGAAATAGTGTGATTTGTGACAGCACTGAGGAAGAAGTCTGCAATCTAACTGGAAACTGACCTTGACAGAAAATCATGTGGTAATTTCGTTTTCTTTCAGAAAGGGGAAAAAAAACCTCCAAAACCATAATGAGCAACTGGAAATGCGCATTAGTTTAAGATCTTATCCAAACCTTAAATTAATTAAAATGAGTATCAATTTAAACTTTTTCCCCCCACATAAAAGTCAAAGTGCTCCACTGTGTAACACCCACTTTTCTACAAAGGGCCAAACTCTAAGAAATCCGGGACAGAGGTGAAAGTAAGAGTAAAAAAAGATTAGCACAGAAAAAGATGAAAGATTCTCTGAAGTCAGGTATGCAGAAGTGTTAACATAGTATCCATATAGAGCAATTAAAGGCAAGAAAATACTTTCACAGGTCTTTTCATTTGAAAGTTTCAGTACAGCACATTAATAGAAAACAATGAATCACTACAGTAAAGATAAATAAAGAGGAGTCAAGTAAAAAATGTAAGGTACATAGCTGTAATCAGATACATATCTATGAATACCTATAAAAAATGTACTCAAGAAGCTAATACCACACATTAAAAGCACTTAGTAATATGAAGCATCATTTGGCCCAGAAAGTCTCCTGCTACCACAGGGAATCATCACTTTTAATTGCTAAGGATAACATCAGAACTAAAAAAAAACAACAAACCCACCCCCCAAAAAAACTCAAAAACCAAACAAAAAAAAGCCCCCAAAACCCCAAACAACCCAGAAGAATCTTACATTAAACTCTTTCAACCACCAAATACTTCCTACTGATTTCTGATTTAGTATTTCTCTATTTATATTGAAAAACGGACCCAATACATTTGTCAGAGAAAGAATCTTACCCTTGACATACTAGAAAAGCTTCTTGAGCATGCATTTTATAGGCGATACAGAGTTCCTGATTCCACTTTATACAGTTCCCCATACAGAGAATTATGTACCATTTTCTCCACTCTCCTGCTCCTGTCCCAGAAGATAAAACTGATGCTAGGATGAACTATATTTGTTAATCAGCAATGTCAAACTGGGTACAATGAAGAGGAAAAAACAGGAAAGAGACTGGACTGGAACAGTATGGCCTGTGCTACCCATAAAGGTGTGAAGTGTATTTGCATGTCAATGCATGCTTGAGGTGTCCCTCATTGTGCTCTTACCTTTGAGAGGGCAAGAGCAACAGGATCAATACAGGGAGGCAGAAACACCAGGCTTGCTGTCAAGAGTCTCCAAACCTAAAAGAAGTTCCCTACTGAATACACTACAACTCTCATCTCCAAAACTGCTTATGCACTGGTACCCCACCAACAGCGGCAATTCAGCAAACCTGTTGCCTGCTGTCTGCATGTCATGTAGAGATTGCTAAGTATAAAGCAGCCAAAATAAGGGAGTTCTTCCAGAACAATTTTAGAAAAAGAGTACTGAATCACTAGATTACTAGAAAGTAATTTTGTCTTGCATTTCAGGGATGCTTGGAAGTATTGTGTAAAGTTCTGGTGTCCTCAATAAAAGAAGGACATGGAGCTGTTGAAACAAGTCCAGAGGAGGGCCATGAGGATGAGACTGAAGCACCTCCCATACAAAGACAGGCTGAGAAAGTTGGGGCTGTTTAGCCTGGAGAAGAGAAGCTGCTTGGAGACATCAGAGCAGCCTTCCACTATCTGAAGGGGGACTATAAGGATGCTGGGGACAGACACTTCATTAGGGACTGTAGTGATAGGACAAGGGGTAATATGTTCAAACTTCAACAGGGGAAGTTCAGGTTAGATAAAAGGAAGAACTCTACTGTGAGGGTGGTGAGACACTGGAAGGGGTTGCCCAATGAAGTTGTGAATACTTCATCCCTGGCAGTGTTCAAGGCCATGTTAGGAAGAGTCTTGGGTGACATGGTTCAGTGCAAGGCAGAGGGGTTGGAACTAGATGATCTTAAGGTCCTTTCCAAGCCTAACTATTCTATGATTCTAAGCATTTACCTGCTGGGTTGGGTTTCAGAAAAGTTAATCATTCACTGCAAAAAATTAAAAATAATAATTAAAAAAATAATAAAAAGATGGTTCTGGGTTATCTCTATGTTACTGCCACATTTCATTAAGTTGCTTTTTAATTTCACATCCACAAAGTTGTGAACACAAATAATTCCAGCTATTACACTGGTAAGTGCACATAATCTTATCCTAACAAACTGCAGGATACATTCATTGTACAGTTTTCATATCTCGGCCAAATATTAATTTTCCAGAGCACTAGGATATTTTATTCATATGGCCCCTGTTAAGTACCCACAACATTAGTACACCTTCTCCTGAAAATTTAAATACAACACCAGAAAGATCAGAAGTTACTTAAATATTATTTCACTCCAACCATCTTAAATTACTTTTTCTATAAATTATCTCTTTAAAGTGCATAGGCCAAACTAAACATACTTCCCCCTGCAATAGCTCAAATATGCCAAATATATAAGAAAAAGCAAGAAGGGCATACAGAAAGGTATTCCATCTAAAAGATCTCTCTGCACTTCTCAACTAGAACTTCGCACCAAAGGGGCACTCCAGTCCCCCTACTACTTTTTTGCCCCCCACATGGTCATTCAACCCAAGGAACAGACAGCAGCTGTGAAATAATACTATCTTGACATGGATTTCTCTAGAGGGGCACTGTAGATGAGCCTTCCATGGTACCATAAGCAATGTGATTAACTTATGTTATCCATTTGTCATCACAGCCCTAACGATATCTCCCTAAGGAGACAAAGTTTAGAATAGCATCTTGTTTTTAAATTTACAACATGCAAATATATCAAAGTCTGAGTTTGTTCAAAAAAAAAAAAGAAAAAGGAAAAGAGGAAATTAAAAAGCCAAAATCAAAGAAAGCTATTGTTGAAGACACTGGTAACGATGTATACTCTAGTCATAGAAAATTTCTCTGGATTTGGGCCATCCACAAGGAGTATTTTTTTGTCTGCTGACAAGCCTACCCTCAACTTTAGGCAGCTCCGTAAAACAGGGAAAAGATGCTGTTGACCAACCTTGGTTCCTTCCACCTCCCATGATGTTGGGCTAAGTTTTCAAATGATTGGGACCTAGACCACTGACTCCCTTAACTCAAATTCAATACTCTACAGTGTATTCAGGAACTGCAGACTATTCTTACATGTCTGTGATAAGCCTACTAAGAGCACTGTAGCATTTATTAGCCACTGAGGTTTACTAGTTCTTTGCAAGTTCCTGGCTTGAAAAAGGCGTGGGTCACTAACAATAGCTTCTAAGTCACTGAACCACACATAGTCTTCAGTAGGTGCAATCTCCCAGGAAAACAGCTATTTCACATAAATGTAATTGACATGCTATATGAAATTTTTAGCAGCTGAGAGTTAAAGAAATATTCTTGCCCTTCAGACTAAAGGGATCAGTTTTGGATGACTGTTTCCAACCAAAGGCTCTAAACCAGGGCTATGAACTCTCCAAATCAACATCCATTTAAAAGCCTAAATTCTCCTACCTTACAGTCATCAATGATCTCAACAAGCACATGGCTGCCTTTTGTTGCGCAGCCTTATGGAACAAAATATATGCCTGCCACAAATTTCTCGCCACTTGCCTCTACAGCTTCTAGAAGAACAGACACACTAGTCAGCAGAAACATGTTATCACCAGTTTTGCTGCTATACCCTAGCACACAAGTAACTGCAGCCATCACAATCTTTTCACTATAACAAGTAATGTCACTGAATCAGCTTACAAATCAGCAGTTACTATTTTACCTAAACAAGTAACTTCCTACAAGCAGATTTAGGTTTAGGAATTGTTGATACTTATTTAGATAAAGCTGTTGAGATAAACAGCTGAGATAAAGTCTGTGAATACTGAGACTATCAATGCTTGGCTTCTGATAGTTTTATGTCTCACAGCTGAGTTCTCATGTGGTTTCCTACCTACTTGGGGATTTTGCCACCTCTGCTCCTTATTTCTTCTAACGAGGTCTCTCTCTTCCAGCCAGCTGCCTGTTTTCATATACTTTGTAAGTACATTATCATTTATAAGACTTCTAGACCTTCCATCAAATCCAGTGGAAACTTGCGAGGGGTTCAGAAGTTGTTGGCTCTGTGTATCTCTGAAATTTGGCTGAAGAATCATTATTTACATCTTCTTAGCTTCATTTTGCAACTACTCAAAGTGTGTTGCATGACTACTGGCAAAGCTTTTTCACTCCCAATGCTAAGGTTACTTTTAAGCAACAGTTTTTTTGCTTCTGCTTGGAAGTTCACACCTCTGTGCTGAGCCTGGCAACCTACTCAATGGTCTGACAACTATCGTAAATCTATTTCTAAACTAATATAGGTTAAAACTTAGGAATTTCAGTACAAACCAACAAAAATTTGGAAGGAAGAACGATTAAATGCATTACAATGGAATATGCTTATGATGGGAACCAACTAGTTTTCTGCAGCAAACCAACATTATGGGAACTGTAGTTACCTTCTCCTCAACAGAATGAAATCAATCAAAATTTCAACAATACGCAAGAATTTGATTGTTTTCCTCAGCTCAGAAGTTTGTCATTTAAAATTGCCAAATTTTGTCAAGAACAAAAATCTGATTTGTACTGTGATGGAATTTGAGAGTTCACCAATTTTTTTGGTCCCTGCACAAATCCTGTCCCCTTGCACCTTTACCATCGTATTAAACTGTATATAACCAGCAGACCTTTTTTGCTGTAAGATACACCTAATGGTTTTAGTAATCACCAGTGTTTACCTTTGAAAATTATACTCTTCACTGCAAAGGAAATATGTTAACATGCAAATTCTCTCTATCTGAAACACCAGAGAAAATAACCTTCATTATTAGCACTTACACAAAACACACACAACATGAAACAAGAACACTACTATAAAATGGAGGCGGGGGTGGGGTGTGGGGGAAAGTGAATTATATTCCCAGCAGTGACCATTAACCATTAGCCTTGATTTTGTGGGCCATCTGCAAGCATACCAGCCAGTGGTACTGTCCTGACACATTCTTTCTGCCTCCAGTCACTGATTCATTAAGTCCCCAAGAGACAAAAATGGTGTTTGATGGTTATCTCTTCTAGAAATTCTTCCAACCAATCTCTGAAGATTTTAAACCCAGGTTTGGTTCTTTTTTTCCTATTTTGAAGACCGCTATTGTCTCTTCTTCAGCCCTGATCCATTTAACTGTTCCTCATATGCCAAACCACTGCTCCTGCATGCACGCTTCTCTGTATCCCTTCAAGATAGGAGAACCAGAAGTGTAGATGCTTTCCCAGATGGGTTTTGTATAAGCATAGATTTTTTTTTCTTTAAGCTATTCCAATAAAAACTTTCCTGTTTGCATCAAAACCAAAACAACGGGTTCACAGCCCAGCACCTCTGGGCTGTTATAACTAGACAACAGCTTTAGAAATAGCTACAATAGGAACTCTGAGTAAAGATCTCAAAGAGTACAAATTCCGAACCCATGACATGGGCCAGCATCTGCAGTGAATCACCACACAGAAACAACAGAGAAGATTTTTGTTTCTCCACCTTCCTATTCCTTTACGAAGTGCTTTGTTCTGAGACTACCATGTACTCTTTCCTGAACCTCAGAAAGATAAAGGTTATCTCTACAGTCATAACTGTCACACTTGCCTACTTATCCCAGTTAACTGTATCCATAAACTATAACCATGTCTTTTGTTTTCTTTGTAGATGCTTGATCATGAATAGAAGTGTAAAACACTGAAGTTCTGTTCCTTCCCAAAAAGCGCTCTGTTTCTTAAGTTACCAGGAACAACATAACTGAGTTACAAGGAAAGGCAATATGAGCATAATCTTCAAGGCAACCCATATTTTATTGGTTTGACCCAAAAAACCCCCAAACAAACAAACAAAAAAAAACCCTGAACTGTTACACTTCCTAAATTTCTTCATGAAAAATCTGTACAAGACCCGTACACAAATATTTCACTCAGTCCACACATCTGAAATTCTTATCCAGTCGCTGTCTCTGTTACAGCCTCAACTCAAGTCTCATTTAACATGGCTAACACCAGTTTGTTCCTGCTTAAGCCACAAGGACAATTTTTAATAACTCTTTGAACAGACTTCATTCCCATCACTACATCCTTCATGTGACTGAACTGTTCTACTCTACCAAGAGGGATTAACCAAGGAAAAATCACAAAGTGCTGCTACCAAGATTCCAGGAAGCAATGTAATCAAAACACATGATAGTGCATTCTGACCCTGAAGTCCCATGGGTCTCATACCCAAACAATTCCGTTAGGAGCATATCATGTATGTCCTATGACTGAAAAAGATTGTGCACTATCAACTTTTGATATTAAAGTGCGTATTTCATATTTTACTGTCAACATCCCACTGGTCCAGGATAACTTTTTACACAAGTAACTTTAAAAAAAAAAAAACAAACCGAAAGAAAACAGTAAATATATCTTACTTTGAAATAATTTAGCGGAGAAAAGGATTATGTATTATTTGATAACAATAATTAATTTACTTATAAATTACATTATATATAGTTTATACATTTATATAACATGAGCTTTCACTATTTTAACACCTAAAGTTACCCTTACACAAGAACAGAACAGTTAATAATAAAGTCAGAGGGGGAAGGGGATACTGCATCAGTCAGGCACAGTACTATTTATGCAATTAAGTTTTTCTCTCTTAAAATAATCCGAGTAGCTTCAAAGTTAAGTAAGAGAGGATTATTTTTTTATACATTTTTGCATGCATTTGTAATGTAAAACATTAAGTAGAGATATGAAAAACTCACACTTATTCTGGGAACAGAAAAAACACATGTTGAAAGAATGAGACAGATTTCTTTTCAAAAGCTAGCTTGAAATTATTTGCATTGAAAATCAAAGCAAACGATAAACTTAAACTTAGATGAGAGGCTAAACATATAATTTGCATGCATCTACCTACATGCCTCAGGAATTCTTACCTGTATGAACACAGGAAATAACACAGCCTCCAAATTCTGTAAACTGATTAAATTTCCAACAGCTCCATACCACCTGTACTGGCATTTCCTGTTCTAAACACCCTCTGAAAACACTTCAGAGAAACTGGCTGATGGGCATGTGACTACCACGTTAAACATTAACTTTACGTTCTGGCTCTCACAGAGCCAACACAGCGGCGCGCACCGTCTCCACACGAAAACATCCCCATTTCAGGGACAGCCTGTCCCCCGCTTACACAACCTACGGGACAGCGCTCAGCTCGCCCCGCGATCTGCGCGTGACGCTCACCCGAGCCGTCCACAGGCGGCTTCCAGGCCTCACGCCCACGAGGGCCCCTCCGCGGGTGGGCGCCGCTCACCGGGGCAGGGGCCGGCGGCGGCTCAGCGCGGCACCCTGACCAAACGACAGTCTCCGCTTCAGCCCTCGGCCGTCCCTCGCCGAACGTGACCGTCCCAGCCGCCACCAGACGTGCCGGCAGCAGGTGAACGGCCCGCGGCGGGTCCTGACGCCCGGCCGCTACCGCCCGGCACAGCTCGCCCCATCTCGCTGAGGACAAGACACAGACCCCACTCCCCACTCCCCACTCCCCATTCCCCAGTTCAGGACGCACAGCTACCGCCCGCTCGGGGGCCGGCGCCGCTGCCTCACCTCCCGCCGCGCCGCGGACACGACTGCCGCTTCACCCCCGGCGCGCGCGTCGCGCCCAACTCGGCTCCGCTTCTGCCTTCTCCCGGCGGTGACTCCGAGCGCGGCCCCGCCCTCGCACAAACTTTTGCTCCGCTCCTCCTCCTCACTCCCGCCCGCCGGCGCGCTTGTGCAATGAGGCGGCCGCCGAGCGGAGGCGGGGGGGGGGCGGGTATGAAGGAGGGTAGGCGTTTCCCTGACGGCATCCCAGGTCCTCCCGAGCGCGCCCGGCGCCAGGAAGGAGATGGCGCTGCGGGAGGACAGACGGAGGGGGGTCTCGGAAGCGGCTGAAGAGGACAAACCAATCACAGCTCCGCCGCCTCCCGCTCACCGTAGAAAGCCCGGAAGGAGGGGACGGCCGCCTCAGCGGGCGTGCGGCAGCGCTGCGCATGCGCCGCGGGCGCTGGGGAGGCTCCCTCGTTGCTGTCCGTGCCGGGCGGCGCGTGGCGGGGCTGCGTTGTTGCGGTGTGCTGGAGGCGGAGGGCCGGGGCAGCCGCTCAAGGTAAGGGGTTGCCACAACCCCTCCTTCTCCTTCTCCGTCCCCCTTCTCTCAGTGGTTGAGAGTGCGGCTGGCCTAAGTGCCGCTGTGGCGGCACCTGAGGTAACTGGGAGCAGCTTTTACAGTCGTCCGGTCTCAGCCCAGGAAGCCGCTGTTGGGGCTGTTCCAGACTGCGGGGTTTTCGAGTTAATAGCCCATGAAAATGAACGAGGCAGCAGTTGTTTTTCCAGCAGTTGTTTTCAAGGGCTCATTTCAGGGTATCTGTCTACGCACATTGGGCTTTACTTAAGATACCCACAAAACAGCACAGGACACGCCATTGTCTGATGGGGAGAGGGCAGCTTTTAAGCCAAACCCCAAACAAGTGTACATACACCTCAAAATTGCGTTGTATTTGAGTTCTGTGTTACTCAAAATGGTCCTGTATTACGTATATACCTACCCGTGGGTCATTGTCCCAAAGTCATGTTCCCTGTGCTTCTTATCTGGTCTGTTATTTTGGGGAGGGAGGGGTGTTTCCTTTTGTTATTCCCCAAAGGAGTTAAATGTTCATAAATACTCATCTTTCTTGTTGCTCAAGTACCTTCTGTATTGCATTATTTTAATCTTGATAAACAAGGAGATTTCATTAATATGTCATTTCTATGAGTATTTTAGGTGTTACCATGGCCAACATAAGTTCTTGGTGCATGCTGCTGAATGCAACTTTTTATATTCTCTCTTCCTGTTGCATTTTTTTTTTTATGGTTTTGATGGGATCAGAGAAGTTTACAAAAGCATGTTCACTTTTCCAAGAGCATCATCTCCTGTAATAGCAAATTGAATAGTTTCCCTGTAAAGTTCCCTTTCTGCATCTTCTTTGGGTCATCCACATTGCAATAATATTTCACTCCAGAACTGACTGTGTGGAACATGAGGCACTGCATCAGATTAGTTCACTGCCTTATTTATACTGCACTAGTATTGCTTTTGTATCCATTTTCATTAAAAAAAAATCAATTTTAATACATTTTGATCAGATTAGTTTTGGTAGCCTTCCATTATATTGCTGGTATGAAGACGCAGGCTGGCAAAGGCAATTTCATCGGTGTCAGTCTCCAGTGTTTTTCATCTAGTGTCTAACTTCTGACTTCAAAAAAGCTCAAAAGTTCTTTGTGGAGATTTTCATTAGCTTTTCCAGGCTTTTGTTACTTATATGTGTATATATATATATATATATTTACATGGTTGCATTTTTCAGTGAATTGGATAGGCCTATTCATTAGTTGGAGTTACTTGATACAGGATTTGTATGAAGTGTTTTTTCTTGAGACTTTCAGATGTTGTGGCTAGTAGTTGACATATATATATGCACACACACACAGAGTTTTTTAACAGATACTCTATTTGCTTGCCTCTCACTTTCTGAAAAGTTTCCTATATTGTGATTTTTGAAAGGAATATCTGATTTTCTCGTGGTGCTAAGATTCATACAGTATGTTGGCACAATGAGCATTCTGTTTTTCTGTTGTTCTTTTTTAGCTGTTTATTGATAGGTATTTGAATTTCTAGTTCTCACGACAAATTTTAAGATGTAAGCATGTTAAAGTTGGTATTTTAACATTACCATTAAAAATCCAGTTTTCAACTAGTGCATCTTGTTATTCTACATTTATAAGGAACACCCTGCTTTGATTAGTGTCAATTTCATCCTTGATCTCTGCATTACTACTTTGCAGTCAAGCAAAGGCATCTGTGGATCCCAAAGTGGGATTATGACCTCATTCTGATTATGACCTTAGTTTGATATTTTTCCGTCTCTGTGAACTCTGCTTTCTTCTTTGCTTCGGCCCTTTCTTCAGCTCAGGTTTGTTTTTTACTGCTAATCTTTTAGGAGTCCCTTAGAATTTATATTGTGGGGGTTTGTTTCTTTTTTTGCTATTCCTTTTTTTTTTCCTCAGAGTAAGTATAATCTGTGAGTTTTAATTATGGTATATTTTAAGGTTCTCTACCAGTGAGTCTTGATAGTCTTCCACACAGTTTAGACAGGGAATGACACAGGTGCAGCACAGGAAGCCCTGAATGAGGTAACAGAAGAACTTTAAAATTAGAATAAATGGTGCAAGTACAAACCAATGTTGCAAGGGCAAATGATTTTTTGTTGTAATTATTGTCAGTACAGGATATGTGCTATGCATGATGCAGAAGAATGTTTATGTGGTGTTAGTACTGATGTTTATGTAAAGTTTGGTAGCATTGGTAACATAGATTGTTAAACTGGAGAATTGTAAAAGCATTAAACTTGGAGAAGAGGGATACAAAGTAAAATAGGCTTTTACAGTTCTACTCAGTAATCCAACCATTCAGATTGGCACAAGGCTAACAGGCCTATATTAGGATTTTTAAAAGGAAGAAAGATCAATGTAGCAGAGTGGGTGATGGGGAGATGGGGTTTGGCATGTGACACAAAACACAGAGCTGGAAGAAGACAGAGGTGGACTGTATCCAGGTCCCTAAGCATATCCAGGGCGCTGGCGTTTGCACATGCCCAGTCCAGGTTAAAACATATTTATGGAAAGTCATGCACCAAAATAAAAGTCCAGCGTAGTTAGGAAACATCAAAAGGTTTCAAAATAATAGCATTAAAAATTTTTTTCTCAAAATGCAGGCATCATACTTTATTTTAATTGATGAATGAGCTGCAAGTCTGTTTCACAGCTGCACACAAAAGGGGTTTATTTTCATGTTAGAACTTTCCACTTCTAGTGTCGTGTATACTGTTGTTGCCACCAGCTGATCTGTAAAGAAATTCTGATTCCTTCCTCTGAAGCAATTTTATTGCATTGTGTGTTTTGTATACACAGTGTTCCTATGAGCATTTTTATGCCTGTTGGTGTACTGGAACACCTACTCTCTGTTTTCTTTCATATTTCTTTTTAACCCTTGGAACACATTTTCAACAGCCTTTTCAGACAGGTTTACTATCCTTTTCATGTTCAAATGATTCATAAAGAAATTATGTCTGCTCAAATCTTCTTGCATAAAAGGGGTGTAAATTTTGTGAGGTTTAAACAATTAATTAAGTCATGTTTTCTTGAGACCTAATAATTTTTTTTTCATTGTTACTCTTGGTCTTCTGCACTGATCTTTCTTCCTCTTTGTGAGCTGATAATCGTGTGAGATCAGTTGTAGGTACTCAACAGGAGCTGTGTGTGTACTTACTGGGGAATTCTGCAAAAAATAATTAGTAAATTATGTGTAGGGTCTGAGGTAGAAAAATGCACAAGTTAATGCAGAATTTAAGGTGTGGTTATTAGTTAAATATTTTTTGAAGTATTTTCACTGAAAGCACTACACATTATACTGCCTGTTATGGTCCAGTCTGTTTTTCTGGCCTATCATAGAGAATGTTGTGTGTGATGAAGTACCATTTATCATTAATTTTTTAGACATTTATGAGACATTCCCATTATAATTGTCAAGTATGTTTCATTCCAGTTGCTGGGAGCCGTCGTGTTTTTGTGAAGCAATTACTAAGCTCTTAAGAAAGTGTCTGAGATTCTGCTGCTCTGCTGAGAAGAAAGAGAATGAAGAAAGCAATTCTTCGAGAAGAATGTGTAATTTAAAAGATATCAGGGACACTAGGCCCTATTCTGCATAATAACAGGATAAAGCTTGATTAAGTGAAGTAAGGGTTATTTAAGATGCTGTATTACTAAACTACTTAAGAATATGTGATATTCCATGTTCTCTAAACGTTTGGGGTAACATCAGATTATATTGCCATGGTTTAAGCCCAGCAGGTAACTCAGAAACATGCAGCTGCTCGTTCACTCCCCACCTTCTTTCTCCCCTCCCTGCTCCCGGAGGGATGGGGAGGAGAACCAGGAGAGTGTAAGAAGAGCCCAGTAACTAAAGTATAATACAAAACCATTACTGCTGCCACCAATAATAATAATGATAAGGGAAGTAACAACGGGAGAGAATACAATTGCTCACCACTCACCGACTGATACCCAACCGTCCTGAGCAGTGATCTAGGCCTTCCAGGTGACTCCCCACATTTTACATACTGGGCATGATGTGCTGTGGTATGGAATACCCCTTTGGCTAGTTTGGGTCAGGTGTCCTGTGCTTCCTTCTGGTATCCCATGCTTCTCCTCACTGGCAGAGCATGATATTGAAAAGTAAGCATTACTTAGCAGCAGCTAGGGACACTGGTGTGTTATCATCAGTGTTCTCAGACTAAAGTCAAAAACACAGCACTTCACCAGCTACCAAGAAGGAGAAAATGACTGCTACTGCTGAGCCCAGGACAATATGTTTAAACTTTTTTGCCAGGAGAGGAGGAAAAAATAAATATCTTTCAAATTCTGAGACACTCTTGTAGTTACTTGTCTTCAGGAGCAGTGTTTTTTCACTGAGGGGTTAGCTTGGTGCTCTTCATAATGCTGCAGGAATTACCAATAGGAAAACATTAGTAGGAAGCAGAGCCATAAAGCAGTAAAAGAACCAGAGAAAAAGTTATTTTTAGTATTTTGCAACATAAAATAATAATCTTATGCATTTCGTAGGTGGGCTGAAAGGAAGCCCTAACAGCATTTTAGTCCAAGTTGTCTAGGTCTTATGCTTACCTGTTTTATCACAAAAAGCTCCAACACAGGAGCAGAGCAATTAAAAAAAAAAATCTCTTCAGCTTGCGGTAAGCTAAGTGAGGGCGCATTATTTTGAGAGTAACTTTACCTAGCTGTATTCCAGGCCTCAAGTCTCCCCTGCCATGAGAACTTATGCCCGCGACCTTTCCTTTTGAACATACTCTAGCAAATTTTTCCTTGTGTAGCCTGTAGCAAGCAGTCATATGAGGCTTAGTCATCTGATTGCTCTCATTCCCACATCCTGTATAGAGCCTAAAATTTATACATATATCCATATTATCTTCAAAATAGGTTAATGGAGCATTTCTTTAAAGGCTCGTTCAGGCAAATGTATTCAGTCAGCTGAATACATTCTCCTTTTTTTTTTTTTATTCTCTCTGGAGTACTACGTTTAAAAGGTATTTTGCTCTTTGTAGCCTTTCTGGCTATGCTTCTGTTTGTAGACATGCTTGCAGGCCTGCTCCATGCATACTGGGTCTATGACAAAGGGCTAAGCAAGAGCAAAACATCGGGAATGGAGAACAGAATGAGGAAAAATACAGTTTAGGAGGAGGATATGGAGTAGTGGTGGCAAAACTGAAGGTGAAAAATAAGAATGAAGTGATAAAACAAGGGTTTATATTCAGCAATAAGAGGAGAAGGAACGAAAAAGGAACTGTGGATGTAAAAAGACATGAATGAAAGAAGAAAAGCAATCCTGGCTGAAAAAGCATCACTGTTTTTTTTTTCATCATAGAAGTTCTAAGTTAAGCTTCAGAAGCAATGAGAGTGGTAAAGAGTGTTGGTTTATTTTAGCTAGATTAAAAAAACCCAACAAAACCCAAACTAATACAGAGCACAGGAGACCACAAGAGAGTTTAAATATAGGGCCTTTACAGACTTCGAAGGAGGAGCCTGCTGCATGCTCTCTCATGGGCTGAGATTCTAAACTTCCTGTTACTTCTGTTCAAGTTGCTACTCCTTCCTCCTCCTCTTATTTAGCTTTAGACACACTTTTATGGATCATAACCACCATTTTTTAACTTTCTTTCCTTTAGGTGCAGGAATAAACACAGTATATTTTGCTCTTATTCACTGGACATTACCCTATTTTTTTTTCCCAGTAGTTTTCAGGTGTCAAAATGTTCAGTGGGGGGGCAAAAGCAATTTCGCTGAAGACATCTAGAATTTCACGCTGAGAAAAAGAAACACTGGTTTTCATTCTTCAGGCTTTTTGATGATAATGGGCCTGGAACAAGATCTCTGCAGTGCATAATTGTTTTCGTTCTTTAGGAGAGAGGAAAAGGGTGGGGATTGCTTAAATCTTGCAAATTAATATCTTCCTCTTGGATAATCCAGTTTCCAGTCCAATAATCTACTTCTGTGGAACAACAATGCAACTGAAATCTTTTCCTGTTTTAGGCTTTTCTGTTTCTAAAGTTAGTTCCTGAAGCAGTAGAAGTATGACAAAATTCTATGCATACTGCATTTATCAGTGACTTTTCTGAAGCTGTGTCCTCAAATTTGTGTGCTCTTGAAAACAAAATAAAGTTTTAAAAATTATCTTTGTTTGCACTTGCATCAGTCTTGCACAATGCTTTCATATTTCTTAGGTCTGATTTATTGCTTGCTTTAAGGATATAAACTAGTAAGAATGGATGTCTGCAACACAAAAAAGAATGAGATGTTCCCTCATTCCTTGGATTCACTTAGATTTCTGTGGCTAAATTGAGCTTTTTGGGTGAAACCCCTGTGTGAAGTGAGGACAAAGGAGCGGTATGCACTGAATATAGAATGAGGTTATTTCTCACTGTATTTATAATACAGTGGTTAACATTACATAATAAGTCTCATTAGAACTAAAATACGTGAATACCTCAGATAATAGCAAACAAAAATGTTCTCTTAAGTATTTAAAAACTGATTTTGTCCTGTCTGAGCAACTGAACGTGATTTGATTGAAATGAGTTGTGTCCATGCCTCACACACCTCAGTCTATACCTAAACAGAATGTAACAGATTTGTGTTAGAGAATAGGCTGATTTAAAAAAAGAAAAGAATAATTAAAAAAGGCATTTGATTTACGTGTTCTCAGAGCTCAGTGTTCTCAGAGCTCTCAGTGCTCAGGATTTAGACCGTTGCTTTCCTTTTCCCTTTTTGTTTTTTATTCCTTTCTGAAATTTTCAGAGCTCCCAGAATATAGCCCCACTTCTATGCACAGAAGCTGGTTTGCATTTGCAAACTAGTAAGTTACTTTGCAGTGTAAATTTAATCTGTATGACTTTAATTTGTACAAAATTTAAATCCCAGTAATCTGAGAACATGATAACTTTGTAGCTATTACCATTTTGAGACATCCATACTTTTTTCTATTTCCAGAGCTATCTAGTTCAAGCACCTCTGTACTGTGATCTACTTAAATTGTAGGGAAATCTATGGGAATGTTGGGGGTGGGAGTGTTACACTGTCAGATAAATTTAAAGCCAGATCAATTCTAACCTTTAGTAAACGCTTTTATTGATTCTGTTATAAAAGTATGTCATTGCTGTATTTCTGGGCAAGCAAAGGATGAGCAGAAACCACTTGCTTCTGGAGTCAAGATTTTCTTGGTGAGTTTCAAAGCTGCAATGACCGTCTTAGAAACATAGAATCATAGAATAGTTAGGGTTGGAAAGGACCTTAAGATCATCCAGTTCCAACCCCCCTGCCATGGGCAGGGACATCTCCCACTAAACCACGTCACTCAAGGCTCTGTCCAACCTGGCCTTGAACGCTGCCAGGGATGGAGCGTTCACAACTTCCTTGGGCAGCCTATTCCAGTGCCTAACCACCCTTGCAGTAAAGAATTTCTTCCTCATATCCAATCTAAACTTTCCCTGTTTAAGTTTGAACCCGTTACCCCTTGTCCTATCACTACAGTACCTCATGAAGAGTCCCTCCCCAGCATCCCTATAGCCCCCCTTCAGATACTGATGGCTGCTCTGAGGTCTCCAGGCAGCCTTCTCTTCTCCAGATTAGTTTCTGTGGCATGGACAGGACATGGACACCGATGCAGATTGGCTTTTTGTAGAGGATAAGCACTTTTTAGCTTTTCCTCTTACAGACTGAAAAAACCACCACCACCACCAAACAAAAACAACAAAAAGTTCTGGAGGGGGAAAAAAAAAAAAAGACATGAAAGTAAATAGGATAAACCATCTTTTTTTCCATAGACAGATGATGCCAGACTTGCCTGCTTGCTTTCTGAGATACACTAACTGCTTTTCTAGACCAATGAAATTGTTAAACTAAAGAAGAGTGCAGTTAGTAAATTAATTGTTGGGCAGGCAGAGAAATACTTCAGAGGAGAAGGTAGCAATTTATTATGCTGAATGGCAGGAGGGAGTTTTTAGAGCTGTCTCCAAAAATTGGTACTGAAACTGATATTGTTCAATATTGTCATCAGTGATCTTGCCACAAGAACCAGAACTTGCTAATGAAATTTGTTAACATCAGAAAATTGTGAAACAGTCCTTAGTGTGGTGTCGTACTGGAATAACTGGATGACCTTGATGAGTACAGGAAGAAAATGAGATAAAATAGAATAATGTAAAATACAAGGCCATGTACTTAGGAACTGATAGGAAAGACTGTTGGATACAGGTTGAGAGCTTGTTGCATGGAAGATAAGATAATTGGAAAGAACTGGGTGTATAAGCCAAAGAAAGGGTGGCTGTGAGCCACAGATTTGATGTTGCTGTGAAAGGTGTGTATTCAGTCCTAAGTAAATTCAGCCCTGTATTTTTTGTACAGATATGGAAGTATTAATGCCATGTGTGGCTGGTGAAACTTTAAACCTGAGAACAGATCTAAAAATCCACATGCAAGAAATTTGACCTGTGAAAGAGAGGAGTGGACAAGGAAGAGACTAAAAACTTGGATTGTTCACTTTAGACAAGTGAAGCATAGAAGACCTTACTGTCTTCGAAGTACTAGTTGAAGTAAATGTGGCAGGAATGGAACCTAGTTTTAATATAAAAAAAAAAAGGAAAGGTTAAAAGATTTTGTTAAGAAATTACCCTAAGCCGGGTATGATAAATATGCTGCAAGTTGGTAAGTTTGCTCTTCTTCCTATTTGAACAGCGTGTTCTTAAGTTTTTTCCTTGCCAGCAAACAGTCGAAATGTTCTCTAATGAGAACTTGGGGAATGACATATTGCTAGAATTCAGCTGCCAGAATTAAGCCTTACTTGGCTTCTTGACGTACAGTAGGCCAGCCTGGGAAGAGCCTGTCATGCCTCAAATGTTTCTTTATAGTCATTTGTAGTTATCTTGAATAGTCATCTTTCAGTAATCTTGAGTGTAATGACTACTGTTGAACAGTAACTACTGTTTAAAGTTAGTATTTTGCCTAGCTTGGCTAACTTGGCTCCTACAGAGAAACTTTGCAAAGGAAGAGGAAGTAGAGTGCTACTCTCTAGACTGCTGCATGGCTGATAGCCTTCCAACAATGGTGATTCTCAGTCTGCTGCTCTGTATGCCACCCAAAAGCTCCTCATTCCCTACATTTTCCTTTTAAATCTTTCTCCATTGTTTTCCTGCTCATATGTCAGGGAAACTGGATGTGTTTTCTTGCAGAAGAGTCCTGTCGTGTTCAGTGAAAGAAGATCTGACTGTCAGATGTGCTTCAGAACTCCAGAGAATTCCAGTTCTAAGCTATACTTTCCACGCAAAGCAACTTGAGGGCATTCCTGCATTAATGAGTACAGCCAGCTCTGAACTGGCAAGGTTCAGGCTGTTCTTTGTGCAAACTCCACCAAATATTTTAATCTCCGTTTGCTTTTGAAAGAATAGTTGGCTCACAATATTAAGGCTTATATTTACTCTGACAGTGATTATAGATCCCCTGCCTCTTGCAAGTGTTGTTTAGCTTTGCCTCACAATGTCTTTGTGAAGTAGGGAAGTATGGCAAATGCTGGGCTAGGTGTTTTGGATGAACAGTTTTTTCTACAGGAAATGTAATTTTCATCTGAAAGCAAGATATTGTGAATTCATCTTGAATTTAGTTCATTAATTTTAGTGGAAAATAACTGTAAGAAGAATAAATGAAAAAAACCTATAATTTTGTTACGTCTTTGTTTTTAAAAACATTAAATTCTAATTTGTTGATACTTTTATCTGTTAAAATTTGCCTACTTTAGAATCAAATCTCTTCTTTCAAGCAGAATTAAAGTAGAATGTTATTCTACTAGTAATGGTTCTTGTCTTCACAGTGCATCATTGCCTGGAATATTATGCATATAATCATGTAAACCTGTTTTTTACTTTGTTTCTTTATTTTGCCATTAAATTTCTTGGTTTAAATGTAAAACAGCCCTCCCCCACCCCCCAAAAAACAAACAAAAAAAAAACCCAAAACTTATACAGCCCACGTGAGTATTTCTGTTTGATTAATGGGAAAATGGGGGAGCAAATTTTAAATGTTGCATCCAAAATCAGCCTGTGATGGACCTGAGTACAAAGTTGGGATTTTTTTTCCCTTTTTTTCCCCCAAGACTCTTCATGTGTTCTGATCAGAAAAGTGAAACGTTCTCTTTTATCCATTTTCCTTAAACTTTGTATAAGAGTCATGACTTACTGAAAAATTCCTTTGGCATACTGTGAGCTGATACATATTTAACATGTGGAACATGGTGGCTGTGGATGCGAGAGGGTGAGGTCTCGCTGCATAGGATCAGGAGTCTTGCCAAAGGCATAGCCGAGATCAGGCTTTCGTGTTCCCTGCAGCGCCCATACTCTGTGTAGGAGGTTTTAAGTTAACCCTGACTCTCTCTGGTTCTAACTTGCATTTTAAGTGTTCTCACTCACATCTGGAAATTGGCTTTCTTCTAACTGCTCCCATAACGGGTATTTTGTTGTAAGTTAAACATCTGTATTGATGGCACTTGCTGGAATTGTCATGGTACTTTAAAGCATGATTTTTGGAAGACAGCCAGAAAGTATTTCATAGGACTGCTAGATCCTTCTTTTATCAATCTTTGAAAGTGCCCAGTGGAAGATATTTATAGAAAGAAATCGGCTAAATTGTGTGGGTGATCTTTCCCACACAATTTTCTATTTCCCAGTGATAAGCCCCAGATTCAGCTTGCAGTTGTGGTTGCAACATCCTATAGCACCAGGTTCCACAGCTAGGCATTCCCAGAAAAATTATTCTATTAATTTTGAAGTTGGTTCCTCATAATTTCACTGAGTCAGGTCCCATGTTATTTTTCCCTCCTCATCTTCTCCATACTGTTCATGGAGACCTCTGTCATAGCTTCCTTTATTTGTGTTTAGATAGCCTAATTACTGTTTCCTTGCAGAAAAATTTTATTTGTCTCTTTGTTTTATGAGTCTCCTCTATTCTACTCTTAAACCATGCTCACTGTTTTGGAGGGAAGGTTTAGAGCTCTTGTAATTTTTACATACTCTGAACACTTAGCCTGCAGGCTGTTTAAAATGATGTGTTATTTCCTGAAAGAATTTTACTCTTTCAGTTGCTTTTTAGTAAGAGTATTTTATATGCAGGTTTTGTTTCTTAAACTGTATCATTATGCTGGCTGAATATGATGACTTTTATCATCTGTATTCTCACACCCAATTACGTAACAGCTCTGTGGCAAACACATTATTTATAAATAATTTAGAGCACATTGGTTTTGAACAGTACGTAGCCTCTGGGAATAATGAAGGAACCACCACTATGTGAGTTTTCAGCCCTGTGGGGGTCTTCTGGTATTTGTGTCTAGACTGCCAATAATTTACGGACCCAACAGTGGACGATTCTAATCTAACATATAAGGCATTTTATGCTCCACAGTATTCCTGTATTGCAGTAAGTATATTTTATCCTGTTGTTTTATCTGGTACAGACCAGAATATGTTGTGCTGGTTAGTAAGGCCATCTAAGAACTGGGGCATAGAGCAGGTTATTCATGGCTAGTCTGAAAATAATTTTTAAAACCTCTTAGTAGGTATGGGCTCGTTTTCTCCATACAGTTACATGCAGTTTCCTGGAGTATTTGAGGCATTGCTAGGGTTGTTTGCACTTCATGGTATGTACAATGCAAAATGAACTACATACGTAATTAGGCCAAGCTTTCCAATCCAAAACATCCATTCTGACACTGAATGTACCCTTGATAGTGGCATACATTTCAATTACAGGTACACATTGGAGATGTAATAAATGTCATAAATGGCTGCTCAGAGGTCAGCGTCAAAACCTTTGTTTGGTTTCACTTGGATCAGAATTCCATCTCCAATGTGGTTTTCCCATTTGTGGTTGAGATAGTGCATATTTAATTAAAACGCATAAATACTTTGAGACAATAGAATAATAATTTATTTCCCCAATTGTCAATTTCATAGTTTATGCAGAGGAAAAGCAGCCAAGACATGCTGACATATTTAAGATGTCTAAGAAGGGAGTGCGCAGTTAAAAAAAGAAGGCACACAAAATACAAAATTGGGTATAAACAAAGTGTTTCTGAACAGTAATGAAGTAACAACATGAATTGTTCATTTCATGGTACAGATACATAATCTATTACACAACAACCAGAAAACAAAACAGCTGCAGTTTTTGTTGAAACTGGGAGAGACACCAGATGGAGGATTTTATTAGCACATTCAGGCAAACAAACCAGACATAATCAAATAGCCGTCATCAGGAATCCAAAATCCAAGAGACTGTGGCCTGCTGGATTCAGGAACAAATTTCAGATAATCTACTGTATGTAGTTCCTCTGAAAGTATTTCTGTGCTGCCGAATAAGGACCTGTGTATCAGGTAATTTGGCCTCTTAGCTTTATTTCTTAAAGTGAAATGCAGTCATAATTTTGATGAGTCTGACCAAATTATGTGACATAGGAATGTCATAAGTGATACCAAAAAGCATAGTTTAAGGCCATAACTGTATAGGGTTAAAATATGAACTCCTTCTGATTTCTATTATTGCTGATATCAATTTATTCTCCAGTGCAGACAGCACAGGCCGTGAACCCTGGTTTTTCATGTCAAAAGAAGTTTAAGGCACATGTTTTAAAAACCCTGTATCTTCATGAAGCTAGTCAAAAGTGCTAATCTAATTTGTTTTTTACATACTGTAATTACAGAGTGTTTTATGTAGATTGGGAAATAGCAAATCTATTTCCTCAATTCACCACGTTTTTAGTGAAAACATTTAAATGAATCTTTAACTTCCTTTCAAGTGCTGGAATGGGTACCTTAATTTAAGTAAAAATTACCCCAAAAAACTTTGGGAACAAAGACTTCTAGACATTTTAGACTATATATTGACTTCTATCACATTTTTGCCTTTTCATCTTACCTGTCAGTCTTTTTCTCTTTCGGAAGCAAGTGTGAGTGTCTTGTGATAAAGTGTATGTGATGTTATAAGCACATTTTCTGAAATATTTATATACCTGTGAACGTTTATGCTTGTGTGAAGCTGTGGCTCATGTGTTTTTCCATTTAATGTGTCCTTTCAGCTGTATTCCTTACCGCTAAAAGAAGCTTTTAGAAGCAACACTGAAAATTTGAAAATACGTATCTGTTGATCTTTCTATATCTATAACTAAGGAAACCTTTATTCTCTCACTTAGAGCCAGTCTTGTTGTCTACAGAAATTTATACAAATACTGATCTCTGAAATTCTTTGTCACTACTGCCCAAAACTAGTTTTTCCTCTAGTTATCGGATATGTTTCAAGTGTGATGTGTCTCACACAATAATTGCAGGTGCTAAACTTCATTGAGGTTAATCTCTGAATTCCCAAACTTAACATGAGATTTTCCTTTGTGGCAAAGGAATTGGCTTTTGGCAGAGAGATTTGTTTTTTACAGTGGGACTTACACAATAAGACTACATCATGACTGATGCAGCCAGGGAACATTCCTGGACACTGGCACTTGATTCTCTGTGCTGTTGAATACTTAGCACCGTGCGCAGTTATAGCTTCTGCCAATTAACGCTCTCCCAGACAGTTCCCAAGCATGGTTTAAGAGTTTAGAATGGTCAAGGGCCTGTTCCCAACAGGCAGTTTGGCAAAAACCACGCAGCATGGGAGGATTAAAAAACATGGCTGCTATTTAATCTTGACAGCTTATCTTGACAGCTGACCTCAGTTTTGAAACAAACCATCTGTGCACATCTGATGTACAAGGTGTATATGTAGGTAGGTGCCCGATAGAGTTAAGAAAGCAGAAGGCACAGAGTTCTTACTCTTCTGCAGCAGTTTATAGCTGTAGCTGAGAGTTGAATTAGAGATACCAGTTTTGCACTTATACAGCTCATTTCAGAGGTCTCAGAAGCTGAGGAGTTAAGGGCTGTCTGTAATTCCCAGCCCCATCTAATACTGTTATTTGGGCCATCAGCTGAACACATGCCTAGCAGGCTCCGTACTTCTCAAATATCTTAAGCCTCCTGAGCCCATTCTGCACCAGTGGATGTATAGATGAACAGGAAACTGAAGTTACCATTGCATGTGTTGTGTAAGGAGCAAGGTGGCATGCTCTGCATGTGTAGGTTATTTTTACAGAGTATGTAATAAAAATGATGTATCCCTTCTTATAGTCCTCACTGTGTATGTGCTGTGCACCCATTTTCTCATCTTCCTGTCCAAACAGGCTTATGGATGCTTATGCTCGCTTATAAAAAACAGATTACTCCAGAAGCTGTTTGCATTGCTCCTCACTGTTGGTTTGGTCTTTTTTTCTTTAGCCTTTCCATTTTTAGCCTTGAAGAATTAATAGTTTTGTCATTGTATAATCATTGTACAATGCATGCAGGTAAGGTCCTCAGACTAATCCCTTGCTAGGAAAGTGTTCCCAGTCAGTGAGGTTGATTTTTCTCTTCTTTTTTTTTTTTTTCCTTTTCATAGAGTTGTTCGGGACCTGTACATTTGTTTGTACAGTTTATGTGACAAAGTAAATAAATGACAATTTCCTTTGCCCGCTAACTGTCTTAAATCAGATTTGAAACATGGAAACCATTTTTACAGACAAAAATTTCAGTGACAGAAGTGTAGACAACATTCTTCCACTTCACAAGTGGAAAAGATAAGTGTGCCATTCTTCAGATGTTGAGATTACCTCTGAAATACTCACTTTTGTATCTCAACACCACCAGAAACATTAATAAGGAGAACATCTGGGAAAACATTATTTGATTTGCTTACTGTCATCATCATCTGTGGATTTTGAGATAAAATTGGATTAGCATGTTATTTTAGAGCTTGCAAAAATCTATGCATACAGTAACATAAAGAAAAAAAAGTACCTGAGGTAACCAGAAACCTCTTAGAAATGCTTAGAGACCATAATGTCCTGGAGAAGTATCTAGGAAGTATCAGAGTGGCCTATTGGTTGAAGCCAGGTTCCAGGTTTCAAAACACATACAGACTAAACTGTGTATTGGAATATCCCACCTGCAGGTGGTGGATACTTCTCAAACACAAAATTAAGTAGGTGTTTGCCTCTTTACTAGCATGTAGTTGCAACTTGTAAAGGGAGACTGAAAAACAGCAATCTCTTTTTCTTGCCTGCCCTCAGTGAAGTTATGCATACTTAGTAAGAGTCTGATAGTTGTGGTTCTACAATGTCAGAGCTCAAGAGCAAGAAAACTTGCCTGCTTTGAAGTCTCAGTGTATACTGTGGCTGTAGGGGAAGAGGCTCTATGCAATTTCTTCCTAGTAACAAAAGCATTTGTGGTAACATGGCTCAGTGCTACTAATTTAGTATGCTTGACGTAACTGGTCGCTGGTGAGTTTTTTAGTTGTGATTAACCCAAACATTCTAGACTTATCCAGGAAATACCTCTGCACTTTTTCATACCACTGTGTAATGTAATCTTTGTCATTGTCAATTTTTTTTTGCATTTTCTGTAAACAAATCTAGGTGACTTGGATATTGACATCCATAATTAAAGATGAGTAAGAGTCAGAAAGGAGGAAAACGTCCTAAACTTCCTGTCACTGAAGTAATGACAGAATTCTTTGGCTGAAAGCAGGGTCTGAGAAAAAAAATGTTTTGTCGTTTTCTTAGTGATTTCTCCTGAGCAGGCAGTACTCAGAGTGCGCTGTTGCGGTGTACTGCTCAGTTGTTTTACCGTAATCAGGACACCTATCAAATCACATCCCTTGGTAGTCCTGTCACTTTTTTTGTAAATGCACTTGTTGTTAAATGGCAAGCAAAGATTTTAAAAAATAGAAGAAGAACATGTCAACACAAACAGAAAATACCTGTCACATTTGCCAGATTAGTTTATTTATATCATATCTACAGATGAAATTAGGTGCTGGAAAAGAGACACTGCATCAGGCATTATTATTTATACTTCAGCTGCCAAAGAAGAATTTTTTCGGTAGCCTTTAGTAATATTTGGATCGAAATACATGGTTGGGCAGCTTTCAGCTTTTTGTATGATGTAGAGCGCAGCTTCTCTCACAGGTCCTCTGTTTCTGGAACGGTGTCAGAATCTGAAGGCTGAATGAACACTACAGGAATATTCTCAGATGACCATCCTTTTGGAGTCCTATTGAAGGATCTTCTGGTAGCAAGAGGGTTTGCGAGGATCATGAATCTGGGGTCATTTAGCATCAGTAAATTATAATCTGGTACCTTGAATTTCACCAGCTTTGATGCTCTCTCAAAACCACCAAAAGGAGTGGCAACTCTGTAGATATTGGAGAAATAAAAAGAAAATGTGCTTTTAAAAATACCTGTTTCCTTTTCTTCCCAGAAGCTGAAAAGAACAGAAGCTATTTTAATGGTACAGATTTGGTACAATTTCTTGTTTACATTTTCAGACTTTGGGGAATTGATTGTTTTTCTGCCAAATTCTCTTTCAGATTTGTTTTATTTTCCCTTAGATAAAGCTTTCAGCCTTCTTTGAAATTCCAATATACAGAAAAGCTGAGGGAAGATGTTGCAAGACAACCTTGTCATTGGGGAGTCAGTTACTAAACTTACTTGTTGGTGACAAGTTTGTAGGTCTGAAAGGGGTGAAAGGTATTCTCTCTAGCAGGTAATTAGTTTAGGAAGTTCTCTCTCCATTTTCTTCTATCACCTTATATTGCTGCTTATTACCTTATCACCTTATATTGTTGCTTATTCCTCCCACTACACTGTATTTCAGCACCATATTGTTGTACCAGTTAGAACGTATGTGGGTTGTGTCATAAACTCGGGCCACTTATGTGATCTGCATTAAAGACCCTTCAAAACAAAGCAGCATTTTAAAATCCAAATTATTTCAGCAATCTGGTTTATATCATTATGCTCAAACAATTGTAGCAATACAAGTGAGGAGGCAGTAAAGTGTAATGTGAAGCAGAAAGGAACAGCCAAAGACAACAGTCTCTGGAAAGGAGGGGAATGGGTGAGGACTTCTTACATAAGCTTTGTTTCTGAAGCAAATGTTTATGTAACTAAACCTTGAAGCACTGGCTGAAATTGCACCCTAGTCTTCAGTCAGTATTTTTCATGTTATTTAAATGTAAATGTTCCCTCAGGCAATATTGCCTGACAAACTAAAAGCTAAGACATACTAAGCAGGAACTGGCTGTTCCATGCATTTGCAAATGTTTTAAAACAACAGTATTTTCAAATACCTCCCATGATTCTTCTGTACTTGCAGGTTTCTAGGCTGGAAAAAAGAAAACCCAGCCAACTAAACCAAACCAAACTGAGTCTTTCTGTTACTTTTTCCAGACTCCTTTGTAAAAGCAAACAAATTATAGCGTGTTCTGCATTTTGATCAGCTGCATAACCTTGCTGGAATATACTCTGTCCAGTTAAGAGTGAGATTTTTAAGCTACAGAATGAGCACCTGATTTCTGTGTAGATACTTAGTGGCGTGCAAAATGGAATTTTTGTTGGCATTGAATTTCACCAGCCTTGGTAGGTTTTGTGTTTTCAGTACAAAACAACAGGTCTGCTGGTATATATCTTCAGTGGCTCCAGGTGGTACAGTAGAAGCCTAATGAAATGAATGCTGTCAGAACCCAAACGAGGTCATTTGAAGATCTGAATAGGATTTTCAGGAAGATAACTACAGATAAAGCAAAACCTAGGGAGAATTAAGTGCACGCATGCAAAAAAACCCCCAGATATTAAATTAGAAAAATGAATCCGTGGCCTAAAAGAAATGGTACTGCTCTGTCATTACACAGATAATTCACTAGATCTTGATATAAGCAGCATTTGTTGGAGTGGATGGTGTTAAGTCCAAAGGGTCGATGCTGTAAGATATAAAAAACTCATGAAAGTTCCGGACATGCACACTTACTGAGTGAAGAACACTGCTTTGGATTAAGCTCTAAAAATGTTTCTCAGATGAAGGTAACACAAAATTTCGCAGGTGCAGCAGCCAGTCCAGGCATTAAACTCTCTTGAGGTCAAAGGAAATTCTTTATACAAAATGCTTGTGGTATCAAGCTATTCTTGTGAAACTGTCATCTAGGTCACAGTGTCAAATTGGATACAGTGTGATACTGATTAAAAATAATGGCGTGGTAATTGTCACAGAGTGAATGTAGTGATCTACATTTTACAGGATAATGAAGATTGTTTTAATTGCTGCTCTAATTACAATACACATTCTCACATTGGTGTAATATGCTCATCAATATGTAAATTAAAGGGATATGTATAAAATGCATAACAACTCTATAGTGTAAAACTTCATCTTTGCAGTATTACTGGATTTTAAATACGGCTTGTTTCTGCAGGTAACAGAAACAGGAGGCAGTTTATGGAAATTCAAATATCTTTCGTGAGATAAAACCCCATGTAGTTGTGTACAAAGTCTGGCTTCAGAGAATTATGCATTCCCGCATGCTGGGCAGAAACATATGATTGACATAAAGGAGAGTACAGTAATTGGCTAATAGATGTTAATTTTCCTTTACAGCAGCAGGATATTTTTGTGAGCAATAACTTGTCTGACAACATGGTGTTGTAATGACCTGTGTTGTGTACACATCGACTTGTATCACTTGAGCTGTGATTCATTGTGTAGAAGCCTAAAACCCATCTGTAAGAAATTCCAGTAGTCATTGCTCATAATAAGGGTGGAAATGCTGGTTCAGAGCCGTAGGAAGTGGCACCAGGAAGTGTAAGCAATTGTTTAATATTCACTTAGCATATTCCTAAAAAGTAGGTGCATGATTTAACAGTAGCAGGCACAATCACCTTTATTTTTAGCTGTTGTTTTAGCAGGGCAGGTTCTTCTTCCCCTCTCTTCCACCCCCCCCCCCCACCCCCCCCCCGGTCTTTCTTATTGAACATTATATTGAACATTGTCTCAACCTAGGAGACTTATTGTAGCTGAAAGTCTGAAAATATGTTTTAATTGTATTGGATTAGCACCTTCATTTACCTAATTACAAAAAATGCGAGTTTCATTCACTGTCATTTGTAGAACATTCTGCTTATTGTTAACTCTGTGCAAAAAGGAAACATAGGAGCAAAGAATCTGACCCTGCAAACTCTCAGAGCTTCGTGGTAGCTCAGTGCAAGAGTTAATGCCAGTTTTCAGAGGAATTCAGGCACTAAGGAACTGGCTAAGCACCCACCTTCTACTAATCTCACATCATTTCAAGTTAGCACCCAAAACTTCTCTGAGGCTCTACATCTCATCCTTTTTACTGTAGAGTTCGGTATCCATTAAATAAAAACAGCACCCGGTCTGAATGGACTGGATTCCTGCAGTGTTTTTGAAACAGTAGTCTTTGGGAATTGAGAAAGCTGAGCAAGAATTTATCTGGTAGGAGCGGCAGAACTAGTCAGACACGCTTTTCTTACATGACTAAGATGTAGTCCTTTTTATGTTACTCTAATACTGCCTTTGACATTTTATCTGGCTTCAAGAGAGCAGATGGAATAAAAGTACTAATTTAATTAATATTGCAGACTCCTCAACAAACATAGATTCATGCTGTCTTTTCCACAGGTGATTACTAGGTGCTTCCATGCTATAATAAGAGGCTAGAAAATATTTCACTAGTAAATACTTATCCAATCCTAATAGGAATTAATCTACAAGAGGAATCAGATGGCATGGCTGTGTTCTGCAGCATTTCTCTGCTAGCACAGAATCATTTTCATCCAGGGGCAGGAAGGGCAGCCTGATCTGAACAGTCTGTTCAGACATCCTCAAAACTCAATTTCTCTGATCATGCTCTCTGTCTAGTGCTGTGTGCTGTTAAACTGGCTGTCTCACAGAAAGCCCTCCCTCAGAAGGCAAATGTGCTTGACATTTGCTGCTGCCGCTTCTTCCTTCATTGACCTGTAAGCATTGCAAGTTTCTTGCAGCATAAAAAGCATACTAGAGCTCCACTCTATGAATTCTGTAATTCAGTTTCTGACACTATTATTAAAAATTGCACTGCTACAGGGTCCAGAGTCGCCTCTTCATTTCTGGCAGTGGAGTAAAAAAAAAACTCTGAACACTATTTAGTGCTGAATATAGTTTTAAGCCATGCTTGTGTGCATCTATTCCAACACATCAGGCATCCCTAGCTGCTGAAGTTGTGTTGCTTTTACAGTTTGTTGTGTAACAAGGAAAGCTGAAAGGAACCCGAATATGGTTTGGAAAGTCTGCGTGCCATTTTGACAGATACCACTAAATGATCCGGGAATAATCCCAGCCCCATTTCCTTTGGGAGTCCTATGCATCACACTTACTGTTAACCACATCCCCTCCTGACTAATGATGACTGTACCAGTGTTTTGCAGGAGAATGCATTGAATGCGTTTCTAGAATGATGAAGCATTATAGAAAGCCTCGATTGATGCCCTCACTGATAACAAAATGAGCCCTTTATATCGCTCCTTGATTGTTTAATACAGTATCGTTTGCTTTCTCTCCAAGACTGCAATTAAAGAATTGAAGGATGCTGTGACCCAGGTGCACAGAATTACATAGTAGGATCTAGGCACAGAAGTCCAAAAAGATATCTCACTTTATGAGCAAAGCCCTTAGGTTGCTAAATTCCTGAGATGCCTAATGTGTTCCTTATCCAAGTGCTCAGATTTGCCTTTATCTTAGCTATACAGGCAGCTGCACCTATCTTGCACCAAAGCTGACTGTAATTCTCTAATTAATAATCTTCCATGTAAGAGCCAGAAACCATCTTCTTATACCTCTCCTAAGGGTTTGGTGTTCCTGTAGAAACAAATCCAGGCTAACCACATTCTCAGTTTCTTTTTGGATCTACTCCTTCTTGCTAGAAAACATAAATCTGTGTGTACTATATGTGTAACAGCTTTTCTAGGTCCATGAGGCATCCTTTTATTTTCTTCTGGATGTGGTTTTTTTTTGTATGAGAAGGAGAGTTGTGGGTTTTATTTCTATGCCTTGTGTTTTGCAGTCCAGATCTGGATTTATGTGCCAGTTTTTAGGTCTTTATAGCACTTACAAGGGAGAATATTGACTTTCCACTATATGAATGCGCATATGTTCAAGAAGCTCGGACTGTGGTGAGCCAGTTTTGCCATTTTCTACGTAGATAAAATCCGCGTAGACAGAAGTCTGAACAGTCAAGTGTGGTAAAGAGGACAACTAACACACTTTGGGACCACAGAAGCCATCAGATACCGTCTCAAGACACATACCCTTTTTAATGTGCCTCTGTGCCCTTCCTAATTCTGTCTTTCACAGGAATGACTTCCATGCTCAACTGAGAGTCTCTCTTGTGAGAGGGAGAACTGATTCTGTCCCTGTTATTTCTATATGTATTTTTTGGTGGTTTTTGGGGTTTTTTTGTTTGTTTGTTTGGTTTTTTTTGGGGGGAGGGGTTGGTTGTGGGTTTGTTTTTTTTTTTGTTTTTGTTTTTGTTTTTGTTTTGAGGGTGCTTTTTAATTTTGGGCAATTACAATAACCGTAGCGGATAAACTTTGCCATTACTGTTCCAGCGTTAGCAGCTGTGGCACAACTGTCTGACTTGTATTTGCTGGTTTGCCTGCTGAGAAGAATGTGCCACACAGACTTAGCTATATTGCTGTTAGAAAATCAGAAGTAGTGCAATGTCTGCAGTGCACTTTTGATGTTGAACTGTGTAATTTTTCAGTCCTTGCAGTCAGAGTTGAGGCCTGCCTCCATGGCAGAAACACGAGTGATGCTTGTGGTATTTTTCTTGAAGTTTATATTGCCATTAGCCGTTTTCTTTTCAATAGATTGCTGTCTGGCACTTTGAGTAAGGGTTTTGTTTTTGGCTCAGCTGTTAGGAACTCAGCAGGGGCTATTTAGAGAAAAACTGGCCGTAACTTCAGTAAATACAGTGTGAAGGGTATGAATGAAAGCAAAAGAGATAAGTAAGAATGTGTTTTAAAGCTTTCAGAATAGTTCAAACTGCTTTATTGTCTGTGAATCTAGTTCTACTGAAAGCTTTAGTGTACTGGTAACTATGTAAAAAATCCTTCTACTTTTAATGGTTTTTTAAGTCCCCTTGTAACATTTTATCTGTTAATGTGTTACCAAAGGTTGTCAAAGCTAGAAAAAATGTTAAATGCAATAAAATATGCAGTCTGCTAACTCTTTGGTGTGAGGGATGAATTGAGGAATGAAGTTCATGATACTCTCATTGCCTAAAAGCCAAGCCATGTGAGTTGCATTATTAAAAAAAAAAAAAAGAAAGAAAGAAAAGAAAAGGGTGGTTTGCATTTTACAGCTTACAAAGTTTTGACTGAGAGTTTCTCGTCTAGGTCTTACAATCCCATAGCTAATGAAGTCAACAATGGAAATGCTCAAAGAAGTTTCAAGCATTGCTGTAGCCCATGTTTCCCATTTATTGAGTACACTGAATTCTGGTACTTACTCTTTCAGAGTTTTCAACAACTCATCTTGTATTCCTACGTTCTAGACTGCTATTTGGGGTCCATACTTTGGAGAGACTAATTTCCTTCTTAATGCTCTTGTTTGCCACCTGTAATCTGTGTGCTTATGTTTATGCATGTAGTTGCAAACATAGGTGGTAGGTCTTTTTACAGCTGGTGGAAATGTTTAATTTCATAGCATTTTTTCTCTGCAGTGTAAAATTCAGTGTCCATTCACAATTACCTGTTAAAGCTCCTGTAGTCAGGCAGTTCTGGCTTCGCTTCCGGTTTAAAAAGTTTAGGATATAAAGCTTCCAGCAGCTCTGGATCATCCCTAATAGCTTCTATCCAGGGAGACTGATAATACTTTGGCACAGAAGTAGTGTTGAACTTCTCAGGAGGAATTTCTTTCAGTGGTCCAGAATATCCTGCAGGGCGGTCAAGGCAAAACCATCATAAATAATAATTTGTGTTTTCTCCTTCCTTACCACCATCCTATGTAACTAGGAAGTGAAATCCCATTATTTCACAGCTGGGTAAAATTGGATCAAAAAATAACAAAAATATTTTTAAAACAACATTTTGGTTAAAAAGAAAATAATTCTGTATTCTTTGGGTTAAATTCTTCACAATTATAAAAAGGAGTTAGGCTTACAGCCATTATAGTGGAGTTTTTGTCTTTGCCTCTGCCTTAGATGCTTTAAAATCTCCTACCTACTTTGTTTCTGGTCCTTCTCATTATCTGAAAAAGTAACAAATCAGTTTTCTCTGCATAATCATCTGAGGATCAGGATCTGACCAGAATTCTACTAAGTAAATAAATTCCATATTCACTGTGATTTCTTCTAAAGCCAAGCGTATTATGGCAGGAATTAATCTGGGGGGAGGGGAGAAGCCAGTCCTTAATGTACAATTTGAAGAATTTAAAACCAACGAGACATTATCCAATTATATGTTATAGTATTTATCTGGAAAACAAGGGAAATCTGTTCTAACCTTTTACCCTCTGTCATGGTTTAAGCACAGCCATAAATCAGCCACCCAGTTTGCTCACTCACTCCCCCCATTTCCCCCCCCCCCCCCCCCCACTCCTAGAGGGATGGGGAGGAGAATCGAAAGAATATAACCCTCACGGTTTGAGATAAGAACAGTCCAGTAACTGAAGTATAACACAAATCACTACTGCTACCACTAATAATAATAATGACAAGGGAAATAACAAGGGAAGAGAATACGACCACTCACCACCCACTGAACAATACCCAGCCCGACCCAGCAGGGATCTAGCCCTTCTGGTTGACTGCCCCCAGTTTATATACTGGCCATGATGTGCTGTGGTATGGAATACCTCTTTGGTCAGTTTGGGTCAGGTGTCCTGTCTCTGCTTACCTCCTGGCTTCCCCTCCTCCCTGGCATAGCATGAGACTCAGAAAGTCCTTGGTCAGACTGAACATTACTGAACAACAATTAAACCATCGGTGTTATCAGTGCTGTTCCCAGGCCGAAGGTCAAAAGGCAGCACTGCACCAGCTACCAAGAAGGAGAAAAATGACTGCTACTGCTGAACCAAGGACAACCTCCCACTACATCTGGCTCTTTAAATTAATGCTCTTTCCTTCTATGATCTTAAAAAAAAACCCTGTGGCTTAATATCTATTCCTTTTGCCTGACTTTTTTTGCCTAAAGAAAGGCTTGAAGATTTCTATAATGTCTTGGCAAAGGAAATTACATCTGTTCACATTGTATTTGACCATGGATGCAGAGAGTCCTAGCAGTCACTAGCAGAGTAACATTGGCTTAGTTTACACAGACTGGAAAAGGTCTGCACAAAACATTCACTGAGTAATTCTGAACAAAGAATGCATTTGTAAAAACCACACTTTGCTCATGGATAATTCATAAACAGGAAGAAGGTCTATATCACTTAGTAAAATAAAACAAATTAGCCTTTTCTAGTCTTTCAAGAATACAAAAGAAGACCTTCTTATAGCTTGCTTCTTTAAATAAAAACAGCAGTACCCTCACAGTTAAGGATTTAAAAAAATAACAGTTTATGCAGCCAGAGGCAAAATCCTTAAGTTACTTCTCTACAAAGGTTTCTAGCAAAATTTACAGTGAAATTTACATGTTTCAGTAATTAAACTATGGTGAATAACTTTCAGGCAGTTGAGCACTGTGTTGCATGCTACAAACAAAGGTTTGGCAGAGAAAAACCTGCTTATTAATCTGGTTTTAAATCTGAGGATCTGTTTTTCAATGTGTGTGAGGCTACTAAATATAGCAGCAGTCTTTCATGATATTAATGTATTTTTTCAGTTTAGGCAGAAGTAGTACAAAAGGCATATCAAATCTTTAAAAATGAGCAGAACTGAAGAGCACCACTTGGCATTTCTATGGAATATTCTGATTAGTTACCTTATTTCTAATTTATTGATTTCTAATATGCCCATTAAAAAGTTCTTTTCGAAGATCCTGTTTTTCAAAGAGTGCTATGAAATTTAACCTAAATATATTTAATGTTTGTAAACTCATACATTACCTGGCGCAATGTTGTCAGGATGTGGTGGGCTCCGGGGATCAGGAGTATTAGGAGGTGTCGTTGGGGCATGCTGGGGAATCCCTTCCACACCGAGTCCATCCATTCTAACACTCTGTATGGGCTCTCCACGCTGCATTCAAATATAAGAAATGTCAGTGACAGCACGGACAAAAAAGCCTCTATTGAGGGTTGGAGTGACACTCCAATTTACAGGCCAGAACTGAGACCTAGGGTATACTACCTGAAGGCATACTGTCCTGCTATTTGGTACCCACTTTGGTCCCAATATCTCCAGGGTTTTCTGGCTGTTAGCTAGAAGATGAAACAGTTTCACAACTCTCTTACATTGGCTATGTATGCAAAAATGAATAATATTTTAGAGTTAAGAATGATATAATTTTTAATGTCCGTGAATTTTTTATTGAAAGGATCGGAGGTGTTGTGAGCAAGGTCAGCAAGTCTCCCTAAGCCTTATAACTGTCCAGCTGAGTTTCCTGACCTTTTCCTAAGCCTAGAATACTTGAATATTGATGCACAATCTACAAAGAGAGTCCATCCTATCTGATGCTTACACCAATCACCACAAAAGCTACCTGTGCTATGGGCTGTGTGGTTTTCAGCAGAGTAGTTATGGTCACTTGGGCAGGCATAATACGCGTCCCTAGAGCACAAGAATCTGTCATATGCCAGGCAGAGCACCTTTGCTATACCCAAAGATTCAAGAAATCTGGCAAGGCAATATTCAGTCAGATTGAAATGCCAAATGCATGCCTTCTCCCAGCCTGCCAGACAAGATGGTTGATGAAGGATCCCTCTGCTCTTGTGAGACCTCACTTGGAGTATTGTGTGCAGTTCTGGTGTCCTCAACATAAAAAGGACATGGAAGTGTTGGAACAAGTCCAGAGGAGGGCCACGAGGATGATCAGGGGCTGGAGCACGTCCTGTACAAAGACAGGCTGAGAAAGTTGGGGCTGTTAAGCCTGGAGAAGAGAAGGCTGTGGGGAGACCTCATAGCAGCCTTCCAGTATCTGAAGAGGGCCTACCAGGATGCTGGGGAGGGACTGTAGTGGTAGGATGAGAGGTAATGTGTTCAAACTTAAATAGGGGAAGTTCAGGTTAGGTGTAAGGAAGAAGTTCTTTACTGTAAGGGTATTGAGGCACTGGAATGGGTTGACCAAGTACGTTGTGAATGCTCCATCGCTGGCAGTGTTCAAGGTCAGGCTGGACGGAGCCTTGGATGACATGGTTTAGTGAGAGGTGTCCCTGCCCATGGCAGGGGGGTTGAAACTAGGTGATCTTAAGTTCCTTTCTAACCCAAACCATTCTATGATTCTATAAGTTTGTGTCATTTGAATTTCAGAGCACTGATTCTTCAGAGCTTCTCTTCGTGTATCAGTTGAAATTTCACTGCATTTGTTGAATAACTTTTGTTTGGGGTTTTCCTTTGTTATAGAAACAACTTCGGTGTAGGTCACTTTCTGGAGATTCGTGGTATGCTGTTACTTTCCACCCTGATAGGATATCAGGTCATCAGTTCTAAAGAAACATTGAAAGGCTTAATCACTGTTGCATAAATATAGAATTAGTGTCTCATAAGAAGCCAGTGTCTTATTTTAGCTATGACACATAGGCTAAAAGCAATTTAAATATAGACTGTTTAAGAGTTTGTTAAAGCAGGGAAGCAAACAAATAATACTTGTTTAAACTTCAGACAAACAAGATCAAGGCAGAATGTTTTCTAGCCATCCTGAAGTATGTCGGAAGGATTAATTTTGGCAGGCAGAATCATAAAAATGATGAAGACACCAGTGGTAGCAAAATAGACATTGAAGGAAAGGGAACAGGAACCAGAGACATCATTTTTTTCATATGTCACACTGGCATACTGATTGCACAGCATGCTTACTCTACATGTTTTGTAGTAAGAAGTAGACTAGAGGGGAACTGATCTGTCAGACCTTGTAGGAAAAGCATGGAACTGAATCAAAAATACTGGTGAGATGGAGGGTAAGCTCAGGATTTATCTGTGTAGCTTCTAATACTCAATAGAGGGAGAAGCTGGGAGGATGGTATTCATAGGTGGGTTTCTGAATAACAGTGTTCTAACAATAGTTTTGGATGGCCAGTCGAGTTGTTCAGATTTTTTAGATGGGATTTCTTTTGTGCAGATTTATTTTTCAAAAGTGGATTTAGCAAAACTCAGTCTTGATGCCTGGGTGATTTTATTTCTGTTGAGTGAGCAACCAAAGAGCTTTGAAATATCTGCACCACAAAAATAACCCATGTGAAAATTTTTCTTCTGTGACTCGGGATATTAAGACATTCTTTTCTTCCAGAGGGAAGTTACTTTTTTTTGCACGGAAAATGTAAATGCTACAGAATTCCAAATGTATCTCGTATTACAGTCAACAAAGCATAGAGAATTTCTTCTTCAAGAAGGGAACAAAAATATTTTTGAAATGTTAGGTAGAATATTGAGATATTGAACTCGGCTACAATGATCACCTGAGTGTTATAAGTTTTCTTAAAATCAACAAGCTGTATTGATTTTATTGTTTCTGATTTATTTGCAAGTATATGTGTATTTTCTTTAGTAAAATGAAACGTGTAAGCCTGTTGGCGCTTTGTTGTTCTGGTTGATAAATTAATTGTTTCCTATTTGTTCCAAAACAAGCTTTTGATTATATCACAACAATACATTACATATAGTTACTGATTTTTTTTATTCCCACGTTGTCATGGTTTAAGCCATAAATCATGCAGTTTGCTCACTCACTCCCCCCTCTTTTTTCCCCCCAGCTCCCAGAGGGATGGGAAGCAGAATCGAAAGAATGCAACTCCCACAGGTTGAGATAAGAACAGTTTAGTAACTAAGATACAACACAAATCACTACTGCTACCACCAATAATAATAATGACAAGAGAAATACCAGGAAAGAGGATATAACTGCTCACCACCCGATACCAAGCCCGACCAAGCAGCGAACCCCCAACCCTTCCAGGCCTCTGCCCTCCGTTTTTACATCCTGGGCATGATGTGCTGCAGTATGGAATACCTCTTTGGCTAGTTTGGGTCAGGTGTCCTGTTTCTGCTTCCTCCCGGCTTCCTCTCCTCCCTGGCAGAGCATGAGACTCAGAAAGTCCTTGATCAGACAAAACATTCTAAGCAGTAACCGAAAACATCGGTGTTATCAGTGCTGTTCCCAGGCCGAAAGTCAAAAACGCAGCACTGCACCAGCTACCAAGGAGAAATACGACTACTACTGCTGAACCCAGGACACACATGAAGATTAAAGAAGAATTGAGTTGAAGTAGTTGTACGGATTCTGTAGGGGTTGGAGGCTAACACAGTCATAGCACTAACTATGCAATGAATAGTTGTAAAAGCTTCAGGTAAAGAGAATTGCTGTTCTACAAGAAATACTTCGTAGGTTAATAATAATTAGTTTTTGTAACATATATATCTTTTAATCTTCAAAGCACCTTAAAAGTGCTGAGACAAATTCTGCTTCTTTAGTTGCCTACTTTTGTATCTGAAAGTAGGAGGGATGCATACATGTAACTGAGAAGCAGAATTTAATGTAATACTGGAATCAGAGGAGCTGCTTGTGTGCTATATTAGACTGGGCATAGAATATTCATGTTCAAATAGTTAAAACTTGCAGCACATTGAAGAGTTAGGTAAAATTTATGAATAATGTTGTCCCTATTTTCAGAGGTTAAGCAAAAGGTCTAAGTATTTTGCAAAGACTACAGATGAGACAAATGCCAGGTACATTTAGTTCCTGCCATGAGGATTCCCAGAGTAGCGTTAATTATTTAACCAATTCCTGAAGGACTAGTTTGTATGAATAATTGTAATTTCAGTGGTAAGCACCATCCTTTTTCTCCCTGTTGAGTCAGTCAGGCCAGAAGTGTGTTAGTGCCATCTGTGAGTCATTTTGCTGACTGGGAACCATGTTGAGGTCACCACCCTATTTTAACAAAAATACTGGTTGCATGAAGCAAACTCTTATTTCTTCCACCCTTCTGAATATTATTAAGTAGTTAATTTTCGCATTAAGTAATTAATTTTCAGTAGTCAACTAGGTAGTTATTACAAGCTAGCCTCACTGTGTTTCAGTAATACGTTATTACAAAATACTCACATTTCTTGGCTTGTTTGCTACGTAATGATAGTTTTCATATGTGTATTTGTCAGATCTCCGCTGACGTCTCTTGAAGAGTCTTGCACCTCTGTTGCTGAGTGTCGAAAGTTCCTCTACCATGATATCTCTAGGGGTGCTGACTTTTTTACCAAGGTTTAAGCTGGGTGATTCTGCAATACAAGGGATAAATACATGCCTCTGTTTTTTTTAATGTCTAATGTTGCATACCCTATACCTGAAATCCAACAAGAAGTTAACACATACTTCTGTAACACACAGAATAGCTTCATATGGTGTTAGTGAAATTAATCATTCTTTCAAAATTTTGGAACAGAGTTCTGAACACCACAAACCTGGTTTTTTGAAGATACTAACCACTCAAAATCCAAATTTACTGCAGTTAAATAGCATTCAGCTCTTACCAAAATTAGGTCTATAATGTCCTACACACCATCTTAATAGCAGACTGGTAAAAAGTGGCTTCTGCTGAAACCAGGAATGAAATTCCATCTGACCCCAGGGTTCCCACATCAGACCTTTACTTTCTGTGGCCTACATTGGATAGATGAGCAGGTAGCCCCTTTTAAACATACTTTCCAGTTTCTTACTGCTTATGGACATTTTCATGTATTCTTTAATATTCTGCTTGCTTTTGAAAGCCAGGGCATGTTTTGTACTTTAAGAAACCGTTGCACTAGGAAGTCTCTATTACATAATACTTCTAAACTATTTTTAAAGAAGCTTTCAAAATAAAGCTCAGGGGGTTGAAAATGGGAGTCCTAACAAAGAATTAAAACATGCTCCTAGGAACTATTAGGTTTAAAACATTTCGCTTTTAATTCTCTCTGCGAAGAGACTGAATTACTTGATGCAATGTTACTTTATTCACCATATTTTGATTCCTTTTTTGTCTTTGGTGACTTCCTGGGAGATTTGAAAATGAAAATGAATAAGCAGGGGAAGGGGAGATCAACTGGGACTCTAAATGGCCAACTGAGTATCAGAAACTCTACTGGTCATCTTCATGGTAATGTCCTGGACGCTGGGATGCTGGTGGCAATGAGCAAGCTGTTGCTTAGTGACTGAACTCTCTCTAGATGTCCTCAACCTATACATAAAGCTTAACCCTTAGACAACAGTAGTTTCAACACCAAACAAACAATATTCTACTAATTTATTTCTGCTTAGAAGGTTGTAGAATTTAACAGATACAATAATAATTGGATTGGATAGTAAAGACAAAATTTCTAAGAAAATCATTCCTGTTGCCTCTTACTTTAGTATTTATGATTTTATTAATTGAAATATATTCAGTTTTTTCCCTAGGTTGTTCATAAACTTCAGGAAGAAGAATAGGAAGATGCAGTGTGCTTTGAGGATTGTCTAGTGATTATTGTGGTCTAGTATGTTTCTCTGATCCACTTACTCAAAATCATATTTTGTTATTTCTTTAATAATAAGACATTCTATTCTTCGCATATTCTTACGGTCTACAAGATATAAAATTCTGAACTTTGGACATATATTTTAATGCTTTAAAATGAAATGAGAGAAAATTATATGCAAGGCACAATATTGTGCTTCCAGAGTAAGCATTTGGGAAACACAGTTTAAAATCAACGTTATGAATTAATTAACAGCAGAAGGTATGTAATGATGAAGGTAATATTGCATGTGCAGTTTCATTTTGAGTAAATGGCATGTTCAACATGGCATATATCTCCTAGTAACTTTATGTTGGAAAAACAATGTGATTTGCTGACATTAGGAAAACTCAATTGAGACAATAATATTAAATATTTAGCCAAAGCTGTATAGGCGAGAGTTTTCCATGTAATAAATCAAAAAAAATTTGTTGGCCCTGAAGTGCATCAATGTTGATCCACTTCTGTTCCTGCTGATTTCAATTGGATGTTTGCAGTAGATTTAGATGGAGCAGGAGTAAGCTAACTGTATCGTGAGCTGGAGCATGCGCTTCTCCTTTAAAAATAGTATTTGCAAGGAATCCTAACAACCTCCTGTTATTTAAGCGGTAGCTACAAAACAGAGAGTTCTTAACATGGAAGAAAATGACTCAGCTTGCCCAGTGTAGCTCTATCAGTGACAGAGTAGATGGGTTTTGGCTCTGATTAAGTGCACTGGTTATTGGCCAGTAGCCTGACATTTCGACCTGCAAGTCACATCTTGATTTTATCAGTTCTAAAGGTTACTGCAGAGGTATGGGCTCTTGGATGGTTTTAGTAAGGAGTAAGAAATTTACCCCTCAGATCAGCAGCACTTTCACACAGAGAAAACTTTTTTTCCTTTGTATACAGAGTAGGTAGTACGTACATCCTCAGAGACTGGGGTGCCAAGGTGTTTGCAGATCTGTGTACAAACCAGTCAGTATTCATTTGTGACATGATGGATGTTACCTATTTTGGGCCTTGCTGTTCCCCTACATGCAAACTGTTCTTGTTAACATTAACTAAAGGCTCCAAGGTACTTTGTAACCCATAGTTGTGTACTATTGTGTATCCAGGCATCATCCCAAAAACGTAAGTGTGAAGTTCCTTTGAGTCCCTTGCCAACTAAAATCTAATCGTCTGTCAAGTTTTATGATGTGTTTAGGGATTGTTTCAGCGTCAGTGCAGAAAAAGTGATGAAGAATGAGAAAAGGAGGACATTTAGGGGGTGATAGAGAACATCAGTGTTATAAATGGACATTGTAAATTAATACTGGAAATATAATTCAAAGTTTAATCCTGATCTTAAGCTTTTAGCTTCATTTCTTAATTTGTTCCTGACAAGTCCTTCCTGTCCTGTGCTTAAAATCATAACAGACTGTATTTAAATATGATTTATATAGTTCCTCCTGCATTCACTGACTAATCCCCCTTTAATTCTCCAGTTTGCAGTCTTCTAAATACCTTAATCTGGATTATAAATTTTAATAATGAATAGCAGATAGTATGTTTATTGTATTATCAGAAATAAGATTTTTTAACTATATAATGAAAGATAATCATGTAGTTACTGAAGAATGCATTTCAGAAATAGTAGAGAACTGGACTTGAGATTTACGTGTAGTTGAAGGATAACCTGATGAACTCCAACATGTGTAAATTCATGTATTTACATATGTTTAAGGAACCCCTTAAATATGGCCCTTAACACATGTATTTACATGTTTACCTCTATCAAGTAGCCTTAGAAATGTTATGATCAGTCCGTGTCTGCCAGTGAAAAAACAAGGGCTTGGGAAGGTCACTATATCCACACACTGATTTACAACTACAGTTTCTCTTCTGACGCCATAAGAGGGTTTACCCTTAGTGTCTCTTCCTGCAGCATTTTATGACGTATCAAATTCTCTAAAGCACAAAGTCATGTCCCACAAGCCAACAGATGTGGACTTCCAGTCATTACCAGTCTTGCCCAGAGATTAGTAATCTATTGAGACATTGGTAAAAACTTGGCTCATTTTGTATTTTATCAACAAGTGTTTCTGCTATGAATATCTTTTGACAAAGAATTTGAGGTTCACTCTTTACCTAAAAGCCTTATAATAAAAAGGGGCTGAAATAAAAATGCAGTGGGTATGCTTTCTGTGTGTCATTCCAAGCTACCAGGGCTTGCATTACAGAATCTTCTGTAGAGAGTTTCATAGGTCTGTGAGACCGGCTGAAACAGTGTATTTAATTTTTAAGCAGGTGCGGGAATGTCATTATTTGTGATGCAGACCCCAGAAAGACAGGACTTCACCTTCCAGGTCTCATGTTAAGCTTGTTGAATTAACAACTAGGGGAAAAATATAATGTCAAAAATTGGCAGAGCTGAATTTAGCCATTTAAAAAACAGGTTTCTCCTTGATTTTTCCAAGAATTGTTCAGATTAGGTCCCAACGAATTAGCATATGCTTTGTGTGGTTACAGCTTTGGTTATCCTTCTGGTTCTTAACTGGTTTCACTGAGCTTGTATAGTTATAAATTTCAGGCTCTTATCACACTCATTTAATGGAATTTAATATTTTTTAAAACATTTAAACATCCCAGTCATCCAGAAAGATACTTATACATCCTTCAAGTAGGAGGTACACTTGAACATACGTATGTACGTATGCATGTACACTTGTACATACACATACATGCATTTGCTGCCTTCTGTGGCCGCATATCATGGCCTATCTTGTAGGGTAAGCTGTCGTATCTATGTGTGTGAATCTAAACTTGACAGCAAATCTGATAATATATAAGTAATAAAAAAGAATAGATTATGTGAGGCAAATACTGAGAAGCAGCACACATTATCCAGTAATGCCAATGATTTTGAGGACTGTATGGTTGATCTATTAGTATTGCTGTGGGTGGGATATTTACCATGTGGAATGCCTGGTTCCAAACAAACATATGAAAGACTTTCTCCCCAGTCCCCAGAATGCTTGCAGAACTATTTCAGGCATATAGAATACTTGGGTGTACAATACCCCCAAAATCCCAATGAAGTTGTAGTAAAATCTGCAGGGGCTGACTGGCTTTCAGGCTTAAGTATGTGTTCAGTGGAGAATGGAAAGAGGAAAGAGGCATTTGATTAGGAAGAGAAGTTACAGGAAAAAAAGAAATGGCTCAGAAGGACTAGAACCAGGTACTAAAGCTTACAGCTTCTTGTCCTAAAAACCTTATGTCTTTTGTTCTACTCTTCATGCAATCATTGTAGTCAGTGATGAATACAGAAACCATACCCAAATTCTTTGGAGCAAAAGCCCACAAGAAAGATTTTCAATACTGGAATTTCATGTTTAGTGTCTTGTCTTGGGTGAGTGATACAATTTTCATAAATTCTTAAAATTTATGGAGCTCCCTCTTTTTAAAGTGAGGCTTGTGAGATACTTTTCCCTTCTAAAAAATGGACCTTTTATATAGATGGTAAAAAAGGCTTCATGGGCAGGATTGGAGGAGTCTCCGAAAGCACCCAGCGCATACCTAATGAAAGCATACAGATTTGTATTCCCAACTAAGTTAACTGCTTCTTAAGGTGTCACTCCAGAAGGGTAATTTTTTGAGAACCTGTTATAAGAAATCAAACTACCTTCTCATAATGGCTACATTTTTCATCAGTGCAACAACAGGAAAGTAAGCTGTCTTCACATGAGATTAATTGGTGGCTGTGTGTTAGGGAGAATTGCCAAAGGCTAGTAAAATTTGTTAGTTACAAAGATTAAAGTTTGAGTGGAAGGAACAGAGATGTAAACATTTGTTTCAAAATCTTTTCTCATTCGTGTAAAAAAGCAGAGTGAAACAGCAGAAAAGAGGATACGGATCAGCACATTTCTTAGATAATAGCCTTTTAAAATGGAATGAAGTCATGTTATTAACCCCAAATAATATTCTGAAAGGCTATCCTAGCAGAATGTACATCAGCTGTTAGATTACTTCATTCCTCCACAGCAGTTGTTCATCTGAAAATAGCTTTCAAATGAAAAGAGGCAACTACAAAAGGATTAGTTACCATAGGCAGCATGATACTCCCACAAGATTATTTATGGCAAAACACCCAGAGACAAAGCTGTAAGAGTTAAACTCTGTGATTAAAAAAATATATTAGGGAGGGCTAAAAGACATTGCATATACAGTAAGCTGGGTTCAGCGCTATACCATTTCTGTGTATTTCATCCATAATGGCTGATGCTTGTTGTTTCCTCTCTTTGACCATGGCAGAATGTGATAACATTGTGATTTTCTGATAGGATTTTTCCTTGCTGAAAAAAAAACAACATATTTTTACATTGTTGAGCCATCTTGCACAATTTGGCCAGCTTTAATTTCTAATAAACTGTTTAGAATGGCTGAATAGTGAAGTTAGTTATTTCTGATTTAGAAATACCGAGCTTTTATTGTGTGAAATGCACTGGCAGTTCTTGCTTGCAGACAGATGCAAGGACATGATTCTGGTGGATAGAAGATTCGAAGGAATGGTCTTTGAGTTGGCTAAATAAATTCTGTAGGAAAATCAGTGTCAGTGGTCTAGGCCTTCTTACATCTACACACTCTATTAAAAGATGTAAATTCATAACTAGTATTTTAATTACATCTTGTTTTATGACTTCATAAATGTTACATTTTGGCATTTCTTAATCTAATAAAGAACTTGAGGAACTAATAGAGACACCCTGGCATCTTTAAAGAAACTGCATTTCTGACTAAGAAAGAAAAATAAACATATATTTAATCGCAGAGCCCAGAGGTTACGTAAGTGTTTTCTATATGATAGTTTGTAGGACAGACAATGTCAAAATATTTCAGGAAACAATGCACTTACCCTAGTGTTTTGTTGTGTAGAAAAAAAGCGATCTCAACCCTTTAGTTGAAGCTTCCGGAGTTAGTTACGTTACGGGGATGACCTGCCTGGTCCAGGATGGTTTCTACCCTTGTGCTTGGATCCGCATGGTACCTAGTACCAAGACAAACAGGGGGCTGATCCTCTTCAAAGGGATTGGCATCCAGCTGACATCAACTAGTTATATATAGAATCAAACACTCTAGCCACTCATATCTTCTTGGCAAAAGAAGAGAACAGAAAAGATTCAACTGCACCCATAACAAAGGGAGTTTATATCCTTTTCAGAGCTTATTTGCAGATTTAATGGAACGCTCCCCTCATACTTGCACAGATCATCTCCTCATCACCTCTGAGAATAATAACCTCCATGCTATACCCAGGAAAGGAACATTTAAAAATACGGTGTTAAATATATGGATGGGCAAGACAGAAGGAATGGCATGGGCTAATCCTTTAGTGAAAGATGAAACCATGCTTCAATAGTAGCTGATGGCTACAGTCACAGATGGCTGATACACAAAGTCTGTTCTGAAAAAGAAATGTGTATTTTTCAGTATTATATGTGGTAGGGGCTAGTTGTTCAAAAAGCACTCACTCCTCAAAACCAGTTATTCAAAATCTCTCAATTTTCTTTGTGCATTAGGAACAGAAACCTGCAGTAATTTGAAGCTTAATAATATTCAGCATTCTGGGATACTGTTGTATCATTTTATGAAACAAATGTGTGATATTTAGAGCACAGATATTTCATAACAGCAACCAACTTTGGACAGAAATAGAAAGTGGCAGAATGAAACATTCCCCCTTAGCCTCCTGCCTGAAGGCAGCTAGCTGCATCCTGGGACAGTATAAGCAAGATGAAGGTTTTGTATTTTGGGTTTGGGTTTGCTCTAGGAAGTTTCTTCTTATGGAAAATTATGGTTTTGTTTCACTTGGAGGATTCATCAGAAAATTACTTGGACCCTGATACAGCAGGAGAAAGAGATTCTGACTGCAAATGGAATCTGGATAGTAATAAAATGTACCAAAAATGCACATAACTTTTCGAGCAAGAAGCACTCTGATAACAAATAAAATGTAAGAGTCTGATGCAATGTCCTAAAAGCCTGCTTGTCCAACCATAAAACTGCTTTATTTTTAACTAAGGATTTCTATTCCTAGGCTTAGCTTTTCAGAACTTTTTGTCTGAGATCCTAGATATATTTAGCAGTGTGGAAAGAGCATCCTTAGCAATTTTTATAAGCAGGTAAGTTAGGCATGCTGGTCCTGCTTTAAAGCGTTGGTATGAACTTGATGACTTTAGATTTCACTTTCAGCCTTAATTTTTGTAAAATTCACAGATACGCTCTAGATAGGAGTAATCATTATTTAACAATCTCACCAGTTAACCTATTGCAGTGGTGGTTTGCTTTTTGTTGGAATTGATACTGAAATTAGCTTTTATTTTGCAGTTTTATTTCCAGCACTTTGCAAATCCAGGAGGTCCCTGTTTGGCCTTCACAAAGTGGCACATTTCCCTTACACAGACGTTTTGTTTTTGTTTAAGGTTTTCACAAGCTTTCATTTATGTATTCAGGACCCACTTCTGATTTTGTTTGCAATATCTGAATATCTGAATGATGAAATAACGTAAGAATATCAGATGTTGCATTTGGTGGCCCCAAGGACAAAATGTGGACACATTGTAGACACTGCAATGTTTGGAAGTTTTGTGAATTCAACTTACCTATTTGTGATACTTGTGTATGGGCCCAAATGTTTATGGCAATAAATGTTTATGGCAATACCTGTGGTTCAGCAAAGTGCTTCAGATCTGAGTTTTAAGAATGATTTTAGTACTTTTGTTTATTTTGAAACAGTTTTCTATTTTATGCATTGTCACCCACCACATTGTTGAACTTCAGAAGTATATTTTATTCTAAAGAAAAAGCAGTGATAGCAATTTACAGATGACACAACCTGAAACTTTACTGACAGATATTTTTTTCTGTAAATTTTATCGTTTAGAAGTTTAACTTTAAAAAACTATGTACAATGACTATACTAGAATTTGATTTACAACTTCTGTGTGAAGATTTTGCCATTAACTGAAATAGATATATGTCATTGCAGTTGAAATAAAGAATGTTCAACTATCATAGCTGCAAAACTAGAGCTCATCCTGTTGAATGGTGTTTTCTCTTTGCTCAGAGAAGTTCAGGGCACATAAAATATACCAGGTTGCTGAAATATCATTTGTATATATACAGGATGAATAGAATGTCCATGATAGTGAGTAAAGGATAAGAAGGGTGAAAGAATTACAGTACCATGTGACATCATAGTAAAAATTAAATCTTGCATTTCAGTGAGAAGCATTATTTGTCAAGTGGAAAACTAGAAGGATCAAGTCAGCCTATGAACAAGGACCACATTTACCTGTCCTCTTCCTTTAGGTCATTTTTATTTAACGAAGTAAGCCTTTTCCTTCCAGTATTGTCTTTTCCAGCACCTTGTGTGATCTTTCCCTCCACACTGCTTCCTCTGAATTGCGTAACTCACCAGAAAGGAGTCCCAGGCTGCAGGTGGAAAAAGCCTGAACTGTATACAGTCATCCACTTCTGTAATTTCTCCATCATTTTCTCGCTTTTCCTTGCTTTCTTTTGCTCTTCAACATGGAAGACAATGAGTTAATGAGTTGTCTCTCAAACAAGACTTAATTTATAGGCAATTTAAATATGAATAACACTTTAATTCTTAGTGGTTGCTTAATTCATCCTGATACTGTGACTGCCATATGTGCTTATTTTTATGCCTTGTGTTTAAGTCCATGAACTATTCAAGGTATTAACGTTAATATATATGTGGAGTCTTATGCACAATATGAGTGTAATCAAGAGGTTCAGGGATTAGATATGTCTGTTTGTAAAAAAGGGGGTTGTAAGTACTACATTTACAGTAACAAAGTCGCTGCTTAATTAATTACTTAAGTGATGTTTCTGTATTCTGTATCTGTCTTATCTTCAAACAGCTATTTGCAGGTATAGCTGTTACTGTGAAATACTTGACTGGAGCCAAAGAATAAATAGGCAGAGATAAACTACCAAGAGTTGTTCACTGGTTTGTTTGTTGTTGGTTTTTTTTACATTAAACTGGTCCTGATAGATGTAGAGGTCAAAAAAAGTGTTGCAAAAGTCAGAGATGTGGGAGTTTTCCTTCTGAAGAGAGTTCCACTTTCTTCTTTCGCAGTGCTTAATTTCAGTAGCAGTCGCAATGAAAGTCTTATATTTTTCAAACACAGACAAGTGGATAATGTTGTGCCGCAATTCGCCTCACAGTAGATTTTCACGTGTGCAAAGGACGTGTTTAGTTTATGCTCAAGTCAGTTAATGCGTAACAAAGAAATGAATGGAAGTAAAAGCTGGCATTAGGAGAAAGCTTGCTCCATGTGTCAAGCGTGGAGTTGCTAAAGAAAGCCTCTGTTAGATTGTATTTGCTAAAACAAAGTCTTAAAGAGTCCTGACACATTTTCTGTCACAGGTCTTTCCAGTTTGTATTCTTTGCCTCTCATGCATTGAGTAATGTTCTTTAGCAGTTCTGTCACCTTCAGGAAAATCCGCAGGCATGTTTCTCAGGAATTTAGCATGGTCTGGCTGAGCGAATGTTTTTCTTGACAGCAGTAGGGAGGTTCGTTATGTGTTTGTAAAACTTACATCCTGAAAAATACAGACCTATAATCCTGCTTTTACTTAAACTCCGAAGTTGAGCTGGCCTAAACCTCTCACGTGTGTTGTGAATGAAATTAAGTCCTGTTATTGTTATGAACTTCCATGACATATGCCTTGCATTCTGACGTAGGCAGTACAGGGTTCATTGTTTTCACTTCTAAATATGAGCTCATTTGAATGAAAAAAAAGACCACTGTAGAGTCATCTGGAATATGCTTCCCTGCTTATGAAGAGTGTGGAACTTTGTTGTGAATATTTTCAGTTTTAAGTTTTGCTTAGGGGAAAAAAAGTCTATTTTTGCAGGTAAGAAATTAAGTATTTTAATTTCAATTACATGCTGTATTGGTAGTTTCTCTGTAGCTACATTGAACAGACTGGCAAGAGATTGATTCAGTTGAAGTATTGATAATCATGTAATTAATGATGTATAACATATTTAATAGACTTTTCAAGCTATTGTTACTGTTGTCTTTCTGTTCAAGATCCAAAGACTATCATACATTTTTTAGGAAGATACTCTATGATTGACTATTCTCATTATCATCATTTTTTAAAAAAAGAAAATGGGAAGGTTTATTTTGTAAAATTTACATTTGCCACATCAGACCCAGTAACAATTTAAGTAGAAAGCTTGCAAAAAGAAGCAACCCACAGAAAAAAAAGTCATCCTTTTTCTGTAGGAGGATGGCAGGTAAATGTTACCCTTGTTCACAGCCTTACAGGCTGGCTTAATCATCTTAGGTTGCCATGTGTTAAATAATACTTCCCCTCCTTGAAATACATGGTTTGATAGGTATAATTCATTGGAGACTGGGTCTGGTTTTGGCAGTAGTTAAATAATCCATAATAACAGGTACAAGAAGCAAGGAGTGTTTCTTCATGGCATTTTTTCCATGCTGTGGGACCCTTCTGCATTTAGGACAGCCATATTAAAAATACATTTTCTGTACAGAGGTGGTGATGCAGTAGAGCTTCATTTTTTCATGGAGGAACAATATCACCCCCATTCTACACTAAGAATGGTACAATTGCTTCAGCAACCTCAGGAATGCTGTAGTACTGCAGGGATAGTTGTAATTGGGGCTACAGGAACAACAGATGAAGTATGACTTTAAGATTTATCACTTACAGTTGAAAATAAGTCCTTTTTATACTGCGTTTTATTCCTTCTTTCTCCTTATCCAGTAAATAGAATAGATTTACTGTAGATGCCTTCTTAAGGGATCTGGATATCTGACAATTATAATTTGTTAACTTTTGTTCCTGGAACTGTGCTTTTAAGAGGAAGCATTCCAAAAGAAAGATTAGTTCAAAGAAAAGGCTTTCCATTCTGCCAAGGTGCTGTGCTGCTTCTGTTTACTAAACAGTGCCAGACATCAAATTGGCAGAGTATCTTGGGGCTTTTCTTTCTGAAGGTGTAGAGGGAAATTTTAGCGCAAAGTATGTTTCATAATGGTAAAGTATGTAGTGTGCTTTTAAAGTATTCCAAGATGCAGATCAACACATATCTGATTTTTATGAACTCTGTTGACACTATCAGATATGCTGATTAATTTCATCCTTATTTTCTTAGCCTTGTGTTGACAATTCCAACCAATCAGAATTAAGATCCATAATCTGGACAACAGTTTATAGGTAATGTAGGATTTTAACTGCGTTGCAGGGAAGGTACATACTAATTTCTGTGTGGCATGCACTTTAGGCATCTTTTCAGTTTTCTGAAAAGAAACTAATGGAAAACTGAGATTCTCGGGAATGTGGGAGCTGGAAGTTGAAAAAAAACAACCAAAAAACAAACAAACAAAAAACCCACCCACAAAACCAAACAAAAAACCTTTAAAATTTGAGATTTAATCCTGAAATCTTAACAGCACTGCTGTCCTGGCTCTGATTTGCTGCTGTTTGTCAGTTTCTCAGAGAAAAAGATGCTTGCCTTCTTCATATCCATCTGTAATTGTTTTCTATCTGCTAAGGCAGCTACAAGCTTGGCAATTTCGCCTGGTGACGCTGATGGTACTTATTATGCAGGTACCTTTTCAGTAGGAGTTAGGAGACAGTCACTGAAGTACCATCAGATGACAAAACTTTGCATGTGGTTTCTTTTTCCCTTAAATTACTGAGAATCAGAGGAGTCTCTAGAAAAGTCAGCTGAGTACAGCTGCTGTTTGTGAGAGTAGAAACAGGACCAAAGTCAAGCATGGCAATCACGTCTTATAGCCATGCCATCATGATCAACAACAGTGGTGCAGACTCAGCCACAGAGGTGTTCAGGCCAAACGTTGCCTTCAGTTTCACAGTCCAACTTTGCAGTAGATCCAGCGATTGAGCTGTTCTGCGACTCCCAAGAGCTCCTCAGCCTATGTCTTACAAAGTTTGTCTGAAAGTGTTTTAAAATCTCTCAACAACCACTTCTAAACTGAGTCAGGAGGCTTTAAATGTTGCTCTAACTTCTGTAAATTTGGTAGTTTGAAACTAACTCAGAGAAGACAAGAAGACTTTTGTTACGAGCAGGGCAAGTGTCTTTACATGTGGTATGCAGTTCATACACTTTTAAGTGAGGACAGTGTGAACTCTTAAACAAAGAAGAGAGGAAAATTCCACCAATTAAAGATCAGCCTTAAAATGGTAAACACTGGTAAACAAAGCTGAGAATAATCAGTAGGGAAAGTAATTTCTGGTTTAAAGAAAAATGAACTCCAGATCCTACCCGTAAACAACTTCAATTTTATGCGTGCTTGGTCTACTGATTGATAGGGGTTACAGTTCCAAAGCAAGACTGGACTAATTGAAGCACAAGTTCACGTATGTTTCAGCAGGAGGGTGGTCTACAAAATAAGAGCTTCTAGAACTAGAAACAAAGTTGAACAGAAAGAAGAGTATTCAAACTGTTTTTCTTACATCCAGGCGTGAGCTATATCTAGCCTGTGTTTAGTAAGTATGGCTTATATACCTTTTTATGCTAAAGTAATTTTAAAGTGGACATAAAAACTGCCACAGTGAGAATATCACCTGGGTGTAAAGGCAAAGAAATTGAGGTGGAGTTGCAGCTCAGTAGGAACACTATAGCATGATCTCACAGGAAGTGTGCTAGCAGGGCACACAGAGTCAATAAGGAAAGAAAAGGAAAAAAAAGAGGAATCAGGTGGCCAAGTATTTTCTTAGGAAAAATTTGGCAGGAAAACACCCTTTTATTTAAAAACCCAGTACAAATAAGGTGGAAAAGCTTCCTTTAGTGCTTCCTTCTTTTTCCACCCTTGAGAAAGACAACCGTTGTCAACAATGGACTTGCTTTGAAACAGGTGGTCTGACTGGCAGCCATAGGTGACCCTGCTGTGCAAACATTTCTGTGGCTAATATTAATAACTTAGTAGTAACCTTTACGATCCAGCAAGAAGCACTCTAGAGAAGATTAACACAGTAACTGGTTTATTACTGACGTGTTTCAATTATTTTAAACCCTTTTTTTGAAACAAATACATAAAGCGAAGCACATCCTGTGTAAGATACAAAATAAACAGATGAATACGAAGCAAGCCATATTGCACAACTAGTCTCGGCCTATCAATAAGGAAAGCCAGTATAAACCTGTTGCAGGAAAAGTTTATTGCAAGAAAAGTATTGTCAGATGTCTCATTTTTTAATGTTTTTTTTACCATTTTGCTAAAATCAGGTGTTCCATATTTAATTTTTTTCCTCCACTGTTTGGTACTCTCTATGGTTTGTCATCTTGCCTAGGACCTCTGTATAGTACTTCAATGTTAATATTCCCTTATAATCTCAGGCTTCATTTGTCACTTCCCCTAATTCTTTCCCCCAGCTGATAAACTTATTTGGGTATATTTTTTAAACCAACTGAGTTCTTCCAGAAAGCAGAACATGTCCTCTTCTGTAATCATAAACTCTATCCAGAGGTCATCATCTAGAATTTTCTCCTTTTAGTTTATTCATATTCAAGGCAGATTCTTTTGTCTACGTGAAGAATATAATCTAGCATAACTTCTGGTAGCTGCTTTCAGCAAGGCCCTAGATGTGTATCAGCATCCATTTTGTTATAACCATTAACTGAAAAATATTTTGCTATTTTCCCTTGATTAAAATAAGAAATTCTCTTTTTCTCGCTAATAAAAAAATGCCTTTTTTGTCTGTTTTATGATTAATCCTTGACTGAATTCTTCCTAGCACTAGAAATACAGAAACCAGATCATAATACAGTCTTGTAGCTTCACAACCACATGGTATGCCATACCATAGAACTTATATATAAATGTGATTTATACTGGCAGCTATTCTACCAGAAGAATTGATGATAAATGTAGCAGCTACTCGAAGTTCTAGTTATTTTTTCATCAGGTATTCCTTATTTTCCCTTAAAACATGTCCAAGCATAGCAGGGCAAAGCGGGTGAAGTCAATTTTATAAATCTAGTAAACAAATTCATTTCAGAGTTGACATATTTCCAAATGTACTTTCTAAGAATATTTTCTGAATGTTTACCACTGTTGTACTGGTTAAGGGCCAGCTAGATATCATACCAGGGGGATATACTGTGTTGTAAGCATAGTTTATGGGCTTTTTGATTTATAGGAGTTGCCTGTATGTTTTCTGTTATGAAAATATCTGACATAAAAAATTCCAGGCTGTGCCACATAGCTGCAGTTTCTTTCTTGGCTAGTAAACCAAACGTTTTTGCTCTGTTGACGCTTTTTGCCAGTGACGTAGGGGTTAAACTTGTGAGATACAGGTTAAGTTGTAGGTTCAAGTTCTGCCGCCTCTGGCCTGGGGGGTACCTTTTGTGCAGGTGAGGCAATTAGACATCCACTACATCTACTGCAGTCCAGTTTGGTTGGAGATAAACAACTTTTCTCCGAGCACATAACACTGTCTGCATCTCCTAAATGGAATTTAGACTGTAGCTTTGCTACAGGCTTCCTGGACAAAAAAGTAGCCATGATACCCCAATTACCGTGTCTCTAGTTCCCTCCTTCATGCAGCAGTGAAGCAATCTGCAACTGCTATGTGACTGAGAGATGGGCTTTCTCCATGTCTGCCTGCCTGCGCTCCCAGTCCCTCATTGGAGTCACAGTGCTGAAGCCTCTCTTGACACACTGCCATGGCAGAAGAAGGATGAAGAACATCACCCCTCTAGAAGCTGTTCTCCTTGCGGAGTTGCCACCTGGAGTAGAAAGGACCCGTATAATTTCGCATCCCTTTGTCAAGTCAGTATGTGGGCTGTAGTACAGGTTTGAAAGGTGATCCCAGAGACTGGCGGACCTGAGCTAAAAATCCTCTTTCTTGATGCAGACATTATGTATGAATGCCAATGACCAGGCGCCTTATCTTGTTTACCAGAAAATGGATAAATGGTACTCTTGTTGCCCTGAGAAAAAAGTTGTGAACATGTGTTAGAATCCCTTGAGTTGAGGTGAGGTGATCCTGGAAACTTCAGCGCAGTTCCAAGACAAGTGTCATCCTGGGTGACAGTGGTTTGTTTCCAAGACACTTGTTTGTCTGGGTACAGTTGCTATTTGTAAGTGTTTCGGACTAATGTCTCAAAGTCTGGAGGAACCTTCAGTCCTGACACAGGGCAACTATGTTAACCTTGCTTCATCAGTGGTTGTTTGGGGCAAGGCAGCTCTTGTGCTGATGGGTATCGCTATGTTTTAGGCCTAAGTGTCACAGACATTGTAAAGAATAGTATCTCATACTTATGAGGTAGGAATATGTCATGCAGTGGATATTCTGTTATTGGATGTAGTAGTTTTTAATTCTTCTTCCTTAACATAACCCTGATTCTATGCTCACAAGAATATTTTGCTTTAAATGAGAATAAATTAGGGAAAATTTATGTGTGATTTAAAGCAGCTGAGCTCTCCCTCAGTGGTAAAGCTCCTGTTAGGAGAGAGCAGGCTCGTGTCTCCTTTCAGAGGCATGCAGCATATTTCAGTAAGTACACATTATATAACTTGTCCTACATTTCTTTCTCTTTTTAGTATCCCAGTGTTAAGAAAATTATGTTCTCATTAATCATTATAGCTTCTCATCTTATTCTGTGGAAAGAAATTACCCTCTGCTGCCCTTCCTGCACAGGAACATATTTGAATCTAAACAAGTATATGTATACGTGATTGGTTCAGGGAAGGGAGTATCAGCTAATGGGGGCTTTGCTTCTGCAAAAGTATGAAACCAGGATTTGTCTCTGTACTCAGTGGATTGCAATGCTGTGTGGTAGTGTCACTTGCCAAGTAAGATTTTCCCTTCAGCACATGCATAGCTTCTTAGAATGTCAATGGAAACTGTGTGCATTCGCTGCAGGGAGACCTGCAGTTGAGTATTAAATGTAATGCCGAATCCTACAGCATATTGTATCTTGTCTGCATGTGAAAACATTTTGGCTGGAAAAGCCATACTTGTTAGAAAGCACCTGTACAATTGGGAAAAACCAGCAGGCCTCTAAATTCCTCTTTAAGTCTGTCACCAGCTTTACAGAAACTGCTTTTAGAAAAGGTGTAAAATCTAGATGCCTAAAATTACGCGTGCAACACCTGTATTCAGGCTACGAAACAGTGGACTGATTTTAAGACATGATAGAAATTTGTGTATTTTACTGCTTATGGGTCTCAGCACTTCTGAAAAGTAAGTCATTTTGGTTTACATGCTTTTGAACATGGATTTAGTGACTTAACTTATCCAACACTATAAATATTGAGGCTAGGTTATTTTTAGACCTCACAATGCGATGCTGGGTAAAGGGACTTTTGAAACAGAGATTATTGGTTACAAAGCCACAGACTTGAACCAGCATTTTTCAATAACTGTTGATTTGTTTTTATTCAGGACTTTGACTGGGAAGACTGAGATAGCAAGTGAAAGGCTAACTTGCAGATGATCATATGGGAACAGATCCCGTATCTAGAGGTCAGTTTTGTTCAGTGAAGAGATCTGAGGAAAAGTTGCCCTCAGGATAGATTGAATTGGTTTTTAAAGTACTTGTAAGAAACTAGTACTCTATATAGTTCGAATTCAGGATTACTTGTACATGGAAAATCAGTTTCTTATTTGGCTTCTGAAGAGAGATGAGCTAACATTCATAACCTGGCAGAGCACATTTTATAGTTTAGAAAATAAATATGCAATACTAAGAAAGACCAGAACTTTCAGTACAAAACCCGTTAATTTCATTCAGACCAGTACTTAAGAATGAAGCTTTTCTGCTGACTTCTTCAGTTTTGTGGTGAGAAATGAAATCCTTATGTACAGGAGGCAGCAGAAATTAAGAAGTCATCTAAATAAACTTTCTGGTCATCTTCAGCTGACCATCATGTGACCAAAATAACTGATGTTACTTTGCAACCATGCGATATTTGCTGACTTTATAGGTATTGAGTGTCAGTTAGCATCCAGGCTTGTAGAGCAGGGGCGCCTGGATGTGTTTTAAAAACTTTCAGTGATTATTTGTTTAATAAAGTAGCAGAATTACTATTTAGTAGTGAGGCGACACTTCTAAAGCTCCAGGTCTACCTCTGTCATTTGTGAAAGTTCTTCTCAAGGTATTTTTGCTTAGGCAGACACAATATTAGCAGAGAAGAAGTAGGGTCTGTTGGTTTTGTGGTTTAGCCAGAATCAGAAGTGAGATGTAGACCTCATTTCTGATGTTATAATCTGGCTGTACTTGTTTTTCTTTTGGTGTTTTCACTATCAAAGGAACTCAAGTGTTTCTGTTTTCTTGCAGTTTATTGTTTGCTGAGGAGAAAGATATGCCTTTGCTCACTAGCAACCCGGTCTCCCATGTGAAATTGGAGACTCTTCTTTCTGAAATTAAAGCCCAACTTGAAAAAGATTCAAGAATATTTTTATCACCATGAAAAAAAAAACCCAAACCAACCAAAAAACAAAAAACCAAAAAAAATCAATCACATTTGGGCTGTCCTTCCCCCCCCCCCCCCCCCCCATCTGTCTTGTATGTAGGGAACTGATTTCTGCAGTCAGTGATGCAAATCATTAGCAACCATTTTTAGTTAATTTTCTTTAAATGGTACTGATAATGTTGCTGTTCCACTTTGTGGCATTTCTAGTGTTTGGGTATTTCCTGGTGATCCCCATTAACTTCTAAGTTAATTGCAGTACTACCTGGCTGAAATGTGAAAAAGCCTGTAGTTAAGCAGATCTTCCTTTTGTAAAGGTAGCATAGAAGCACTGCATTAGAAGTACCATTTCTGCTTTGCTGTTTCACCAAGGTATGTCATGACCTTGTCTTTCAAAAGTTCTAACATTGTTCCAAAACAACTTTAAAAGGCTCTGCTTGTCAGTACCAAATCTTACTACGTAAAGTTGAATACTATGTCATTAGCTTAAGCCAGTATAAAACGTAAAACTGTAACACATCATAACTGAAGAAATGTTATTATATTATACCCCCCAACTATAACTTTCAGTTTGACCCCTGTGAAATGCAAAGTACTGCGCTGCTTTTATTTGTGTAGAGCAAATGTAGTATACTATTAGACAGTTGTTTTGGGGATGATTTCTAAACTTGTGATTAATTTTTGGCATTTCTTCCACTTTTTCCTTTGGCTGTTATTAAGCTCATGCACAGAAGATTACCCAGGAAGCAGATTGCTACAGCAAGTACATATTTTACAGTATTTTTGGAAAGTGTACAATAGGTTGGATACTATTCTTTACCAAGTATGGGCAAAAACATTGGAGGTAATCCTTGCTAGATTACTGTATCCAGATGCACTATAATCAGTCTGCCCCTTTAATATTTTTTTTATAAAAAGTAATTTACTGCATTCAGATAATCACAGAATCATAGAATAGGAAAGGAAGTTAAGATCATCCAGTTCCAACCCCCCTGCCATGGGCAGGGACATCTCACACTAAACCATGTCTGTCCAGCCTGGCCTTCAACACCGCCAGCGATGGAGCATTCACAACTTCCCTGGGCAACCCAATACAGTGCCTCACCATCCTTACAGGAAAGAATTTCTTTCTTATATCCAATCTAAACTTCCCCTGTTTAAGTTTGAACCCCTTACCCCTTGTCCTATCACTACAGTCCCTCATGAAGAGTCCCTCCCCAGCATCCCTGTAGGCCCCCTTCAGATACTGGAAGGCTGCTATGAGGTCTCCACGCAGCCTTCTCTTCTCCAGCCTAAACAGCCCAAACTTTCTCATCCTATCTTCACATGGGAGGTGCTCCAGTCCCCTGATCATCCTCGCGGCCCTCCTCTGGACTTGTTCCAACACTTCCATGTCCTTGTTATGTTGAGGACACCAGAACTGCACACAATACTCCAAGTGAGGTCTCAGGAGAGCAGAGTAGAGGGGCAGGATCACCTCCCTCCACCTGCTGGTCACGCTCCTTTTGATGCAGCCCAGCATACAGGTGGCTTTCTGGGCTACGAGCGCACACTGCAGCTGGCTCATGTTCGTTTTCTCATTGACCAACACCCCCAAGTCCTTCCCTGCAGGGCTGCTCTGAATCTCTTCTCTGCCCAACCTGTAGCTGTGCCTGGGTGTGCTTGGATGGAATGATGCCTGCCTCCCCCAACACATCTAGTTTAAAGCATGCTTGACCAGTCTGGCAAGCCTCCTACCAAATCCACTCTGAAGTACATAACTTCTAAGCATTGAGATTCAACGACCAAATCTTTATCCATAGTTCTATCTTTGCATAGATGGTTGCTAGAATAAATATTTCAAAATAGGAGAAGGAATATTTCACTCTTGAGATGTGCTTTATTCCATCTTAATGTTGCTGCTCTTATTTCCTTCTTCACAGATTCACTTTGTTTAGAAACTTTCCATGACTTGTGAGCTTGTTAGATGATTAACAGAAAACAAAACTCCTACCATCTCATATTTTCCACTTTACAAGAGTCCAGCCATGCCATAGATATTTTCCATTCTTGGTCTTATATTCTACAGATGTGGAATTACACTATGGGAATGCACTGTGGAATCGTGAATGTATCTTTTACTTTACTGAGTTAATTTCTTCATTACTTTGGCTACACTGAATGTGGGCATTGAGCCCAGTGGAGTAACTCTTGCAGGATCAACAGTTTTCTATGCTTTAATTCAGATAAAGCTTATCTGTCAAATCAAATAGAAACTGCCAGCATTTGCAGATTATTTACTTTTTCAAGTTCCTCTTTTGCTTATGATAGTGAACAGAACTAAAAGGGATGGGAAACTGTTGAATGCAAAGGTCTGGAACTTCAAGTTGTCTTAATAGTTCCATCCCCCTTGAAATATACATTGCAAGAATAAACGTGACTGGTGCAGAACCTGGGGCTTTTTTGAATGGAGAGCTAGGAGTGTAAAGCTCATTTCCCTGGAAGTGTGGACTTCCTTTCATCTTAACTGACAGATGCTATTCTTCAACATCATATCAGTAGGAAAAAGAGATAGATATAATACAAAGGGTATACACATAAAAACAAAGGCTTAAAGTTTTGGTGTGGTGTGGTTTGGTTTTTTTTCTTTTTCCCCCTAAGGAAGTATTTATCATGATGCTGTGATATTTGGATTTAGAATAAATAGGCCATGTTCTGCAGCTATAGGAAAGAAGAGGCGTGGATGAGCAGTATCTTATGGAGGACAGATACAATGGTTCTGCTTTTTTCCCTGTGTTGTATTTACTATTAGAAATTTAATTAAAATCAACAGCTGTACAATACATTATCCTATTTGGAAGCGGAAGATGACTTGGCTATATGTGACAAGGAAGCTGGAAGCACCAATGTCTGCGTGATTTTTGCTAGTCCACATAATGCATTTTAATTACTCCAACTGCCTCCTCTTTCTCCAGTCTGTGTTATGCCTTAGTGTGTTACTCTTATACTGTGTGTGCAGTGGCTGGAGTTTGTGGACATGTATTCCCATAAACTTACTGTACATTTGTCACTTATTCTGACAGGTTGTTCCTTGCTGCTTTGCTTTTACAAAAGACTTGTTAGCAATGGATGTGTTGTTTTCCATTCCTGTCTTTTTTTTTCCAGAAGATTTTTGTATCCAGAAATCAACGTTGGTAATTCATTCAGATGGTTTTTTCCTTTAAACCTTTTGTTCGTAAAAATACTCTGCCAGCAAACTGATCTTCTCTACATTTATTATCAACCTGTGTGTTTAGAAGCAGAAGTTAACTATGCTTTGTTGAGAAAGTGGCGAGTTTGTAAAATTGTACTCATTTTTAAATTAATCACGCAACTTCTTATTAAAGTGTTTTTCAAGAAGTCACAAAAGAAACTCTTACGCCATCTACAGTGGCATAGTTTTTAACATGTCACCTTCTCCCCAGGTTAATATATGACACTCCTGACATAATAATTCATTTGGTGCCTTTGAATATAGCTGTGCTATTCTTTTCCCTTTAGTGGCACAGTTGAGCACCTTGGTAGCAGCTGACTATTAGAATAGATACAAACAAACATGTGCTCCTTAATAACAGACAGTGTCAAGGCCATCTGAATCTTTATTATTTAAAATTGAAGACATTGCCAGTGATGATCTGGCAGTGGCTCATGGGGAAGCTCAAAGATTCTTTTAATTTGGATGTGATTTGTTTGCTTTATTATGGACTTTAAGTGAGACTAGAGTGGTGACATAGGAGCGGGCAGGTGCTTCCATTAGGATAAAACAAATGCAGAGTTCCCTTTTATTTCTTCTGATTTTTTTGAACTAATCCTTCGACTGCCCTTTTAGAGTACTCGCTATTCACCCTGCTATGGTTCCTAATAGTAAACTGCTCCAAAACCTTAAGTTCTCTTTCATAGAATTCGGTGAGTTTTATCTGGCAGACTGGGCCATAACTCAATCAGTCTTCTGAATTACTAGATTGCTCCTTCAAAAGATTTTGAGCTTCCTTGCCATTTCTTTTCTGAGCTGTAAGAATGAAATCATGCTGGTTGTTAAGTATGCAGTGCTACTATAAATAGTAAGTGGATTATAGGTGAAGGTTAGAGCTGGGAATGCCTGCGTTGAAGTCCATTATTACTATTGTTTCAACAGCCTTGGGCAATTCACGTGTTCTTTCATTGTCAATTTTCTTCCATGTGTACAAGTAGATGACATCTATCCACCCAATATTGTTGAACTCCGGAATAATTAGCTAGAATCTTTGTGGTAGTCATTAAGTAGTGCTGTATGAATACCTCCTGTATCATCATATTTAGCTCAAAAGTAAAGTTTTATGGCATTTGAATTCTGGTTCTGCTGCAGCATATAAGTGGGCTACCTGATAATTATGTTGTTTGGTTTTGGTGTCCAGACTGATCTCCTTTAACTCTATCATGTCTTCTCTATTGAAATAGAGGTCCTTTCAGGGAGGGCATGCAGTATATTAGCTTATAGGAGTCGCTTACCATCGCCTTCTAGTGGACAGCGCTAGACTAAGTTAAAATGTTTATCTTAGTTTGGGCTTCAGAGTTGGACACTGGAAGAATACACTAACATTTCTTCAGGAATTTGAGTTATGAAAAAGGCAATTGCTTTGTCAGTAGATCTGCATTTCAGGATCTTTTCTGTCTTCAGCCGTTAACAAATACTAGATTTTACTGGTAATGATTTGCAAATAACCTTAGATACCGTTGTCCATTGATACTGACTTAGCAATTCAGCCAGCCTGAATTTTGCCATTTTTTTCCGCTAAGGAAACAGAAGCCTCTAACACCTATAGCCTAGCCCATCACAGCAACACGGCTCAAGTTTTGGAAAATAAAGAGAGAGAAAAAACCATAATATTCTATTAGTAAGTTTGAAATGCTTAGTGACAAATAGACAGGCTTGTAAAAGAAAACAAATTAAATTCACTAGCCAGTGTAGTTATTGCACCTAACTACAGGACTGTGTAGGGTCTTTACATTGCTGAGTGTCCAAAACATGATAGTCTGCTTAGCTCTTTCATAGAAGAGGATAAAAATAAATATTATAGCCACTTTGATTTTATTTTTTTAGTGGTGTGATATGCCAGGCACAGCTCCAGGTTGGGCAGAGAAGAGATTCAGAGCAGCCCTGCGGGGAAGGACTTGGGGGTGTTGGTCAATGAGAAAACGAACATGAGGCAGCTGCAGTGTGCACTCGCAGCCCAGAAAGCCACCTGTATGCTGGGCTGCATCAAAAGGAGCGTGACCAGCAGGTCGAGGGAGGTGATCCTGCCCCTCTACTCTGCTCTCGTGAGACCTCACTTGGAGTATTGTGTGCAGTTCTGGTGTCCTCAACATAAACAGGACATGGAAGTGTTGGAACAAGTCCAGAGGAGGGCCACGAGGATGATCAGGGGACTGGAGCACCTCCTGTATGAAGATAGGCTGAGAAAGTTGGGGCTGTTCAGGCTGGAGAAGAGAAGGCTGTGTGGAGACCTCATAGCAGCCTTCCAGTATCTGAAGGGGGCCTACAGGGATGCTGGGGAGGGACTCTTCATGGGGGACTGTAGTGATAGGACAAGGGGTAAGGGGTTCAAACTTAAACAGGGGAATTTTGGATTGGATATAAGGGGGAAGTTCTTAGGTGGTGAGGCACTGGAATGGGTTGCCCAGGGAAGTTGTGAATGCTCCATCGCTGGCGGTGTTGAAGGCCGAGTTGGACATAGCCTTGGCTGACATGGTTTAGTGTGAGATGTCCCTGCCCATGGCAGGGGGGTTGGAACTGGATGATCTTAACTTCCTTTCCAACCCTAACTATTCTATGATTCTATGATTCTATAATATGAGTTGGTCAGGGCACGAAGTCTTCAGTGGTAGAAAGACATAATGGATTACCAAGTCTGTTTAGAATACTGCTTAGCAGTACTGCATTCTAACTTGTTTAGCCCTTAGCCCTGTGTCCCCAGCTGTCTTTCTGTCTGTTCTAGGCATTGGGTGACAGGCATCAGGGTCAAATGTTTCATAGCTTGCAGCAGCCCCTAAAATGCAGAAGGGAAATAAAAGCATGGATACCTACCACATCCCACAGTCTAATAGAGTCGCATCTTTGTGCTTCACTTCTAACACAGGATTTTTTGTTTGTTTCTTTTTTCCTCTCACTCTCTGCCTATCTCACATCTTCTGCGTTCTGTGAACAATCTGTGCTTGTGTAGGTGGCTGTTCATTATAGTGCACTGCCTGTTTGGCTTAACTATGCTTTTTCAGGAGGTACATATGCTTTGGCAAAAAATATAGTGCATATCATACACACTATATTGTCTGAAAGGAAGATCATGAACAGTGGCAAAAATTGAAAATGGGAAAGTAATAAATATCAAAGAAAGAGCAAAATTAATATCTGTGGGAGAAAACTTACAGTAAGCCTTGGAAATGCCCTTAATCTTCACTGTACATGTGAACTTAGTCCTACAGCCCTTTTATGTTCTTTGCTCTCCGGTACACAGTTTATGGCAGAGCATTCAAAAGAGTAGAAACTATTATAAAGGTCACAAGGAAAAATGAAGCTACTGTTGCTATTATCTGAATGTTATCCATCCAAACATCTACCAGCTACCATCCAAACCTGTTTATACTGCTATTCATTTGAGGATAAATACAGAGGAGCCACATCTAACTCTAGTAGAACACATCCAAAACACGATGATCTAATCTAATCTGTATCTAGTTCTGTCAAGGTGAATAGCAGCTTATTAAAACACAGGAAAAGATGACTATTGATCTGTTCCTTTGATAAACCTCTATATTAATTTTGAAAAAGTATCTACCTAAAGCTCAAGATCTTTATGGCTACCAAAACAACAACATTCATCTCTTCATCGTCCTTGGATAGATTAGCTGGTTTGTTGATGGTCCATGTCACAAGTACAGAACTGTCCCATCTGACGTCTGCAAACCTACGTGAGTTTGGATGGCATAAGTATGTATCTGGTGTCCTGACTTCATTTTTCGTATCAGATCAAGTCTGGATAGATGAGGATGAAATTCAGGTGCAGCATTGCATTAAAATGGTTACATAGCTTCTGAGACTGAGCTAGCATTGCATGCCGAGGCAGTATGTTTTCAGAGCTACTAAGCCCTCTCAGACTTTATTGTATGAGGATATGCTACGTACAGACAGAGGCATGTATTCTGTTTCTTTCTTTGTCAAGTTGTTTACTACCTGTCTTAATGAAGAGTTGATTGTAACTTAACTGTGCACTTACCCTAACGTTAAAATAAAAATAAAATTTCATTTACCATAATAACTTCAGCAATAGCTTCAGCCTTTTTAGAAATAATTTCCATGCCAAAGATTTTGCAATACTTGTACTGAAGAGATATCTGTATGTAGAGAGGAAGATGTCTAATCACTTGTCTTCAGCACTCTCCACACTGTCAAAAACTCTGATTCTCATCTGTCCAAATGCCCTGTAGACTTAGCATCTATTTTAGACATTTGTCTGGGGATGGAGCTAACTTCTTTTTAAGAATACCTCTCCACATTGGTTACACAGGGGCCCAACACGGTAAGTTGAATCTCAACAGAGTCCCAACTGAGATGGCTATGCACACTTCTGCACAATGGAAATAGCAAGTTCTTAACAGAAAATGATGCTAGAAAATCTGATTAATGCCTCATTTTGTCAATCACATTTTCTAAAACTACAGGCTTCAAAATACTACAGAACTGCTGACACTAATTTGTGAATTCAAAACCAGTTATATTTTGTGGTCCTGCACATTTCTATGTGAGGTGAAATCCTTGCCCTTCTGACATAAGTGGAAAATCAGTAAAGCTGCCATTGACTTAGCTAGGATGAGGATTTTGCTCGTTGTGGTCAAAGGATTTATGTTGCCTTGTTGGTCTGTTCTTGATGTTTCTTTGAACTGCATTTTTTCTCAGGGCATCTGATTCAGTAGGTAAGATTTATTCATTTCTCCACTGATCTTTTTATTTTATTTTACTACCACATATAAATTCTCTTGGAGTTTTAAACTGCCAGAGGAAGTAAAGAATAGTGGACAACTCCACAGAGATAATGGAGGAAATAATTTTGACCTTTCACTTCAGGTGTGAAATTATGTGGATCCGTAGTGGGAAATTTCTTGGGAACTAGAAAAGTTATCAATTTGTTTCTTGGCTTTTGAAAAAATGGCATCTGAGACTGTTCAGATGTTCATACACCCAAAAGTGTATGCAAGTAATTCAACAATTCACCAGAGAGCTTCAATTTAAGCTCTGTGTTCCAATATACAAACTATTTAATAGGCAAGAGGCATTTAACTGTACATATTAACTGTCTTGAACAGACCTGAAAATTGGAGTAGCTGATGAGCACCTGATCAAAGATGCTATGTGCTGTATATGCTTAGAAGCTTTTCTGTTAGAATAAAAAACATTAGAAATACTGTAGAGCTGAGCATGTGCTGACTTTATGTTGATTCTTGTTTTCCAAAGATTACTCTTTTTCTGAGATTAAACTCAAGTACATCCATTAATGACATCAAGTGAGTGATTAAAACTAAAATGGCATAGCAAATTGTTAATATTAGTGAAAAGTAGCATTTGTTTTATAACTGCTATAGTCCTGTGAGGATGTCCATGCCAGGGAAAATCACCAATCTATTATTCTGATTCTGAATGTGTTAAAGCTTCTTATTTTCCATTTTTGCCTTGGGCCAATTCTGCTTGTCTACAACCTGCTTAAAATTACTGTTTACAACATAATTATTTTTCCAGCAATTACCATATCTCCCCTTAGGTTTCTTTATTTATAGAGAAAAAATACGCTATGAACCTCTGCACTATTTAGACAAAATTATCCTCAGGTTTTGATTTATTTTAAAGATGAAAATGAACTAGGTGCTATTAATAGCTAGGGGTTTATCAACACCTTTTCTGTGTGTGTCACCTTGTAACCTTCCAGCTGTATTTGGACAATACCACAGCACAGTGTGGTCTAATTGTCCATTAACATCTATTAATTTACCTTTCTTTCTCAAAAAAAAGGCCCCCCACAACTTAGATGTGCATACACATAAACACCCCTGAGGTAATTTTATTTTGAATATCAAATATTTGAATCCTTTTTTGAGGATTGAAAATGCGTGAATGAACACCAAAATCTGGTTTGAGTGCTGTTTCTGACTCAGCAGCAGCACAAGATTGCTTTTGAAAATGCAATATCTATTATTATAAAATGCAATTATTATCTATAATGGACAATTTAAAAGCACTAATGTTTGATTTGAGGAGAAGTGGATACTAGCCTGGAAGCATCTGCCTTTCTTTCTGGATTTAAAATTATGCTGTACACCAAATATTCATTCCACCAGACTCATGCTCAGTAATTGAGCAGTCTGCCCCACTGTAGTAATTTTAAATGCTCTTAAATGTTGATGAATTCACCAGAAAATCTAGGACATTTCAAGAAACCCAAAGTACATTCTCTGGAGCGTGAGACATCGTACAAAATGAGTGACTGTGTAGTGAAATTTTGAATCTGTTGCGAATTACTGAAGTCAGAGGCATTGCTTTAAACTGTGGATCTGGCCTATGCGTGCTTTCTTTACAATGTAGTTAAGAATATACCAAAGAATGAAAATGTAACCATGAGAAGGAGTAGTAGTGAGTCTCTCATAACCTTGTAAACCCTTCGTAGAACAAAGCTATTAAAGTGCTGTTGTCAAGCTTTATCAGTTCCCCAAGTTTTACGTGCATGAATGTTTCTTATACTGGGGACAAAATACTGCTTGCTTTACAAATGCAAAACATGCTTCGTGATTCATTTCACATAAATAGTGAAAATTTCATCTGACTTTTTACAGAGAGATTGTACATGCCATCCTTATTTCCGTGAGAGCTATTCACCCGAATAGCCTGAATAATGTAAAGAGTGGGTTCGCAATTTATTCTCAATATTTATTCTTTATATCTCAATTTAATGTTTCAAATTAGATAAACATCAAGAGAATACAGTGACGCAGCCCTTATGAACAAACCTACAGGAACTAAACAGAGGTGTAGATGCATGTAATGTAGACAAGTAATTATAGTAAGTAGATGTTGCAGATTTTTATGGTAGAGATGAAAATGTTCAAACATATGGCTCTGGCCATATTATTTTACTTGGGTAGGTTGCGCTTCACTGTGTTTCCTTCCTCGCTTAGTCAGTATGAAAATGAAATTCTACTGAATTTAACAAGTTGCTGTTTGACCTGATGTTGATTTAAGCTTCCAGAAGCTTATATCAGCACAAGGTCACTGACAGGCAGACAGGGAATCTAAAAATGGTGCAGAAAAAGAGATTAGGCTTTACTTGGGTTCACATTATTTAAACAAACAGACAAGAATTTAGGGAAAATGAAATTGTCTTTCTCATCTGATAGGTCAGATCACTTTATTAAATGATACAATTTACATCTCTGGCATGCACTCTCAAAGTGTCCTTTCAGTGAGCAAAAAGTCTTTAGAAGTGAACAGCCTTTTGTAATGATAATACAGTCTTTTGCTACTAGGCAGAAATGCAATGTGAATAGATATTTAGTTGTGTTAAGGCAAAACAAATTGAAAACAAATAACAAACGAGCTGTGAACATCATGATCTAACATACCTGAAGAAACTAAATTTTCAGTTACATTGTGTATTCAAATACGGTGGATATTAACAGAGGCACCTCTGAGAGTGAACACAGAAACAGCATATTTTAAATACCAAGAGAATTTTTTCCTCACATTTACTGAGCAGAACTGTGCATTCAAACACAAACGTAAGAAATATTTGTGTTAATATATTCAGAAATCACTCGCAACAGTCACAACTATTTGATGGAAAGATGCTTTGCTAGTGGAGGAATGGAGTGATAAACAGAAAGTGAAAAATGCCATGTGGCTCGTCATAAAGCTCCATATGCATTAATACGCCATTTAGTAGTCTGGGCCTGCTGCTTTCACTGAAATCGGCACTTTGCCTCAGTCTGGTTTTAGCCTGATTTCCTTTGTAAACAAGGCTATATGGTCTGTCCGCATGCCTGTGTGTATGTCTGGCCTCCCATTAATAACTTTGAAAATGTTTATGTCTCATTTCTATGTGGCAGTGGAATAGATCTCAAAGACTTTGAGGTCTTTGCCCACAGGCTTCATAAAAATAGACAGCTGGGTGGAGGATGGATACACTAACCAGCATTGCTATGGAGGGGAGTGCTGCAGTGTGAACTTATTCATTATTAGGTAAGAGAGAATCCATATGGGAAAGATTGCTAGTAAATCCTCAGCAACAGGAAAAAAGTCCATAGTAGAACATGTTAAACACCCACAATTACCTATGATAAGATCAAACCCCATGAAATTCAATGTCTGTGATTTTCGTGTTCACAGAAATATTTGATGATGAATGCCTTCTTGTAAATAGAAGAAAATTCTAAGGCTACACGTTGTTTTTCTTGGCACATTGGCAGAAAAATCAGTGGTTCTATCTGAAACTTTCTGATTCTGCTGTTCTTAGGGGTTTATTGTGTATTAGGGTGTTAGAGCTTGATCATGTGTATATTTTTTGTATTGCTATGTGATCACAGCATTAAATGCTTTCTAATGTCATTTTGTATAATCATTTATTTGTAATATCAGAATTTAAAAATATTTTTGGCAATTTTGAAATGCATGTAGTTTAAAATTAAGCACACATTTCCTTCTGGTACATATGTGACCTTAGAATTCACAACATATGTTTCAATAAGAATTCAGAAGTTAGGTATCTGATTCTGAGACTTAAAATAAATCTATTGGGTGAAAGTATGCCTTACTTCAAATGCATTAATCTGGTTTCCTGTTTAGCAATGTAAAAGGCACAGTTCAAAACAGAAGCCTTTACTTGACCTGCATACAGGGAATCATTTTGTTATGGCAATGTGTACCACAGTTCAGCAAAATAAGTAACCATTATATAATTTTCAGAAAGTAGGCCTGCTGTGAAGTAAACAGGAACTACCATCTATTGAATAGTTAAGGCTTTGATGACTTTGAATTATGGCCTTCACTGAATTTCACTTGGAATTATAATTTCACAGAAATTAAGTGAAAATTTGGCATGTATTTCCAGGGAGATTGGCCTGGATCTGAAGAGAAGCCATTAAAGATTGACGGGACTACCACAGTCCCATTGGTTTCCATGGGAGTATTCCCAGTCATGATAAAAGGGGACTTTATGGGACTTGGCAAAGAAAACTCTATTATCGTCTGTGTGGCAGGAAAATTTATTCTGATTATACGCATATGTGCGAAGCTCATTTTCAGGCATATCGTGTCAGCCTTGTTAATGCAATTTTTCTACATCACCTTTTCTTTGCAAATTCATATTTTGTGAAATAAACTTGTAAGGTGCTATAGCAATGTGATCCTATTTTCAAAGTTTACAGCTCCCACACCTTCATTTCTTGCTTGGTCAAAAGGATCAGTTGATTTCAGGGAGACTTCTGTTTGACCAGAGAATTTCTGCCAATAGCAACTCACTAAGTGAATATTTTTCATGTAATTATTTGGTTTTATGGGAAGTTCCAGGTCAACTGAATTTGGTTTTAATTTTCCTTTTTTCCACTATGCCAATTGTATTTTATAATATATTTGCTCTAATGAAAAAATCTGTGCAGATGGGAAGTTTTTGTACTATGTTCTTTCTTACTGCATATGTGCTTCAGTTCATTCTAATCTAATCACTCATAGGTGGCAACCTTACTGAAGCTAAGGGTAGCTAACAGTGCTTTTGCAGTAATTTTAGATGACTGCTTGACAGATCCTTGAAGAATGCCCCCCAAAATGAGGAGGATGCAGAGCATTTTGTAAAACTTGGGGCTTTCATTTAGTACTTTAACAACATCTAAACTACCCAATAAGCTTGGCCTACATGTATTTTCAGCCACATATTTCTACTGTTTAAATAAGCTCAAGTGCAAGATACCTATCACCAGCAAAAATTATTTACTGTCTCTTCAGATGCATCAAGACAGTTGAATTGTAACCAACTGTCCAAATATTTGCTACTCATACTAGACACATACTATTTAAGGCATGTCATTAACCCTCTTTCACATACTAATTTCTATTTAGAACAGGTATTGTTCTTGATAAGCAACACCTGATCTGTTTTCCAAACTGAGAATACAAATCGAAAGCTTTCTAAACATTGAGCTACCTAGGTACTAAGAATAACAGCTCAGCCAGTTGGATTACCAGACACTGTAGCAGTAACTGTTGAGCAAATAGTGCATTTCACAGAGAAAGGCTGTTCAGCCTCTGACTTGTTAGTTTATTACAAAGTTAACTTGCAATCCAGTTTAAGTACACTCTGAATACTGTCCTCATCCTTTTTGTTATTCAAGTATCATGGTGCTGATCTCTATTAATAACACCTTGCTTCCTGTTTGGTTTGGAATATTTGATTAATTGCAATTAGTCCTCGAAACTTCCTCAAAACTATCTTGAAATCCATCTGAAATGGGTGACTGCTCAAGAGTGCATGCATCTACATGTTGTAAGGATTCAGGTACCATGACCACAGATGTATTTCAACTGTTGTCACGGTAAAAATATTCAGTGGTTTACTTTCTTAGCTCATTTTAAAAATGCAGTAAAGAAAACATAAGGCAAATAAGCCAGTGCTTCCAAATATTCCACTTCCACTGGAACTTTCCCAAGTCTGGTTATGGCTGGTACCTTGGAACTCTAATGTCAAACATACCCAGAAAACCTGTGAGATCCTATAAAATACTTCTTGCCTTAAAAATGCCCTAATTTTACTTACCCCCACCATACACACACACTAACTTTACTGCAAGCACTTGTACTGTCTCCATCTACATCCTTTCTAGATCTGTGTATCAAGTACATTGGTTGCCCTGCTTCCATCCTACCCCTCACCCCAAGAAATGTGTATTTTTGCCTTTTGAAGAATAGAAAAGTGTTAGGTTAGGTGTAAAACTGAGTCTATTGTAGGGCCCCATGGTCATGTGAAAACTCTGCTCCATTCAGTTTTGCCTCCCCATTTCTAAAGTTCACAGATTGTCAGGCCAGCAAGAAACTCCTTCTCCAACTCAAATCTAAGGCTTGTAAAGCTGGAGGAAAGGAAAATATGCCAGGCCCTTCCACTGCTCATGTTGGACGCCTCCATCCCCTTGGCTGTGGATTGTAGTTTGAATCAGCTGTTGACAAGCAATAGTCAGACCTGGAATCCATGGTTATTATATCAGGATCTGTTCTGGACTGTTGATTGCAGTAAGCATACTGCAGGTGAGAGCCAGCCTGCGTGATCACACTTGGGGTGGATAGGGAGCTTCTGGGAGGTGATAAAATACTCGATTGCTTCCCTCCCAGTAAGGCTACACTACCACTTGTGGCTGAAGGCTCATAAGAAACCTTTTGTTTCCATTCATCTGGTTGCTCAGGAAGTATTTTCCTGCGAGCAGCTGATACTACATTAGCAGCAATGGATTCCTGCATATTTTGAGGCCCAAAAGCTTCATCCACTAGGCCAAGAGGGGATCTTGATGCTGCTTCCCAGGGAGTCAGTCTCTTGCCAGTCATGTCAGCTGCTGTGTCTGTCTTGCTGAAGTAATCAGGGGCAGGTTGAAATGTAAGCGGAGAAGTAGGAGACATTGCTCGAGAAATGAATGAAGAAGGTCTCCCAGGAAGTGATAATGAGCGTCCACTGCTTCTTTCCTAGGAAAACAAAATATTAAATATAGTTACATTTATTAAAAAAAAAAAAAAAAGGAAGATCCTTCACTTCCAAACTGGAACAACAGACTCAGGCACAGCTACAGGTTGGGTGGAGAAAGAAGCAGCCCTGCGGAGAAGAACTTGCTAGTGTTGATTGATGAGAAACTTAACATGAGCCGACAGTGTGCTTGCAGCCCAGAAGGCCGACTGTATCGTGGGCTGCATCAAAAGGAGTGTGACCAGCAGGTCAAAGGAGGTGATCCTGCCCCTCTACTCTGCTCTCATGAGAGCTTACTTGGAGTATTGTGTACAGTTCTGGTGTCCTCAACATAAAAAGGACATGGAACTGTGGACAAATCCAGAGGAGGGCCACGAGGATGATCAGGGGACTGGAGCACCTCCTATATGAGGCAGAAAAAAGTTGGGGCTGTTTAGCCTGGAGAAGAGAAGGCTGCATGGAGACCTCCTAGCAGCCTTCCAGTATCTGAAGGGGGTCTACAAGGATGCTGGGGAGGGACTCTTCATGAGGGACTGTAGTGATAGGACAAGGGATAACGGGTTCAAACTTAAACAGGGGAAGTTCAGGTTAGATATAAGGAAGACGCTCTTTGCTATGAGGGTGGTGAGGCACTGAAATGGGCTGCCCAAGGATGTTGGGAATGCTCCATTCCTGACAGCGTTCAAGGCGAGGTTGGACAGAGCCTTGGCTGACATGGTCTAGTGTGAGGTGTTCCCGCCCATGGCAGGGGAGTTGGAACCAGATGATCTTAAGGTCCTTTCCAACCCTAACTATTCTATGATTCTATGATTCTATGAAAGCAAGTCATCTTGGCGATACTTTTGTATGTTTATGGACACTTTTTAATACTTTTTTTAAGTTGAAAAAGAGGGGTATTAAAAAAGGAGGCAGAGAAAGCAACAGGAGCAAAGACAGAGCAAATTGAATTTTGGAGGAAAGTAGATAGAACAAATACAGGCTTTTACTGAAAAGGTACAATTATATGAGCAACTGTACATTAACTAGTGTGCCTTGTTCTGAAAAGGCCATTCTTAATGATGAAAAAGTCGTGTTGTGACAATTCTCTGTGTGTTTGCAAGATTCTCTCTAATATGCAGGCACAGCCTAGTTTATTTGATAACAGGCTCTGTCTAGGTCATCTGTCTGAGAGGATACTTCTGTCAGTCTTCTTTTAAGAGAGGCATTCCTTACTCTGAAATTATTAGACTTAACATAGTTTTCACTTTTCAGGGCACAAAAAACCACAACAAATTAAAGATATTAACACAATCATTCACGTAATACCCTTACATCATGCTATTTAACCTGGCTTCTTTCAAAGGCTGTGCCCTCAAAATTTCAGAACATTCTGACCCATTTATAGGAGCAATCCATTCATATTTGACAAATCCTAATCTGCTTAGTGATACAGCACTTTGAAACAGAAACTGCGGTAATGAGAAGGTTCTGCTGCCATTGTCCCTTGGCAGCATATGAAACAAGTACAACATTTTCCCCAAGCCAGATGTTCTTTGTGTTCCACTGGCAAATTACATTGTTCTTCCTGAGTAGTTTCTATGCATGTGGCTCCTAAACTCATTGATTTACGCCCATTGATCCATGTCCTGAGGTTTAAATGCCTTTAATTCTGAAAGCCAGTGTGAAATTCCAGGCTCTTTTGCCAGAGGCTTTGATAAAATTTCATTCAAACAACATTGGCCTGTGTTACTTTTCCTACTGAGTTTCCAAACTTAAAATACTGTGGACATGATCTAGATAAAAGTTGATAGGTATCTGATCATAGAAGCTATAGCTTGTCAAGCAAAGATTCACATAGAAATGTCATGTTTTATAGGCTTTTCTGTCACAGGATCTTGACACTTTTAAGGAACTTAAAAGGCTACTGCTTCACACAGGCTTTTAAATCATGTTTTCATATCAGCCTTGCATATGAGAGATGGAAACTGAGAAAGGGGCTACTGATTTCATTATTTGCAGTCAGTTTGTTGGTGCTCAGTCTGAATCTCTTAGAAAAGATGTGACACACAGAGGTTATGTAATGAAACAAATTTCACAACTAGTGCTGTACAGCAGAACTGTGAACCGCTCTTCCCAGTTTGCAGTTCTGGAGAGGAAAATCCCCACTGTTATTAATCCTACCCCCACATACTTATGGCAAGTTTTCACGAGATTCTGCTTTTATGCAGAAAACACCACAAAACAAAACAACCCTTCATTTTGGGCAGCTTTGCTCAGTTATTTTTTAAGAATCCTCACTTAAACCTTGAGATGATCAAACTTCAAAATGTGGCTGATCAGATCATCACATGTAGGCAGATCCCAACTGAGTACTCTAAGATAGCATAAAAGCAAGCATATGAATAATATGTAACTGTATCATATAAAATATATATTAAAAAGCATATAAAAAGAATTGTCCATTTGGAAGGTAACTGAATAAAAAAAAATACATATACTGTCAAGAATGGATTAAAGTTTCCCTGTACCTAATTCAGTTCACCTAATGAAAGTGATCTCTTTTTCTTACCTGCAAAATAAGAGTCCAGGTAATAGATCATGCTTAGGGCCAAGAAGTGGCACACCCAGATAGGCCAGTCAAGAATAATTCTCCTCTAACGTATTACGATTTCTTTCTTCACTGAATCTACAGAAAAGAGCTTATTCAGCAAGCCTGCTTAGTGCATTTTGTTTAAATTATTGGCAGGAAAACAATTTATAAGGTGCAAAACCAAAAGAATGGAAAATTAGATACAGTTTCTATTAGAAATTAATCTGATAACCTCAACCATGAAACTAAGAAGATACGATTGTATAGAGGGATGAGAAAGTTGATCAAACACATCCACCTTCTAGTCTACATGTGTTAAGTGATCTTAGGAGGGTTCTAGAGCATTGTCTATGCTGAGCAGACAGAAAATTTCCCCTTTATTTAGTAGAAATTCCATTTCCAAGCCCTGGAAGTACTTCTTAAGAATTCCAGAGATGCAGAGGGAAATGATACTGTTGAAGGAAGGAATAGCTGACTTTTCAAAACAATTAGATGAAGATACTGTTTAGACTGTCATGTTTAGAGAAGAACTCCAGAGTTCATAAAGTCACAGCAGTATTTTTTGGGCCTAAGCATACCTAATAAAGCAGGAGTTAATTTTCTCTGACTGAGTTTAATCAGGGAATGGTAAGTTATCAAGTGTATTTCACTATTTGTCTAACAAAATGGGCTGTTCTACTGTGTTATGAAGATGCAAGTTTAACTTGTAAAAGCAGAAATAGTGTAGACAAAATTAAAGGTGTGATTATGACAAGTCCTACATTTTTTCGAAACAGGTGGTAGATCAGATTCAACAGAAAATCAAGATTGTCAATGGAAAATGAAACTATATTCTATGATGATGAAAACTATTCTATATGTAGCTCTGTCATCATACAAGGCAAAGAAAGGGATCTGGCAGAAGAGAGCTAAAATCACCTCATAAAAAGCCAAAACAACTCTGTATGAATCAAACAATACAGTATCCAGTTACTAGCACAGGGTTTTGAAAAACAGATTTGGGGATGAGCTTTTTACTGGCTTGAGAATCCCCTATGTCCTTCATGTGGAAGACACAATGAACAAGTGTTTGCAATTCAAATCATACCTATCCATGGCACGTGTAAGGTCACGCAAACCATAAATTCAGCCTGTAAGGGTTGTTGTAGAAAAAGCAGAATCTCAAATACTGGTAATCTGGAGAATTTTGTTATGTCTATGGAATTGGTCCTTATAAAAACCATCAAACAGCCAAATCCTGTGAGATGCCTTGGATATGAGCGAGTTGAGTCTCATAGGCAAATGAAAATATTTTCTCTGTTTTGGTGTGAAATTCTGCTCGGTTTATTCGCTTTTGTGCAGTATGGGTCTGTATTTGGCTAGAATGTTAGGCCTTGCAAGAAGATACACAGGCAGCAAACTGGAACATCAGTATTGCCGCGGGAATGATTTTGGTTATACTAATATTCCTGGTACTCATTTGTTTGTTTGTTTTTCTAACTTTAGTCAGGGTCTTACGGATAAAATGACTCGGTAAGAATCCAAATAGTCCGTAGTGTCTCGTGAGGTGAAGAATGTTTCCTTAGGTAAGGATGGCTTTCCTTGTTTCTGAATAGGATTACCCAGTGATCACTCTATTAGGATGAAGACATCTGTGACTGATAGCTTTTTTCCAATGGAATTTGATTTATAGTCTTCCAGGTAACCTGCAGCCGGTGTAACAATTTAACAGGCCAGTAAGAGATTGTGCCAATTTATCTGGGGGGATAAAAAAAAAGAAACTTCCATAAAATTTGATAAACAGTCACCTTTTCTTGTATTTTTTCAACTTGCATATTCCTGGACGTTTCTACATTTCGTCTTAATAGCCATCATCTGAATCACTCCCTTCTGACAGAAAAACAGTCCAGGTCTTCCTAAGAATGACCCAGTGGACTGCTTTGGTTGGGTGGTATGATGTTAGGAGACTAGATATATTGGGTACAACAAACGCATTCAGTAAGATCTGTATTGCTGAAGATAATCTGCAATTCCTTACATCTGGAAGCATGAGTTTGCTAAAATACAAGTGTATAGTAATGCAGAAACTGAGAGAAGATTAATATTGCCTTTTTTTTTCTTTGCAGTTAATTTATTTTTGGTAGTTGTGTTCCTAGACTGGAAGTCTAAGTCTGAATATTTCTAAATTCAAGTCAGGTCCGTATTTGATATTCATATACAGATTTCTGTCACTATTTTGGTGTTCCCCCCCTTCAAACTAACAAACAAATTAAGGCAACATCTAGTCACTACAATTCATCATTCGCTTACTGGGCAGCAGCTGCCCGACATAGTGGTGCTTTCTGTTATTTTCCCTTCATATTTAATTCTTGGAGATACATCTTTCGACAAGCATGTACTAAAAAGAAGGTACAAACCCCACATCATATGGGAAATAAGAAATGCAAATGGTTAATGAGTATTTTACAAGGAGATCAGAAAAAGAGGGGCAGAGATCTTCCATTTCTTCCCAGAAATCAAGAGAAGGAAAAGAAGAGTGATCTGCTACCAGAGTTAGGACATTACCACAAATTGTGTTATGGTAATCTTGTTGTAAAGCATTGATTATAATACCGTACCAGCACTCAAAGTTTTATGTTGCAAAACAAACGAGCCCCACATAGAGTGATTTATTTGTTCTTTTCCGTTGCCTCATAAGAATGTGTTCAGAGAGAAGGAACTTCTCTACAATAGTTATTGAAGGGAAAGCGATTCTCAGATGTCAAGAAGAGGAAAGGCAGTTAAGAGCTGCCTTGTTTAGGTTAACATTGATTTTAAAAATGTGAACTATTTATAAAGCAGTTAGTGAAGAAAACATTTATTGTACCACAGGCGTTTATAAGATGTGTATTAGTAAAAGCAAAAACAAGTATAATATTACTTCCAAAAGAAACTGGTTTGATATATACGTAAATGAATATAAACAGTACTTATAAAAGGTTTATGCAAATATAGATCTATTTAATGTAAATAGGAGTGTAAATGTATACCTTTTTTTTCCAATAGTATCTATTCAATAGCCCAGAAAAATTGGTTCTTTGGAACTTACTGCTATGTCAAATTTTGTGATGCAACTTGAAAAGCTTTGAAAAGCTGAGAGACAAAAAGACCAATACTGAATTTCATTAAATAGTGCAAATTTTAAAGGCATGAGTCGGAAAGCTATTTTTCATCTTAGAGACCAAATGGGAATGCAAAATACTACTTAGTGAAATGATTTCACAGTAACTGTTTCTGTCTCAGGTGGCGAGTCTCCATAGTAAGTGAAAACTGCTCATATGTTTTCAGGCTGAAACTGCCTTTTCAGCAGTTAGAGAGGCACGTATTACATTTTGGAAAACAAGCAGGAGTTCTGTCTTCAAAAGGAGGTTGGACTCTTAGTAGCCCGGTGAAACTCTCTGCAAACGTACGCTCTCACCTGATTAAGTTGCTTGAAAGAAAGTGACCTAGGTGTCTAAGTCATTAAGGCAGTTTTATTTTTGTCCTTTCATTATAGTCCTGGTTCTTAATCCCATATCAAAACATGTTCAAATCTGAGTTAACGTTAGCACCTGACTAATGTTTACACAAAAAGAGGACAAAGAAGGAGGAAGTAGATAAAACAATTGTAATGTCTCAAAAAATGACTGTTTTTTTTTAAAAAGCCCCGAGTGATGCACTTTTGCTTTCTATGGGGTTGTGATGGCTACTGCGGTTAGAGACCAAACCACTGAGAAAATGGTGGGGCAAAATCTGAAAGACTTGATTTTTATGCCTTTAAATTCTATCGTTCTTTCAATTTTTTAAACAAAACCCAAGCACTTCAGGTTTTTCAACTGAACTGTTTATAGACAGGAGACATAATGTTTATTTTATTACAGCTTTTTTCATCCCAACCCATTCGCAGTTTAAACTTTATGTAATGAAAAATAATTTCTCTCTGGAAGGCTGCCAGCTCTGGGGTAAATGTGGCAGCTATTGCACAATATGAATTTAAAAAAAAGAAATAAAATGGAAAAGTCATATTTATTTGAAGCTCTGGAAATAATCTCTAACAGGCTAAAATTGGAATGCAGCGTTTTGGTTAGTAATGGCTGGGGAGGCAGGGATTTTACCTGTCTAACAGCTAAAGCCATGTCAGGGGCTGTACTGAGCCTAGAAATAAATTAAAATCACATAGCTCATGTCTGATCCTAGCTTCCTCAACGCTGCCTTTTCAGCGCTTGCTTTCAAGAATTTATGGGGAATTTCAGAACTGGAACCTAGGTTATTCTAAGTTTAGATTGTTTGTAACTGCGGTATTATTTCAGGTAAGAATAATTGTGATATCATTGTTGGTATACAAACTAATGAAATGGCTGCTGTCAAACATCCTACATAGGCTTTGTGACAAATTCTGCTTCTCACAGTAAAGTCCTTTTTGATTGTCAAGTAATGGTAGAAAAGTAAGATAAGTAGATAAGTAAGATAAGTAGATAAGTAAGTAGAATTAGGCTTTTACTACTGCAGAATGCCTAATAGTGCTGCTAACCTGTATTAAATTAGTTACTCAGCGAGCTCAGTTTGCACCTGTGTAAATGAGAGAAAATTAGTGCTTTCTATTATCATTTATCCATATTTGATTATCAAAATACAATACAGTTATGTCTATAAAAAGAGAACAGATGAAACTTTTTTCGCCTCTTAGCTTTTCTTGAATAGCCTTAAAGCATCTTAGCTTTCCTTGGAATAGACAGTTCATTTCTTGTAACAAGAATATCTGCTGCCACCTTCTGGACCTGAATATTACACAGCTTGGAGGAAGGCTTTAGAAGATGAAGCCTTGTGAATGAACATTTGAAAAACAAAGGCAAAGTTGTTCCTGGTTTCTGACCTTGCTGTTTTGTATGAACAATGAAAGGCTTTCAAGTTGTTATAAAGTCTAATGATAATTTTTTCTAGAATCAAATAAAATAAATATATATGATATTGTAATACTTGAAGATGGTGGCACTGTTGCTTCTTAACGTATCCATACTAAAAGATAAATTATCCAGTTCTTTACGATTTTCTTCTGAGGTCTTTCAAGTTGAAATTTTATGGTGCAGTTATTTGATTTTTTTTCTTACTTATGTCATCCAAAATAATTCAACATTTCAGATGCATTTCAATCAGATGAACCTATATAGTTCAGCCATTTCAAAGAGAGAGAGTAGGGAAAAATACATGCCAGTGACAAAAAATTATAGCATCTTTTCCCGTGAAAAGTGGTACCACTACGTGCCTTAGAACTAATTTTAAACTGATCTTTCTGTCTGACATGTCTCATATTTCCATGCAGACTTTCCTTTGTATATTCAAGCTAAGAGCCTTATATAGGCTCAGTGGGAGCACCCTGTGTTTTACACCTAGCTCCTGAGAATTCTATTATATATATATTATATATATGTTTTTTATATATATATATACACATAACAGTTATATATATGTTATATATATATGTATAATCCTGAGAATACTCCTTTAGAACTTGATCTTTGGACACCACACAGTAGAACGAAGAGGCTCCCTTTGTGATTATACTACCATATAAGTTTGCGAAGGTTTCAGGTGGACTGAAATTAAAACCAGTTAGGAATAGAGTTTTTTCTTTGAAAACTGCAGAGAGTAACAGGAGACTGGATTAGCACACTTACTGAAGTCTTTGCCAGCCTTACTCAAGGAAGCCAGTGTTAAAACCATGGAAATAGTATCATGTGGTTTGTCTTAGCTTGCAAAGGAAGAGTCCTTCTGTAGAGGTCCTTCAGTCACTGCATTTCACTGAGCTTCATTATTTTTCCTGCTTTTTAAATCATTTGGTAAAAAATCAAAAGTGCTTCCTGTAGTAAGCAGCCAACCTGAAAAACACTCGCCAGGCATAGCTCCCCAGTGATTCCAGCTCCTCCCTCAGGTAATCACATGCAAAGGTGATGTTTACTATAAAGTAAGAACAGCTGTTGTCATGGTACTGTGAACTTGTGACGGTGGCACCAGCTGTGCTATATGAAATTACTAGGCTCCTGTATTTTCCCAGGAAACCTACCAGCAAGTAAGTAATTCAGAGCTTCTGAATCTACAGGTTTTTGAGGATCTTGTCAAGTTTCTTCTTTGTATAACATTTCTATTTCAAGCTGAGTACAGTCATTACCAAAGAACATTATGCCAAGCTGTGTAACTAAGATCTGCGCTTGCCATGCTGCACTGCCAAAGCGATCAGTGGCATCCTGGGTGTGTGACTTCAGGCAAAGGAAGATGTATCAAGTTTTCTTAAAAAGGCAAGACTGGAAGAGTGGATCTTTTCAGAACTGACCTTTTTTATTCTTTTTTTTTATCCCTAAAGCTATAAAATGTGGAAAAGGATCTTGGTAAAAGAGAGGAGAAAGACTTTGTGAATAATTAGTTGCAAAGAGTGCTGTCGCTTCACTGGTATTTCCCTACCTCATAGTGAATTCCCCAGAGGGAGGCTGGAGCTACAGAGCATGACGGCAAGGCTGGTCCTTTGTTGGGGTATTGTCCTGAATACTTGATAAGCAGTGCTCCTCCCAGATCACATCAGCCACTGTCAAATTCGCTTCATAATTGCTTATAACCTTTTATCAGTTTACCTTAGCACTTTCTAGAACTCTTACGTACAGGAGTATCTAAAACAATATGTTTGTCGATCCATTACCTCTCAGAGCAACGGTCTGTTGGTAGGACCTGCTTCTTTTTAAAGCTCACTTTTTAATTTTTGCTGGGTATTAGCACTTTGGTTCTTTCACAGTATCTCTTTGTAAATAGTAGTGGAAAAAAAAATCATGCCCAGTGATGTGAGCGCTCTGTCATCCAAGAATAATCCAGAAAACTTCAACAAAAGGCTGGAAAGAGTTAGCCTTCTCTGTGCAGAATAATTAAACCCTTTCTTTTCTTTCACCTTGAGTATTTCATGATCCTCTGTTAATGAGGAATATGATTATCCTGTGCAGTCTCTGATGTTTTTCTGGGTTTTCCTCCCCAGTTCTTGGCTCCCTCTAATCATAGTGGTTTTTTCTGTCATAATTGCTGCTCTGCCACTTAGCCCTAATTTTGCTACCTGAACCAAACACCAGCTCCTCACTTTCTAAGATTTGGAGCCCGCTGATACCTCAGATATCTTAGTATTTCTTTACTACAAATACATACAGATTTGTTTGAATTCTGAACATTCATTCTAGTGTGAATAATGACAGCACTCTGCCAAAAAGATAATAAATTCATTGCCGCGTGATTGCTGTGGTGACAGCAAAATGAGTCACTACAGTTTTAGGGCTGATTTTGTGTCTTGACTCTTGAATATCTCAAATAAAGTAAAATTAAGCATACAAAAATAAATAAAATAGAAGTAGATATATACAATTAGGATCAGTGCAAGAATACTTCAGACAAAACTGAACTGAAACCTCCTCTTAGTGGCTGGTCTCAAAATGGCATTGTCTTGACCTCAAATTAATTGTCAATGAATTCTCACAAAAGAAGTGGGCATTCCCTGCTGCCAGTCTCCATATGAGTGTATTATGAAGTCCCATGCCATTAACCAGGTACTTTTGGAACCAAGCAGCTTATTGTCACTGGATATGGTCACATACCTTAGGGCACAGGCAAAATTGTTTCTTCCATAAGAGAGCAAAGAGCCAATGAATGAGGTTTACTTGTACGAGATGGAAATATTTACTCAATAAATGTTCCTACAGAAAATAATAATCATTGAAATATCTTTCTAATTGTTGCATAATATGTAATCTTTTGCTGAGCAGAAGCATAGTGAGAGTGGGTACCCTAGAAAATTGGGGAAGTTAAGCAGTTCTCCGTTCAAGAACTAGATTTTGTATTTCATTTTAGCAATAGAAATTTTAGCATTTTTGTCTAATAACTACTCATCTCCAAAACAAAACTTTTAAATGGAGTTTTATAACAAGAGGTTTATAACTGAGTCAGAAATTAAAAGTATATAAACTGTTGACTGAGATAGAGTTTTCATGAAAACAGCTATCTCGACTGTGAGACCCAAACTGGTACAGTATAATACATCTGGCATGTGCTATAACTAAATGTGTTATAACCGACATAAACCATTTAAATGCCTCTTTTAATGTGAACATACTATAAGTATTGTTACAATGGGTGGGCTAAAATCACTGTTAAATATGCTTACATAGTGATCATAACAACGGGATCTTGGTAACCTTGTCATATTACGTAAAATAATTCAAATAGCTTTTTCAGAATACCATTTACTAAAGCTCACTGCCTTTTCAAAGTGAAATTTCAGGTGGCTCCTCTCTACACAAACCATTCGTTTTCTTGACTTTTCAACTATGCTTGACACCATGGTTCGGTTTTAATTTGAACCTGTGAAAACAAGCAGCTCATCTTTCCTCTAAGTGTCTGCTTCACAAGAGGCTGCATTTTGGATAAAACTGTTGCTTTAAGTAGGCTAGTTTTCTGAAGTTTTACTGAGAATTACACACTTACCTGATCAGTCAAAGGAGTCTTGAAGCCAACTTGGACCCAAGCAGCATGTGTGTAGAAGGATGTGTATATATGAAATTGAATTCAGAGTTGGACTTTGGGATTTTCAAAAGATCTTAGCTGAGATACGAGGACTAGGGTCACTGTGGCTTTTGCTTTTAACTCTTACTGGTGCTTAAAAAAACCTTTCTGTCATTGCTATAGTTCGTATGAAATACTTGTATTTAAATAGCAGCAAAAACTACAAATGTGATCAAAATACAAATTTTCAGCATAGATACACTTTCTTTTCTTTTGGAGAAAGTAAAAGGAAGACAGGCTAGTAGCTATATTTTATACTGCTATTACAGAAGCTGACTTCTTTCTTATTGCTGTAAACGTGTGTGATTTAGTAGACTTTCTAAGTGAACTTTAGGTTGTGCTGAAAATTAATGAAATAGCAAAATTATTTTAAAGATGACAACTATGCATTTCTGTCTCTCTGGTGAATTTAGTTCTAGATAGATGACTTGGGAAACAGAAAGTTTCTGTTTCAGTCCACAGCTCTCATCTAACTCCTGTTACTTGACTTCTGTCTTTCTGGACAGCTGATTTCCTTTGCGTGAGAATATGTATCAGCTTTACCTCTTGTTTCTTCTGCTGGTAATTAGAATAATAACACTTATTATTTCTCACTTGAAAAGTGATATGCCATATACGCATATATATGCTAGAAGTTAGATTTCCCTAATCCCCACCTTTCACACAGGATACTCCGTCTCTGGTGATGAATTCCAGAAATTGCTGACTTGAGGCTAATAGGAACTGGTGGCCATGTTATGTGAGCTGCTGTGTCTTGTTAATAGCCACATGCATCAGCATCAACACTTGTGGTGGAAGTACAAAACTGCTAAAATTTTCCTCATTGAGGAAATATTCTTGTGGTGGTAGGTTGAACGAGTACAGAAGTGTGATTATAATTTAAAGATGTATTTTACAGGAGTAGACTGTGAGTAAAACCATGTAAGGCAATATGAGGCTGACCTGGATGACTGTGTATCTCTCTAGCAACATGACCTATCTTTGGTGGGTATCTTTATTCCAAGTAGATACTAATATCTTAAACTTCTACCTAAAATGGTGTATGCAAGTTCAGATATCTTTTACTGAGGAGAAGAAAGGAGTAAAGAAAGGGAAGGGGAAAGGGAAATGTAAAGGGAAAGGGAGGGAAGAGATTTCATATTAAGAGGACAGCATAGAAGATAGATTTCCCATACTGTCAGCCTGTACATGAAACAAAAAATAGCAACCAAACCAAAGAAAATAAAGCCAAACAGGCAGAGAGGAAAAGGACAAGTTTAATGATAGAAGAAAAATACAGATACTGACAGTGGAAAAGGGATAGAAGGGAGATCTCCAAAGGATTAAAATTTTGCTTTCTGTTTCCAGGTAAATGCAGTGTAATACTTTCTTGGGGTTTCCAAAGTATTTTTTCCTCAAAAAATTTCCTGTATTTCTCTTGAATTTTAAGAGGGAGATGGATCAGTTGGTCATTTTCTAATGCAATCAGTATCCCAATCCAAAATATAAAGGGGAGAGTAGGTTTTTGGAGGTCCAAAATTGAAAGGAGTGATTTTTATTGGCTTGATTAGACTTTGATTCCAGCCTGTTTTCTGCATGTACAACCAAATGCTTCTCAACTTCAGACTGCAGTTTGAGTTACCATCGTGGACTAAAGTAAGGAGATACTGTTCATACTGGGGAATGTTTTCTTCATCAAGATAGTTCTACTAAAACCTTGTGATATAGAACATCCACAATCTGGTCTGTAGCTACCTTAATTGTCATTAAACAAATATACCAACAGGTTCTGCCACCTTTATTCACAAAATGGTGCTTTAAAATCTTTAGAATCACACTTGGGATGAATTTTGATACCCTTAGTTGTGTGAAACAAAATCTTGTTTCAGACGTAGCACCGCTGATGGTAACAGGAATACTTACTGGAAAAACATGCTAAACTATTCAAATACAGCTCCTTGATTTCAGCAAGGCTGTTTACTCACTACAGTATTACACAGTAGGTTTTAAGACCACCAACTTAATAATTTTCTACAGTAGCAGTATTTCAATCCTTAGTCCCCAGTATGACAAGTAATAGGTGAAAGTATAAGACCAGAGTAAAAAGATTTAAAGTGTGAAGAAGTACTGTAAAGCTTCAAGTGAAAATAATAAAATGTGTATGAGAGGACACATGATCATAGTTCTGATTTACAGTTAAGTGCTAATTTCTATGGCATATACTACTCTGGTTGCAAGAATCAGTACCCTTGAGTATATGTATTCCTTCAGTTCTCAGTCACTTTGCTTTCACAAGAAGCTATTGCATTACATTGCAGCTAGAAATTCCAGCTCGCCTGTCTGACTGTTCAGTAATTTTGATTTTCTGGCTTTATCTTACCTGCTGGATTGAAGGCAAACTTTGGCTAAAAACATGCCTGCACTTGGGATGTCAGATTTCCCCAAAATGGGAAATCTTTAACTATTTCTCTAGCAGACATTTCACCTCTTTTAGTCCTCAGAACACTCCACCATCGCATGTAACACATTCTCTGTGAAACGACAGAGGCAGTTCACAATTTTGGATCACAGCTGGTCCGTGTGGCTTGAAAACTAAGCCCCTGGTGGACCATCAGATTCCTGTGGAAGGACCTTCGAGCCAAGACAGATTCTGACTTAATTCAGCGGTGCTCTGTGCAGGTCAAAGGCCTATCCAGTTGTATTCCATTACTGATCAGTCAGAGTCTAACACTGTATCTATTTTATGCTATGTTAGTAATATGTGTTACTATTAATATTATTTAATAAGGCACTTCTTTAAAAATAAAAAAGTCCTCAAATCCCTAGGTCATTAGAACACAGTTGGGGAGGGGAGGCAGAAAGACAGAAAGAAAGCTCTTCTCTATTAATTTGACATACCAGGAATATTGTGTACTGTTATTTCTGATGTAAGAGTCCTAAAGCAAAAACCTAGTGTCCTGCTTACTTAGTACAATGGTATCTGTTCATTTCAGGATGTTCTGTGTATAAAGCATCTGATAATATGCATAAAAGTGCAAAAATTTGTATCTATTTTAATTCCTTAAAAAATTTCAAATATTTTGGACCCAGATTTAAGGTGATATATCTGACATTATTAAGGAAGCTAAGGAATACTATTGGCATTGTTTGTGTGCCAGGTTAATGCTGCAAACAATTGATTGCAAGCAAAACGGACACTAAGTTTCAGCTATAAGGGCTACTCTTCAATAATGGATGGCTTCCACACCTGTGCAGTGACACCAGCTTTCTTTGCTGAAAATTTTGGCCTCGGAGCAGTAAACAAAGAGGATGTGGTGCTTTCTGGCTTAGAAAATGCAGAGTAGCTCGTAGGTGCATATGATTCATTTACTGGGTTAGGGGCATCTGACTGGAACAAAGGCTGTGAAACGTAGGCTGGCACGGAGTACACTGAAGATGCCCGAGCATTAGTAGGAGAGCCAGCACTAGGTGGTCCTAAAGGCAGAGCTTGCTTTGAAGTGGACAACTTCGATGTCTGCTTGGTAGCAAGGCTTTCCTTAGTACTAGGAGGTTGAAAAGTAAATAAAGATGCATCAAGTTGATAAGGTTGATGTTTCATAATATCCAAAGCATTAAGACCTTTCTTAGGTTTTCTTTTTGTGTTTTTGGTAGCAGCAGTGGGCTTAGAGGAAGGCTTGGTAGCACCAGGAGGATAAGATGGACTATGGATGGGATTATAAGCAACAGGTGGAGGTGCTCGAACATTAGGTGAATATTTCCAAGAAGCTGGTAAAGATGGAGTTGGAGACGAGGCTCGTGCCATGTTTGCCTGGACAGTCTCTGAATCTACCACATACTTCTCCATTCGAGAGTGCCTTCTGGCAAATAACTGTGCTCCTTTTCCGCTCATAGCTGGTGGCATCTCAAAGGGTGGCTTTCTTTCTCCAGCACTTGGTGTGACTGGTGTGGTTGTCTTGGGTGTATGGTTTGGACTCACTAGGGTTGCCTGAGGTCCTTTGAAAGGACCAGCTAGGTTGAGAGTACCTGGGGGACGGGCAGGAGAATGAGGGTACTGTGGAGATTTGAGTGGTGCAGGATATGCTGCCTGAGGGGAGGCTGGTGCTGGGAAAGAAGGAGCCTTGCTAGAAGCCGCAGCTGGAGGTGACCAAACTGGAGTACCAGCAGTAGCAGATATCTTGACTGAAGGCTTTGGAGCAACAGGAGGAGGGGCCTTTTGTCTGGATGCTTGTGTCTGCATGAAATTGCAAGCTTCTGCTCCCAAACTGAGGTAGTCTTCTTCAGGTCCTGACTCAAACCCAGCCCCAGTAGTTTTTTTGCCCTCTGCATTATGTACAAGGGACAACAGGGCAGGATTAGGGCTTACTTTGGGTGCTTCTTTGAAAGTGAACATAGGTTTTGAAGTGCTTCTTCTCTTTGCCTCTTGCAGTATTCCAGTTCTTTTGGCTGGTACTGCAATCCTTTCATCTCGGGATGCTATGTGTTCTGTTGGCTCGCTGGGTGACCACACAGATGGGGCAGCTCTGCTGGCTACAGGAGCTGAAACAGGTCTGTATAAAGCCTCAGGTGGTGGGCTAGCAGAGCAGTAAGGAGGTGGTGCTGGTATATCTGAAAGAGGACTAGTAATGTTTCTCGTGGGTGAAAATGGTGCAGCTGCTCGGTTTTGAACCCCAGAAGGGAAGGGTTTCGCTGTTTTATTCAAAGAAGCTGCTCTTTGAGCATCAGAGGACTGAAAAGAGATGTTTGTGTCTGGTGCTAAACCAAAGCCATTTTGTTGTAGCATTTTGCTATGATTCTGGCTCACGTCTGTGTAGCTCTTGCTCACGCAGGTCTGCTGTCTTGACATTTCTTCCTCTTTTGTTTGATAGACTGTAGAACTTAGTTTCTGGAAGTTCTCTGACATTGCTTCTTTTCGTTCCTCCGTATGCACTGTGTGTGCCTTCATCTCCTCCTGCTCAGCTGTAATCTGATCCATCCTCTGACGCCTCTTGGCAAACATGAGGGCCCCTTTACCTGTGCTCTCTGGAAGTGCCTGCATCTCGTCTCCACTCTTTATCTTCTTCTCAACCTCAAGTAGACCACTGTCCCAGTCAAATGTCACAATCTTACCGTCGTTGTCAATGTCAGAGAAGAAATCTTCATCTATTTCTGACTCGCTTGTTGCAAGCAAACTCACTTCAAAAGTGTTTTCTTTGTCCCCCTCTTCACCTTCCCCTTCTTCACCCTCGTCTTCGTCACGTTCTAACTCTCCAGTACCGTAGCTGACTAAAGTATATTTCCTCGCCCTTTGACGGCGCTTCTTGAACATCAACACCCCCTTGGAATTGGGATTGGGTGCTGCTGTCAGCAGCAGTGCAATACTTTTACATTTAGATTTGGCTTCTTTGACCTGCTTCTCTGAAAGACTCTCACTTCGCCGGAGCCCTGTGGAAGGAGTCAAAGTGCACATTAATTTCATGGAGCCCACAAAAATACAAGGAGAATAACAACAAATAGTTCTGCAATTATCTATACCAAATTTTACCCACTGCCACTTTTCCCATATTTAAACAGTTTATTTTCTTTTATATAGCGAGGTGATTATATTTAAGCCTTTCCCACAACATCAACTGTGTTGTAAATTCTGTATCTAGCATTTGTTAGAGTCACACCCATGCAAGTTCAAAGGCCACATCACTTTCTTTAAGACTTCCTTAGTTCAACAGGAACATTACCTATGTCTTTGTTTCTGGCATCCTTGATTTTTATTCCCATAAGTAATCTCAGCAGCAACAGGCAGGCAGCATTTTTTCATTTATTCAGCTTCTGTGATCTGACATTTCCCAAATGTTTGACCACACTTCCTAGGCTTACAGTGAACATTCCCAGCCAGCCAGGCTCATGACTGCTCAACATCTGAGACCAAATGAAACTGACTGTATTCTGTCTGACAGCGGTAGCAGCTTCTGCCATTTATGTGTTTACTCATATGAATTACAGAATGTGTATAGTTGCTGAAAGTTGGTATGATTCTCTGTAATAGCTATTTAAAAGCAAGTAAATATCCACAAAGGCATGCATAGAAACTATTAGCATTAACTTTCAGCCCCTTGGAAGACATGGAAGTTTGGCCATAGTACTCAATGAAAGCAGGTTTCAGTGTTTCAACAAGCATTACTTACCTGAAACATAATACAGAATTGTATAGGATATAACAACTTCAGAGTATTTATTTTGAAAATGTGGCAGGGAATGGATACGCATCTCAGCTCTGAATGAAGGGGGCTCAACTAACTTCTCAAAATTATTCACTAGTGTATATCAATAATATGTATTTCTTAAAGCATAACTATCTGTTTTCATCAAGTCATGTGGCACAGGAATAGATGCAGCTGTAAAGCTGATAGATGCACTGTACATCAGCATGACTCCTTCCTCATTATGTGACACAGGGCATGTTCCTCATGGGACAATGCTAGTCAGGTGGTATCCCTGTTGCCTCCCTTCCTTATCTTCTACCACCACATCTCATGAATGACAGCCTCAATAGCTTCTCCCTTTAAAAGAACTAGAAGTTGAAGCTGTTCCTGTCTAAATAAATTATCACCTTCCACTTAATTTAAAAAAGCGTGCCTCTGATATATGAAAATAGAACAGTAAATTGTTTAATATCTTTTGCAGGCATAAATAAAGCAAACTTAGTAAAGAAAGCCATACAATGGATTTTCTATCAATGCTCCTTTTAGCCATGTCAATAGATGGAGGCTGATACTTCTATTAAAGACAACTGGGGTTTTGACATTATGCCAGATGACAGCATGGCTGGACCAATGGTTCTCACAAGAACCTATAAAAGAGAAAAGAGCATGGCACCCAAACCAGCAGTTTATAGTATTTTATAGTGAGAGAGCCAAATCACAAAATCCTTGGCTCAGTCCTTGGATGATCCAAACACTTAAAATAGTCACTGAGGACATTTTCTAAAAGCATAGGTTTTAGTGTTAAGAGTGCCTCTGCAAACAGAAAGCATGTAAGTTCTGTGCTTTCAAATAACGTACTTGCATCAGCAGTGAGTGTTATTCTGGGAAAGGGATTCATCAGGTACTCATACAGTTCTGCAAAAAGCAAAACTTTCCATTTTGTTAGTGTATTTTTCCTTAATTCATCTGGACAGTTACTTAATCAGTAGTTTCCGAAGATGGCAAAAGAAATGTTACCTATTCAGGTAAATATAATCTGGTGACCAGTTACAGAAAAAAATTCTTTTGAAGAGATCAAACACCTATAATAAATGTTCTTCTCTAGTTTAGACCTAACTGCTGCATTGTAATTTTTAATGTAAGAAAATCCACACGTACTGTTTGCTGCACACAGGTTATTCCCCTGTGCTTGGGAATTTGTTTGCTCTAATGTATAGACAGTGTTTTACAAATAATAATAATACTAAAAGCAAACACTTTCATAGATTACATCAGTGGTTCCTAAAGATATTGTCTTGCCACTAGATTTGAAGGAGTTGAGATTGTCATTGATGAGGTGGGAAGAGGACAGAATCTATGTCCTACTTGAAAGAAGAGTCTATAGTGTAATATGTAATTCATTCCTTTTAGTTTTGCCTGCAGAAGGCAGGCAAGTAATTCTCTATAGAAGACAGGCATAGTCCCACAGCTGGTTCTAACTTCACGGCCAAAATGTGAAGCATGTGCACATTTCTTTTATGCTTCATTCAATTTGCCAAGGATATGTGGATTGCATGCGGACACTTAAGCAAAAGTAACTGTTTAATCCACTTGCCAATAAGATACAAATGGTTATCATGCTAAAAATATGCTTACAGAGGAATTAGCAGGGGGTTAGCAGACTAGTTCCAACACTGCATATGAAATAGCTTGTTGCTACAGTATATCACTGCACACATTCAAGCACCTTTGACATACTGCTGCTAAATCCCCAGGCAAGATTCTTAACATTGTTGGGGAAAGAGCAAGCAACCAATAGAAAGATTCCAAATGCATAAAATAGTAAATAAATAAATAGATAAATAAATAATGCGTGTTTACAGTCAGGTAATGAATATTGTATCCTGTTGCAAGTTTAGTTTCATGTAAACTTCTTGGACACATTTTGAAGCTCACCTCTGGATATGGGAGTCAGAAGAAATAGCATGTTCACTTTACAGTCTAGAGAAGACTGACAAAACTGAAAGGATCATGTAACACATACACATGCTAATGTCTGTCAAGATCTCTTCTGCAGGCAACATCGAACTTTTCTGCTAGCCTTTTTTTATTAACTTTTAAGAGCAGTGGCATGGCTTTGACTTCAGATGATGCAAATGACAACACAAAGTTTTTTCTATAAAAGGAGAAATCCACAGGATTCACTTAGACACGTTAAAGCACCCTGCTTTTTTGTTAATATCCTACTGATTGCCTCTGAATATACATTAGAAGACTAGCAGAATTCAGCCTTTTTTGGAGACGCAAGTATTTTTAATTGGACAAAGTAATCTAAGCAAAGTTATTCAGCACAGTTAAGGCATGGGTGTACTCTTGGCTCATCACCAGGAGCAAAGTATTACCCTGAAAAATTTTGTAAAAGCAAGAACAGAAACATAATTTAAAAGAGAAATAGGAAATTTAGAAAACTGCAGAAAAAACCCTCAACATATTTTTCCTAATGCATTCTAAATTCTGAAATTGTGTTTAAAGTTACAAAGGATAACCTCAGGCAGTGCAAATGATTAGATGAGGCATACTTACTTGCGTGTCCTTGCCCTGTGCTTGAGTGGTCTGTGATCTCTTTCCGAGTGCTGGTTGTCTTCTCGCTGCTCTGGGCGTTCTGATGAGATTGCAAAGGAGAGGAGAGAAGGAGGTGCTTCTGACTGCCCTTCCTCCACTTGAGAATCAACACACCCCCTTTCAACTGAAGACCTGAGTGCTTCCTTCTCCCTATCTGAACAGTCCAGGATCACCTCCACCCTGGAGAGAGATGGAGCTGTACCCTGGATCCTCTTGATCTCTTTGCTGTTAGAAAACTGGACAACTTTGCTTGACCACTGGATGTTGCCCTCCTTCATGCCCAGGGGAGTCGTGATTACAGGGCTACTCCCATCTTGTTGCACACTGGGTCCTCTTCCTGAAGGGGTGCATTTTTCTGTCCCTAAGAGAGTCACGGCAGGAGCATTGGTGCTTTTGTGTGTCTCATTCGAGAGGGACAGCTGCAGCTCAACCATAGTACCCGGCCTTCTTTCTTCTGTCTTCCCTCTGAGAGCAGTCTCATCTGTCATGAGCACTTTGGAGGCGCCTATTAATTTAGGAGTAATTCTTTGGCTTTGTGTGGTCTCTTGTTTTGTTTCAGAAAAGTATATGTTCCTCTCTCCTGCTCCCTGGTGAGACTCACTATATATCTCTGTGATGCATAAATCGCCATGAGGTATCTCTTTTGCTGTGTTAATTTGCATTGTAGTACTCTCCCTATAGTCCTCTCTGTTTATGTTTTCGTCTTTTCCATTTTCTCTTCCAGCACTTAAGTCTTCATTTATTCCACTGAAGGATCTGCACATATATGAACAAGTAATTCAAGAAATTAAGGTGCTGTAAGCACTGCAATTGTAAGCACAGTTACAAAAGCTATTTCTGTATTGTGTTTTTCCCCTATATTAATTGTGGTACCTGCTGGCAAGTCCATCGAAATAAAGAAGTTTTCCTGGAATATAGAGGTCTTAAATTGAAGCATCTTTGTATCTTTCAAAATTCCTCAACTTAGCAGCTCAGTAAGTGGGAGATTACACTACTGGGGTAGAACTATAATTCAATTTCCATCCTTCTGCGCTGTTGAATTATATCATTCCTAACATCAGTATCCTTTCACAGACACATTTCTATTAAAGTGTTTCCAGATAATGCTGCTGAGACTTCTAAGACAGTACCTTTTCATATTTCCCATATGCATGAGAAAATTTACTGTGCATGGCACCAGAAGAATGGTTAATTTTTGGGTCTGTGGCTACTGTTCCAACTGTTTTAGGCACCATCCTCATCCCAAGCAGTTTACTCTCCTAGGAATAGAAATGTACTGGATGAGGATCAGCGGGAGGGGAGCGAATACTGAAAATACACATTCGAAGAATTCCTGTGAATCATCCTTTATGTATCATCCCTATATATAATGGAATAATTAAAACATTGTGGGCCTATTCCAGTGATCCAGTGTAAAACGGTAGTGAACCCATACAGTATTTCCTAGTTATTAAAAATATCTATTTCCAACTGGCAAAAGTTACTTTGACTTCCTGAAGCCTACTGCATACTTCAGTGTAGCTCCCTGTTTTAAGCTATTAATTCTCTTGGCCCAGTTAGGCTGTTTTACTGGTGTTAGGACTCCTGGAGTATATTCTAGCTTCTTTCAGTACTGACTGCTGTTAATTTGAGAAAAAACATTTTCTGTACAGCAAGACTGCAGCAAGTTATGAAGGTTTTCTGTTGCCTAGAAGGTTGCAAACGCTTATTCAAGTGAGGGAAGTGTTGGGTACGTAGAAAAGTATTAACATCGAGTATTGTGGAGGTTTCTGAAATCAAAAGCAGGTCTCAGGTGTTCTGAAACTTTGGACCCCCCCTACAGAGAAAGACTGGAAGAAGCAACAGAAGAAATAAATCTGTCAGTGCACTGAAGAAAGTTCAGTGTCACCTACTTTTCTAGCTATGCAGCCTACTGTTTGTAACAATCTGGGTCTGCCTCAAATAGCCCAAAATGTGTAGCATCCATGAAACATAAAGGTCAGACAGATTTTAATTTAGAGAGCTCCTTGTGCATGTTGCTGTATTCTATCGTATTATGCTATTTGGATGATCAACTGTACTGCTCCTAAGTACAGATAAATTACGGACATCTGTAAACATTTCCTTGGAAGATATGAGACCTGGGGCTGGGCCAGCTACATCTAGCCTTTATTGGTAGTTGAGTGATTGTATATATGTGAGACACAAAGATTTCCACCTTAAAAGGCCTTTGCTACTTATGGATATACTTCTACTCTATATATCAATGTGTATCCATGTGTCAAGAGACAGAATACTGGGTCTGATCTCTTTATTGTCATTTAAGATTCTGGTTTATCAGATTATTCTTTTTGTTCCAGGTCTTTCCAGCTCACTGCAGGAACACCCCTGGTGTAGTTTCAGAAAAGAAGAAACTGGTGTCAGCACTGCAGGGTTTGTCTGAGAGTGATTTTTTCCTCCTTATGTGGTGCATTTCATTTTGATATAAACTGAGCACATTCCCTACTTCCCCCTAGACATATACTTTTGAGATTCAGCAGTACCCCAGGAGTTGCTACCACTGATGTGAAAAGCACAGGCCTGCATTTCTGTTTCTGTCCTCACTCTCAATGTTCCTCAGTACATCTGTTCAACATTTGTCGGGGAGATTGGTAAGATGCTTCCCCACATGGCATCTGGAGAGTGCCTGCCCTGCAGGATGTCTCTTTCCTCTAATCCTGTGAGCGCAAGATTTTGTGGGCACTGCTGGTTACTAACTGTGGTTTACAGGGGATTGGGAAATTTTTTTGTAGATATCAAAGGCCAAGTAGCATTGTAAAAAATACTTTAAAGGCCTAATTTTCCTCCCAGTAAGCTTAGTCAGAGAAGAATTAGGCCGACAATGAATGCTTATGAAAATCTAATGCGTGCAAATAGTTCAGGAGGAGTCGGAAGCTTCCCAAGGAGAAATACTCTTCCCTGCCAGCAAAAGATGCTTGGATGTAAAGATCACCACTGGAGCACCACTTTAATTAGGCATTATTCTTGCCTCATTTCCAGCATTTTCTTGAGATGGCTGCTAACAAGTGGCTACTCTGGAAAGGAAGGATTTGCTTCTCATTGCTCTTGAAGGATGCTAGGACACTTCCTGAAAAATCCTTCTAGTGGTAGTGCCGAGACGGTTAATACCTACAAAGGAGGTGGCAAGGAAAGAGAAATGTTTCCGTTTATTCTCTTATACCCTGCAGGATACTTCCAGTAGGGGCTGGGATTTGGGGTAGATGAGCTAGTGAGAAGAAATTAAAAGATTTTCACAGTGAATTCCTTTAGGACATTTTAGTTACTTTCAGAATGCTGATCAACAGCAGTTCTCTTTAGATTTCTAACAGACAGTTTTATTCCATGAAACAGCAAATTATGTGGTGTGTTCTGGTTCTGATTTTCAGGATGTGTCTTGTTCACCATATATTCAGAGACAATGGAATGAATGGAAGATGTGCTGTCACTTTCAGCTAGAGCTCTGGCCTTCAGACCACCTCAGATATCAGTTACAGAGCAGCAACAGGCAGGAGTCAAAGCATATGGAGCTGTTTCTATGGCTGCAAAGAAGGCAGCTAGTCAGCCACAAATACCATTTTTACAAGTGCAGTTCAAGTAGTCATGAATTAAAAACATAAGAATGCAGATATCACATGAGGAGCATTCAGATGATATGCTGCTGAACCAGAATCAAGAGCTATGCACTATGGAGAAAGTAAGCTGTAGTTCTCAGCTATCACAGTTCCCCTAATCTCATCGCGTTACCCAACCCAAGCCAATGTGCACAGACTAGGCCATGCAAAATGTCTGTTATAAATAAAATGAATACTCTTTGAGAGCATCTTTGTTTGCAGGCGGAATTGTAACTTTGAACGAGTAGACACTTGAGGAAAGTTCCTGTGTGCAGGTTGCAGGAACCACAGAGGGATTTCACGTGCTGTTTAGACATCCCTGGTAACCAGACACAAGTGCTTTTTTTGCACCAGAGTGCTTTCAGCCTTTACAGTGACACTGATCTCTTAGCTATTGTGATAAATTGTGACCCCTTCTGTCCTCCTGGTCCTGCCCATGGGGGAGCAGACTCAGGGAACTGCAACAGCTCGGGGTAGAGCCGTAATTCCTTAAAAGGAGTGTGGAAGTCTATGGTATTTTCTTACTCTTCTTCCTCTTCCTGAGCACAGAAGGTAATTCAGAGTTCATCTTGTCTGAATTCAGAAAGTCTGGGAAGAATGTGCTTTCTGTAAGTGGTTCTGAATTCAAGATTGCATATATTACACTGATGACAAACTACAAACCAGTCATTGGAATAGACTGATGTGCCATGACCGCTAATTCTGGCTTGCTTGCAAATTTACGGGAAGGTTCTCTAAGAAGCTGGAAGCATTTTCAAAGAAAACTGAAATTCACACATCAATGTTTGTAAATGGAGAAGTTGAGATCCAGAGAGCTGTGACTTGCCCACCTCATCTAGCGAAGTGATAACAACTACAGAAATAGAATTCATGATTTCCAGACCCTCTCCCCCTCCTGTCTGCTGACACATTTTGCCACCCAAGAAGACCATTTGCCATGTCATCATCAAGGCATATCTGTGTAACACACTTTCTCCATCTATACAGGCTTTGCTTTTTGTAAGCCTCACTTCCCTATCTATGGGGAATAACAACACTTCACTACTTCAAAGGGGTGGAAAGAATAATTGAACTTAAGACTCTGTAGTATGCAGATATGGTAGTGGTCACCTCCTAAGTATTAATAGTAAAATAAAACCAGTACATTTGGAGACTGTATGCTAAATTCTGTGCCTGAACTGTGCTGTTCAAATTATATACAGTAATTCCTTCAGATCAAATTGTCTTTCTTGTCTCTTCCATACAGACAAGCAGTTACAGGCATTAATAAGAGGACCATCAGAAGCTCTCAGTATAAGTCTGAAAAACTGAGTGCATTTAAAACCATTGTTTTCATATGGTTCACTAAACAGAATTGCATCAATGCATTCTGAGCATTCCTGTACCTCTTGATAAGCATCTGCAGGACATCAGTCAGGCTTTCCATCAGAACGATAACTTCAGCATAGGTTAAGTCTCCGCAAGGCTTGCCATTGATAGACACCACCTCATCTCCCTCACACAGTCCAGCCTTAGCTGCTTTGCTCTTGCTGCGAACCTATAGTGAGTCAAAAACAAATTCCAAATTGCACAATTAGCATTCATTTGAAAACAACAGCAACAATTTCCTCAACTTATTCTTGTCCATACAAAAGAAAAAGGATCAGTAATATTGATCGTGAACAAATTTCTTATGTCACAAATTAATAACTTGTCCTGTCCCAGTTGAGGTTAATACTGTTCTGTCCAGTAATAACAAATATAAAACTGCTTCTCTGCTTTACTGAGCTTGTGAGCTAGATGTCAAACAGGCTGGAATGTTTGGGTTTGGTTTTGGTGTTTGTTGGGTTTTTTTAATAGGGAAACATTGAAGCCTGGGACAACAGTCGGTTGATCAGAGTTAGCAGAAACACAAAAAATCTCATTAGTTTCTCCAGAAATGAAGGACTACTAGAGCTGAAATCTACCAAGATTTTAGAAGATGGGTGAACCTAGGGCTCCTCTAGGCAGAATGACACTATCTACATGCTGTTAGAGCTGTAGGTATAAAGACTTACAGTATGCTGGACACTTTTCCTTAAATGCCCAACTGTAGGTTTAGTTGCCAAACTATAAACATCTGAATCACAGGGGATCCTAAATCCATGTTTAGCCATCTGAGTAGGGGCCCTGAAACTTAAGATGCTCCTGTTAAGGTTTAACCTTCCCTACTAAGTACTCATTCAAGAATCTTACACAGCTCTGATTTTTACTGTTTCACTTCTTTATCCGTTGGCAACATGTAACACAATTTTTGTATTACAAAACCTAGAGAGCGATAACACCACTCAAAAGTATGCCATACAGTTAACTGCTTTTCTTAAAGGACATATTTGGCAAACAGTTATGTTCCATTAACCGGGATGCCTTTAGGAGTCTATTCTAGAATGACACATGCACATAAAAGATCCTTTCTAGAGTTATTTGCTCTCAGTCTTCTGCATATTGGTGTGAGTACTTTTACCTTACATGATACTCAGTTGGTGGGTCAATATGTTATTAATTCTCAGAGCATTTGCTTGAAAATTTTTCAAGTAGTAATATAGTTCTGCCGCACTTACAGCAGCAGGGTCATCCCCACTGAATCTAGGAAAGTTCCTTCTGATCTACACCAGATCTGAGGATGCAACTGACCCACAGACTCATGGAATTATCCCAGATACGCTATTACGCAGCTGGTTTGATACCTAAGATGAATTTCTGGAGGCAATTTTGAGAAGTTTCTTGGAGTCAAGGTGATATGTGGAATAAACATTGAGACTGCATGTTTTTCTGTGTCACGGCCATATATCTTTGTTATTTCAATTTACACATACCTATATGTCATATTATGGCTTTTTGAGCAGTGAAGAAACAGAAGCCTGGTGCATACCGAAGCCAGTTTCTGCCTTGCAGAGTTAACATTTACAAATATGGAGTGGTATGCTGCTCTGTTTATCTCCCGTAAGGCAAGAGCATAAACATCCTTGTGCTTTGGGAAGAAACTGACAGTTTAGGCAGTATTAAGAATGTTTTGCTTCATATATGAACGAGGGTTTGGGTTGAGGTTTTGTTATTATTATTTCAAATAGGAGAGTATGCTATTAAAGTTTTATGAGACATCTTAGGCCTGTAAATATGTAAGGATGTGGACGTTAGGAAGAATTTCCAGTGACCCTTTTCCAAAAAATATGTGAACAGCAATTAGAACAACATGTGAACTCTGAAGTAGCATTATGTGATACCTAGATTGCAAGAAAAAAACTTGTTTCTGTTTCTTGAGTGTCTTGAGAATTTGGAGTCAGTTCTGTCATAGATTACCATTACAGCTCTCTCAGGAGAGAAACTGTTACCCATTCCGTAACTTTAGGGATTTATGTCAAAAAGCAGAAGTACAAATGTATCATGTTAACTGGTGTACATGAATTGCTAGACAGTTCAACCGGTTTCACAATTTTCTAAACAGACTCCTTGGTATGATTCGACTGAAATAGACAAGGGCATGGAATTTCCTTTTCAAGTTCATGAAAGGACCTCTCAGTCCATTTCGCTGCCTTGTGGATTATTGAAAGATCACAGTTTTGGGGTATTTTGACCTTCATACAAAAACTCAGCCCCTTCTTTGACAGATCATGCAGGGTAGATATCGCTATAAGTGGCCATTCCTTCTCTCTCTGGTAGCATTTCAGTTCATACGCCCATTTTAGAGCAAAATTCCTCTCAGTATTATACTAATAGGTTTATCTACATGAATCAAACCTTTAACATGGTTTTGCCATTACAGGATGACAACTGCACATGCTGTATGTATTAGTGGTTCTCATGACTGTATGTCAGCCTTCCTCCCAGCCTCCCCCAAAGGCATCTGTATGCCTCCCAAATTTGAACTGTTGTCTATGTATACTGAACTTTGTCAATGCTGTGCATGCTCTGCCCATAAGGAGTTTTAGACTCCTGAATTTTTAACAGTATTAATGTGTTGTATAAAAATAGTTGTACATAAAGACTTCAGGTTATTCTGACCCCTTTGTTATAATATTCTCTCAATTCAGCTGTTTATATCGCTGTTGCTAGAGGGTGCAGATAGTGCTCGATTACTTGGACAAGTTACCTGAAGTATGTAACTTCTTTCTGTTCCCTGACAGCCAGCATGGCTTCACTAAGGGGAAATCCTGCCTGACCAATCTGGTGGCCTTCTATGATGGGGCTACGAGACTGATGGACAGGGGTAGAGCAGTTGATGTCAGCTACCTGGACTTGTGCAAAGCATTTGACACTGTCCCACACAACATCCTTGTCTCTACGTTGGAGAGACATCAATTTGAGAGATGGAACACTCGGTGGATAAAGAACTGGCTGCCTGGCCACATGCAAACAGTTGTGCTCAATGGCTTAATGTCCAGCTGGAGACCAGGAACGAGTGGTGTCCCTCAGGGATCGGTGTTGGGACCGGTCTTGTTCAGCATCTTTGTCAGTGACATGGACAGTGGGATTGAGTGCACCCTCAGCAATTTTGCCAATGACACCAAGCTGTGTGGTTCAGTTGATATGTTGGAGGGAAGGAATGCCATCCAGAGAGACCCTGACGTGCTTGTGAGGTGGGCTGATGCCAACCTGATGAAGTTTAACCATGCCAAGTGCAAGATCCTACCCCTGGGTTGGAGCAATCCCAGGCACAGCTACAGGTTGGGCAGAGAAGAGATTCAGAGCAGCCCTGTGGAGAAGGACTTGGGGATGTTGGTCGATGAGAAACTTAACATGAGCCGGCTGCAGTGTGTGCCTGCAGCCCAGAAAGCCAACCATATCCTGGGCTGCCTCAAAAGGACCATGACCAGCAGGTGGAGGGAGGTGATCCTGCCCCTCTACTCTGCTCTCATGAGACCTCACTTGGAGTATTGAATGCAGTTCTGGGGTCCTCAACATAAAAAGGACATGGAAGTGTTGGAACAAGTCCAGAGGAGTGCCACGAGGATGATCAGGGGACTGGAACACCTCCTGTATGAAGATAGGCTGAGAAAGTTGTGGCTGTTCAGCCTGGAGAAGAGAAGGCTGCGTGGAGACCTCCTAGCAGCCTTCCAGTATCTGAAGGGGGCCTACAGGGATGCTGGGGAGGGACCCTTCATGAGGGACTGTAGTGAGAGGACAAGGGGTAATGGGTTCAAACTTAAACAGGGGAAGTTTAGATTGGATATGAGGAAGAAGTTCTTTCCTGTAAGGCTGGTGAGGCACTGGAATGGATTGGCCAGGGAAGTTGTGAATGCTCCATCGCTGGCGGTGTTCAAGGCTGTGTTGGACATAGCCTTGGGTGGCATGGTTTAGTGGGAGGTGTCCCTGCCCGTGGCAGGGTGTTGGAACTAGGTGATCTTAAGGTCCTTTCCAGCCCTAACTATTCTATGATCTATGGTTCTATGATTACTCCTATATCCATAATCCTCCACTATCAGAAGTGCCCCTTGTTGCTTAAAATATCAAGTGCTGAGCAATTCGTCATATCCACAAAGATGTTAATCTTAGTGGAAAGTTCCTTTGTGAAGAACTTAGTCTAGATATGTGCTGTTATCTGAGCACTACCGAGCAGCCAGGAACTACCTGTGCAGCACAAGCCCGCACAAGCAGCAGCAGTTATGCTCCCTGGACAAAAGGCCAGGGGGCTGGTGCAGGACTCCTCAGTCTCTCATCGGGAACCTCTTTAAAAGAAGCTACTTTAAGTAAAGGACTAGAATCTGTCCAAAGGTTCTTCAGGAAGGCCTGGAAACTGCAGATGAGGAAGGTCTGGGTGCTAGCTTACATTATTGAGAGATCACATCCCGAAGGCGTGGGTATGTGGGAGTGAAAAGCATAGGATAGTAACTTATAAGGGTTGGTGGTATCTGTATGGTGCTGCTCGGGCTGCTGTAATAATGAGTGTTTGCAGCACATGGCAACTTCAGTCAGTTTCTTAACCAGTGGAAGATGAATAAATTGGGAAATACGCAGTGGCTGTGCTTATGTGAGTGTGGGGCAAAGAAGGGGGTTTGTAGAGAATGCTAATGCTTAGTGCTCAGCCTTCGTGCTGTGTATGCAGTATTATGTAGTATTTTTACTTTAAACTAGCTCTAGTTTCATTCTGTCACCTGGAGACTCCTTACCAGGTAGCAGGTACTAAATCTAATCCTATGATTTAATCTGAAAGCAGTTTTGTTTCCATGTTATGAAACAACATACGATAAATCAGGATAATAGGGAAACTTGCTTCAAAAAATGTAACCCTGATGAAGCTAAGCAGCTAAATTAGATGCACCTGCTATTTGTTGTGGCTGCGAGTAGATGCACAGACAGCAACTGGGACTCAGTTTACCAGATTATCTTGTTTGTATGTCTGAGCCCTAAAATAAGCATATCAGAGAGTTGAGGTGTGTTGAACCTGATAACAAGTCAATGAGTTGTAGTTAAAAGCAAGGCATGTGAACTTGAGGACACGGCAGTCCTCGTTTTCCAATTGTGCAACTAATAAATCATTAGGGTATTTCATGGGTTTGCTTTTTACCAGTGACTTTTGGGAAAGATGATTTATATCTTGTTCTGGTGTGCTGCTAGGATGTGTGTCTAAATGATGTGCTGCAGATAGTTCTGACTGAACAATCAGGTTTAGTGATGGCTCATCCTGAATGAAGATCCAATCAGAGAAAAGGAACAATCTGGGCATGAGCACAATCCGTTTAGCCTAAACCTCTCTCTATTAAAGTAAGACTTCTGTGGCTTGGGCTGCATCAAAAGGAGCGTGACCAGCAGGTCGAGGGAGGTGATCCTGCCCCTCTACTCTGCTCTCATGAGACCTCACTTGGAGTACTTGTGTGCAGTTCTGGTGTCCTCAACATAAAAAGGACATGGAACTGTTGGAACAAGTCCAGAGGAGGGCCACGAGGATGATCAGGGGACCGGAGCACCTCCTGTATGAAGATAGGATGAGAAAGTTGGTGCTGTTCAGGCTGGAGAAGAGAAGGCTGTGTGGAGACCTCATAGCAGCCTTCCAGTATCTGAAGGGGGCCTACAAGGATGCTGGGGAGGGACTCTTCATGAGGGACTGTAGTGAGAGGACAAGGGGTAATGGGTTCAAACTTAAACAGGGGAAGTTTAGATTGGATATGAGGAAGAAATTCTTTACTGTAAGGGTGGTGAGGCACTGGAATGGATTGCCAGGGAAGTTGTGAATGCTCCATCGCTGGTGGTGTTCAAGGGCAGGTTGGACTATAGCCTTGGATGGCATGGTTTAGTGTGAGGTGTCCCTGGCCATGGCAGGGGGGTTGGAACTAGATCATCTTAAGGTCCATTCCAACCCTAACTATTCTATGAATCTATGATTTTATGTATATTTGCTCAGAGATATTCTCAATTCAAATCAAACTTTCCCAACTATGAGTTATTCTCAGAACTCTTTACTGATCTTCTTTCATTTTTCCAGCAGCTTTTAGATGAGAGCAGAAAATATTGCCACTGGGTGCAGTGGAAATCCACTTCTCTGCTATTTTTGTTCCTTGCCCATACAGACAGAGTAGTCTATTTCATTGACCTAGTTGCTTCTAGAAGAGCCTATTCAGTTGAATATCCTGATTTTTGAAGTCTCTTCTTAAGTGAATGGCCCTCAAGGCTTGAAGTCAGTTTCAGTGAACCTTATTTACACATGTATGTCCTGGGTGTTAGTCTTGGGTCTTTGATGACTGGCACTGAGTTTTGTTATGATGAAATACTGTTGCCCAAGATGGCTTGGTTTACCAGACAAACTGGAACTTCAGTGGATCAGTTGTTCATCTTCATTATTTTTTATTACTTCAGTTATGTCAACTGCAAACTTTATCAGCAGTGGCTTTGTGTTTTCTTTTAGACTGATCAATAACAAAGGGTTAAGGGTTCTTGACAAAGATCTGTCCACTTGACATAACTTTCTGCATGTAATCTTAGGATTTTAGTATCTCTCTTCAAGGGCTGTCTGGCAGGTAACTTAGTAACTGTTAGTGATTTTCTTAGTATGAGGAAGGTTCTAAAGGCCTTTTTTTGCCAGTTGTATTACACTGGTTTGAAGGTGGAATATTAAACTAGGTGATAAGCAGAGTTAAAATTCTCACTCGGTGTCACTACATTGTTTCACATTTTGTAAGCCCAAGTATCAGTGTTATATAATATTATGGTAGCTTTATAGCAAATATGTGATATAGGGTGCTAAGCTACATAAAGTTAAGGTAATGTTAACTTGAAAACCTATTGATCTAGTTGCCCTAAAGATTCTGGCTTTACCTACCAATACACAGCTAAAGCAAATTTCAGTCATGTTTCACCCATATGAAAGTGCATAGGATATTCTTGCAGAGGGGTATAGTTATTGGTTTGCTTATTGTTTAACTCTGTTTCCAGTTAGTCCTGTTGCAGTGTGTGTGTAAAATCTCACTTCTTGAGTGCACTGGTTCAGTTTGGCAACTGCTGTCTCCTTTTTCCCATAACATGAGAACTTCCTGTTCTGAACCAGAAGATCTGGTTCATTTCTCTTCAGAGTATATTTGACAAATGCAGTGTGGTACAACTTCTTATACATACTGTTGTGGAAGGGTTAAAGAACATATTTGACCATTTATATATTGATGAAGCTGTTGTGCTCTTTGGAACCAGAGACCAGACTGATCTCAGTGACAAGAAAATCCTGTTCAAATTCCCAATAGCCTTGCCTAATGTACTAGGTATCATCTTGCTAGGGGTTGCCTTTCTTTGACAGCAATCCAAAGTTAGCAGCTGAAAAAGGGATGAGATAATGACCTCTGAAATATTGATCTGGTATGCTGGCAATGCAGCAAACTTCCCAATAGTGAGATTGGGTACAGCATGTTAACGTATAGCCTGGCTATGAATTAACCTTTTCCAGGACGTACTGCTGTATACTTGTAGTTGATGTGTCAAAATTAAAATGTTGTGCTGATTTACTAGTGTTGCTGGTGAATTGGTGAACATGTGACAAGGAGAGAAATGATGCTGTTGCCTTTCAGGAGCATAGCTGTGCATTGTCTGCTCTATTTTCTTTCCCCTTTTCTTCTTGCTTTGCTTTAAATACTGACTGGCTATGTACTTCCTGGCTTATTTTTAAATCCTAACTGTCTCAGATCTCCCCATGAACATCGTAGCTACGTTTTCAGTTCATTCTCACTGCCCCCTGTTGTCGTGGTTTAAGCCCAGCCTTAACTCAGACCGGCTTGCAGGCTGCGCGCTGCCGGCTCTGCTGCCTTCCCCCTGCCCCAAGTGCACGGCGGCGGCAGTGCGGCTCCCAGTTAAACCCTGAAGTCTCTCTCTCACTCCCCCCTCTTCCTCCCCTCCGCCCCTCCCCCCCCCCCCCCCCCCCACTCCCGGGGGGAATGGGGAGGAGAATCGAAAGAATGTAATTCCCAGGGATTGAGATAAGAACAGTTTAGTAACTGAGGTATAACGCAAACCACTGCTGCTACCACCAATAATTATAATGACAAGGGAAACAACAAGGGAAGAGAATGCAACCGCTCACCACCCGCTGACCGATACCCAGCCCGACCCAGCAGTGATCTAACCCTTCTGGGTAACTGCCCCCAGTTTATATACTGGCCATGACATGCTGTGGTATGGAATACCTCTTTGGTCAGTTTGGGTCAGGTGTCCTGTCTCTACTTCCTCCCAGCTTCCCCTCCTCCCTGGCAGAGCATGAGACTCAGAAAGTCCTTGGTCAGAGTAAACATTACTGAGCAACAGCTAAAAACTTTGGTGTTATCAGCGCTGTTCCCAGGCTGAAAGTCAAAACCACAGCACTGCACCAGCTGCTAAGAAGGAGAAAAATGACTGCTACTGCTGAACCCAGGACACCTGTGCCGAGAGATAACTGAATTGCCAGTGCTTCTTTGGGACTGAGAAAATAATGCATCTTTACTGAGTGCTTCAGTATATAGGTAGCATCAAAAGTCCTTTAACTACAATATAGCTTATTGCCTGGAGGAAAGAATTTCTGTCTTAAGGTTAAGAGAGAATAAACAGAGAATTAAAATGTCAGTATTATCTGCTACTGAACTGTTTGAGGCAACATTGGAAGTAGTACTATAGACAGGCCTTGTGGTAAGCCTATCCACTGCCTGATCTGTAGCTGAGCTCTGCTATCACTGATACAGCAGTGAAACTGCACTGTTAGTATGGTCCTAACACCATGCACTGGGTGTTTCCAGTAGAAAAAGTGGCACATTTCTAATATTGCAATCAAAGGACAGGTAAATGAAAGTTAAAAAGCAAAACCTGACACCTGAAAGTACTTACCTTCAGGTGGCGTTAAAATAGTAATAGGGTAGATGCACACTGTTACAAAGAGAACAGCATTTCAAGCCTAGATTTGTGGCTGCTGGTGGAAAGCAGGAAAGGTATGTGAGAAGTAACTAAAAACATGAGCACTTTCAGACCTGCAATTCAGTTTATTAAAAAAAAAAAAAAAAAAGCTTAAAAAAGAAAAAAAAATGGGGGAGGAGGAAAAAAAAAGGGGGAGAGAAGAAAAAATTAAATTCTTTTTTTCTGTTCTTCCCCATAAATCAGAGGGAAAAGTGGCCATATGCTTCCTCTTTGTTTAACTGTGAAATACACAATATGAGGTACATTTTAGTCCATTCTGTTGAGTTTGTATCACATCATATAGTGCTGCATGGTCTAGGTGCAGAGCTAGAAAGTAGGATAACTGTATGAGGAAGATACTGAACATGCCTGAGCCATGCCAGCAGCTGCCACCCTCTAGGAAGAGGTCCTTGGAGGCAAATGAAGGCAAAAAGAGAGGAGACAGAAACAGAAGGTGGGGTGCTGAAGTCAGGAGGCTGTCCTCACCTCTAAACTGCATTCATATGGCTTTAAACTAGAAAGAGATTAATACTGTATATTGAGTGGTTTCAAAATGAGCTGCTTTAACTTTCTCAGGCAAAATCTGTGGTGCCATGGTAAATCCTTTAGAAAGAGTGTGATTAACAAGTTTCCCTGACAGAGTTAATCTTGCTGGGAGAGAACTCAAATATGCAACCTTCTGTAATCATTAATTGCATATTCCTGATTCTTTGAGTCACCATACTGACTCTTCCATTAATACAGTCAGAGCTGATACCAGAACATGTAATTATTTGTGTTTATCCTTTTAAAACACTGACACAATGCTTGATTTTTCTAGGCTTCTCACATAGTGAGTCATATTCTGACTTAATGAAGATCAACATTAGCTATCCAGAGGCGTGTTGAGGCTGCTTTCCAAACTTCTGGATGTAACTTGAAGAGCAAAAGCTCTTACTGCTTTTGCAGCATTGTCATGTGTGAAATGTGCTGATATAGACACTGTTTTCAGGTACTGATGGCAGTGTGGAACTGAGATTCCAGGTTCAAATCAGGACTGGAGGAACAGCCCAAACACAGGCATTTTTGCTGTGATGAATAAGGACATCAGGTGGCAAATAGGCATCATTTTTGGAGTGGGTTATGCTAACAGGGCCATAGGGCCTAATGTTGGGTTGGTAAACATGCTTACTGTTTGCTGCACTTCAGTAGTGGAAATTATAGTAACAGCAGAAGAGTCTGTGGATCCAGGCTGTGCTGTTTTGGCTAATAATTTGTCATGTTAAGATGTAAAATCAGTTAGGATAAAATTTGCTCTGGCTTATTCATCCATGCTGGAGGTGGTATGGACCATCTCTCAGTGTTGATTGGAGTTGGGGCTATGGGCTTCGGAGCCAAGGTTGCAACTGGTAGTAGCAGAGATAGGTCAATGCTGAGAGTCCAACTTACCATCTTTGGTTGAGGCAGAATTGTTGCCAAGTTATGGACTCATTTGGTTTGAGTTCTTTTAATTCCAGGGCAGTTTGGGTGTTTCAGTGTTAGTGAAAGGCAGAGGAGAGCAGACCAGTGTTCACACTGAGCAAGATTGCATTCAGTTGTCATTAAATGGTTCCCATATTTCATAGGTGGTTCCTTGCTTTCCCTGGACTGCTCTAGGCTTTCGTGAAATTTGGGGTTGTCCTGAGATCTGACTCAGGAGAATTGAGGCAGACTTGTGAGCTTCAGCTGCAGCTAGTTTTCTTGTACTATCCGTACTACCTGTACTATGTGTAAAATAAGCTACATAATCTAGAATTAACTAACTTCTGAGAAGTTGTTTGTGAATGAGGTTTGAGGCAGATTTGCAAGTCGCAGGTATGACTGATTACAGAGCATGCAGAGCCATTAGGCTGAGTCTGATAACTTGCAGTTTTGGCTGCCCTTTGGCACCAACCTGAGCAACAGTAGCGGGTGCATCATCCCAGGAGCATCACTGGGAGCTTCAGACCACTTCTGGCATAGAATCATAGAATCATAGAATAGTTAGGGTTGGAAAGGACCTTAAGATCATCTATTTCCTACCCCCCTGCCATGGGCAGGGACACCTCCCACGGGCAGGGACACCTCCCACTAAACCATGCCACCCAAGGCTATGTCCAACCTGGCCTTGAACACTGCCAGCGATGGAGCATTTACAAGTTCCATAGGCAACCCTTTCCAGTGCCTCACCACCCTTACAGTAAACAATTTCTTCCTCATATCCAATCTAAACTTCCCCTGTTTAAGTTTGAACCCGTTACCCCTTGTCCTCTCACTACAGTCCCTAATGAAGAGTCCCTCCCCAGTATCCCTATAGGCCCCATATTCCTTGCTGTAGGTCAAAGGTAGCAAGGAAGAGAAGAGTCTATTTGAATAAGAGTATAGACTCTACCGCCAGCTGGTAAGTTATCCAACACTGTGATAAGAAGAGTGCTAAGATGTGAGAGTTTTTATGTCTGGGTGGAAGAATGGTATGTTTGGAGGTAAAAAGTTTGCTGGATATCTTTGTACTTCCCTCTGTTTAGTCCAAAGCATGTCTGTCTAATTTGATGGTTTAGCCTGTGACCTGCATTTTAAACTAGGCAATGAGAGAGACATGGATGGGCATGCGGGGTATGAAGATTTTTTGTGGTGGGGGGGGGATGGCTGTATTCTTATTTAGTGACATACAGGCCACAGATACATCCTACTCGCAGGCAAATGAGCCACTCGGCTACTAGTTTGCACTTTGTTGAACCCACTTGTTACCATCTTCATATGCTGTATCAATTACTCTGTTCTGTGTGGCTCCCCAGTCTCATTTTTCACTCCATTGGTCATCTGCCCAAATTGTCTTGAAGGGGAGTGAGGTGGGGAAGAGGCAGAGATGGAAAGGAGGGAGGGTTCTCATTACAAAGCTAGATTTGAGATGACATATTTAAACCTGAGAGCATAACTACTCCGGTGACAGTTAAAATGAAATCGTTATTCAGTCTCCTCAGTCCTATTCCCTGAAATGGTATTGTTTATGACAATCCCTTAACATTGTGTCATGAGTTTGCAAATACACAAGCGTGGCTTATGATCTTCCTTCCAAAAGGAATAGCAAAGGCAATGAGAAGAAACAAGTGCCATCTTGCAGGTTTCTGTTTCAGTGAAAGCTGCTGTAGCTGTCGCTGTCAATGATGTCAAGGTTAGATTGAAATGTGTGCCAAATGATGTATTTCTTGAAGCTTGCTTCACTGCTGAGGCAGCAGTTCAGTCAACACCAGAAAGATCATGAAGAGGTAACTGAAAGCTTTGCCTTGCTTCCAGTGGAGAAAGTAGTGACACTGTGTTATGATGAGAGCTTTCTGTGTGTAAAATGCTCAGCACAATTGGGCCAGACCTCAGATTGCAGGGTAGGGAGTTTTTGGGATTACATTAGCATAAATGAGTCAGATTGTTCGAAGAAACCAAATAACACAAGTATCTGGTAAATGCGTTAAACTGTTACTGTATTATGCACAAATAAAGTGGCCAAAGGAACGTGCAAAGTTCCAAGCCATTGGAGAAGTATGAATCAAACAATGGTGCAAACCTGGTTTAGAGCTCAATATAGGGACTGAGTTCAGCTCCTGTTGCTTTCAATCATCTTTAACTGGACTGTTCAACTAAAAAAACCTTGCAAATAGGCTAAAGAAAATGGTCCTCAGTGAAAGCTGGTAGCTTGACTTATCAGGATTTCATATTAAATTCCACTATGTTGTTCTCTCTTGAGCTATTTCTTTCACTTCTCAAATCAAGTCAGCTAGACGCAAGCTTCTTTGCTTCCCTGGAAGGTCCAGTACTGGCCGAATTTCAGAATTGCATATTTCACTCAAACTTCACTATTCTCTGTCATTTCTCTACTTGCCTGATTCCTCCTATCTTAGTTTATGGATGAATTTATATTGGCTAATGGCTTTAGTCATGAAATGGAGTTTTAGACAAACTTCCCAGGGCGCGCTATTTAAACAGACAAACAAAGCAAGCATGCAAACTCCGCAGCCCTCACGTGTCAGGTGTTTTGTTTTGAAACAACATTTTAACCCTGAGGGCAGAATCAGGCCAACCCATCCTGGTGGTTAGAAGGTAAGTTCTGCCAAACCTGATGAATGTTTTGTGAATGCCAACACATAGGTTCAGATAGAGGGCTCCCAGTGTTGCCTTGTTGCTGTCCTAGGCAGCTCCTTCTTTTCGTGACTCATCAGGGAATTTGAATGTTCTGCAGCCTCACCTCTCTCTGGTGGCTCAGATAAAGCTGTCCAGAAAGCAGCAATGATGGCTTTGAGAGTGGATGCATGCCGAGGATAACCATGCCTACCAGGGGAGGTCAGGGATGTGCTTTGGGTTTGCTCTCCCAATAGGGAAGACAATGTTTCTGTGCTTGTGCTGGAGGCCCTAGTGAGGGGGTAAATGGTGGCTGCACACTCTCAAGAGATGTTTCTGAATCCTGCGGGGAGCTAGGAGACGAAAGCAGGCTTTGCCACTCACCTGAAAACAATGCTGAGCAAGTTACTTAGACCTGTGCTTTTAATCAAACAAAGACCATAATCTGCCATGAATGTTTCCTTATTTGAGCCTCAGGTGTTTTTTCTTTTTAGGCTTAGAATATGTTCAGAATTTACCTTAGTTTAGTTTTATCAGTCTTTAAAATGGTTATACATGCAAATGGTCACACATGCAAATGGTCACTTAAAATTCTTCCTTCTTTTTTCAGTGGCTTGGTCTGAAATGGCTTTAACCAAATATAATTATAAAATTAATAGGAATAAGTGTGACTGTTGCAAAGATTTACTTGGTCACCCCCTCAATCCTTTCTTGTGTAGTCAGTCCTTGAATCCATTTGTCAATATGTGCATGTTCCGTAAAATTGATATGGAGATTAATGTTCCTGAGCTGCCTTTCAGCTCGTAAATAAAATACTGCATGAAGCTATATATTGGTATTCCAGCGTGCAGCCAGCCAGATTAGAAATGAAGTATCTGCAAGTAGACTTGCCCTGGAACGGAAGGCTGAAAGATCCTCTCTCATGGTAGGCTAGAATCATATACCCATCTCATTTGAGTTTTAAGATCAGTACTCACTTGTATTTGTTAATTTGGAAATAACAGCACTTTTAGTTTCATGTTAAATATGCTGCCAGGAGGATATTGCAGTGATGGAAAAACAGCTCTTTTTTTGGCATGTCAAACAGTTGTAGTCAGAACATTGAGGAAGTGCTGTTTTACTCAGACTCTAACTGTGGAAGCTGAGCCAGGTTTCTGGCTCCCGTGTCAATAGTCCATCTGTGGCTGTTGCCCTTGCAGTCGTGTCTGAGCAAGTCTGACACAGAGGTGCTGAGCTCTCTTTAATACTCCGGGACTTAGTGCTCGGAATAATTAGACCTCGTATTCTTACAGTCTCCAATTCAGGCATGCTGGCAGAGTTGGGTTTTTATGTCCCTGCCTTTAGTTGTCAGTATCTTTAGAAGCTGAACCAAGAGGATCTGTGTTCCCCCTGCCCTTCTTGTGTATTCCTAAGAGGAATGCGTGCCTGAGAACTGCAAAACTGCTGCACTGACATGTGAGATTTCTCTTTGCCTGTTTTCAGTCTGTCCTTCTGTCCTCAGTGCAAGTGTTGGGCTTAACTCGGGGTACCTTGCCCAGTCAGGCAGCCCGGGAAAGGCTGGCAGTTGTTTCTGGGGGCAGAGAAGGTAAAAGAAAGGGTGTTATTTTCGCAGAGCTGTAAATCCAGTGCCTTTTGCCAGTGCTGCATTCTTTTTTTTGTTGCTTGTTTCTAAGAAGCTATTGCTGCAGCAGCGCTGGCTGCAAACAAAATCTCATTTACTTAAAGTTCATGACAGGACAGGTAGCACATTTTGCACATTTCTGGGACGCTTGCAAAGGACATACAAAGCATGCTTTCTAAAAACTTCATCTTGAAATGCAACAGTTTCCATGCTGCCTGGAGCTTCAATGTCAAAGAGATTTCTATTTTTAGAGAGAGATTCTACTCAAAGAGCTATATAAGGTTGTGTTGGGGAGACCATTACTGTTTTATAATGTATGGGAATACTTGTTACCAGGTGGGGAGAAAATTCTGTATAAAACTGGAAACTACAAAGATACACTGACTTGGATGTCTTTTGGGAGGAAAGGGAACCGAGATCATAACTGAAGACCCAATATTTGTTTTTTAATATTATAATTTCTCTCGAGTTCTGCAAACAATTGTTTTAGCCCTTAAAAATATCAGAGAGAAGGCTCTATCACGACTGATGATGCAAGAGGGAAGTGGTTCCAAGTTCAGAAGTTTGGTGCCAAAAAAAAAGACAACTTACTATGCTAACAGGTGACAACGCTGAGAAAACCCAACAAATTACTGTCATGTCCTCCATGGGAAACTAGGTAAAACTCGATGTTAGATATTCACTCTTTCCAACTACAGTTTTCTTAGTAATCCTGAGTACAAAGTGCACCTAAACTGATAGGGTGCTGCAGAATAACAATGAGATAGAGTGGGCAGGTGGGCTAAGTATGGTAGCCACAGTTAATGGCAGAAGAATGGAGTAGTGTCTGAAGTGCTGGCTTGCTGGGGAGCCTTCTTCTGAAGCCTGACACTTCCTCACATAGAATTATCCAGGAAAAATCTAACTCCATTAGCCTTAATCCCCAGGAATTAGTTAAACCTGTGTTCTCAGTTAACTTTCTCAATGTCATTTCTACTGCAGTTTTAAGAGGATCTGTTTGGCTTCCAGGGAATAATTTGTCTATGAAAAACACAGGGGATTTCTGGTATGGTTGAATTTTCAGAGACAGCCCAGGTAACATTGGTTTTAGCAGCTGTTGCCAATGTTAGGACAGCAGTTGAGGCCAATATAGTTTTGCTTGAGTAAAGGACTAGATGAGGTAACAGCTAAATTAAGGACACTGGGTCCATTTCTGCTCTAGTCAGACACAGTGCCTGCAGTGAATTCTAAATTGGAGGCAGGATTGAATTGATGCTGGTCTTAATATGTCTTGGGTTTCTACTTACGTTTTTATATTGTCTAGCTAGCTGTGGCATAGCCTGTTTGGCTTCAGGTAATTAAATATTATGAACAGTGAGACTATCTGAATTAGGGGTGAAAAAATACAGCAACTGGAAGTGATATCTGCATTCCAGTAACATAAGGAAAGACAGCAGTCTTGTATCATGCAGAAGATAAGACAGGGCAGACTAGCTGGTGACAAAGCAGAAGCAGCAATTGCTGAATAGTCTGGATGAGGAAATTCTTTCATCTTCCCAATGCACTGAACCAGGCATAGCAGGAGAAAGAAAGAACATCCTCTGCTTTGTTTTTCAGAAAAAACAAAATTACTGGCATTTGAAAAGTGTACTTAGAATGCTTTTGAATACACTGACATTCTATGGCTTGTTAGTAAAAGTAGGAGAAGCAGTTCAAGTACTTTGGGGAACTACTGCTGTAGCCAAACTATTGTGCCTGCAAGTATCTTTGCAGATTTATTGGTGAAACCAGCTTTATATATATATAAAATATTTAATATATTTTATATATATTTAAAAGCAATACAGCTTTTGAATACAGCTGGTATATAAATATATATATATACAGCTTTTGAATACAGCTGGTATATAAATATATATGTATATAAATGCATATTTTTAATATATATTTATATACCAGCTGTATTCAAAAGCTGTATATATATATATATATTTATACCAGCTGTATTCAAAAGCTGTATTGCTTTTAAATACAGAGCAGGAACAGAACAACTGGAAACTGGATGGCATTACTGGCATTGTGGGTATTTGTTATGTTGTAAGCACAGTGACTACACCAAAAGGAAAAGTGTTAGGAGGAGATCTGTTAGCTATAAAGGGGATGTGAACGGCACCGGCGCCTCAGGCTGGCACACGTAGCAACAGTGCCTCGTAGCGGCAAATGGGCAGAAGCTCGAGGGCTTTTTTTGCTGTTCCGTTGTCGTCAGAACGCCTTGGAGCTATAGAAGAAAAAAGGTAATTACAGGAATTGTAAGGGATTAATCATGGTAAACTTAAGGAACTTGTTCAGTATGATTGTGCGAAAGGCCTTTTGCAGCATCATAGTAATTCCTGGAGTAGTGCCACAAAACTGAGCTCCTCATTGTTCCCCGTGTGTGTTGAAGAAACTAACTGCTTTGAGCCAAAACTTTCTTCTCCATCTCTTTATGAAGTGTCTCTGTACCTTCCCTTGCCTCACTGAGAAAGCACTCAAGAAATCTTCCCATGACAGTCCCCTCTTCCTTCCTAAATGTCATCAGTACTGCTGGCTTACTCTGCAGCAAAGACATGTTCCTAATTTGATCCTCCTTGCAGCTGTCTCAGGCAGGAATCCCAGGCTGCCTTTCCCCAATTCCTGAACAGTTTGCTTCTGGAATAAAACAAATCCCCCACCCTGTTTCCCAAACGTTTAACTGGTTGAGGTTTTAGGGGTTAATTCTGACTTTTGTTGGCTATGCATTCAGATGGCAATGAACTTCATCCCTGTCATTTTTCTTAATAAATCTAGGAATTTTATGACATTGAAAAGACATTTGTCAAAATGTTGTACACCTGGTCACTTGTCTTAATGTATTCCCAATTAACTTTCTCAGTGTGATTTCCACTGGAAGCTGGGTGCTCTGCCTGTTACTCGCTTGCGTTTGTTTCCATTTCATTAGCAGTTGTACAGAGGGAGATTAGAACTGGTAACTGCTAAATAAATCAAAACTTCCATTTGAACAATACTGACTGTTTAATCATAGAATCATAGAATAGTCAGGGTTGGAAAGGACCTTAAGATCATCTAGTTCCAACCCCCCTGCCGTGGGCAGGGATACCTCCCACTAAACCATGCCACCCAAGGCTCTGTCCAACCTGGCCTTCAACACCACCAGGGATGGAGCATTCGCAACTTCCCTGGGCAAAAATCATTAATCATTAAATTCGTAATTGCTAAACTGAAGGAAGGCAAACAGTTTTATTTTTGTAATGGAAGACAATTTACTATCTCTCAGCCTAGCCTTCCCAAAATACTGATGTTACAAATAAGGTCGTTGTTAATAGTGACATAAATCTAATATATATAGTGTTTCCTTTTATACAATATAAATACAAATACCTTAATATACAGATGCTAGTCCAAAGCAATAATAGAGGTCTGTAAGCTCTAAGGTTAAGTTTTGGACCAGAGAAAGGGAAGTCTTAACTGAGGTATGCTTTCTTTTTGTTTGCTATATCGAGATATATGAGCTTGCATCACCTGAGCTTTTTCCCCTGCATCAGCTATTGAATACTTTGAAGAAAAAGGCTGAAAAAGCCGTGACTTCATACCTGAACTTGTAGTCATTGCCAATTGATCATCTGAAATGGTTGAGTACAAGTATACTTATTTGATAATTCAAATTGGATTATCTTTCTGTTTTACTTGCAAGCTCTTACTTTATATTAACTTCAGATTTTGATTGAATACCGTTAGAAACTGACTCTGCACTTTTTTCCTTAACATTCTAATGTATTTCTCTTATGCATCTCTACATAAGCATGCTTCTGGTTTCAGTGCATAGTATTCTCCCGTCATGTCAGACAATAACATACTCTGCAAATAAGATGAAAGAAGGTTCTTTGATGGATATAGTGAGTGAGGTGGAAAGCCCAGGCTGTTCTTTAAGAATCTCTGAAAGAAACAGCGTTTTTTTTCTGAAATAGTGCTGTAGGAGATGAAGATTACACAACCCTATTATGCTGTAAACAAACACCATCCATCTCTAGGTCATTACTGTGCACTGATTTCATCAGGTCTCTTTTAAATCGCTGAACATTAATTCAGCAGCAGAAAACACAATATGTTACAGAAAACAGCTGGATTTTGTGTGATTGTGTAAGCCTGGATTTAGTTAAGGATAAAGATTTGTTTGAAAAGCCACTAACTTCCAAAATATTTAAAAAAGTATTAGTAATCCTGGAGTCCTTTTGTGTAGCTGTTTTAGCGTGTATTTCCCATAGTACTTGTTCCGAGAGACAAAAACGAAAACTGAAACAAACTGGGGAAAAGAAATGAGACTGAGGGAAGCTGCTAAAGGTTTTTTCTATCAAGCTCTGTGCTTGGAAATAGCAACTGTCTAGGCAATGCTTATAATTCCTTTAGTATTTATTCATTATTACAATATTTAAGATACTGGAATGGTGGGAACAAGGTCATGTGGGCAGGCTGGCATTTAAAAAAATCCACCAAAACTAAAACCGAGCCAAAAACCATGGGGGTGGTGGTCAATATACAGTCCCCAGGAGGAGATGTATATATCCTGTTGCCCGGAAAGGTGAAGCTCAAGTCTTTCCATAGTCACTCTGTATCACACATCGTCACTAGTTCCATTATCAAGGAAGAGTACTCATTTTATGAGGCCAGCCTTATAAGTGTGTTGCTTGAGCATCTTGTCATCAGCAGTCTCACTACAACCAATCTGTAACAGCTCCCTTTCACCTCTCATGTATTTGCCCTTTCAAAATTGTTGTCTCAGAGAAAATAAAGACTTCTGATAGTTTCTTTAATAATATGAAAATTCCTTTTGAGGAGAGCAGAAGAGTTTTCCATATCCTGGATAATTTTCTTCCCCACCCTTCTCCCTCCAATGTCTGACTTTCATATGATCTTTAATTACTTCCTTTTGGTAATGTGTGTTTGTATGTGATGCATATGTGTTTGTCATTAGAACTATATATATATAAACATATTATATAATGAACACCAGGTAAATGTGGGAATCTGTTTGCTTTTCACCTTTTCTTGTTTTCCTGTCAGATAGAAAAAATTATGGTAAAAAATACATGGGATTATAGTAAGTCACACATAGGAAACCATAGCCGACACTGTTAAAATTGTACTTTAAGTAGCTTAACTTCTATTTCAGGCTTTATAAAGTTGGTGTGTTTATTTAAATCTGGTAAATATTCTGTTCTTTTTAATATGGTGGTCATATTCCTTTAAGGAAGAACTATACATTAGAACCATGTACGCGGAGGTTATATTGCTCTGAGATTCTACTGAAGAGTTCACTTTCACTGTTCAGCCATGCAAATACTGAATGTTTGGACTGGGCATCAAAATTTCCTCATATGGAGGTAAGATGTTTATTCTGAGAGTTATGTTGGAAAGCATTCGTAGTGTGTCAGCAGAAATAACAGGCTACTATCTGTGTGGCACAGTGCTCAGGGTGGGGAGTTTCCTCTGTCTGCCTTTGAGAGCACCAAGATAATGGTATTAGTGGTCATGTGTGGGCAGGTGATCATGGCCATGCTGGCTTTGGCCACAATACGGTCACTGTATGACAGTAGATGATTGTTTAAGAAGTGTCAGTATATAGATTTCCATGTAAGAGGTCTGGATGCAAACATACATGCTGTAACTGATGGGAGGACAATAACTGATTGCGACTGGGCTCTCTAGGAGGTCTTCTGTGAGAATAGAAAGTAGTTGAAGTAGCTGATAATGATGATGAAAACAGCTGAAATTTTCATTCATCAGCTAAATTTACAGCTAAGGCACAGAGTAATGTCTAAGGAAAGAGGCTATGCGTTTTGCTAGGACAGTAAAAACAGTATCTGGAGATGGAAGAAAGACTGATAGCTACCTAGCAGAGAATGGGCATGTCTAATATGGGTGAGTGAAGGCTGTTTTCCAAATACAGTCTAAATGTGGCTGCTTAAGAAGCAGCATCAGTGAGGGCTCTTATAGAATATAGCATATTATAGTTGCTTAAAATTTAATCTGTTTTTACCAAAAAAGTGCATAAAACCAACCCTCAGAGTACTTCCTGAGGTTTATTAATTGGCTGGTGTTAGCTGCATTCTTCCTAGTTTCTTGTGGCAAGTTACTGTAATCCCCAGCACATCTTCGACTGCAGTGTGACACTATGTGTATATTTTGAACAGAGTGAGAAGCACTGAACAAGCTGTTAAATTGAGTTTTTTGTATTTGCAATATGAAGTTATACTGTTGGAGTAGGTCTGATGAGTATCATCACTTGCTATTTTCACCTTGTTGCTGCTTTTGTTATTGTCATTATACTTGTCCTGAGCTAAGTACCATTCCATTATGCCATTACATCAAATATTTAAGTGCAAGTCACAAATTTCTTTTCAGTGCATTCTATGCTGTGCTGAAAATCCCCCTGTATACTAAGCACAGTTCGAAAACTGCTTGTACTTTAAAAATCTGGATCTACATGTCACGTTGATAATCACCAAAAGGCCCAAATTAATATGTTGACTAAATCTTCACTATTATTAGGTCTGTAATCAGGGTGAGGTTTTAAACATTGAACATTACTGAAGATCCAAGATACTCTATGTCTCAGTTTCTTACTAATTATTGATTTTTTTTTAAGCCTATTGCTTGGGTGCACACATGTACTATGCCCTTTGTACAAAGCAGCATTTTTCTTTAATGAGATAACAAAAAAGGCATTCAGTCTAACTGCATGCTATTTTAACAGAAAGCTTTATTTCCGTACCAGGTTTCACTCTCTTTAGCAAGGGAGTCTTCTATTTCTCATTACAGGTTCTTCAAGTGTTGCAGTTGGCTTGTTGAGGGAAGTTAAGCCGTTCCCTAACAGCTTTGCTCTCATCTCAAGCAGCAGAGGGCAGTGAAACCATTACACAGAATGAAACTATCTGAACATAGGAAAGTCATTATTATCTTTCCTTACAGTCACACTTCCTAGTCATCCCCTATCAGAAGTGGCCACTATAGGGCACACGCAATGTAAATTACAAATTTGTGTAGGTATGATGATCTTTTTGTTTGGTTTGTTTGGTTGGGTTTTTTTGCTTAATAGATCAAATATGTGCACAATTAGATAAACTGATTATTTTTTAAGTCACTGTTACTTGCAGACCAGAGTACTGTTTGGTACCCTGCATATGTAGTTTAAAACTGTCCTGTGGAATTTTTAGTTGTTGGGAACAAAGAAAAAAGGCAGAAGGAAAAAGAAAAGGAGACACGGTCAAAATTGAAACTCAGGGAAAGTAGTACTGAGGACACAGAAAATGCATTATATGCAGCTACAGTTCCGTGTGTCTTTTTTGTCATTTTCTGTATCTGAATATTTTTGCACAGAAGTGAAGTATGGATGCTAAAAGCTGTTCAGTTAGAGTGGGGGGATATTAAAATAAATCAAACAAACCCAAAGCCAACCAGAAGCCAACCTGAGTTTAAAACTCAGTTTTCCAAAGAGAAGTATTTTGATATGAAATACTAAAGCAGCTATATTAAACAGCATCCTAAAATATTGCACATTGAAAGCGTTGCTACTTGTACCCTTTGCACATCTTTTAGTATGATTTTTACAGCCCTTTTAGACTAACAGTAAAAATCAGAAGTTTGATCCAGCTGAGTTAGGGACATTTTATCTTTGTTTTTCCTTTTTCCTTTTGTTCATTCTGATACAGCATTTTCTGTGCTTCTCTGTTACTCATATGTTACTTAATGTGGGGACATTAGGATTTTCGCTAAATCTCGGCAGGAAAAAGTCCCCGTGGGATTGCAAACTGGCTATTACCATTAATAGCAGATCTCCAGTGAGTTTCTGTGTTTCCTCACATAAAGCATACCACAGTTTATTGCAGTGAGTTTCCCATCTTTGATTAGGAAATTATTAATGATGTGCTCATAGACACCAGGGAAGGATTTTTTCACAAGTCTTTCAAGGAATTTATCATTATTGTCTGGCTGTGCTTTGCAAGATTAGATCCTTTAGAAAATGGTATGGGTTTGGTTGTTTGGTTTTCTTTAAGTAATATTCCGCATTCAAACAGTGTTATAGGCTTATATCATGGATCCCCTTCTATGGCTTTTTTGTTTCAATTGTTCACTGAAGCAAGAGCATACTTGTAAAATTGGCTAATGAGAGCCCTCTGGGTGTGATTGTTGGCATTGTTGAAGCGATACATTCAAAATGGTCTGGAAAACAGAAGACAAAATGTGAAATTATGTAATCTATTACAGTCATGTAAACTGTTCCAGTTGGGTAAGAGAAATGAACTTTATGAAAACAAGAAGTGTCATGCTGACACCAGTTCAGCTGCAAAGGTCTTGGAGGATGTTTGGTGTGTTTAGAAGCTAAAGAAAGGAAGACTGAGGCAGAAGGTAGGTGGTAAGATTTTTTTGTTGCTTGTTGGGTTTTTTTCCTTAAAGGAAAGAGGGAAACATGATCCTGGGCCATATTTGTGGGATAATTCAGTCTGTAAAACATGGGTGGTAATTAGTCATCTTTATTTGGTGCCGAGTACTCTGTCAAGTTCAGAAAGATGTGAGCAAATTGGAAATGGTCCAAAGCAGATCAGTGAGTATGCTAAAAGAGTTAGAAAGCATGACCTGTGAGGAAACTGGAGCAATTTAGTGTATTGAGCCTTTCTAATTTTTTGAGGGAAAATATCTATAAAGATGGGAGGGAGGACTTAACCTCTTCACAGCAGGAAACTGTTACTAAAGAAGGGAGTACAACTGCTTGTTCTTGTTTGAAGGCTAGAAACGGCAAGAAATCAACTTTAAAGCAAAGAAATTTTAAGCTTTCATAACCCTCAGAAATACTGAATATATAAGATTTTGCTAAATTAGGAGTGCTAGGAACTCCTTCGCTGGAAGATTTTAGAAGAGTTTTTAAGCAGATTTCTGTCAGGAGTTGCCTAGGTTTATTTAATCCTCAAGGCTAGAAGTTGGTTTTCAGTGTTTCTTGAGTGAATTTTTACTGTGGCTAAATTCACTCATGTCCTAATTCATGATGACTGAAGTTTTGACTGTCAATTTCAAGACTAAGTATATTTCATAGATATGGTGCGTTTTCGGCTCCGGTCAGTGGGGTGTGTAATCTCTCAAGGTGCAAGCAGCCCCACACATCTACAATTAATGCTAGCAGCCACCTAAATAAAATCATGGGAAAGGGGAAAACACAGCCAGGAGGCCAGTCTATAGGACCTTACTGAATTTGTACTTGCCACAGTAACTGGAAAGGCCCTTATAAACAAGTAAGAGAATGAATTGTACCCTAAACACAGTCTTGTTTCATCTTATACATATTTTCGAGAGAATGAGTGCCTATAACATGAATCCTTGAAAAAACAGGAATACTTAACTGCTGTGTCTGAGAAAATAGCATAATAGAAGATAAGTGCAGAGCTCCTTAGACTCTACAAGGTCTGGATTGATTTTATAGAAGAGGGCAGCAGCTATAGAAGACTGATGAGGTCTGATATGATGTCCTCCTATTCTTTCTGGGTCAATGCTGGAAGCTATGTTCTGTGCTAGAGAGGATTATGAAAAGATTACTCCACTTGCATTAGCAAGCTTGTTGGTGACTATAACAGGGTCTGGTTATGAAAAATTAGACTCCTGTAGCTCCCAGTGCCTTTATCAATCCTGTTCATTTAGACTCATCAGGCAAAATTGATTTCAGATCACTCCTGCCATTGGGAATGTAATTACCTTCTGAAATAAGCCTAAGACATGAGTTAAGTGGCAGAATGATTGAATAAACAAGTTGCTTTTTCCTTCTCCATGCATCCCTACATACAACACACACATCTTTGGACTTGCAGTAGCAAATGAGTAAGCTCACGACATGAGCAATGTTGTGAAGGCCGTCACCCCATTCTATCATGTTGAAAGGAAATCTGAGACTTTCAAGCAGTTTTGACTTGTGCAAAGAATGAGTTTTCCAAGCGGTGAACTAAAAAATTCAGTCCATTTTCTTCTGGAACAATATTTATTCTCTACCTCATTCTTGTCTGTTCTCACACTCTAATGGGATGAAGTGAGAAACTTTTAACATAGATATTAAGTGTTCTTACAATTGATCACTGAGTAAGAAGCATCTGATTCTGAGTGAACTAAATTTATGGGAGAAATCAGAAATGAGATGACATTTTGGAGCAAGGCTGTATCTTAACATAAACAAATAACTTTTGTATTTCTTTTGGAACTGCTGTTCCAAACCAGATATGAGAACAAACAAGACATTAGTTGTGTTTTCTGGTATGAAAGTCCCTTAAAGCAGTCTAGTGGGAAAAGCGGGTCTGAAAATCACTGGCGTTTTCTCAGCCTACGTTATTGGGGTTGCAATGAATTAGAAAGGATAGCATACTAATTTTAGAAAAGTTTTAAGTAGACCTGTGAGAACTCAGAAGAGAATTGAGCTTGCTCACTCACAGGGAAATAGCTGTTAGTTGTGCAACTTAGCTTTCCCTTAGGTATTTTTCCTAAGAGAAACCTTAGCTCACTTGAGTATTGATTAGGACATTGGCACACATCCCTCTGTCTTTTCTGCAGATAAGGAGATGATCAAGGAAGGCAAAAGGCAGGTATTTTCCCTTCCTCTTTCTCAGCATAGACCGAGAGAGGTGGGTTACAAGTGCAATTCCAGCAGGAAGCTTGACAACAATCATGGTGGTCCTACAGATAGTTTTCTTGCATGTTATGTGTTCCTCCACATCAGATTGCACCCAATAAATAAATGAGACCTCCTTCCCCATTCCCTCATCAGGAATTTACGGCAGTGTTAGAATATAAAGCATAAAAAGCTGGACTTGACAGTACAGCTGGAAGAGGCATTGGCTGTGGAAGCTATAGGCGATTCAGAAACCCAAGAAAAGGCAGGGCAAAATAAATGTCTCTTTACTTACCATCTATGTAATGGCAACCATTGTCAACCATCTTTAGAAAAATGTCCCTTTACTTAAATTTTGCTCATCAGATCAAATACTCCCTTTACTTTCGACTTAAGGCATCTCTAGCTATATTTTGTTGAATCAGCAGTGTTTCCTTTGAAAGAAATGAGTCAACCCCATAACAAAACATTCCTCACTAGTTTTTCCTTCTTCTGTTTAGCTGAAATGTGCAGGCTTCTGCAAGCACAGGCTTCAGCATTTCCAAAAGCTAAAGGTCATCCTGAAATCTCACAGCATACTTACTGTACAAAAGCCAAGCAAGGAAATGTTCAGGAAACTCTTTGGAGAGCATTATCCTGAAATATAAACTTAGAGTACATGTTAATCCCATGTGCCTCATAGCCTGTATGCTTTCTTTTTCTACATAAGCTGTTATTAATATGGTTTTTTTAATCTTTGCAATCTCCAAATAAAAGAGATTTAAGCCATTATTTTTACAATTCTTCCTTTTTCCACAAAGAATGGAGATAATACCTTTTAGGTGAGCCTACACTGGCTGTTTTAAACAGATTTGGTTGTTGTTTTTATTGAATGGTGAAGTTAGTTATTCTTTCCCTAGGCTATATTTTGCCCTCAAATACCTTATGATGTGTTCTTATGGTAAACAGACTAGGTATTGAGTGTATGAAATATTCCATAATTACTGTGGGTGGTCTTAGCAGCACTACCTGTCCTGTGTAATTCTGTTATTGGGGAACTTGTTGAGATCTCCCTACTCTTAAACAGGTGACTTACCCTGATGATAAAGATATTTATTATCATTTTTGCCTGCTTATCACTGCCTAAAGCTATCAGGGAGAGTTCTTCCCTTAAGTAAGCATGGAAAAGTAGAAGTGCATGGGCACCCATGCACTTTTTCAGATGGCTGCAATTGTTGCTGAAAAGAAAATGCTTCCAACAAATCTGCTTATAAGTTGAACCTGACTCAATGCTGATTCTTCCAAAGCTGGCTATAAAAACAGATGCTAATTCCAATCAGAATCAGTCATGTTCTTCTGTGAGATAATGTGACTTACTGTTTACTGTCTGTAATATTCTCCACATGTAGTTGAAAATAGTTATGCAAACTGATAAAAAAAGTCTATTCTTATATTCGGAAAATTGTACTGGATGCATCTCAGTAGTACTTGGACAATGTTTAGTGAAATGTGAAATTGAACAAGAGAAAGAAGATCCCCAGGAAACTGTTGTCTAAATGTGTTGCAAACAAATAGGATTTAGTTTGTTGGGAAGCCATGTTACTTGTGGTGCACTGAAGCTAAACAGCAGGAAGTGAATCTGTAAATCATGTCAAGGGGTAAAACAAGTTGGAAAACTTTAAAGTCACTGTGTGCAATAGTCTTCATTAGCTCGGTAGTGTTTTTTTGTTGAGTCTTTATTTTTCCTCTCCAGATAAATCCTATATAAATAGGCATGCAATATAGGGAGAAGCTTGCAATGGCTACAGTGAGAAGAGAGTCTGCTCCATATACAGTGGTTTCACATTCTGTTTAAAGATTAAAACTCTACTTTCTAAACTTTTGTACAAGCTTTCATTCTTGTAATTTTCTGTGCTAAAACGATTGTAGTTAACACTCCTTGTTTCCTTGGTTGCATTTTCATATGTAACCCTTTGCTTTTGGTACTCAGCATTAGAAACAGCAATGCTGTAAAGGTCTTCTGAAAGGATCATCCATATTTATATCCTCAGATGACAGATTGTGTGTGTAAAGGACTGCTGAGCTTCAGCTCAGCCTCCAGGCCTGTGGTTTCTGTCATCACTACTGTGAAAGATAAACTTAGGATTGGCAACCGAACCATGCCAGTCCAGATCTGGGATGTAGCACACATGTAAGTCCACCAGAAACTAAGACTCAGTCAGACACCAGGCTGCCAGACAGCAGGTTCGACTCTAGTTCTCTTTGATGTAAAATTACTAAGTGAACTCTGTAGAAAGTAATACATGTATAAGATTAAGGTAATAACTTTTATGTTTTACATCTACATTACACTTTCAGAGTTTAACAAGGTTCAGGTTTTTAATCTCTTTTTTTTTTCTTTTTTTTCTCTGATGGTAAACCACCGCTCCCTGTGCAAGGCTGACGTTAGTAGCTTTTGCCATTTTAGCATCGTTGTATAATTTTTACTTACTCACTAGAGTCTCCTGCTGCCAGTAAGTCCTTCACTAAGCTCTACATTCCTCTTTTTCTGTGTTTGTCTTTTGTGTTAATTAGATATAAAAAAGAACTTCTTCCCTGTGAAGGGTGGTGAGGCACTGGCACAGGTTGCCCAGAGAAGCCATGGCTGCCCCATCCCTGGCAGTGTTCAGGACCAGGTTGGACAGGGCTTGGAGCAACCTGGTCTAGCGGAAGGTGTCCCTGCCTGTGGGAGAGGGGATGGAACTGGCTGAGCTTTAAGGTCCCTCACAAACCAAACCATTCTGTGATCCCATAATGGTATGTGTTCTCTTAATTTCTCAATTACCATTATTTTAATCATGACAATTAACAATTAGCATTCAACATTATTTTGCTAACTAGAAGCCAGAAACCACAGCTATAATAAATTATGTATTATCATATTGGAGGGTCATTTGCACACTATTTCTTGTGTTTCTAATGCTTCTAATCAATCTGGATTCCTTTTGTATGTAGTGAACAGTGATGATTCTATAATCATAGAATCAAAGAATAGTTTAGGGTTGGAAAGGACCTTAAGATCACCTAGTTCCTACCCCCTGCCATGGGCAAGGACACCTCACAATAAACCATGTCACCCAAGGCTATGTCCAACCTGCCCTTGAACACTACCAGGGATGGAGCATTCACAAATTCCATGGGCAACCCACTCCAGTGCCTCACCACCCTTACAGGAAAGAACTTCTTCCTCGTATTCAATCTAAACTTCCCCTGTTTAAGTTTGAATCCATTACCCCTTGTCCTATCACTACAGTCCCTAATGAAGAGTACCTCTCCAGCATCCCTGTAGGCCCCCTTCAGATACTGGAAGGCTGCTCTGAGGTCTCCACGCACCATTGTCTTCTCCAGGCTGAACAGCCACAACTTCTTCAGCCTATCTTCATACAGAAGGTGCTCCAGTCCCCTGATCATCCTCGTGGCCCTCCTCTGGACTTGTTCCAACAGTTCCATGTCCTGTTTATGTTGAGGACACCAGAACTGCACACAGTACTCCAAGGGAGGTCTCACGAGAGCAGAGTATAGGGGCAGGATCACCTCCCTCCACCTGCTGGTCACGCTCCTTTTGATGCAGCCCAGGATATGGTTGGCTTTCTGGGCTGCGAGCGCACACTGCAGCCGGCTCATGTTAAGTTTCTCATCAGCCAACACCCCCAAGTCCTTCTCTGCAGGGCTACTCTGAATCTCTTCTCTGCCCAACCTGTAGCTGTGCCTGGGATTGCTCCAACCCAGGGGTAGGATCTTGTACTTGGCATGGTTAAACTTCATAACATCAGCCCACCTCACAAGCGTGTCAGGGTCCCTCTGGATGGCATTCCTTCCCTCCAGCATATCAACCGAACCACACAGCCTGGTGTCATCGGCAAACTTGCTGAGGGCACACACAATCCAACTGTCCATGTCACCGACAAAGATGTTGAACAAGAACGGTTCCAACACCCATCCCTGAGGGACACCACTCATTCCTGGTCTCCAGCTGGACATTGAGCCATTGAGCACAACTTTTGCATGTGGCCATCCAGCCAGTTCTTTGTCCACTGAGCGGTCCTCCTATCAAATTGATGTCTCTTCAACTTAGAGACAAGGATGTTGTGTGGGACAGTGTCAAATGCTTTGCACAAGTCCAGGTAGCTGACATCAACTGCTCTACCCCTGTCCATCAGTCTCGTAGCCCCATCATAGAAGGCCACCAGATTGGTCAGGCAGGATTTCCCCTTAGTGAAGCCATGCTGGCTGTCACCAAGCACCTTGTTGATTTTCATGTGCCTTAGCATGGCTTCCAGGAGAATCAGCTCCAAGATTTTGCCAGGCACAGAGGTGAGACTGACTGCTCTGTAGTTCCCCGCCTCATCCATTTTCCCCTTCTTGAAAATGGGGGTTATATTTCCCTTTTTCCAGTCATCGGGAACTTCACCTGACTGCCATGATTTTTCAAATATGATGGACAGTGGCTTAGCAACTTCATTTGCCAGCTCTTTCAGGACCTGCGGATGGATTTCATCAGGTCCCATGGACTTGTATACGTTCAGGTTCTTAAGATGGTTTTGAACCAGATCCTCTCCTACAGTGGGCCCAGGGTCTTCATTCTCACAGTCCCTGCATCTGCCTTTCAAGACTTGGGTGGTGTGGTCAGAGCATTTGCCGGTAAAGACTGAGGCAAAGAAGTCATTAAGAATCTCAGTGTTCTCCAAATCCAGTGTAGCCAGTTCTGATAGCTTCCAGAGAGGGCCCTCATTGCCCCTAGTCTGTCTTTTATTCGCAAATGATGGATTTTGGGACCTGCTAAACTCTAAACTTTAGAAAGGCTTGATTTCTTTATCTGATAAAAAGATAAGAGCTAGGTCAGACTTTTTTTTTTCTTTTTTTTTTTTCTCCCATGGTGTGGAAAGATGGATAAAAGGAGGTTAATGTGGATATGAAAAGTGAAGCTGTCATTATTAAGCCATTCCCATGTGTATACCAGTGGATTGAGCAACCTCCAGGGGGATTCCAAAAACTTGAATCAATACAAGGCTTGTATTTGATCACAGCAGCTGTTTTCAAAGGAAGGAAAAGGGGGTTGGTAATTTAAATGGAATTGCAAAACTATGATCATTAAAGATCTTGACTACTTTTAATAAACTTTATCTGAGAGCCTGAGAGAGCAAGAGAGACACCAAACCAGCAAGATTTCTTTTGACCTCCGAGAAAAAGAAAACAGTAGTAATGAAGGTAGTGGTCAACCACAGAGAAAGAGAATTCACAAAGCGAGGCTTTTTGATTGGCTTTAGGTGCTCTGTATCCCTATGATAATGTGACTACGGCCATAGTCTGTCTTAGGTTGAACAGCCCTGTAATGTATTTATTGATTTTGTCTTAAAATGGGTAATAAATCCAGAATAGTTCCTCAGTTCCTGTCTAATGATTGTACAGTTACTAGTGGTAGCAGTCATATGTTGTCTGTTTTTTTTCTTTTATATGACTTGTCCAGTTCCTCAAAGACCTTTGTGGTTTTGCTCTTGTCTTCTCTGTTCATTTTTTCCCCTTCTTCTCCCTTCTAGCCTGCTACTTTTGGCAGGGACAGGAACAGCCGCTGCCTTGAAGTGTATGATTTCATCTCCTTATAACCCCAGGGAAGATAAAAGGCAGTTTACTTCTGAAGAAGAAGGGAGCAAGAGATCTCATCTTATAGGAGAGGATGGTTTTGTTCCTGAATTTACATCAAAAATGGCTCTGCTCCTCATTCAGGAGGAATGCTTGTGATTGTAGTAATTGCCCTTGTTGGCTGCACATATATTTTTTGTGGGAGGGCACAGATGAAGATGTCTGCTTTTACAGACAGTATTGAAAGGTTTCTTCTTGCCTAACTCGCAAGTCACTAGTCAAGGCTTTACACAGGCTCCATGCTGTCTGCCCTGTATGATGGTGTTGTGTCTGAAGCAAAATAGACATTCATTATTCCTGAGATATTGAGGTCCTCTATTTATAAATGTTAGAATTTGTTTGTTTTACTTAAAAATATATCGATAGAATATATAATACACAGATAGAACACATATCTCACAAAATGGCTTTCTTAAAGGAATGTGGCAATCTGTACTTCAATCTTGACCTTGTTTGTGATCTAACTGCTAATGGGCTTCATAATTCTATACCCGGTTTGGGGCTTGCACTGTGATAGGGAGACAAAGTTTAAGAAAATGTGACCACTATAAAGATGAGTTAGTGCATCTTAGTTAGCTTTTCATGTGTTTGAGGAAAGGAGAGAGTATACTAGTGCAGGGTTATAAAGATGAACTTGTTTCATGTGGCTTTAATCAAATCTGGGATGTTTGGAATTAAGGGTCATCACCCTGTGAGGCACCTTGAGAAGAATTGCTGTTTCAAATAAGACCATTCCTGACATGAATGTGGACTGAAAGTTATGGTTTGTTAGAAACCAGGGATAACAACCAAACCAAACAAAGCCAGAAAGAAAACCGACATATCAACACAATATCTCAATTTGTATTTTACAGTAATTTATAGCCCAAGAAAACAAGAAATAAAACTTGTTCAAGTGATCTAATATACAGTAATAATTTCCAACAGTTCTGTAGCTAAGCCATGCTTGAAAAAAATTGCCAAGATTTGTTCTCTGTTATATCCACTTGACCCAGCTTCTGAAGTTGGCCGCAGCGTCCTCCTGGCATCTTCTGGCTGCAGCAGTAGCAGTGGGCTTGGGCTAATAAATGTGGTTCCATCTGACTGAATGTGTCCGAGAGGTTCATGTGTCCTTTCACTGTGCTCCCATGTATTCCTAGTTCTAGGACTGTAATACAGGGGCAGATGAACCAACCTTACACTGAACTGCATGGCCTGACAGGCTTCACACCATGGGGCTCCATGGTATGCCTGGTTTTGTAATATGCTGGACCCCCTATGAAGAGCTACAGCTTGTCAAGTACCACAGACTTCCTCTGGCAAGAGCTCATTTTACATGTTTGGTGTATCATGGTGCATTGCTCTCAATGTATTTTCATGAGGAGTAAATAAAGATTAATCAAAACTAACTCTTCAGTTGATGGCAAAAGAGGCATATATGAGTTCGGTATGCTAAGGGTCTGCAAGTTTTGGATCAGAAGTTAAAGCTACCAGTGTTTCTGTCAGTGATACTGGGTGGTAGTAGGATTAATTGGGGGGGTGGGGGGTGGGAGAGGGGGGAAGGTGAATATAGCATCAGAACTGCAAAATTTGTGGTTTGGATTTATATTAATTTTCATCTTCTGAAATAGAGCCAAGCTGGACACAAACAACTTAATACAATGCAATTTTACGAGGTCATGAGCAGTTGTTGCCCATTTGTTGCTTAGCTATCCTGGGTGCAGATAAACAAACTATTCAATGTAAGCATAGTTCTGTGTGGTGGGAAGGGCTAAAATCTTGTTCTGGAAGACTTAAATAAGCAGATGAAAATAGGTTCTGACACATTACACTGGGCTATTCTGACACAAAATTAGCCTTGTTTTTTGGCCTGAACTTCTATCCCAATTGTGTTAGGATTGAAAAAATAAACTTGCCCAAGGAAGAAAAAGCTCAAAGATAAGACTGCAATAACATGTTACAGGCCTCTGTGTAATGCTTCCACCAAGCTCTACAGTGTTCTCTTGCTTGTGAAAGAGGATTTTTGGGTTGTCCTGCGGTGACAGGAGCAATGTCTGTCATAATGACCACAGGTCACTGCCAGCGACCAAGAAGTCTTTGTAACAGCAGAGCTGCCAGCAGGTCTTCCTAAAGAAATCTCTGTGCTTTGCCCATTGCATCCTTGTGAGATTCAAATGCAAGTTTTAGGAGCCAACTGGAAGCCTGAAGTTTCCAGTTAGCTCCCTTGATGTGAAAGATTTCACTAAGAAGGAATATCAGAAAAAGGGAGGAAGGAAAACAAGTATGCGTGTGACCAAAAATTAGTTACACATTTATGTTCATTTGAATCTGAATCTCTAATAATTTAAAGTCAAACATTTCTGTGTGTTTGCTCTTTGCTGGGAATGATGCTGCCAGTTTGGCAGCTTGTCCAAACTTCACTTCAGTGTGCACCACTGATGAAAGCCAGTGGCTTATGTCAAGGGGTAAGCAAAGGTCTGACTTGTACTGAGTAGTGTTATGTTCTTGATACAAGCACGGAAAACACTGCAGAGCACATGTGGTGTCTCTTGCTTTCCCAGTTTAGCTGCACAGGAGGAACAGTAACTTTTTTTCTTCCAGAGCACTGAATACAACTCAGCCCTTCCAAACTGCATGCTTAGAACATTTATGTTGTATGAGAATCTGATACACTGTCTTGAAATTTATGTACATTACTATTTTGTGTATGAACATAGTAGATGGGTAAAACTTGCTAATTGTGCCTGCAAGGTAGCTGCCAATAGACTGCTTTATTTGAAAGTCTAACAGGCCCTTTACAATCCTCCTTACGGACAAGCAGTGATTGTATTCCCATTCTACATTTAGAATGAAACTTCTTGTCATTTTAGATCAGCTTGCAGTCACATTATCAGACCCAAGCAAAGAAATGAGACACGAATTTCCTAAATAGGACAAGATGGCTATATTGGTTAATGCTGTAGAATTCAGTGTGGTGTAGATTGCCAGGGTATGAGTATATTTTTGTTTTTATTTCTCCCTGCCAAGCCTAGTTAAATACCGAAGTGTAGTGTAACAGGATATTGCTATTTGCAAACATCTATAAGTGATTTTCACTGGGAATTGGAGCTTTACTTCTGTGTTTCATATCAATGCTTTCAAGGATGCGTTTGGCTGATGGTTGTTGGAATGCATAAAGTGTAAACTAATTCCATTCAATTTTTCATGTGTAGACTGTACTATTTTGTGACTTGAATGGTTAAATGCTTTATGTATTGGGCCACAAAAATGTTTATATGGCTGTTCCTGATGCTGTTTTCATTTGGGATTTATTTTTGGTGTGAGGGGTAGAAATGATATTGGGATTCTTTTAGAAAAGCCTTAAGCTTATTAAAGAAACCAACCAGCACCACAGAAATCCCCAAACAAATCTGGGCTCTCTGAGTCGTACAGATGTGCTCTTGATATGCAGTCCAAATAGTTTTCTTAGACCCCCCACCCACTGGCTGAAGTAAACTTGCTCAGCTGCATAAATGAAAAAGAATATCATCCTGAGTATGTTTGAAGGCTTGTGAACCAAGTTTAATCTGCTGTCATTATCATTTATATCTTCTTGTGCACACAGTATTTGTAGCAAAGCAGTTAATAAGTGGAAATTACTGTTCTTCCATGTTTGATAATCCCCACAATCCCAGACAGAAGTGTAGTCTGCATTGCATAACATGGCTTCCCAGTACCTTTACCTGGAAGAGTTTATTTTGAATATGCATGTTCAACTCTTTACCTTAAAATATGTGGCAGACGAAAGAATGAGCAATGTCAGGAAAGAGGTGTATGTGCCAGTAAAGAAACAGGGAGGAAGCACAAATGACCTTTCACATGGTAGAAATTGCCCAAAAGACAACCCCTAACACCACAGATATTTGATATATTTGCCAACTGTATCCTGAGCTGCATCAAAAAGAGCATGACCAGCAGGTCAAAGGAGGTAATCCTGCCCCCTCTGCTCGGCTCTCATGGTGCCTCACTTGTACTGTGTGCAGTTCTGGTCTCCTCAACATAAGAAGAACATGGACCTGTTGGAACAAGTCCAGAGGAGGGCACGAGGATGATCAGGGGACTGGAGCACCTCCCGTATGAAGACAGGCTGGGAAAGTTGGGGCAGTTCAGCCTACAGAAGAGAAGCTGCATGGAGATCTCAGAGCAGCCTTCCAGTATCTGGAGGGGCCCTGTAGGCCATCCTGTCTAGGGTGCTAGAGAAGGACTCTTCATTAGGGATTATAGTGATAGAACAAGGGGTAACAGGTTCAAACTGAAACAGGGGAAGTTCAGGTTCGATATAAGGAAGAAGTTCTTTACTGCGAGGGTGGTGAGGCACTGGAATGGGTTGCCCAGGGAAGCTGTGAATGTTCCGTGCCAGGCCTTGTTCAAGGCCAGGTTGGACAGATCCTTGGGCAACATAGTCTAGTGTGAGGTGTCCCTGCCCATAGCAAGGGGGTTGGAGCTAGATGATCTTAAGGTCCTTCCAGCCCTATTTTATGTTTCTAGGATTCTATATGTGGAAGGATAGAGGAAGAGGACAAAAAGGGAAGGGGAGAGTAGAACAGAAGGGAACAACATACAGTTTTTTAGACAAAGATGATTTAGAAGTGGATTATTCAAGGACAGAAGTTGTATGCTCATATCTCTGTATGCAGAAGGAAATCAGAGCAGGACACTACAGGTGTTAGAGCTTCATGAGGGATGAAGGAAAGGTGAGAGATTAGATAAGGCTTTGATGGCAAAATGTGTTCAGAACTGACCCACTTAGTATCTCAGATGTGATGAAAGGCAGGTTTGCAGATAAAGAGAAGTAGCTGGAAATGCGAGGTCTTCAATATTTCTAGAAAAAGCTGTACCTGACTCATAAGTTTAGATCCTGGCCTGTAATGCCATATGGGACTTCTCTGTGAGGCCTCTCAACTCATCCCTACCCCTCATCAGCAACAATCACTGGAATCAGCTGTTTCACAGGAGCTCTTCAGCATAATTCCATTGCCATTAATCAGTTCTACTGATCAATACAAAAGCTAAACATGTTTCTAAAGAGACTTTGCTGGAATAGCCCTGGGCCCAAGCTTAGATTTTCGCCCTGGCATCCAAAGACCTCAAAAAAAGTGCAAAATTTTGCAGCCATTTTAACCATATTGTAGTAATCTGAAATGGGTTGAAATAGGAAGCTTGAATGTTCTTTCTGATTTCTTGGTTTGGACTTCATCTTTAGCTCTTTGGGAATACACAACTGGTCATAAACTTTGATTACTGTTCTGTTCACCAGGTGGGTTTCTTTCAGAAGTAGTTATTGAAATTAAACAACAAAGTTCGCAACTTTCTCTTGCCATTTTGATTTTAGGAGCGTGCTAAAAAATGGTGTTTTACAGGTGTGGCTATATCTTGCATGTGTAATGTGAAAAATGGACTAGACTGCCAGTAAGAATTTCACCTCCTCACAAGAATTAGGTACTTGACAGCACCAATGGCCCATAACCAAAAAAGATATTACCTGGGGGGGAGAGAAGGAATAATAATCTTACAAACATTTTCAGTTTCTGCTTATGGTTGCAATTCATGTTATAAATTAAAATCAGGTATTTGCTTGCTAATGAATACCTATACCACTGGTGAACAAATTAAATCTACAGTCTTCAGGAAATGCTCAGGATGCTTCCTTTTAGATAAGAAAATATTTCTCATTAAATCAATTAGTAAACACTTAGAAGAAAAAACGATCCGGAGCATCTGAAGGTGTTTGGAGACTGTTAGGTTATTTCTACCCGATGAGGGTTATATCTTGGCCAGTGGTTTGGTTAGGATGTTTTAAAAATCTGGAGTTGTTCTTCCAGGGCAACCACTGCCCTCCCTGCAGGTGTTCTGCAGGAGTCCTTAGCAGAAGGAAGGAAGGGGTTGCTCACATTCCTTTTCTCTCATGCTGTTGCTTCTGTTTTTCTTTCATCCACAAACCAAGGCAGCAGCTCCTCAGTCTCTGTAGGAAATTGGTGCATCTCTGCTTGTTATGGATCCTGAAAAATGGCCAATGTCAGATGGGCCAAGGTGGGCAAACGTAATTATGTCATGAGCATGCTTGCAACTGTGCAGTGCAGTGGCTTGTGTTAGATAGCACTAATAACCTAATATACTATAAGGCACATCTGTGAAGATTCTGATTTCCGTGGTCATCATGCCCATTTCTGATTTAGGGGGCCTGTTTATTTTAATAGTTCACTTAGCTCTACTGATGCACTCTAATTGAATTCAACTATATTATTTTGCTGTCTGCTGCCAGACTTCTTCCTCTCTGGCAACCAGTCCAGGATAGATCTTTAAAAGCACAGGCTCTCTTTTGCAGTCTTTTGCAGTATCACCCCCCTTTTTGTCAGGCAGAGCACTAGATAGGCACAGAGAAGTCTCCTGTTCCACCTGGCCTTCCATTTCCAACAGCAGAACCCTTGCCCTCCCATCCCAGATGCTAATCTTGTAGGTCCCCACACTGAACAGCACTGTGGGACAGTAGTAGCAGCAACAACAGTTTGAGCCATACATTTTTTTAAATGTGAGATCTACAAAATAGATGTATTTTTAAAATCCATTAAAATATCCAAATTCTAAAAATCCACAATCTACCGCAATAGTAAATTATGGCTGCAACTGTAGATCTCTCCTTATCAGAGTACCTCATAAAGAATCAGCAACGCATGTCTTCCTTTACAGTATAGCAGGAGCTGCGCTGAGAAGCATAGAGTCATCTGAAGCTGTGCAAGATTCTTGGATTTGCAAAAAACCGAGTGCTTGTGATGCATCTGTGGTAAATCCATGAACCTTGTTTGGCCAGGACACTCTCAAATGACCAAACACTAGCAAGGTGGAAGGGGGTGGAGAGGGCTTTGAAACATTTTGTTCTTATAAAGCTTAGCTTTGAAGACTATATTCTACGTATATTCAGAAGAACATACAAATGCAGTGAGTCTCATGACAATTTGAAATGTTCAGCCTTTTCCGTTAAAATTCCTAGGAATGGGAATTCAGCTACATGGACAGTCTTGCCAAAACGCTGTCCTGGTTTTGCTTTCAAAATATGAAACTGCCATTGGAATCACTTGTTTGCTTTCTATTACCTTCAGCCTTCAACGTTCCATAATGCTACAAGCATGAGAAGTTAATAAAAAAAATTAAAAAATAAAATAAAAAAAAACCAAACCCAACCAACCGACCAAAAAACTCGCGAAAACCTTACTGAGCCTTTTCAAAACTGAGTTCAAACTGAAACAGGGGAAGTTCAGGGTAGATGTAAGGAAGAAGTTCTTTACTGTGAGGTGGTGAGGCGGTGAGGCACTGGAAGGGGTTGTCCAAAGAAGTGGTGAATGCTCCATCCCTGTCAGTGTTCAAGGCCCGGCTGAACAGAGCCTTGGGCGACACCGTCTAGTGTGAGGTGATAGGGGGGTTGGAACAAGATGATCTTAAGTTCCTTTCCAACCCAAACCATTCTGTGATTTTATGGTTCTGTAAACTACATCATAGTTTTTTGAAGTTTAAGGGAACACAGCATATGCCTTGACTACAAGAGAGGAATGCGGCAAATTCCTTTATAATGTATGTGCTCTGAGGAAAAAGTAAGTAATATTTCCAAGTTCCCTTGCTAGATTAGCAGTATGTAAACTGCTTGCACTGAACTTAAAAATTTTGCATTTTCTCCAGTCTTGCATGGAATGCTTGCTAAACAGTCAGCATCCCTCAGCCAGCTACTGCATCTTGAGAATACATAAACCAGCTAGCATGCACTTTTTCTATGCGCATTCCTACCATTAACAATCACAAACCCTATTAAAACTTAGCTTTGTGAGACATAACATCAGTTTTTCTTCCCTTTGTAAATGAAAGATAGGGTACTTGAGGGTTGCAGAACACAGAATTTAATTGGCATGTTGGAGACCTGATTTCATATGTTACGTTGTGAAAACTAAGGGGTTTAACGAAAGGATACAATGGGTACTTGAATGCTGCCCTCTACTTCATAATAAGCCTCTTCTTTGAATGGCACAGTCAGCAAGAGCTACAGTGCGTGAGACCTCCTCTTTCTGCTTCTTATGCTAAAAGTTTCAAATGCTGAATCATAATAGAACTTTTAAGATGAAAAGGGCCTTTTTTCTGTCCCAGCTTGGCTATGTTATCTTTAAGCCACTGGGTGGAAAGCAATGCAGGGAATAATGCTACAACATGTACTTACAGAATTTACAGTCTCTAATCCCACAGCATAGCTGCTTCTGTCATTAATGTTGTTTTACTTGAAATTCTTTTTCATTGTGAACAGTTTGCCCTAGTGTTGTGGGTTTGAGGAATTTCCAAGTAGCTGAATAATGTGGGGTGCAGTAGCAGTCGCGTTATCTCTGTATATCTAAACTGAGTGGTGTTTCCCAGGTTTGTGTTGTGTTTTTGGCAGTCAGTGATTTGCACTGGTGAACGCAGGAGCTCACTTCCAGGCCAGATCAGAATAAAATAAATGTAAAGCTCGCTTATGGAAGGAGATTTCTCCTCATCTATGGGACTGAAACTGGGAGTAAATGTTTTATTCTTTCCTGACCTTTTCCCCTTCCCTTTAAAACACTACAGTATTATGTTGATTTACAGCATACTGAAAGACTTAGTATTTTTCTCTTTAAAACTATCCTTATCTTGCCCAAAGCAGAAGATAATTTGGTTTGGTTTTATTAAAATCCTTTCTGAACTTTTTACACTGCAGTTATTCTTCTCAAATGAGTCATACAATAACTATTCCCAGTTTGTAGCCAGTTCTCCAAAGAAGCAGAAGAAAAAAGAAACAACTTCCTTTTAAGGGAATGAGACCTGTTTGTAATGATAAACCTCTTTCCATTTCTATTTGAAGGCATTCTCCATAACCCAGGAATTGATAGTTATAAAAAACCCTACCTACTTTCAGTGGATTACAAAAGCATTCACAGCTATAGAACATTGTTTAAGGTTAGCCTGAAGCATCTGTATATACACTCACACATAGGGTTACTGTTGAAATTACACATGCAACATGTCGAAGAAGCAGCTAGTTTAGCAGAGATCTGTAAGACACAGCTTGAGAATTGTTCAATTTAATTTTAGTTAATATTTTAAATAAACGAGTTTAAACAAAAGAAGTAATATTTATGTGGAATGAAAACAGTTTGAGAGTATGTAATCGTAAAGAGAAAAGGTAACACAGCAATTTTTATCAAAGTATGATTCCCAAAACTCATCAGACTACTTGAATGCTGGAGTGTTTGCATGTTCTTAGAATTTGGGAAAATATCTACATGTCACAAATAGCTGCAACAATTTCTGTAACCTCTGAAAACCACTGTTACTTTAATAGCAGCCGTGCTTTACATCTACTTAATCTCTGTCCACAGAAACTGTGCCTTCACTGCGCAATTTGTTCTCAGACTGTGGTCCTTCCAAACTTCTTCCTTTCGCCCTGCAACTAGTAAATAACAGTTTCTCTAGTAACACGTGACAAAAAAAATTAAAATCCCAACATTTGGGATTGCTTGGGGTTTTTCCTCGTGTGGGTGGGATCTCTTTGCAATCGAGAATATTCAGAAATGTGTTCAGATTTTAATGAGAGCTGTAACTCAGTTAAGAACCAGATTTCAGTATCTGATAGTGCAAGGAAAACAGACTCACAGTTAATTTTAAAGATAGCCATGGGTAAAGTTTTTTCAAGTGACTCCTTTTAAATATGTAAAATGGGTGGCATTGCATACAAATTAAATTATTTCACTGGATGTGTTACTTAGATGGGAAATAAGAACAGTTATAAACTAGCTAAGGATTTAAGGGAGAAAAAGACCCTGATATTAAATTCATATGCACAAGCTGAGATGAACTGTTTAAGTTGTATTGACATATATTTAGCTCTGAACCCCTGACACTGTAGCTTATTAGAGGAGACAACAGAATTCTTTGTAACACAGATCTATACTAGCAGAGGAGCTACAGCAGACTTCTGTGTTGTTAAACCAAAATAATCAAAACCAGCAGGGGAGCGTCCTTGAGTTACAATGGCTGCATTATTCAGAAACTGTAAAGATTGAATTTTTAAGGAAATCCAAAAGGCATGTAGCTGGGAAAGAGCCAGTTGTTTTTTAATGCTGCCATTTTTAACAGTTCTGAGCAGAAGACACTGGAGTACTGTTTCAAGCAGGTCTTTGGCATACATCTTCTATAATTTTATTTAATTATCTTCCTCTGAAGTATTATTATTATGTACTAATCCAAGCATGGTATGGTATCTCTCATCCTAGATAGATTCTCAAGTGCTTTAATGATCTTTGGCCTAAATCTGTGCCAGCTTTAAGACGTGTTGGCTAAGTCAAAGATACAGTTATATCCACAGAAGGCTGCAGCCCACACAAACATGGGGCAGAGCTGTCTTGTAGCAAGAGCCATACTATGTGTGTCTTCTAAGAGGTCAAGTAATATTTTCTCAACAAAACTTTCAAAGAGGAAAGGGATATTAGTTACAGGGCAGCTAATGTAATTGGAGCGTAGGCGCGAGTTGGAATTTGGTTGGGACACTAAAAGCAGTCTCTCTCCTGCAAATAGATTTTTAAAAGTGAAATTGCTGCAGAAACCCCAGGTGCACTAATCCTTGCTAGGATTACTCCTCAGTTGTGACATGGCCACTTATTGAAGGTGTAGCATTAACTTTCTGCAACGCTCTGCTTTTGTCAAGAAGGAAGGGCCTTGAGAAACAAAATCACAATTTGAAGCGGTGTTATTTGTGTTTGTTGTGCAGGTTTTAGGTTTAACATAGATAGAATTTATTTATAGAATCATACGACTAAATATGACAGACAAATATCACCACTGTTGCTAATTCCATTCGGTGATGCATTGCTCAGAAATGTAGTGAGCTAGTTGCACATAGCAGACATATGGCTGCATCTCCCTTTCCTGAAGATAAAGAACTGATGTGTGAAAGTGTCACTACCTTAGATATATTTGTTATGGGGGAGCACATATAAAAAGCTTTATCTTTTAAAGACATCATAGTTCCTGTGCATTATGATTTCACTAAACTTCCATGTAAATGTTGAAGTCAATTAATGGGGACAAAGCATAGGACAAAATCCTATTTGCTTAATTAGATGAAATTAAGTCCTGGATTTTGCTGCTATCAAACATTCATATTTAGAAAACTTGACGATCTGAAAACCTGTTATCTGAAATTACAGTCATGTACTGCCATGTAACCTGTTTATATTCCCCTGGGCGGTGTTGAAAATGCGCTCCAGTTTTTCTAGCATGGCTTCATCAGCCTCTGGAAAGTTCTGCCACAGAGGTATGGCCTAAACTATACACTGCGATTGAAATAAATGTTAGACCCTGAAGTCATTAACGGTTTCTGTTCTTTTGTCTCTTCTTCCAAAGCTATAAATCATAGAAATAAGGGTTAGGAACGATAATTGAAAAATGCTATGGGACTAAAAAAAAAAGATTTTCAAATCTTTTTGAGATGTTAAAATGATCATAAGTCTTAAAGAATTTTCTAAAAATAACAGAAGTAACAAGCTTATGCAAATGTATGGGATAATCTTGGCTGTATCAAACACCTGGAAAATAAAAGTGCACATAAAAGAGCTACTCATTTTAAGGATTTGTTAATCTTCTTGAATGGGATGAGTTGTTATGCAGCTATAAAGTGTCTATTTGCCATCAGACTATTTCACCCCAGCATAGCTATAGGATATTTGTTGACAGCCCTAGTTATATTAGTTTAGGACAACAGCATTCCATTTCATTTTGTGTTGCTACTGTTGCTCCAACTTTGCTACAAGGTACCCTGCATCTTTTTCACCTGGTAAATGATAAGTCTAACTCAGTTGCATTGTTATGTCCATGTGGAACCTCCAAGTAACCTTAGTATGTATAAACCAAAACTGTGTCAGATCAGATAAGAAAACAACAAACAACTGTGTCTTGTACAAAGCGAAGAGGCACTTTTTCTAAGTACTTCTGAAATAAGGCTCTGGCAGCTACAAAACCAAAAGCCTCCATCTAGTATTTCCCTTTAAATTTATGAAAGTGCTTCAGCTTCCAACAAAGGTCAAATACAAGCTCAAAGACATGAGACACACAGAAGAAGAAAATGAAATCACATTGAAATGTCTTCTTTCATATGCATTGTGCTGATTTAGAGCTTATTTGTGAAAGAAAAGATAATCTGAAGGAACACCTGACAATATGACAGCATGGTATTCACGAGCAATTGTTCAAACAAGTGTTAGGGAACCTGTGCTAATGGCAAAGTCAGTCTTCCAAATGCCAAGCATCAAATAACAGGAGTAGAGGTTAGAAAGGGAATCTGTGGAGGCATAGCTGGAAACTGAAGAGACATTTAATTTCATCTTCTTGTGTTGGTCTTAGTGAAATATTAGGTAATGCTAGTATTAAACCAGCAACAGAAGTTTTTTGTGTATTTGAAGTGCCATGTAGAAGTGTAAGGCAAAGGACTGGAGACATTGCTGGGTCCTTTGGTCACCTCTGTACCCCCACTTTTGTCTTGTGGCACACATGCCATCCCCTCACAGCATGCACTAAAAATTTGTCTGATGAAGTTTGTTCTGCTTGATTGTTTTTTTGGCTTCACTCTTAGGCACATTGCACTGTGTATGTGCTGCAACAATATTCTTCTGAAGTGCAGTTTGCACTGTTTTTAAAGGCCTGATATACTTTTTGTGGAGCTTATCCTATTTTTTTGTCATACTGCAGCAGTGGTCATGGAACCTACTTATGCTGGAGAATCTTTCCTCAAAAAGATGTTCTCACATCTGAAATTAGAGTGGTTTAATAAAACCAGTTGGAATAAGCCTTATGATTTTATTCTTGATTCAGTAAGTTAGGTTGGACAGAGCCTTGGGTGGCATGGTTTAGTGGGAGGTGTCCCTGCCCATGGCAGGGGGGTTGGAACTAGATGATCTTAAGGTCCTTTCCAACTCTATTCTATGATTCTATGATTTAAGTGGATATCATGTAATTTTGTATTTGTCTCCTGAGCAAGTGCTTATCCTGTGAGTCATATTACTATGTACATTGGAAATTGATAGGTGGTGTAGCACCTTTTCTCATGGCGCTGTTTATAGCTTTCTAAGAAACCATTACAGTCAGACACAAATTTCAGCATATTGGTGATGTAAGGAGTCATTTAAAAGTCAACTGAAGACCAAGAGTGGCATTTTAAACAGCTGAATAGGAATATAGAAATCTACATTGCTCTTTTTTATCTTAAAGATAATCTGACTCAGGTTGCTGCAGAAGATTTACAACTTTGCAGACACCTCTCTTACTAATATAATTTTGAGGGAAAGTTTCTGTTATATGAACTATTGGTATCTTCTCAAGTTTCTCTGGGAAGCATGCTTTTTAATGATTGTGTAGATTTAAAACAGAAATCACAGGTCAGCACCTTCATAAATTAAATTCAGTGTCAGAATCAGTGTCCAGTTTCCTTTTCACTTCATTGTTTTGCCCTGAAACTTACCTTTTTCTTTTTATTAGCTTAAGCCTAATAATTAATGTAAAGAAAACACCCAGTAAGAGTATTTAAATGTCACTTTATCAAAGGAGATTGCTTTCCAGTTCTTTTGGTTTTTCTTGGAAGAAACCAGAACATGCACATTGAAGTAAAATCTGTCTCATCCTCTGTGCCTGAAGAAAGATCCTTGATAAAGGCATTAATTGTAATTTCTGAGAATAAAGAGAAGACCAAGTTCAACCTCTTCCCTCATGTCCTCCACTCTGTATTCCTTATGCATTTAGCAGATATTTTACTCTGTTTATCTATGACTGATGCCAAAGGAGCGCAGCAAAGCTTTCTGCATTTGAAAAAGGAGGGGCCTGGAGATGGAAAGTTTCAACAAGGACAACTTCAGTACATCTGACAAACACATACTTGCTTCACAATAACCACTGTTAGCTGGAAGATGGAGTTGGGGCTTGCTGCTGAAAGGATGTCACCTTAAAGAGTCCTTAGCTTTGTGTTCAGTCCAAGTGAAGCAGTCACACAGACATATTTCTGACCAGTCAAGTGCAGCTGTGGCAGGGTCTGTATTTAAGATACTGGTTTAGATTGTGACTAATTGTGTTAAAATAATGGAGAAACTAGAGGTACACAAGTCCTAAGGGAGCCAAATGAAATAGCCGAAATGAAACCCAAGCACATGTAAATATCATCTGGCTTGAGAGTGCCTTGCAAATATAAAGAAATCAAAAAAGTTCAAGGAAGCTTTTGAATGAAACGAAACTCACTTGGGCCAATGTATAAATTTTGCTTCAAGTGACGTACAGGTATAACATGAGATTATGTGAATCCCTAAGGGAGAACACTGCTTTCTGTAATACTGTGAAACTATAAAAAACAGAGAGGACTTTGTAGCATATTGTTTCCTCTCCAAGTAAGTAGAAAACTATACAAGAGTCTGACACAGAAGGAATTGGTAATCACAAAGAAACCTATTCATATAGCATTTTGACCATGTGCAGACCAAAGATCTCCAGGTATTGCACTCAGTACCAGAATCTGTGGATTACTAAAAATATTATGCTTATTGAAAGCTATTGATGCCAGACAGTGTAAGTCTCATTTGAAGGCTTAATCATAATGATCTTATGGAAACTTATTAGAAAAAGCTTTTTAGTTCGATGACAAGCAAGAAAGAGGCACTGCATAGAACTGAGGCAGTAGGTAGTTCCTATAGCTATGACTGTCATTGTGTGTGCATCCAGCATGATTGATCCCATCACTGAAATAAATTGTTCCGTGCTCTTCATGGAACACACCAGCACATAAACATGGAACAATTAATATTTTCCAACCTTTTAAAAGAAATTGTTTGGGTCTAGAGCCATAGTAAAAGTTTTGGGGAGAGATTTGGTTTGGCTGTTGTTTTAGGTAAGCTCGACTGCTATGCTGTTGCCTAGAAAACCTAGAATAGAGCCACCCTTTTCAGTTTCAGTGAAGATTGTGTTAAAACATGATCCCATTTCTGCCTCTCTATTTTATCTCAGTACCCTGCAGATGATGAACCATGCCAGGGTTTAGTTCTTCAGAGCTGGATGAGGCACGAATCCGGAAGGCCTGAATTCAAACCTGATTTGAACAGGCAGTGCATCTTCAGTTTTCACTTGAGTCAGTTAGCACCCAACATCAGTTTGTGCTAATTCCCATCTCTGCAACTTTTCCAGACCTCTTATGCAAATTAGGCCTTGAGGCAACAACAAGTGCATGACCCAGAAGGCTGGTACGGGGCTGAGCACCATTGTCCTCAGGCCACACATTTCAGTGCTCTGTTTGTTCATGTCGTAATGCTAAAAAAATGATGGGCCACAAAGATAACCATCTCTTCAGGCTTAATTATCATACCCTTTGTACTGTTCTTGCCAGTGTAGAAAAAGAGGCATTCATGGTCCTCTTGCTAAATTTTGATTCACTGGATTGTTTTTCACTGTTCCTATATGTACAGAGGAAGAAAGCTGTAACTCAGAGTATGAGCAATTTTTGCTTTTGTAGAATGACAAGAGAGTTTGAAGTCAAATCCTTTTTTGTAGTCACAAATAGAGCAATGAAATCAGAAATCTTTAGGTAATGTTATCCCGGTGATGTGGAAAATAACTTTAAAATGTATCACATTTAGGAGGTGAATTGGGACCTTTCAAATGAGGACTCAGTCATGGGAAAATGAGTTGGGTCACTCCTGTACTGATCTGTTAATTTGAAAGTATTCAAGTAAAAATGGGCTTAAGCTGCAAAACTCTGGTAGATTTCCAGCACCCTGACTGTTCAAGGATTCATTCTCAGATTTGGTATACTTCATGGTAGTCTATTCTTCATTAGATTAGTAAAATAACCTGGTTTTAGAAAAGCTAATGTTACAGACTGAAGTGAATGCTGAGAGTGAGGGCAGAGAATGGAAAAGCAGGATAATGAGGAATTTACAAAAAAAACCCCATCATTTTAATATAGCTTGAAATTTGGTTTAAATGGAATACAAGACCTGGAAGACTTCTTACATCTCCAGGGATCCTAGCCCTGTCTACTCTGGCTGTTGTCAAATTGGGCTGGAAGGACCTGAGGTTTGATATAATGTGTGTCATAAACTATTTTTTTTGTTATTATTTCACTCATATATTCGATACTCATGTGTAATATCACTACTGAATGTTTATAAGATGCGTGAAACAGGTGCAGAGATATTTTTCTGTTTTCTCTTTAAAGGATTATGACTGCTTCTTTCTTAAGGCCTTCTGAAATATTCCTTTTTAGTTAGCTGGCTTTTTAAAGATCAAAATGTGTCCTAAATACAATGTTATGAAGCCACAAATCAAACCCTAGTACGAGTTTATGAAGCCTTCCTTAAGGAGGTTGCATTCTCTTTGTATACAGGGAATAATAAGAACTGAAAGGAAGATTTGGACTTAATCTAGTTGATACAGTGATTTAGATTACCTTGATATTATGTGATTCTTGTTTTATGTAAATATTTATCTTGAAGATATTAATTCTACACTTTGAAATTATTTGATCCAGGAGTTACTAAGCTGAACAACACTTAGCAACTTTAGTAAGAAAAGATGAAAGCTAGCAAGCAAAATTTCTCTAAGGTGTAACTGTCTTTACATTAACTTACCTATGATTTTGCTGATTGTGAATAAGAGCACCATCTAGTGATAATCAATAATGTCAGTATCATGAAAAGGTGATATTCAGTCTGGACATAAAGGCATACTGCTAATTCACTTCAAAAGGATCTGGGGCTTGAAAGGAAGCAGCGTTCTAGTTCTGATTTCCAGTAAAGTTTAATGACTATTATCTTCCCATAGATTCTCCTAAACATGCACAACATATCTAAAGACTAACTTTGCCTGATAGTATGGATACCATGAGATAGCACTTTTAACATTTTGTTTCATAAACCAGTGATGTAATTTTATGATTTATTACTGCATAAATTGCATAAACCTCCCAAGTTTGAGAATGGCTCATTTTTTGTTCATCAGCATAACATACTTACTCCACTGGCTGAGAATTTGGGTGAAGCTATTCTAATTTCCTAGGTATCACATGTTTTGGAATGCAAACTATTCTGAAACTTCAGGCTTTTTTCAGTGACAGATGTCAAACAGCTGCTCCTCTGTAAGTATCTTAGGCATTAAATAGTATTGTATGTTAGAAATAGCTTAAAATTGCCATGCTTAATGACAGCTTTTTCTGAATTTGAAGAATATTATTAGCCAATCTATCCATTCTGCAAGTATTATTTCAGTGTACAGTAAGATCATTAGGAATGTATGATAATATAGAAAGCTATTTATCCCTTTCAGATGATTTGCGTATGCATCCTCTGTAATTAAATCAGTGACTTATGAAAGCTAGCCTTTGAAGTGATCTCTGCAAAATAGGAAAAAGTGACTTGTGGAACAAACTGCTGGTCAGTCTAATCCAGCCACATCTGTTCAGTTGTAATAGTTCAGATTTCTGTGATGAGAGAGTTCATGCAGAGCAGAAATTTTCCTGTATTTCTATCAGCCTGAAGAAAGTTCACTGGAAGTGATGGGCACTATCCTAACCAAGTAACAGAGTTTGAAGTCTGAGACATTGTTTGCCCATGATTTTCAGTGAATTCACTTAAAGCAATGCTTAAGTAAGTAGTGGTACTTGTTTATTTAAATAAAAGTATAACCAGGAGAATAATAAAAGAAAGCAGAGCAAGAATGTCTGGCAAAGACAAGGATTTGGAGAGATAAAGAGAGATGATATCTTCAGGAGCACCAGGGGGGCACCAGTAAAGCTAATAAAACTCATGGTATGATTCCTGTTGATTGCAGTACATCTTGGAAACACTTAATATTAAACAGGTATAGACAAACATTATGACTACCATTGCATAATTCTCCACATAGATGCTTTTCTTCTGGAAGAAAAGCAGATTTTTTGCAAGACCCTTATAACCTTGCCAAAGTGATATATCTACAGGATGGGTGTGCCAACACAAGGAGTTACTGTCTGACTTGTCCAGGCACAGCTGAAAAGGTTGCTACCCACAGCTGCCTGGCACACTCCCCTCTTTCCTTCTTCCTCTACTAACCTGGAAGTTTCTAGCCTTCAAATCTTACAGATGAGCTGCTTGTATGGTTGTTCCCTGAGCTTTCAGGCAAAACAAGGTGAGTTAGCAAAGCCCTGTTGCCTAAATTATTTAAGAAACACCTGCTTATTTCATACAACGGAAGTGTATCTGTTTGCAGAGTTAAAAAAAAGGGAGAGCGCTGTTACAGGTAGCCCCTTCAAACAATAAACATTTGCAACTGAGAGGTATGTCCATGGTCTAAATTTTCTTCTTCGCTTACACTGATGTTAACAGTCCTTTAATAAATGGCCTCTTGTTCCTACTAACACCAGCCTAGTACCTATTATTAGCAGTTATTTCACACTTTTACAAACATGTAAATTGAAATGTCTTCATCTCAAATGAGTATCTTTGTCCTTAAAAGACTTCCAAGACAGCTTGGAAATGAAATGTACAATTACCAAATAACCTGAAAACACTTAAATTATGTCACAGTGTTACTGGAATACCCTGAAGTCTAAGGTTTTTTTGTTCCTTTGAAGGGAATGACTTCCGATAGACACAGAAAATTGTAGCAAGTAGATCCCTAACAAAAACTGCTACACCCTTCCCAATGAGTTTTTTTATTCATGATATCTACTTCTAATTAAATAACTTCACTATATTGTACATACTGAGGCCCAGTCCTTTGTTCTTTGAAGTCAACGACAAAGCTCCCATTGAGTTCATGGGGAAAAACGTAGCTCCTTTGTTAAGGCGTCCACTATAGCAATTTCAACTGTTAGGTTTTTAAAACAAAGATTAAGCTTTGCCACATTTCCTGCAGACAAGGAGGTCCTGATACTCCTTCTATTAGGCAGAGAGTACTGGGAAGGGAAAATTCCTAGGTCTTATAAATTACAGGTCTTATAAATTATGTTCCACTTTGATTCCATTTGTTTTTCTTTCTGTTACTGTAAAGTGCCAGAATTATCTTTATTTAAGAAACTTTCTTGAAATTTAATATTGTAGCAATTTATGCCATACGTGGCATGTTTATGCTTTAGAGAACATATCAAATGAAACCAGCAGCATAGAAAACCATAGCTTATCTACTACCTTCATAGTTTTGACCCATCACCAGTTCATCTGCTAATGAATTGTAATATAAAACAAGCTTACAAAAGCCAAAGCACCCAGCTTCCTAAATGGGACCATATTTCTAAAATACACTTACAAAACGCAAGTTTATAAAACAATGGTTCTACAGCTACACAGTCCAGGATGACATAGCTCTTCTGAAGCAAAAAGTTACCTGTACATTTGGTGCCCCACCCCAGAGGTAGAGAGCAGATACCAAACAAAGAAGGATCAAAATACAGAATCATAGAATCTACTAGGTTGGAAAAGACCTTTAAGATCATCAAGTCCACCTTATATTTATGGGTAATTAGAAAGAGGACAGTGTTTCCCTGCTAAACAGGAAAAGAAGGTTCTGTCCTGTGCCCATGTTTGCAGCACACAATAGAGAGCTCAGGGTGCAAGCCCATTGGCTCTAGTGAGCTTAGAGCTAGGTTTTCATCATAGTTTACCTTCTACTTAAGCAACAAATAAAGCAGCCACTTCTTTACTGTTCTTAGCACCCCACTGAGAGCAAGGTGCTGAGGTGTTTTGAAGATTTTCATGGTTTTCATGCTTTCATGTTTAACACCATGTTGTATTGGCAGGTAATCAAAAAAAGAGTGCTTTGGTTTTGGTGCATGCCGAAGTATTTCAGGCCAAATGTGCATTAGTCTCATTGTAACATCCACACTGACTGCGGACTGCAGATTCTAATGAAATGGAACAGATGGGAAAAATCAGAGAAAAGGAAAAAGAAATCTGCTGTGTAACTTGTGTACATTGGATCTGAAGTCTAAAACCTTCAAGCTGATATCCAGGGTTTTGTTTTTAACTTCCAGTTTTGTTCCAGCCAATGAACAGTGCTTGTAAGTACTGGTTGCAATCTAAATGTTACCATTTTTGTCCATAGTTAATTCAGTGCACAAAATTGTTCTTCTTGAAGCTGAAGCTATCTCTGCAAATCAGTCTCTTTTTATAGAGTGCTAAGCATTTATCTCATGAAATATGGTCCCTTGAAGTGTTTCTGCTCTAAATATTTCTGCTGTAAATATAAAGAACAGCAAGGTCTGTATTTGGGAGAAAGCCCTTCCATGATATGCATAAATTGCTGGCTGTATCCTCTCAATCTGACACAATCCTAAAGGGCTTAGTCAACAACATTTTCTGTTGTGATATTTTAATGTGAGCTAGGTCAAAAGTCTTGCTATGACACTGACATTCACAACAAAAATGCAATAGCAGAAAATACAGAACAATGAAATACAATAATATCTTGCGGTGAATTTTAAATGTTTCCAACTAAGAAACTAAAAAATGAAGCAAAGCTCTATACAATGCAGATAATCTAATTTAGTAAGAATACACTGTTGTTATGGGGTTTCTTAACTTGTTTAGTGTAAATCAGTGTGAATTATGTTGTTCATTCTATTCCATTGGAATCTCTCTTAGCATGAGAGTTGGAAAAGTATCTATTGGAAATGAGCAGAAATGAATACTACCATGTATCCAAAGCATGTTTGTATTTCCTAAATACTGTGGAAAGCATGCCAAAACCAGCTTGGTATGTAGTTCTGTATATCCAAACCAGGATATACAATCATGTGCCAGTTCAGGCTGCAGTTTTTAAACAACTAGATGGGACTTTAGTACCAAACATTTCCACTGGCACAATAGCTGGAATGCAAGAGTTTGAAACACAGACCCTTAAGCTTTGGAAGTACATATAAACCTTTGCTGGTAAAGCTGTATGATCTTTTTTTGCTCATTATTTTTATAACTAGCAGTGGCAGATTTCCAGGAACAGTTATTTAGCAGTGCTCTATTTTAGTTAGATTTTGGGAACTTTAATTTGTTCTTTTATTTTGCAGAATAAATTAATGTACCCTCTTCCCAGTTTGTCAATGAAAGTTTTGTCATTTACTTAAGTAGAAGTATGTCATCTAAACATGTGCAAAATGGCTATTAAACTGGGTCAAGGCTTGTCAAAATGGAGTCAAATCGTTTCCAGAAAAGATAGATGGAAACACAGTTTTCCACCTAACTCTGTATGTAAAAGAATATGTAAATATGCCGTACAGGATTTTCTGAATATCAGCAAATACCAGCTGTGTCAGATCATCTAAAGAGTGAATTTGAGAATAAGAGTTTGTCCAGGCTGCAAAAACAAACTATGTTTGGAAATGTATCAGCTAGCAAATTTAAACAACCAGTTTTAAATACAGTCCAAGTAAGGCAAGTTGTACTTAAAATCATGTAGGTTAACTCTAAACTCCCTCCCTTTTATGCCAGAGCATATTTTAAATGTGGCTTGTTCTGTCTACTGCTAATGCATGAAGTTGGATTCAAATTCTGTTTAACATGTCAGTTGATACAAATAAGAGAATATCAGCAGGGTCATCTTAGCTCAGTGCTTTACACAGAGTGCTGAGCATCTTCGTTTTAAACACAGTAGAATATAATGAGATCCTACTTGACTATGCATTAATGAGTGTATTTTCAGAAGCAGATGGCACCAAAGCTTCAAGTCCAAGATGGATGTGATCTGAAACACAGAGCAGTGTTACCTTCATCTTGCTAGGAGCATAGTGCTCCTAGGCTATCAGTGCAGATGCAAGCAGGGGAGTTAAAAACCCCCGCTTCAGCAACTGATGGTTTATACTCATCTGTGTGACTTATCACTGAAATTAGGCAGGAGCACATGAATAACACAGCTATGTTTATCATTTATCAACTAGAATGTAGCGATCAGAATCTCAGCTTTTATTAACCTAGTTTTTCTGCCTGGAAGTGTAAGCATTTGCCAATGGTGACAATGTATGAGAATGACAGGAGCTTGAAGAAGTTTCCTAAAACCCAGCAGCTTTGATGTACTTTGTCAATGGACCAACTGTGTGCTAACATACCTCTATGACAGTGTCAGGCATTGCCTTACCTCAGGATCAAAAGCATAACTGCACTACCATGTCTTCTTCTTCTTTTTTTTCTACTAAACTAAATATAAACATCACTTTGATGAAAGCCGCTTGAGGTTGTTGTGCATGTGTCAACTATTTCAGGTAGATGCAGGGAGGATGTCAAACTATCACAACAAAGCCCACCTCTGTATACATCCAGCATTAAGTAATCGTATTCAGACATCAGCTTCTTACGCCATTGGTCCAGGTTGTTCCCAAGTCTTTCAGTTTCAGGTTCCAATGAATCCAAAATGATGAAACTGAGACTTGAATTGAAATCTGAGCATTTTGATGGACAAATGCACAAGTAAAATGACCAGGCAGCCAGTTCTCACGCCGGAGTAATTACTGAGTCAAAGCTAAAACTACTACTACTACAGCAGCAGGAGAAGTCTATTTCATTAATTGGTGGAATAGTCACAAACTGTGTAAATTTTGCATGCTGCCTAGTTAAGGCCATTGGATCTTAACTCTCAATTACCAAAGTCTTTCATGGGATTAATTAGTACTACCATTAACATTTAGGAGAAAATTGAAAATTGCATGATATTTGCCATGACTGGTCATAAGAAAATGTCCATAGTAGAGCTGAAATTTTCAATGGCCAAGATCACATTGGTAAGAGTTTTAAAACATCCATGAAGTTCTTTCAAATAACTTGATATTTTAGAGGATAGGCATTATAATTGTAGTCCTCCACTGGCAAACTGACATGGTAGAAATTAAAGGAAGGGAAATGTTACTATTTTATTTTTCTAAAAATTAATCATATGGATTTTTAAACATCTGCTGATTTTCACTTTTGGGCTACTGATTGGAAAAAGAGGACTGAATTTCCTTTGACGTGTTTGGAGGTCTGAGTCATGGGACTTAGAGCCCTTGAATACTAGAACTACTTGGTTAAGTTTGGGAACTTAAATTAGCAAGACTTTGACTTTACAATGAGTTCATCAAATTGCTGTTTGGTTTAAGTAACCTTATACCAAAATGAGAGTAATGCAACCAGATAATTTAATAGAGTTACATCACAGCTGAATTGTAAATCTAAATCGTCTATAGGACAACTCCACTAAATCACCTGTTGCAAAAGAGGTGCTTCTAAAAGAATATAGCTTCATTATATATAAAATAGCTGGTATTGTTAAGTATTAGTAGAAAACTTAACAGGATTTTCTTCCAAATGTTAGTCCGGAAAATCACCCACTTTTGGCACATACAGTTTTTGTATCTTTTTTAATTGAAAACTGCAAATAAGTTTACAAGAAAAAATCTATGATATTCATGAAAAACCTTTCTTTCATATATCTCACAGTGGAAACAGAAAGGACAGCATGTCACTTTGCTGTTATATACCTTGAATTCTTAGCCATCTAGGGTCAGTGTTGTACTGAGATTTCCCAGCTGTTTCCTGCTTCAGGGAAGTTGTCCTACAGTGCAACACTGGCATGGTTTAGTGTCTTGGTGCATACACAGCACAACTGATACAACCAGTTTCCTCAGCTCTACACTTCCGATTCTCCTTTCTTTTTTTTTGAATAACATTCATTTATTAGGTATTGTTCTTAGCACAATGTATCAGTATTTGAAATGGATTTTATGGTATATGTGGACAGCATCTAGAATATCTAAAGTCTTTTTCACTGAAAATAATTTTTTATGAAGTATTTAAAACATTAGTGGGCATACCAAAGTAAGCTGATGTACGGAACCAGGGTTGGGAGGAGGAGATGTGTTAAACAGTTTGTATGCCTCTATTGAAAATACATCAAATGTTTGCAAAATTCATGTTTTTGAGTAAGAGTTAAAAATTTTTTTAAAAAAGAGGGAGGAGGATTCTTTGTAGTATTTTAAAGAAATTCCGTTTGTTGCAATCTCACATCTAATGAATTACTGAAATGTCTTGAATCTAATTTAATGGATGCAAAACTGTTTGCTGATGAAAATTTCCTGGTTTCTGTGCCGTTGAGAAAAAAATACCGAGATGTTTCTTGTGAAGGCAAAAGGTTTGTCTCTATCTCTCTGCTAACACTTCCCACGATAATGAAAGACAACACTTCATACTACAGGCAAAACTCTCATTGATTTTAGTGGGAATGTTCCTTGCATATATGCTGCAAGAGCTGGGCAAAAAGCAATGGGGAGACAGTTTTCAATTTTTTTTTCTATAAATCTAATAAGGTATAAACCAAACAGCAGTAACTTATTTCATTAGCTTTAAAAACAATATGTTTCCGTGAACAAAAGGATAGATAAGTGTGACTTTAGGATTTTTGCATCTTGCCACGTTTTCATGAATTTTCTCATTTCCCCCTGTTTCACATCCCTCTCCCTTTTAGATCTATATTGTGACTGCTCTGCTTGTGACTGGGGCCTGAGCGTGCTTCCTTCTGCAGCAGTCCAGGGGTATACCCTGCTCAGGGTGTGCCAGCAACAGGAAGAGAAACACCTCTGCAGCCTTCACAGCTCCTGCAAGCTGAGACACAAAGACCAGAAATACACCCTTCTAACAAAATCTTAGTTGGTATAAATTGGCAACAACCCCCTGAATCCATGGAGCTACATTAGTATACATCAGTGGAGAAGCTGAACCTTGAACTGCAAAAGCCCCCTCCAAAGGCCTGGAAAACCAAACCAATTTTTTACTGTGTTTAGGACACAACCTTTGGATTTTTGAGCCAGTAGGATAACTGTTATGCAGTAGTTGAGCAATTCCTTATTCCTTTGTGAGTTACTAGATTCTGTTTTTACGGATAACAGAGTAAGAGCTGAAAACTTTGTGTCTCCACAGAAAAGGTCACACACAGTGTAGCTGCACACCCCCCACCTTGTGATGCCTCAGCCTGACAGTGGTGCCTGACCTGGAGACCCATGTCTGTGCCTCTGAGAGTGCCCTGGCCTCCCTGGGAGGGACGGCAAAGGCTGCTGACAGAGGGAGCCCCAGAGAAAGCTGTAGCCTGTCAAGTCTGAGTTTCAGGTTTTCAGCCAGATACTGGTGTCAGTTTTCAAATCTTACTGATCCTGACCAACTCTTAAGCATGGAGAAATGAGCGACCTGGATCTCATAAAGCACCCAAGTCACTATAACACTTGTATATGCTGATGCGCACGTACTCTTACAAAGGGTGTTCTGAAGTATTGTATTGCATGGCCTTTCGATTGGGATCATTTGCAAGAAAATGAACTCATGCTTCTTTGAGGTTTGTTTTTTTTTTTCCTAAAAATACATATTATTCTTTTTCTACATTTAGATATATTTCACTGGGGGATTTTCTCATTAGAAGTGAGGCACAACTGTTACCACGTATCAAGTTTTCAAATCCCAAATTTAAGCGGTAAAACAAAACCCAGACTTAAATGCCACAGTCTAGGATGTTAGTAGTCCATTTTAAAGCTTAGTCAGAATCTCGCGCTCAAGCTGCTGTTCTTTCTTTACTTTTGGTTTTATGTAATCAGGGTCACTTGCCTTTTCCATTCCTTGCAATGTTTTAAGTTCTAGCTACAATTTTTCACTAGATGGCAGGATTCCGCTCTCATCTCTTATCAGTGCCTTACAAAGCAACAGTTGCCCATAGTAGGAAAATAAGTCCCAAGTCTTGCGAAGTATCAAAACAAATGAAAAACCTAACAGTAATGAGAAAAACGAGGCATACACTCAATAAATCATAGCTCTGTTAGTGAATATGATGAATATTATGGCCTGGCAATCATCAAAAATAATAGTAAAAGATATTCTTGTCTTGACACAGGAACTAAAAGGATCTTCTTTTATAAAATAAGGTAATTTACTGTTCCTTACTGTAACTTAGTCCTATTTGTGAAAAGGTTAACTGACCCAGTAAATTAAATTTAACTAATTAATAAATACGTTGAGAGCTTAAGAGAATTGGAGCTTAAATAGCTAACCTACTGCTCTAAAATACTGCATCAAAGTACAAAAAGCTTAACACTCAATGTGCTGGACTACCAAAATACTAAAAGGTGAGAAGATACATTTTAATCTCTCTCACTCAGTTTAACAAGGCAGAATACAATGTATTATGATCAGTCCCAGTATCATTTCATTCAGTGGTATTTTGCTGACCTCTGAGCTCTGGACAAAATTTGTCTTTCTTGTCTAGTAGAACAGAATACAACTCCATACAGTTACATAAGCCTTAATAACCGTGACAAATCTTCATTGTTGCACCAGTGGAGAAGCTGTTGCAATGGAGCGAGCATTGATTTTTAACAGAACTACTTTTTAACTATGATTTTTGCAACTTGGGGTTACCAATTCCTATTTTTTATTTAGTCTGAATTTCAACTGTCTCTCATTTTATACATGAAAATAATTGTGAAGTGTTCAGCAATTAGTAATTAGTGCTGCTCATGAAATAGAAGAGGGAATGTTTGGCATCTATAAAAGCCGCTTCCAAGACTGGATAACTTTCCAAAACCAGAGATAACTCAGTGTAATGCTTTGCAGGATTCCCAAAATAGTAAGAACATTTTCTCATGATAAAACTGTATTTATTCTATGCCTAGAATGTATCTATGTATCTATTCTATGCCTAAGTATCATAAATAGATGACTGTAACAGCATTTCCTAATATGAGATTCAGTTTTGTGCTCACTGAGTGCATTCAAAGCCATACAGCAAATCAAACTGAAGCTGAAAGGTACACATCATTTCACTATTTCGAACTTCTAACATTTAAGATATTTGCAATACTAGCAAAATACTAAAAAGTAATCTTTTATTGACACAAACCTAATCAGCACTGGTAGAACCTCTGCAAAACATGTTAGCACATTCAAACAAGCATCACAATAAGACCCACACCAACCATTTCACTGAAAGCAGTATGTATTTAAACAAACCGTTTACAAAACACTGATAACATCTTTTCCTCATGATCCTACCTTGGCGATTTGCAAAGGCTGTTTTTGCTCCTTGCCACCTTGCAATCTAAAGCCCCAAGGTGCTCCTCCGCTCATAGCAATGCAGAGATACTCCCCTGTGCCCATTTTCCTGGTGCAGTTAGGCAGCATTCATTTACAGAACACGAAAAATTTGTCTTGCAGATGTTCAATGAGCTGGAGATTTGTCTGCCAGGCAGAGCTGGAGCCCCAGAGCACCACACTGTTGCTGCTGCTGTGTACTGCACTAGCAAATGTAGTCATTCAGAAGAATGTAAGCGCTCCCTCCAATCAAGGGCACAACCCACTCTTTCGTCAGATTTCTATGCTCAGCCCACCTTCAAAGTAAAGTAAGTAACATTGAGGAAATGCACACAAAGAAAATCGGCCATGAGGCAGAAAAGACTATGTTTAAACATGGTTCTTTTGACAGCTAAATCAAAACAACAGCAAAAGGAAGTGTACGTTTCCCCATGACAATTTAGGACATAAGTTTATTAAATGGTGCCAGACATTTTGAACCCTAATGTACCCATTTCTTGCATTCATACTCCAAACAAAGAAGAAAGCAGAATCTCAAATGAAACCACACGTATTACTAAATAGCTGATAATACTTAGATTGAACTGGGTTTATGATTTTCATCTCTACCCTGCATGTACTTTATTGAGCACTGCAGGTATCCAGAAAAACAAACCAAAACAAAACAAATACAAAAGAGGTTTCTAATTTCCCTGTCTTGGGATTGTTTCTTTTGCTGGTTCTCTAACCTCAGTGTAGTTAAATGTCCACTGCTATTTAGCAGTGACCTGAATCATTATTAGACCCTAATAATACCTGTTCCTCTGCAGCCTGCTGCTTTTCCTACCAGAGAGAGGAAGAGGATTAGTGGAATGAAGTATTGGATCTCTCTCCTGATGCTATCAATGGATAATTTACATTGTGTCATTAAAGGGGAACCTTACTATAAAAAAAGATTCAGTGGGAAATTAATTTGCTGGTGCCTTACAAGACTTGGGTTCAGTTCTAGTCCCTGCTGCTGACTTGGGGTAATGCATACTGTAAACAGCTGAGCTCTGCTAGATCTAGCTGGAGTGGTTTAAGAGGTGGCTGTTCTTCACCAAGGGATGAATATTCCCCTAGCTGAGTGTTAACAACTGACAGCATAAGTGCTCCTACTCAACTCAGCCTTAGGTCAGTTAGCTTGGCTCAAATTACATTGCATTTTGAACAAAGCTGGGACTAAAGGAGAGTGTTCAGCAAGTGGGTAGAAACGTCTTTAATGACTAGAATAGGTTTCTGAAACAAACACTTTTTTCTTTGAGACCCCGGTTGCTGGGGGCTGATGTCAGATTCCAAAAGGCCTAAATTCCACAAATGTCCCTGTATTACGTGTTTTTGATTGGCTGGTATGGTGTTTTGAGCTTTTGCATTATGCTCTCCTTTATTGTTTTGATAAAAAGGAATAATCAAAGCTGACCCTTTATGACTGGAGTGTTGGAATGGAAGGTTATAGGCTCTTTAGGAAAGACAGGTCGGGCAGAGAGGAAGAGAGTGTAGCTATTCATGCCAATGACAAGCTGGAGAGTATGGAACTCTGTCTGGGGACAGGTGGTGGGTCAACTGACTATTTGTGGGTCAGGGTCAAAGGGAGACCTGCGATGGGGGACATTACTATGGGGGTCTGCTATAGGCTGCCCAACCAGGACTCTCTGGATGAAACGCTCTATAGACAGGTAGCAGCAGCCTCACACTCAAAGGCCCTTGTCCTCAGGGACTTCAACCACCCTGCTATCTATTGGAGAGGACAGTACAGCCTGGCACAAGCAATCCAGGAAGTTCCTTGATTGTGTGGAAGACAACTTCCTGTTGCAAGTGGTAGAGGAGCCGACAAGGAGAGGTGCCATGCTTGATCTCGTGCTCACCAACAGGGAGGGACTGATTGGAAATGTGACGCTTCAGGGCAGCCTTGATTGCAGCAATCATGAGATGGTCGAATTCAAGATCTTCAGGACAGTGAGAAGAGCGTGCAGCAAGCTCACTGCTCTGGACTTCAAGAGAGCAGACTTTGGCCTCTTCAGGAACCTGCTCAGTAAGGTTCCATGGGATATAGCCCTAGAGGGCAGGGGGGCCCAAGACGGCTGGTTATTATTCAATCATCACCTGCTGCAAGCTCAGGAGCGATGCATCCCAACTAGAAGGAAGTGCTGCAGGAGGGCCAGGAGACCTCTGTGGATGGATAAGGAGCTGCTGAGGAAAGTCCGAAGGAAAAAAGAGGCTTATAAAAGGTGGAAGCAAGGACAGGCGGCCTGGGAAAAATACAGGGATGTTGTCTGGGAAGCTAGGGACCAGGTTAGGAAAGCTTAGGCCCACTTAGAATTAAACTTGGCTAGGGATGTGAACGATAACAGGAAGGGATTCTATGGGTACATTGCAAAGAAAAGACAGGCTAGGGACAATGTGGGCCCCCTCCGGAGGCTATCGGGAGAAGTGGCTGCCCTGGATTTGGAGAAGGCTGAGGTTCTTAATGACTTCTTTGCCTCAGTCTTTACTGGCAAATGCTCTGACCACACCAACCAAGTCTTGGAAGGCAGACGCAGGGACAGTGAGAATGAAGACCCTGGGCCCACTGTAGGAGATGATCTGGTTCAAGACCATCTTAAGAACCTGAACGTCCACAAGTCCATGGGACCTGATGAAATCCATCCGTGGGTCCTGAAGGAGCTGGCAAATGAAGTTGCTAAGCCACTGTCCATCATATTTGAAAAATCATGGCAGTCAGGTGAAGTTCCCGATAACTGGAAAAAGGGAAATATAACCCCCATTTTCAAGAAGGGGAAAATGGAAGAGCCAGGGAACTACAGACCAGTCAGTCTCACCTCTGTGCCTGGCAAAATCTTGGAGAGGATTCTCCTGGAAGCCATGCTAAGGCACATGAAAAACAACAAGGTGCTTGGTGACAGCCAGCATGGCTTCACTAAGGGGAAATCCTACCTGACCAATTTGGTGGACTTCTATGATGGGGCTATGGGACTGATGGACAGGGGTAGAGCAGTTGATGTCATCTACCTGGACTTGTGCAAAGCATCTGACACTGTCCCACATGACATCCTTGTCTCTAAGTTGAAGAGACATCAATTTGATAGGTGGACCACTCGGTGGATAAAGAACTGGCTGGACAGCCTCATGCAAAGAGTTGTGCTCAATGGCACAATGTCCAGCTGGAGATCATGAATGAGTGGTGTCCCTCAGGGATGGGTGTTGAGACCGTTCTTGCTTCAACATCTTTGTCGGTGACATGGACAGTTGGATTGTGTGTGCCCTCAGCAAGTTTGCTGATGACACCAAGCTGTGTGGTTCGGTTGATATGTTGGAGGGATGGAATGCCATCCAGAGGGACCCTGACACGCTTGTGAGGTGGGCTGATGCCAACCTGATGAAGTTTCACCATGCCAAGTACAAGATCCTACCCCTGGGTTGGAGCAATCCCAGGCACAGCTATAGACTTGGGCAGAGAAGAGATTCAGAGCAGCTCTGTGGAGAAGGACTTGGGGGTGTTGGTTGATGAGAAGCTTAACATGAGCCAGCTGCAGTATGCGCTCGCAGCCCAGAAAGCCAACCGTATCCTGGGCTGCATCAAAAGGAGCGTGACCAGCAGGTCGAGGGAGGTGATCCTGCCCCACTACTCTGCTCTCATGAGACCTCACTTGGAGTATCGTAGTGCAGTTCTGGTGTCCTCAACATAAAAAGGACATGGAACTGTTGGAACAAGTCCAGAGGAGGGCCACGAGGATGATCAGGGGACTGGAGCATCTCCCTGTATGAAGATAGGCTGAGAAAGTTGGTGCTGTTCAGGCTGGAGAAGAGAAGGCTGCAGTGGAGACCTCAGAGCAGCCTTCCAGTATCTGAAGGGGGCCTACAAGGATGCTGAGGAGGGACTCTTCATGAGGGACTGCTAGTGATAGGACTAAGGGGTAATGGGTTCAAACTTAAACAGGGGAAGTTTAGATTGGATATGAGGAAGAAATTCTTTCCTGTGAGGGTGGTGAGTCACTGGAATGGGTTGCCCATGGAATTTGTGAATGCTCCATTGCTGGTGGTGTTCAAGGGCAGGTTGGACATAGCCTTGGGTGGCATGGTTTAGTGTGAGGTGTCCCTGCCCATGGCAGGGGTGTTGGAACTAGATGATCTTAAGGTCCTTTCCAACCCTAAGTATTCTATGATTCTATGATTCTATCTTCAGAGTACAAAGGTGGGATTTTTACCATAACATGATATCATCTCTTTTGTTCACTATTTGGTAACCCAAGCATTTGTAGCACTTGATTTACTTTTTCGGATGCTGCTGAGTAGATGTTTTCAGGGAGCTATCTTTTAAAATTTTAAAATTTTGCCTGGTGATAGTTCAAAACCCATGTTTTATATGTGTATTTGTAGGTTGTTTTCCCCATGTGTATCACTTTATATTTCTAAGCCATGTTACAGTATGGCTGCTTAGTTTCCTTAAGAAGGCTTTGGTGAAGGAATTTGTTGAAAGCCTTTTGTAAATCCAAGATCAATCACATCACCCTTATCCACGTGGTTTTTGATCCCCTCAAAGGACTTCCTTACGTTTCTGAGGTAGGACTTCCTTTTATGAAAACCTTTTCAACTCTTCCCAGATGAATTATATTTATCCAGATATCCAATTTTCCATATTGTAGTTTCCATCTATTTGTTTTGAACTGATATCAGGCTGTCAGGCTTGTTTTCTGAATCTCCGAATGGGACTCTAATCTCAGGTAAGAATTTATATAAAAGTCAGCTATTGCACCCTTGAATTCTTTTAAAGCTCTGTATGGTCTTGCTGAGTTCTTAATTTTATTTGCCTCATCTACTGTTACTTGTCCATGGATTTTCTTTTCTTATTATAATAGCAATTTATGATTCTGAACTGTTTTACTCTAAGTGGATTTATCTAAAATCTTATTTAAATCAAGTAGTTTTGTAGTTGAGTTTGGAAGACATTCTGCAATGATGAGAAGAAATGAGATGTATGTTTGTCTTTCAGCAATAAAAGGAAATCTGTCATTTCACTGACAGTTTCCTACAATAGAATCCTAGGTCTGGAATTCTTTAAAATGCAAACCTTTCCAACCATTCCTTAGCAATGAAGAGAGAGAAGGAGAAAGGAGATATCATGATCTCTAATTTATGGGCAGTGTTTTACTGCTGTAAATACCCAGATGGTCTGATTTCCTCCTTTTTATGCATTTCATTTTTTTATGTCTGATCTTTTCACATAAAATCAACACAAGCTAGTTAGCTAAAAATGCCTATTTTAACAGCTTTCTAGTAGATTCTATCTGTATCATCTGTAAGCAATTTAATAAATAGACTACTCTGTTTATTGTAGGATGTGATTTTAGCCAACCGGGAGAATCAGCTGGAAGGGAAAGGAAAAGAAAACAGAAAAAAAATTGACAGTGCTTATTCAGTGCTTATTTGTTTGTTTGTTTGTTAATTGCATCGAAAAAATCCCACTTGTTAATATATAGCTAGTTTAATGGAACAAAAGATAAAATCATAGCCATGCCACTTAAGAAAACATGACATAACATGACATACAGTCTCTTTCAAATGAAGTGGAAGTAGCCTCTTCTAATGTATCCTTCAAACCAGATTTTTTCTAGAGATGGTTTCTGCAAGCTGGTAATGTAAAAGCAATGTAGCATCTGTTATTCTCCCCAGCCCTTGCCTAATAAAAGTCTTTGTTTCATAGTAGTACAGCTCAGTAATCACCTAAGTTACAAACAAATTTCAAAGGCAAAGCTAAGCATCATTTTCCCAAACCTAACAGAAGTAGAAAAATACATTTCTGCTTACTTCCTATCCATAATTTTTGCCCTTTTGACTTTAGAAACAACAGGGAACAGAACTACATGGAAAGGATTTATTTTTCAGAAAAGGTAGAAAATGACAGACAAGTGAAATATACTGATGGATGATTCAGATGCATGGCTCCAGCTAACATTCATTAAAGGTGATTGCTCCTTATTATTTCCCGTCAAATTTCTCATCCTACATGAGAAACTGATAAAATCCAGATGTTTTGATTGTATGAGGAACCTTGCAGTGCAGGAGGGTATTTCTTGGCACTTAACGTTACTGAGTGTCATCCTAGATGCTTGTAATGGATTTACCATTATGGTTTTAGGAATGTCCTGGTGGAGGGGGAAAGGGGGAACAGGCAAAAGAAGCCACTTTCCTCCAAAATACAGAAACTAGGATGATATCCTTGAGCATAACTGATTGGTAACACAATAAATAGAAATCAATGCAGAGAGAGTTTCCCTGTAACTTTACAATTCACCATGTCAGGATGCAGGTTAATGAAGATCTGCTCTCTAAGCATATACCTGGGTGGCAACATATCATAGGCCCTCTGTAGCCGATCTGATTACTAATTTTCTTTTGGGACTTGGAGTGCCTCTTAAGTGTCTATCTCCATTTCATTTTGATTCCCAGGAGATGGGATGACTATCTTTTGGCTTCAGTAGTTGGGAAAATTCTGATTAAAGATTCTAAAATTAAAACCCCCAACTATTTATGTTTTGGCAGGGGAAGGTTGCGTTGCATTCTTCTTATTAGAGCCTACAGGAATCAAAATTTATCTTCCATGCAAAACCTTTTAAGTCTTGAACGAACATGCATGTAAATAGGTGTTCTGTGTTCCTCACCTCTACCATAATGCTTCACCCTACTCTTTGATTGTCATTTAAAGTTGGTGGTTAAGTAACACAATACCTTTTTTCTATCTGTTATCTTAGTCTGCTTTTATGATCTTCCCTACTCCTACTGAAATAACCAAGTGCAAACATTTCATGCTTACTTTCTGGGCTAAAAAAATACACCATGCTAAACTCTCTTCCAGTGTACTGCAGTGAAATGAATCTAGAGTAACATATTCAGTTAGAAAATATATTTTAATCATAGCTATGAATTAGGCCGAAATAGTTTGCCAGATTTTGAAATGATGGTTTAATGTGGAATTGAAGATTGAAGAGATCTTGAAGAGTTAACATTAGTCTGATGAATACTCATCTGCATCCAATTTCATCTTTTCAATTTTGTTTCCTGTTAGCTAGCATAAAAAATTAACTCCGTTTTACTTGTTGCTTTTAAAGAGCTCAGTGACTTATTACATGCATGGCCACAGTACAACAAAAAAACCAACTAATTTTGCATTGCAGTTTAAAGCAGGTATTGTTTGTCACTTGGAAGGCTCATAAGATTTGATTTATCAGTACTGAAAAGAAGAATGGGTGAGTTACTATAACATAGGGGTCTCGGGAAGCTAGGGTTCTGTTTTTACACTTACAAATTCACATCTAATTTTTGGTCTTGGCCTGTAAAATGGGGAAAATAGCCACTACACAGTGTAAGCTTGAGAAAGCTGCTTGAACTGCTGAAAAACCTCCATTTGTAGTTTGATAGTTTGAAGCCTCCTGTAGCACCCTGTTCTTCCCTCTTTCCTCTGTACTATAAAATAAGATGCAAGCTTTGTAAGGCAATTTCTAACACTCACCTCCCAAATACAGTGAAGTATTTCTTCAGTCTGAAAGTTTTTCAGTGTATTCTCAGACTGCTCCAGCAAGTGTGATGTTGGTGGTTTCAACTACAGCATATAGCAAAATGACAGTGCATAAGGAGTTGCTATGGCATCAAGTTGCATCTGCAAAAAGCTAACAGTATTGCCTGCTCTTTGCATTTGGATAGTTCTGTTTATAGATTTTTACCAGAGAAGCAGTAACAACAAAGATGATGCAACAAAAGAACCTTCCTGTGTGAAATCTTACCCCCCATGCAAATAACTGCAACAGATTAAAAAGCAACACAGGTATCTTCATTCTTGGCTGTAGGAACAAAAGTCTGCCTTCCAAAACCACCTTGGCATTTAACCCCTGCTAATCCTACATTTTTGCTTGGAGCCAGTTTCCAGACTTCTTGCCAGGATCCAGCTTCCAGGCTTCTCAGCTCCTTCTGTCTTTGATACAGTCTTTTGGTGATGATCTACTGTTTAGCTGGTGTTGTCATATATCTGCCAGATTTCCAGACAACTACTGATGTCTGCAAATCCTGAACAAGTGTTTTTTTTTGTGCCTTCACAAAGCAAAACTAATGCGTGCTCTGTGACACCAAGTGTGATGTAGAATTTTGCTCCTGTTCTTTCTTATTTTCATGCCAGCTGCATCTCCTATTCCTTTGTTGCATCTATCATATACAAATAATGTCACAGATTTTCTTAAATTTAATTTTTATTTTCTTTGATTGCATTCTATTATTTTTCATCATGACGGGAAGGCATCAAATATTTTATACTAAGGGTATCCAAATAGCACAAAATCAGTATTTTGAAAAACACTTTTGTAATCAATGCTGGTATTTTTATAAGAGGCGGATGGTTTATTGGTATGTAAGACCTCTGTTTTTTCCCCTTGATCCGGTAGAATATTTTTACTTCCTCATTAATGGTGGTGTAAAGCAGAAGCACAGTGAATGTGAGTATGAATAAACATGGAAGCATTTGCATCTTCTGTAATTTCAGAGTGATTTTGAATTGCTGTTTTTCTTACATGACAGATTCATTCCACAGTTAGGATTATTTGTCAGTACTAACAATTAAAAATCAACTTACCCTGCCTGTGATACCAACTGATCATAGAAAGGAAGTCATATATGAGATGCGGTAGACAATCAATTATGTGGAACAAATATGACTGATGTACAATGGGACTGTACTTGTAGTATGTTGATTTATCACTAGCACTGGCTGAAATAGAACTGTGTCAGTAACTGGACAAATGGAAAAAATGCACTGTAAATTCATCCCATGTCTTCCAATGAGAAACCAAATAAATCAGTCAAATAGCTAGTTTGCTCTGAAGAGTTTACTCAGTTACTTCTTTTTTTTAATGACAGTGACCTTATTTGAGTACTCTTCTAGAGCAGGGCTCCACTAGCAGGTCAGAAATTTTATACGGGAACAGGAAACATAAAATGAAAGAGTGAAAGTAAGTCTACTTCCGATGCTTTTGAATGTAAAAGTGAAATATATTCATAGTGGGGCTGTTCAGCCTGGAGAAGAGAAGGCTGCGTGGAGACCTCAGAGCAGCCTTCCAGTACCTGAAGGGGGCCTACAAGGATGCTGGAGAGGGACTCTTGATTAGGGACTATAGTGAGAGGACAAGGGGTAACGGGTTCAAACTCAAACAGGGGAAGTTTAGATTAGACATGAGGAAGAAATTCTTTACTGTAAGGGTGGTGAGGCACTGGAATGGGTTGCCCAGGGAAGTTGTGAATGCTCCATCACTGGTGGTGTTCAAGGCTGGGCTGGACAGAGCCTTGGGTGGCATGGTTTATTGTGAGGTGTCCCTGCCCATGGCAGGGGGGTAGGAGCTAGATGATCTTAAGGTCCTTTCCAACCCTAACTATTCTATACATTCAGTAAGCAAACACGAAAAGGGTTGTATAACTTCCTGCTGTCCTTTCTCAGACTGATGGCTTAATATTTATTCGCAGTGCTTTATATATCATACATTATTTATGAGATTATAAATTCTTGTCTTTTTATGTTACAGTTTGTTATGTAGCAGTTACAGCAAGTTAATTAAGTCTTGGGGTTTTATTCTTTAAGAACAGGTAGTGCTATCTTCCACTTTCATGAGTCTTAGACAGTACTAAATTAATTAATAAAAGATAATTGAATTCCCCAACTGAAACATCACAGCAGTTTTCTCAGAACACCATCTTTAGCTCCTGCGAGTGTTCCAGATCAAGTTGCCAGAAAGTTGATTTCATTAGAAAACCAAAATAGCAACAATCAGGGAGAGCAAGTGGAGGAGCCTCATGGTTTGCAGATACCAAAAAATGCAGAGAAGAACTAGTCAGAAAGTATTTTTTTCTAAAAAAAAAAAGCAGCCACAGTTCAGTTTTCTGAAGCACATATGCTTTTGTAATGCATGGCTTACACAGAAGTTGCCACACGTGGACCATAGAGCATTTTATAATAGAGAAATTCATAATAATTTTTGGTTTACTGAGTGTCCTGGGTTCAGCAGTAGCAGTCATTTTTCTCCTTCTTAGTAGCTGGTGCAATGCTGTGTTTTTGACTTTCGGCCTGGGAACAGCACTGATAACACCAATGTTTTTAGTTACAGCTTAAAATGTTTTGGTCTGACCAAGGACTTTCTGAGCCTCATGCTCTGCCAGGGAGGAGGGGAAGCTGGGAGGGGGCAGAGACAGGACACCTGACCCAAACTGACCAAAGAGGTTATTCCATACCACAGCACGTCATGCCCAGGATGTAAAAAAAAGAGGGCAGGGACCCAGAAGGGGGATGGGCTGCTGCTTGGTCAGGCTGGGTATCGGTGGTGAGCGATTGTATTATTTTCCCTTGTATTTCTCTTGTCATTATTATTATTGATGGTAGCAGCAGTGATTTGTGTTATACCTTAGTTACTAATCTGTTCTTGTCTCAACCTGTGGGAGTTGCATTCTTTCGATTCTCCTCCCCATCCCCTCGGGAGCTGGGGGGAAGAAAGAGGGGAGAGTGAGCGAGCGAGCAAGCGAACGAACTGCCTGAGAGACTTAAACCACGACACTGAGTTTCAGGGAAAGATAGTGGGCTTAACTAACAAGGACCAACTTCACAAGAAATCAGGACCTTGGCTTTAAGGCAAGTGCCCTTTTTGCAAGACCCAAAGTCTTTCCTAGGCAAATAATAGCATTAAATACTCTTTGACTTGCACATTTGCTTGTGCTAAGCCTGTATTTTAAGGATATTCTCTAAATGAAAAGGTTAGGTTTGGATTTAGTGTTCCTGGAATCACATGTTGTCTTAATGCAATGTTCTATGAGATAGAGACCTGGGTTTCTGCAGTTTGTCCATGAGGGGCTTTTATAGACCCCAGAAGTAACACCAGGGAACAGGTCAATCCCAAATGATTAAAATAATAAACATCATTATATATATATATAGGTCTCCTGGAAGATTTAAGTTAGCCTTCTACAGAGTCTGTATTGGTTCTATATCCAGCAATTGCCCAGGCTAATGGATGACTATGCATTCTCTTTGTTTCAGAACTAATAGAATAAATTTTAGAGAGAACTTTGAGATTTTTAGAGGCAGGGCATTTGCTATTTTTTAAATGTACATTAAAAAAACATATAGATGTAGACAAAGTCTTCTATTTACTTCACTGGTACTAACTCCAAATTGGGTCTGAAATACATGGAATTACATTAGTTTTGAGCAGCATTGCATAGGTAAAACTTCAGGATAAACTGACTGTTAGAAAGGTAATTTAATCTACGATATCTTAATTATTGATGATGGTGATAGAGAATACACCAGTCTAATTCTCAAATTTTATTATACAGTTTAATTAAGATTATATAATTAAAATGAAGTGACGGCAGCTTAGCAATCCTGAAATCTCATTTTTATGAAATTACTTTAAAGACCAGGAATACACTTAAATCTGTTTCTGCATTTCTGAAATTGAAAACCTTAAATTACTTTTAATGTTTTATGTGGAAACTGTAGATAAATACTACTTGTAGCTTCAAAAGAGCCAGACTGTGACCTTATGGATGCCTTTTTTCTGTGTTCCAGGCTGATGGACAATGGAAGCGAAGGTGCAGCCTCAAAAAAAAGGCATCATTTCTGGAGTGGGCCTGAAACAGGGGAAGAACTGAGAATGCCAAAGCATCTCATTGCTATCTTTTGTTGATCTCCTCTTTCAGTTTCCCTAGAGCTGATTTCAGAGAAATTTCTTAGTAAGTATTCAGTGGCCGTGTAAGTGCATGGTTCTTAAGTGCTGAATTATCCACAGCTGCTTACAGTTAATAGCTACGAGCCAGATACAACAGGACTGGTGGGACAGTGAGCTGCCTGTCTCCACAATAACATAGGGAATGTCCAAACTTAAAGCCATTATTTTCCTCATTGGTATGGTATTTCAAAAGAATTTTGCATAGCTTAAGATAATTGTACGTGTCCATATAACCAGCAAGAGATAGGAACAGCAGGTGAAACTATAGCACAGCAATGCTGAAAGGCATTGTTTTGAATCCTGTTTATGAAAGAAGAGCCACTGATACTCTGCAGCCAAAAGTACATCCCGTTTAACTGATGTTTGTCACCTTGTGGACTAAATTTTCCATTCTGATTGGACAATTTTGAGACATTTGAAAGGTTTTAGATTTTCTCTGATACATCCAACAGTATTGGCTCCAGTTTATATAATTTGGTGGTGAATCCAGCTCTGGATAGCAAGAATGAAGATAGGCCAAAACTTGTTCTTGCCCACTTTATGTTGCTTGCTGAGGCTTCTTGAGAGTCTTTCATGTAAAGAATGCCCCTGCATCCCTTCATTTTGCTATCTGCTTCAAAGGCACTGGGTTTCTTTCAGAACTATTTTGCATCATAAGGAATGCTTTTGAGTCTCTTTTCTGAGGTAGCCATTACTGAGATTTAGCACCATGTGAAAGTCTTCACTACTTTCAAAAGCTTTATTACAGGTGTATAACAAATACTCAAAGTATAATAAAGCCAAATTCCATGAGTTATAAAATATGAGTTATGAAGCTGGTTTTGAGCTTTTTATCTTGTTGCTAATCCAATTTCCTTATTTATGTTGTTTTTTTTTTTTTCTTTAGCACCACAGTGAATGTTTGGGTTTTGACCAGAAGAGTCGCCTCCACCAATGCATCTTTTGCATGCTACTGCTATAATCCTACTTTGTCACTTAGGAAAACATTGACTGTGTCCTGTAACCAAGGTAGTATTTATAAATGTACTTGGAACAGTAACTGAAACTAGAGTATGCAAACAGATAATGCACCTGTGTCATATTTCACTGTAGATATTCAGGTGGCATAAGTTTACACATATACAAATCTACTGCCACAGATAAAAACGTGGTTTTAAGGGACACAGGAGAAAAAAAAGTCGTATTTTTAGGACGTTTCAATGTTTAAAGAGGACTTTCACCCCTAACGTAGAAGGAAAAATGATTGGACGGTAACAGCTAGAGGCTGCATGTACTGCCTGTTTAGGTTTCCAGCCGATGTACTCAGGCTGCCCCGCGCCTTCCTCCCCGGGACGCCGCCGCAGCCCGCAGCGAGCTCCCCCGCCGCCAGCGGCTTCCCAGCGGCGTCGCTGCCGGCAGTGCGCAGGCGCAGCCGGCTGGGCCGGGCGCGCGCCCGACCGGGGCGGGGGGGGGGTGGTGTGTGGGAAGAGACGGGGGCGCGCAGGCGGGCTCAGACGTGGCAGTCGGGTGAGTGCTCCCGGGCTGGGTCGCGCCGGGTCGCTGCCCGCGGCCCCCAGGTAAAAGTCCGAGCCGTCACCCCGGTCTCGCGGCCCGCCGCCGCAGCCTGAGGGGGCGCGCATCGGGGGTGCTCCTCCGGGTGCAGAGGGGGGCATCGGGCCGTGCCGGCGGCGCAGCGGAGGGGTGAGTGGCCGCGGGACGGCCGGGGGTTCCGTGCGTTAGCAGCCGGAAGGTGGAGGAGCTGCACCCCACCTCTGTGGGGCGGGGGGCCCGCGCGTGTGGGACGCTGCCCCTGAAAGCCGGCTCGGCTGGCGGGTGCCCTGCGTGGAGCGGGGTGGCGTGACCGGCCAGGTAGCGAGACCTGTTGCGATGCTGTAGTGGCTGAAAATTCTTGGTTAATGGGGGCAGGAATGTTAACCAAATGCATGTTTTGCACTGAATTGGAGTAAATATAAGCATGTGTCTTGACCGCTTATTCCAAAATGTGTTATTAAAAGATACACGAAATGTCATGTGTGTTGCTGTATTACATTTTGTATATATGTGTGTACATAGATGCACACACCCCCAAGGCTGTTTGCGAAATTGAGACTGCACCATGTCTTGGGGAGGGGCAGCACCTCTTCTTTGATGATATGCTACCGGGCACACTGTCTCTTAAGAAATAAGAATAGTTCTCCTTATGTTGGCCAAGAATGTGATCCTCTATTTTTGACTCTGTTGTATATATGTGTATAGCGGAGTTTACATCTTCATAGAGATATCAGTGCAGTAGAGTATTGCATAGGTATAGTAATCCTCTGAGACACAAAAAGATGACAACCGATTCTATAACAGGGATAAATTAAATTGTGGAGAAGTGTTTGCATTACTGTTGTTTCTCAGTCTGTGGCATGTAAGGTAAACTAGTGTTCAGAGAGAGGAAGAATAAGGTTTTCATGTCCTTCTGTGTAGTGACTCTTGTAGTAAAAAAACCCAGGCAAAGATCTGGGTTTAGCAGATCCTCTGATCTTTCTTACCTAGTTTCCAGAGTGAATCTGTAGGTCTTTTGTTAGAACCTGATAAGTAAAACCCTAGGTGATTAGTTTCAATTGATATTTTGGCTGCTGCCTCCAAACTATTTTTATTGTATGTTGGTATATATACATATCTTAAGAAGGGATTAAGTATGTTTAATGTTAAATAGAATCTGGAACTGTGTTCAATACCTTAAGTAATTTTGCTTATGGTAGGAGCTGCTGTCTCTTCGTCACCGCCTCTGTGTGTGTATCCAGTCTGTGAGAAGTTTGACGTGGCAAGATTTTTTTCTATTTTTTTTTTGTGTGTGTGTGTGTGTGAGTAAGCAGTGGAGGAAGTCATTTCCCCTGAATGCTGTTGCAGCTAAAGGCGTTGGCTGTCACAGATGCCCCAAAGTGAAAATTTCTTCTGTTATATGGATATAATATGTATTTGTGTCTTTGTAATTTTGTAGGTTATTTAGTGCCGACTTTCTGTCTTTTGGGACTACTGAAGTGCACACTGCCACGTCTTTCCTGATGTGGCTGGAGGAGGGAAGAAAGTACAGCTGGCAGCGTGAACCCTCTCTGTTAAAACATTATTTTTATTCTTCCTATATTTGCCTTGTGTAACCAAGAAAACTGTTTTGAGAACAGTTTGAGACTTTCCTTTGACTTTTTTTCCACCTGCACAACTATTACTTGCAGGGTTTTTTTCTCTCATTGGCCTGGGAGAGGTGAATACCATTCAAATAAATTCAGTGATTTGTTTAAATTAATGCAGTGTGTGATAGTGCTGAGGAAGCTGACCAAGTAAGCAAGCAAAACCACTAGTTTCCCCTGACTTCCAAGTCCCTTTTTTTTTCCCCCATCAGATGTCTTCTGTCTTTTTTGTGTGTGAATACAGTTCACAGCCTTTTAAAATGCTTTAAGAGTAATAGCCAGTGTCACTTCTCTTTTACAGATTTTTAAAGAGGACACAGTACTTGGAATGAGAATATTGTGATCATGAGTCAACAGGGTTATGTTGCAGCTCCTCCATATTCCCAATCCCAGACAGGAATAGGAGGCTTTTCTTCAGGTTTTGGACCACCTAGTTCTTCACTTCATTATGGGCATTATGGGGACCCTAACTCCTCCTGCTCATCACCTCAACCAGGTATGAATTTGGCTTATGTGTGTTTTCGGAGTCTAATTTTCTATGGAGGCATTTTGCATCCCTTTTTCTTACTTGTGTTAACACAGAATGCTCAGTTTTACACTGCTGCTGCAAGAGGGTCCTGCGCTACCTTTATCTGTGTTGTTGTTGATGCTCAGATGTTGATGTAAGATGCATGGTAAAATTCACAACCTTCATGTGTGAATTTCACTGTCTAGGAAGCAATAGGCATCAACACTTAATCCTGTATTATGAGTAATACAGACTACAGACAAATACAAAACAAGTGATTTCTGGGAATAGAGAAATGTTTCTCAATTCATATGTGTTAATGGCAAGCAAGCTGTCAGAAATGGGTTGTGTTCTTTACAAGAGACCTTTGTCCTACTGAATTCTGGAGGACAAACTTGCCTGTGAGAGTGAGCTGATGTTCTCCTGCTTAAGCTTGCTTAGTGGGTGGTGTATTTGGATAATGCATGGTAAGTAGAGACCACTTGCTTTCTAACTGTTCAGGAGACAGTTACTTTCCATGAGGAAGAGCACACTGGGTACAAGCAAATTACAAGCAAAGGAAATACTTGCTTTATTTCTGCCAGTGTAATCATGCTACAGATAATGTTATTGACATCCAACACATACATTGTCTTGTTTTGTTGGTTGTCTCTCCTTTGCTCTTCATTAATTTCAACTTGCAACATATGGCTTAAGATCTTTAAGGAAATATATGAGTATACATGTTGGGCAGGGAAGAGATTCAGAGCAGCCCTGTGGAGAAGGACTTGGGGGTGTTGGTCGATGGAAAAAATGAACATGAAGATTGTTCCAAGTTTTCTTTCTGACCAAGGTCTCTGAAATCAATGGAACCTCTTGATTCTGTTTGTGAAGATAAGTGACTGACAGGGAATTACCTGTATCCCAAATTGAATCGGAGGGTCTGTTTGTTCATTCTTGCTTCTTATTGTTCCTCTTGGGTTCTTTTGCTGAAAAGTTACCAACTACTATTTGCTTCCTTTTTACTATGGTCTTTTTTCATATCTGCTTCTCTAACTGACCAGAAATTGGTCATTTGATAACACAGAATCAGTGAGGTTGAAAGGGATCTCTGGAGGTCATCTGTTACAACCCCCCTGCTCAGTCAGTGCCTACAGCTGGTATTATTGTTAGAGCAGGGCCATACGCTTGTATTTCTTAGCTATCTTGTGCTTTCTTACAGGGTTCATATGTAAAAGTACGTCTTCTTTTGCAGGCGTGCCAAAATCAACTGTGCCTTTTGGATCCTCAGCTTCTGCTGGGCCTCCGCGACCTGGTACACATCAATTCAGCCCGACCAACTCTCAAAATGGGCCCAGTACATCAGGGCAACAACCACATAGGTGACTTTCAAGAATTAATACATGAGATCTAAGCTATTTGACTACTGTTACCTCTCTTTGGCTGCTTCACTGACATTTAAGTATGGCATTCCTTTAATCTTCAGTAGTTCTGACTTACTCCATTTCTAAACTGGATCTGCTAGTTTGATTCCTTGTGTTAAACTGCCAGATCATACCGTGTGATCTGTAGTCTCATTAAATTCTATTTGACAGAAAGTCAGCTCTTTATCGTGCATTGTTTGGTTTTTTTTTTTTAGTCGTCTTTCTTGATCTTCGACCCATTGCTTCAAAGCAGTATCACAGTGGTTATGTTGCAGGTAGTTGTAAGTGGGTAAATATGCTTAGCTCTTGTATTTAATTCACTCAAATGTTAATTATTTTGCTCACCTCCCAGGAGTGGCAAAATTAGTTTGTGTACCTTCAGCAATTTTAGTTTTAGTGAACTTGACACCGGTTAACAACATTCTTGTTTTAGTTGGTTGAAGTCGTAATCTGCTTCTGTGCTTTTTAGTTGTGTAGTTATTACTGTTCAAAAAACCCATGTGTATTTTGTTGGTTATCAAAATAGGGAATCCTGTTTGTTGGCTCTGTGTTATCACTGTGTAAAGGAGAACCTGAAGAGACTGATGATCAGTTGTAGAAGACAATGTACTAATGCATGGGGAAAAGTGGTTGGTGTCCTGAAGATGAAAAGACAAGGTGACCAGAGTCAGAGTGACATGACCAATCCAGCAAAATGCTGATTCTTTTTCCTAGCTTCCAGTCAGTGCCCTGACAGATGCACACTACTGTTTTTCACCTAATCTTGTTATATTCCCAAATTGCTGAGAGCTGCTGTTTTAGGCGAGGAAATTACCACATCAAAATTTCAAGTGACTTCTAATTCTCTTAAAATGGATAGGCCCCTCCTCAGTTTTAGAAGTACTCCTAGGAAAATCAGTGTAGATCTTCTCTGGGAGATAGCCTGATTTCTTATTTTTCCAGAGCAATATAGTCTGGTAGAAAATATTTTTATATGACACATGTGAGTTACTACTTTCTTTTCTTCAGTCTTCTTGCATTCATGTTTTTCCATATCTGATAACTGTGAAAGAATTTTCCCCTACCTGCATCTTTTTTCTTCTACTAGAGGGAACTCCTTAACAGTTTCTCACTTCATTTTCTTCTCTTCACAGATTTTCCTCCTAATCTTCTTACCCCTCCCTGGTAGGGAATCCTCTTTTATAAGCATGGAAAAGGGATGGCGTAGTGTGACATGTTCAGAAGCTTGTGTTTCTTAATCTTCAAGCTTCCATGTGGTTAATTACCACTGTCTCTTTGCCATAGCATGCTTGCTCTTCTCTGTTTCTAACAAGTATGCAAATAAATACGTATATCTTGGTTTCATTTTTTTAAATAAGTATACAATTCTGCGTGCTTCATGACTATTTTAGTACAAGTATACATTTGCTGAGCAGAATGTGAGCAAACTCTCTTAAGTGTTTGTCCTAATTAGTTGTTTCAGCACCACCCTATGATTGGTTGATTTAATCTTTTGCATAACTGCAGTAATTTTTCCCCTTAGGTTTCAAGGCCCTCCTCCTCCATGCAACTCAAGACTTTCCTATCCTCCCTACAGTCATCAGTCACAACCAGCCTACCCAAATACTACATCCACTTCATCTACAGCACAACTTGCTAACCAGCTCGACAGTATGCAGATAAATAGCTACGGTAATCAGTTTTATGTGATTTGATTGACTTTTTCCTATCGTCTTATTCTTTTTTTGTTGCAGTGTGTAGTTCAGTTTTTAATCTAAATTTGTTCGCATTTATTTTGAGGTTAAAACATTTTAAACCTAAGCCATGAGGTAAAAGTGGGATCATGTGATTCTTCCATGTAAATCACTTCCCATTACTAACACTCTGGTTGTATCTGCTTTTCCTGAGTATTTCTGATGAAATTTGCCTTTTTATTTAAAAGGAGTGGAAATTACGGTGGTCAATATCTTTGTAGGATATGCGTGAAAGTGAGCTTCGCAGTGCAGGCTGCACTGATGGAAGTTTGCTGTCCCTACCCTGGCTTTATGAGTTAGTGACGTGACTGGAATGAAACCTGTATAACTGCCATGGGTTTGACCTGTTTGTATGATTGCTTGTGAAAACTTAGACGTTCTTCACCTTAGATTATTTTAGACTCTGATTCACCTTGATGGACTGAACTGCACTTGCAGAATTAATTCAGACCTTTTTATACAGGATGAAGTGTGGTGCACTACCTCTAGAGCACTTCACATACAGCAATTCATGTTATTTAGAGCAAAATATTTTCTTTTTCCCTGCCTTCATTATATTGCTTTCAGCAATAACTGTGTAAAGTACAATGTTCTTGCTCATCTTGGAAGGCTGAGATACCCTTCAGACCACTGAAGACTTAGATTCTATACAACTTTTCCTCTGTGTTGGGTTTTGTTCTTCTTAGTTTTCCTTAGCTGTAAGTCTTAGTTGGTCCAACTTGACAGAGTGCTGAAACTCACAGCTTGTTAAGCTACTGGAGTGATGTTTGGACCAGCAAGTACCTGAGCTTGTTTTGCATGTGATTAAATTTTTTTTTTCCAGTTAATATGTCTGACAGGTAATGCATTTCAATATCTGTATAATACTACATTGGTCCTTTTGCTCCAAGCCCAATTTTAGTTATTGTTTTAGCTTTCTTGGAAATTATGTTTCCGTAGGCTTTAAGGGGGAAATATGACTAAAAAATGTAGGCTTTATAAAGTAATAAGTATTTACAGACTGTAAGTCTCAAAACACAACCCCCCCTCTGTATTTTCAGGGTCCTTGATTCTAATTGGAATCTGTACCTTATCAACAACAGACTATTCCTCATCACTGTGCACAAAATAATTCCCACATGTTTCATCTTTTAGCATCAAAACCAGAGATGGTTGTAAACAAGATAAAATGAATGGATTTATCTTCCATCAAACGTGTCATGTTGAAATGCAGATGGCAGACTAACAAAAACATGCCACGAGAGAAATTTACTATGTCATTAAGCAAAAAGAATGTTGTTTCGAATTACGAAATTAAATATTATTTCCAAAGCAAATTGTGATTTATGTGTATTCTGATTAAGAATTGCCAAAGGCTGGCTTCCTTTTCCTTTCCCCATACACCCCAGCTGCAGGGTTTTATTGAATATAGAGCCAAAAGAAATAAAATTGAATGTCTGAATCAGTTCAGAGTTAAACTACGAGGTCAGATTTGTTATGTGAACAGGGATTCAGAATCCCCATAATGCAGCATTGTCAGTGTGGGATACAGTACTGCTTCGATGTTGTAAATGTATTAAGAAAAACCAGAACACGTTCCACATAGAGTTAGTAGTAGGTTTTTGGTTCTGATGCAGCTGACATAGTTTCTTGTTCAGGTCCTGGCACTACTCCAAGCCTTCTCACGTCTTCTGGGCATCCAGCATCTTTTCAGGGTCCACAGCTATCACCTCCACCACCTCAGCAGCAAGTAGCTTTACCACCTGGATCACAGGTTCCTCCACCAGCAAATAATCTTAATGGCCTTTGTGCTCAACCATCGTTGCCTCCTATAGCCAGACAAGATGGAATCCCTGGACCTGTCTCCCCAAATCCTAACTTGCAGCAGCTTTCAGCACAGCCTTCAGGACCTGGATATCATCCTCAGCAATGTAAGGAAGGATGTGTATGTAATTGAAAACAAAACACACATGGAGAATCACGAGTGTAATTGTAACCATTAATGGTTGATGTTCTGCTGAACTGGAAAAATGAAAATTTAATAACCTTATTGTAGTATGGAAAGATTTGCGTTGTCAGTCAGTACACTCAAGGCAGACCATGCTTTTGCTCAAAAGTTTAGCGCCCTGTTCAGAACATAACAAGAAAAAGGAGATGAATTTGGACCAGGAACAGAATTCTTTGGTTAGTGATGGGTAAAGGCATAACATATTACACAAAGGTGTTTTTCTTATTCTTTGTAAAGGTACAGGTTACTCTCTGTCTTACAGTGTTGTCTGTCATAAGCAGCTTCGAAAAATGCCTTACAGCAATTAAGAATTGTAACTCAATGCAGTTATTTCACCTAACATATATGAGGTAAACAGTTATTTTGACGACTAAAAAGCCAGCTAACTAGACCAGTTTGTATTGACTGATGTTAGGGGAGAGATTCTCACTAATGTAATGGTCTGTTTTGAGTGGCTGTGATAATCTCTACTACCTGTCATACTTGACATCTACCTGCAAACATTGGAACCAAAGTCTTGCTCTTGCCTTTAAAACACAGACTGTATGTATGAGCTGAAGTGATCCTTTTTTTTTATGTGCTGATAACAGAAGGGAAGGAGAAGTTGCATTTAGCTGAGTGAGAATGAACTGTATAGCAAAATTTGTTATTAAAAATTGATAATGCAACTTAAACACCTGGGTTGGGGCAATCCCAGGCACAGCTACAGGTTGGGTGGAGAAGAGATTCAGAGCAGCCCTGTGGAGAAGGACTTGGGGGTGTTGGTTGATGAGAAACTTAACATGAGCTGGCAGTGTGCGCCTGCAGCCCAGAAAGCCAACTGTATCCTGGGCCGCATCAAAAGAAGCGTAACCAGCAGGTCAAAGGAGGTGGTCTTAACACCTCTACTCTGCTCGTGTGAGACCTGACTTGGAGTACTGTGCACGGTTCTGGTGTCCTCAAAATAAAAAGAACATGGAAGTGTTGGAACAAATCCTGAGGAGGGCCACAAGGATGATGAGGGGACTGGAGCACCTCCCGTATGAAGACAGGCTGAGAAAGTTGGGGCTGTTCAGGCTGGAGAAGAGAAGGCTGCATGGAGACCTCATAGCAGCCTTCCAGTATCTGAAGGGGGCTATAGGGATGCTGGGGAGGGACTCTTCATTAGGGACTGTAGTGAGAGGACAAGGGGTAGCGTGTTCAAACTTAAACAGGGGAAGTTTAGATTGGATATGAGGAAGAAATTCTTCACTATGAGGGTGGTGAGGCACTGGAATGGGTTGCCCATGGAATTTGTGAATGCTCCATCCCTGCTGGTGTTCAGGGCCATGTTGGACAAAGCCTTGGGTGGCATGGTTTAGTGGGAAGTGTCCCTGCCCATGGCAGGGGGGTTGGAACTGGATGATCTTAAGGTCCTTTCCAACCCTAACTAATCTATAATTCTATGATAAATGAATTGTCATCTGTAACTCTACAGCAAACTATGGTCCTCAGATGGCAGGGTCTCAACTGTCTTATCCTGGTGCTTTTTATGGGGGTCCAGCACAGCTCACAGGCCCACAGCAGAAGAAGCTTGATCCTGACTCTATTCCCAGCCCAGTAAGTAATGTGGCAGTGTTGTTTTTATGAAAGTAAATTTCTGCTGCATTTAAGATAGAGGAATGACAATGCTAATATTGTATTTGTTTTAGTTGGTGGAGTTTTCTTTGTTGTTGGTTTTTTGGGGTTTTTTGGTTTGGTTTGTTTGAACATAAAATTGCTCTTACATGGCTTGGTTCACAAGATCTGTTCTAATTTTTTCAAGTTTTTAATGATATCCCGTTTTGTACTTTGTCCTGTCATTTTTGAATGAATTAGCGCATAATGTTGGTTTTAGTACTGAAGAGCCTTTATAACATTATCTAACGTGGAACATATTTCATAGGAATTGTCAAATGGATTCTTAGTATGAATGCATACTAAGATGGGCAGCACTGAAGGATTACTTGCATTCACTGCAAATAATCACCTTTCCCTTTCACTCTGGAAAGTCTGAAGCCTTAAACTTGTAACAGAGACATAAAGCAGGATTTGTGCAGAATACAGGTATAAGAACTCAAAATGGAAATGGTAAGAAGTCCCATGCTCAAAAGGCTCTTCACTCTTTGATTTCAGGAGTTTCCCAGGCAACTAGAATAATTTGCCTTAGCATCCTTCTAGCTGTTGCGGCCTTGTAAAGATTTCAGTAGCTTCAAATGTACTTAATGCTCAAGCTTCGTACAGGTTAGAGGCTCAGCTGTTGAAGCACACCTGAAAATGTACTGGTGAGACAGTGTCTCTTAGAATGGTGTTAGAGAAAACTAGGTTATGGTTGTGTCTGTCTTAAATAAAGTAATCTACACTTCACTGAACAGCTGATTGAAATAGAAAGCACTGAACTCATGGGGAAAACACATTTTGATGTGCATGCACACTGGTTCTGCCAGTCATCTAAACTGGTCAGAATGGTCCTCAGAGAGCTGGGAATCTTGAAGCAGGCTGTGTCGTGCAGCTTTGACCTAGAACTTTCTGCTTAGAGAAATGTATTAACCACCGCACTGTAAGCTAGTCTGGGTGAAAGAATCTTCCACTTCTCTACTGAGGCAGCATTGCTGTACAGGAAAGAATACAAATTCCAAAAAGATGAGGAAAAAGCATTTGTGTAAAAGCCCTGACACTGTCTATAGGGAGCAGCTCTGCTTCCTTAAATTGTGATATTCTTTTGTCCTTCTAGAAAAGATTTTTTGTTTTATCCAATGATGGCTTTGATGTAAAATCCCCAAAATGTTGAGAAAATGCTTGTTGATAACCACTTGGAGGTTAATGTAACAACTGCAGTTGCCTTTGTTGAAAGTAATTTTCAAGTTAAATGTAACTAAAAGCCATTATATGAAAAAACTGAAGTGAGAGTCTGTGTGATTAACAAATGTCCTTAATAGGTCAGGCATTCCTAGCTGTTTCAGTATGGTATTTTTTGCATAAGAAGGGTAATACAGTCTTGTCTAACAAAAAAGAAAAAAAGGTGGAGAAGGAGGTCTGGCATGAAAGCATGGGCTGATGTCTTGTTTCAATTACACATGTAGGATAAACAGACTTGACTATGACAGCAATGTTCAAATAGGTTAAACGGTTTATATAAGCAGCACAGAGAGGATCAAAATGACATGTTTGAAAGAAACATGATCTAGGTGAAGGTCTGTAAGGGGCATAAAGCTAATTCAGAATGAGTAATTAATATAACCTTGTATATTTCTCTTGTTATGTTTGCATTATGTAATTACAGTAGCATTGCCAGATAAATTTTCTTCTTATCTGAGCCATTGTTGATTTATATTTTTTCATGTATGTTAGAGGTTGATATGTGCCCTGAAAACATCTATGAGAACTAGCATACTGGCTTTGTCAACAATTATTTCCAAGAACAATGATGTATCTAGGTCAGTTAACTGCATGGTACATTGATCCGCTGCAGAGCTAATTCTGAAAACGGTTTGCTTTCTTCAGCCAGTGGACCTTTTTAGTTCAAAACCTTTTTCCTTCTAATACAAGAATTAGCAATAAGTATACAAGGGAGGGAAAAGTAATCAAACAGAAGATATAACAAGCTCTCTAAGGAATGTATTGTGTATTTAAATTGCAATACAAAAACTTCATTGGGAAAAAAAAATTTACAAACCCCCGATTATTTCCAGTGTGTTACGAAATACCTCTTTAACAATGTTCAATAGATTCTATGCAACTAATTTTGTTTTTCTTCTCCGTTTGCTTTCCAACAGAGGCTTCTGAACTTCCTATTATTAGAAATTCATTTGCAGTGTAAAGATACAATTCCATGGGATACCAGCAGCAGTGGCAAAGCCAATTCAATTTCAGAAATTGCCTCATTCCTCTTGCCTCTTAGCAGCTGTTCAGCTATCCTCTAAACCAGATTTCTGAAAAGACAGCTTCTTTGAGGGAAGAGGAGGAATAACGATATCATCTCAGTGATCTGGTTTATGGTGTGGAACAAAATGCAGTCTTATAGAACTTCAGTTATATTCTGAAAAGTATCAGACTTAAACAGGGTTAAGGGACTGTGCAGAAAGGACAGGCGAAGAGGTGTATGGGAGAGGAATTTGTTAAGAAGTAAAGCCAGCTTCATGAGCATTTCATGAGGTGGTGTTGTATATTGCTAAAAACTAGGCTTCAACCAGAGTAAATACGTACATGATCAGAGCTGCCTCATTTGAATAAAAATTTCTGTGATTCTTCTCCTTTACTTTGTAAGAGGAAGCTCACAACAAGGTAGTCTGACCTAGAGAATGAAACCCCTGAGCTCCAGTGTTGAAATACTATGTGATGGCCAGCAAGGCTTTTTTCAGGGAGTTTAAATTGCTGCTTTCTAAATGGCAGTCCTGAAGTACAGCTCAGCTAGGAAGGTGATCTACAATATAGATTTGTTTATTTCTTAATCCCCCTTTGCATGGAGCCTACTCAGGAGGAATGAGGGCTAGCCCCTCCCACCATTGCAATCTGATCAGTTACCTGTGCATTCATTTATGGAGAGCAGCAGCTGGCACAGCTATGGTCATACATAAGATAGGCTGGTATATGTAGCATCTGAGTAAGGTCAAGCAACTTTGCACTTCAGTTTGATCTGGGAAAATTGAAGGCCAGAATCAGTAAGAAAGACTTACTTACACCATCACTGTCCTCAATTTGTTGCCAACCTCTCCTGAAAAGGTCTGTCTTAGCATTCAGTATGCTTACTCTAAATAACTCGTCTGTTAACTGTATATGTCTTATCCATCCCAATGTGTAGTTTTACCCCTGAGTTTCAACAGGCAACTGCAGTTGTAAATAAGTTATAAATATAACAGCTCAGCTGTGTGTATAGTTTTCTAGTTAAGTGTCTCAGAAGTCTGAATTGTGATAGCTTTATAGCACTGTCCACTCACACTGTCCTTGCTTCTTATTCATCAGATTCAAGTAATTGAAAATGATAAGGCTTCTAGAGGAGGGCAGATCTATGCTACAAACACTAGAGGACAGGTTCCTCCTCTTGTCACCACAGACTGCATAATCCATGACCAAGGTAACCTTCCTTGTTACTCATCTGGGAGTCTTTCTAGGTGAAATCAAATTAATTTTGAAGAAAAAAACCCAACCAAACAAACTCACCTAAATTCTCAAATCTGTCATCTGAACATGATGCTACTTAGTCTAAATTAGACGTGAAATGGGCAACTCGCTTTAAAGAAAAAGAGATGGGGAAAGAGAGCAGGGATGGGGAATTGGGAGTTGGTTTCTTATGCCTTGCGTTAACAACTTGTCTACCCTTCCTGACCTTTAAAATAATATGAACAGTTGAGACAAGTTTTCTTTTGAAGCTTAAAACCTTGAAAATTTTTAACTTAAAGTTGAAAATGCTTTCTGGGTTCTTCTGAAATTTCAAAAGGCGGACACTAGAATATGCAATGAGGCTAGCACTGTTACCTTTTAAGATGTGAATTTTGGAAGATTCTATTTAAGTGATAGGGGCAGCATACAAACTGTCTAGTTGACTTATTTTTTTCCGTTGGCCAATGTATCTGCCTTTGTTTCTGCCTAGGGCCTGGAAGTACAATATTCCATGTGCTGCTCTTGACAGCAGACTTGATATTTTAATACAGATTAAACTGGTGGTATCATTTAGTCCAGCATTTTTTTTTAGCGTTTGGATAAGCTGTATCAAATGTGCAAACACATCAAGATATTTTCTGGCATTATCTGGGAATGGGGTAATGTAGTTTTGATGAACAAAGAAATAAATTCCTTTCAGGAAACTGAGCAGAGCTACAGCTTGGTGGTTAAAAAAGAAGCATAAGGAAGCCGATTTCTGAAACTGTTGGCTTTCTGTGCCTAGCACAGTTTCTCACTGAGGAAACTGAGCTAAGTGTGCTACATAAGTGGTGTAGTGATTTTAGCATACGGTATTTTGCAAGATAAATGAGCATAGTGATGTTAACGCAGATATATTATTTTCTGAATCAGAGCTAGCTCATTAGAGCAATCTTAACAGTAGATGTCAGTCTACAGCATGTTTGTATACTGTATACAGTGCTGACATTTCCTCTGGGGTTTTCACCCCTATTATTTTAATATCTTAGATATGATATGTTTCAATCTAATCTCTATTGAGATTTTTATTGCAAGTAATCGTAGATTTTTTTCTTGAGGGGTTTAAATGTCTGCTTTAAACTCAAACAGCAAGAAAAGATTTACCCACATGGTGGGGCGATGGACCGATGTATACATAAAGCAGAGAGATAGGTAGACACTTACATGGGAGAAAAAGAAAGGTGTACTTACGTACTTATTTCTTTATGTTTTGGTTTTGATTCTTCTGGTTTATGTTTGAGGCAGGCAGATTCCTAACGGCCTTTTATTCTGCATGCTATGTTGGGTGTTCCAGGCCATGCTAGCCCTCGTTACATCCGATGTACTACCTACTGCTTCCCGTCGTCTTCAGATATGGCCAAACAGGCTCGTATTCCACTGGCAGCTGTCATCCAGCCATTTGCTGTCATTCCACCAAATGAGGTAAGGACTGACTGAATAACAGTTATATGTGGGTTTGTTTCCTAAATATTGCAGACTTGTTCTTTTCTGACTGCATTGGAAGTGAGGCTGGTTTACCTCTGTGAAGGAGTAAGACAGTGGAGAGATGTCAGAAGGCTATGAGATACACTTGGGGCATGATAGAACTTAAAGGGATAAAAGTCTTAGTTTAGTGAAGGTACAAGAGTGATGACAGTGTAATCTGTAACAGAGATTCCTAGTGTTCCCCAAATGCCTCTAGTTCATGCCAGCTTTGTGGGATGTCTGCTCTGCTGGAACTCCATAGGTATAGGCAAAGACATTAAAAGGGGATGACCATAAACAGTATCGAGTTAGTTTCCAGACATGGACAGTTACATTCAAACAAGGACATTTTTCCATTTAGTTTTTTATATGTTCGTGTCTTCAAAAACTCCTCATAAAATGCATGCAGAGAAAAGCCTAATTAAAATTGCGAAGACTTTCAGCACTTGCTTTTGCAGTCTTTGATTTTTCTTTAACTTGTTTTAATATTTGTAAATTCCTAGGGGTTTTTTTTGAAAAATATATTGAAAAAAGCCCAGATGTTCTTTATCAGGATGGATAACTTCCAGTGCAACAGACCTCTGTAGTCTGAATTAAAGGTATTATTTTAGCAGGGTAGTATGTAGTTATCTTCTCTGTGGTCCATAGGAAATACGAATGTATTGCTTACAGTTCTGCAGATACTGAATCTTACCATTTGTCTGCTAGACAGCAATTTTGGGTTTCATTCCAGTCCTTGAGGGGAATGCACAGACTTGGCTTGTTGCCCTCCCTGCGTTTTCTCCAAGGTAAAATTCCTGCTGTTGCTTTTCCACCCCTTCTTTACCAGTCAGCCTTTACTCACCTTTTTCCCTCCTCCTGTGCCCAGGTAGGAGTTAATGATTCTGTTTTCATGTTGGCTCTTCATTTGTGCATCTTTCAGTCTGCCTGTAGTCATTTATGTCCCCTGTGCATGGCTTCCCTGTCTCCTGCATAGTGCTTGGATAGGGTGATCAATGCATTGCTAAAATCAAAATTTCTTCTGCGTACATAAATTAGCAGTATGCACCAAGGCTTGATCTTCACCAAATTAAGGAGGCAAGGGTTGGCAAAGGGTTCAAGGTTGGCAAAGATTTGTACTCGGTATCCCATCCCTTGTGAAGCGTTAGTGAACTCAAGCTGTTGGAAAGATCAGTGGTGGAATTCATTAATCTGTACAGAGCAGTGTGTTTTTCCCTGGCCTCTTTCTTGGAAGAGACTAAAAGTACTCGAAAAAATGTCTCTCAAAATTGGCAGAAGTCCAGCGTGGAAAATTTTAGTCTGAACAATTATGGCTTGCTAAAATTGTAAGAACTGAAGAGGTGGTGTTACAGTAGGAAGCACTAGGCAGTCTTAGTTGAGGCAGTTTTTCCAAAGCTTGCCTCTGCCCTTAGTCTTCACTGCTGATGCCAAACTTGCTCTTAAGATCTTCTAATAAAAATGGTCTTCCATATGGGATTTATAACAACTTTAATTCTGAAAAGCCACTTAATTTGAAAGAACTGAGCTTTTTATAGTGGCAAAATACATTCAAGGTCTTATGTATGTTTCTGAATTTCCTAGTATGGTGTATTCTGCCTTGAACTAGTGACTGCAAGGAACAGAATGTTCTTTGTTTCAGAGTGTCTAATCTGTCTTATGGATTGTGCCTTCTGGCCTACAGGTGATGCCTATCACATGTTATAGGGCTCAGTATAAAGTGAGTATAAAGTATAAATCTGTCTAATCTCTTTATCTCTGGATAAATAGCATGTGGTACATAGTAACTGTTTTAAATAATGATTTTTTCTTCTAGCCTTTCAGTGAATAGTTTCTTTTTTATTCATCTTTGTTGCAGCTTCAGGTGCGGATATGTTTCTAATAGTGTTAGTGCCCAGAGTATTTCAGTTCTGTTTCTTTTCGATGGAGGAGGAAGAGAAGCAATTGCTAAAGGCTTTAGTGGACCGTGGATGTGAAATAGCCGCAAATAGTTTGTGCAGCTGGTAATATGGTTAGGAACAGCTGAGAAACTGACCTTTATCACTTGATGTGTAAGAACTTAGCAAATCCATTATGGTGATACTACATAGACCAGGTCTTTCTGTGCTGATAAAGCCATATTTTAAAAGCTATGGTCTATTGGAATCATTCAGGTGACTAATAGACTTATGGGTGTTCCATAAATACAGTTCTTACTTAACTGGTATTTTGCTTTGATCATGACTTATAGTTGAGGATGAATGTAAAATAGTATATAAAATATATTTGTATTTTTCAGTTGTCTGTTGCCATCAAATTCGTGCCTGTCTGGGTTTTTTGGTATTTTTTTTTCTCTTCTGAGTTTTTTTGGTTGCATTTTGTTTGTGTTTTGATTTTTTTCCCTATGCCATTACCTTACCAAGACATTCAGAAAAAAATGAAAAACCTTACTTTGCTCCCACTTCCAAATAATATGAGGATTTGATGCAGTCTTCAGATTGCTTGTTCTTCATTTCTAGAAGCCAATCTTGAGTGTGGATTTTGATTCACTTGGAAGATTAGGTTTTGCACTGGTTTTATTCTGTTCTTTATTTTGCACTGGTTTTATTATGTTCTGTCCAGGTGACCTAAATGATATCAGGAGAACTGCGGATTGCATCTTCTCCTCACCGTGCTTTGTTTGGCACTATGTAATCTGAACTACAGCAAAAAATTAGTAGAAAAGCAATGAAATAGTGAAGGCTACTGACACTGGTAGAATTAGATATATGTATGAGAGGGAGAGCACAATTGTACAGACCTTATTTTCCTTTAGTTGAATGCATTCACCATTTTGGTGGATGGCGTTTAAATGGTGGTACGTGTTGGTACCAGTTGGAGTTGTGCACTCTGATTAGTGTCTCTTAATGAGTTTACGTTTTGACCATCAGAGCAAAGTGAGCCATTTTTGGCTGTGCAGGCAGCAAGGGTGCCCAAGAGAATCTTCATCTTAAAGCAACTGGATAGGAGGGAGTAGGAAAATGTCACTGGGGTTCTGGAGTTGTCAGACGTGTGTGTAATGGAGATGATATAGCAGTATTTTGCTCTGCCAATTAGATATTTTTCATTTTTGTCTCCTTTTCAGATTTTACTCTGTAGAATTAATAGTGTTTCAGCTGATAGAGCCTGGAACACTCCTTGAAGTTTTGGAATTAATTTCTGTAATGAATTTCAGGGAGAAAAAAAATAAAAAAAGCTTTTAATTGCATTCATACAAATAGGAGTCAACTGGAAATTTTGCTTTGAGTATTTGATTGCTTTGACTAAGAGCACAGGGAAATAACAGATAACGGATCCTAGGAGTTTTCAAATGAAAAGTTTAGGTCCAGTGACTTTGCAGTATTTCTGGGAAAACTACTGTTAAATTGCAAAATAAATAAAATAAAATGGAAGAATGAAAAATTCTAGAGAAGCCATTTTCAAAATCTAAATAGTAAAACTGGCCACACTGAAGAAGAGTTCACAAAGAAGGCTTCTGTAATGTTCAGTCTCAAGTGAGAGTGAATTTTTAAGACATAAGTAGAGACCATTCACTAGAGATCATTGTAGGGTTGTATTTGATACCTCAAGAGCCAGCTAAGTTAGCAGCTCTTGACATATAGGCACTGAGCTTCAGAAGAACAGAGCAAGTGAAATCGATTTATTCAGAAAAGCCCTCAAGTTGAAAAGTTTATAGGGGCAAAATCCACGAAGAGCGCACGGTCTGTCAAAACACTGCTGCAAAAAACCTACAGCCAATCTAGAAAATTACACTGCAGTATAACTTTTTAAGTAGTGAACATTACATGTATGCTACGTATCATTCAAAACAAAGGCTGTTAAAACGTTCATGCCTTACCTCCCCTCCACCTTAATAGCCATAGATATTTCTGAATCCGATCTTTACCAAGTCCTTATTTATTATTTCTCTGAAATAACAGTTCATTTTCACTCTCCTGATTTGGATGATCTATAGAAAGTATTTGTTTGTTATAGATTGAGAATACAGCATCGTTTGACAGAACTTATTTTTAGTCCACCAGTGCTTTAGCAACAGTCTATAAAAATAAACTAGCTCTCACAGTTATCATCATAGACCAAGCCCTACAAGAATTTGTTTTGGAGATGTATAAATGTTTCCAGAGCCTGAATAAACCCATGTGGTCTTGATTTAACATTTAATCCTACTTGCTAACAAAAGGTAGTTGAAAGTATATTTCATGTTGTAGAAGGAAATGTAAGCAGCTCCAAATAATTATCTATAGTTTTAAATATTTAAATATCTGAATTATCTTCTTCTTTGCTCCTTAGTAGTTTTGTGTTGTCATTCTCTAGCATATTCTCTCCTATTTATTTGTTTTTTGTTTGTTTTTATTTTTTGACTGCAGAACGGGTCCTTGAGGTGCTCGCTGATAAAGCCGTCATTTTTATTTTACCCTTTGATTTCTGCCTTCTGTTTTGTTATTTATTCACAGGAAGTCTTTCCCCATACTGCGTGAGAGCTTAGCTAATTTAAGAGTTTTTGATGAGGGATTCTATCAAAATACTTTTTTCAAAAGGAGTATACGATATCAACTATATCATGCTTATCTGCATTGTGGCTGACTCTTGACAGATTTCAATAGATCTGTATGTCATGACATCACTTCACCAGAGCCCTATCAGTCTTCCTTACTATGAGGTCCACATGCAGTCTTCTCTTCTGAAGGCTCAACAAACCCAGTTTTTCAGCCTGGCTTCATACGTGAAGTGCTCCAGCCCCCTTATCTTCATGGCCCTCCTCTGGACTTGCTCAACAGCTCCATGTCTTTTTTATGTTGAGGACACCAGAACTGCACCCCAAGTGGGGTCTCACAAGAGCAGAGTAGAGGGGCAGGATCACCTCCTTCAACCTGCTGGTCACGCTCCTTTTGAGGCAGCCCAGCACACGGGTGGTTTCTGGGCTACATGCACACACTAAAGCTGGCTCATGTTCGTTTTCTCATCGACCAGCATCCCCAAGTCCTTCTCCACAGGGCTGCTCTGAATCTCTTCTTTGCCCAGCCTGTAACTGTGCCTGGTATTGCCCCAACCCAAGAGTGGGAGCTTGCACTTGCTTTGTTGAACTTCATGAGATTGGCATTGGCCACCTCTCAAGCATATCCTGGTCCCTCTGGATCCCATCCCTTCCCTCCAGCATATCAACCATACCACACAGCTTACAGTCATCGGCAAACTTGCTGAGGGTGCACTCATTACTGTTGCAAAGTAATGCTTACTCTGATCACGAACTTTTCAGTCTCATGCTCTGCCAGTGAGGAGGGGAAGCCAGGAGGAAGCAGAGACAGGACACCTGACCCAAATTAGCCAAAGGGGTATTCCATACAACAACACGTCATACCTGGTGTATAAACTGGGGAGAGTTACTCGGGAGACCCAGGTCACTGCTCAGGTTGGGCTGGGTATCGTTTGACGGGTGGTGAGCAATTGTATTGTGTATCACTTGTGTTTATTGGGGTTTTTTTCCTTCCCCTTTTAGTTTTATATTCTTTCTTCTTGGTATTTCCTTTATCATTTTTAGTGGTAGTGGTAATAGTAGTAGTTTTGTATGGTACATTAGTTATTGGACTGTTCTTATCTCAACCTGTGGGATTTACCTTTCAGTTCTCTTGCCCATTCCTCTTGGAGCAGGGGAGGGAAGAAAGGGGATGAGTGAGTGAGTGGTGGTTCTGAGTTACTGGCTGGGCTTAAACCACGACACCAGCTCACTGTCTGTTCATGTAACCCACGTTTCCTAAGTTTACCTACAAAGATCTAACAGCAGACAGTCTCAAAAGCCTTGCTGAAGTCAAGGTAGATAGCATCCACTGCTCTTCCCTCGTTGACCTGACTTGCTGTGTCACCATAAAGGGCTATAAAGTTGGTCAAGCAAGATTTACGCTTGGTGAATACACACTGAGTATTCCTGATGACCTTCTTTTCTTCTATGTGCTTGGTGATGACCTGCAGAATGACCTCTTCAATCACCTTTCCATGAATGGAGGTGAGGCTGACTGGCTGGTAGTTTCCCAGGTCCTCCTTCTTTCCCTTTTTGAGTGCCCTTGGCCTTCCTGCAGTCATCAGGCATTTCACGCATTTCCATGATTTTTCAAAGATGATGGAGAGCAGCAGAGCAACAACATCTGTCAGCTCCCTCAGTACCCTTGGGTTCATTCCATCAAGGCCCATAGGTTTATGGGTGTAAGTCTGTCTAGCCTATCCATAACACAAATCTGTACAACCAGGGGAAGTTTTCCATTCTCTTGCCTTCATCTCTAACCTCTGAGGTCTGGGACTCCTGAGGGCTATTCTTAGCGGAATGCATAGAAGCCATTCAGTAATTCTGTGATCTGTGTGTCTTCTGTTACCAAGACACCCATTAAAATACTTTCAAAGGATGGTAATTTTAAGAAAATTTTCTGAAGAAAAGCTTCTGAAAGAGGTTTGTGGTGGTTTTACCCTGCTGTCTGTTTTGAAATGTTGGCTTGTAATTTTGTAATCCCCTTATCTACTCGGGACTTGATGTGAGATTCCTCTTCATATTCACAACTACTGGAAATGAAATGTCAGAGCTTATTGAATATTTAATGACCTTTTTCCTTTGTGTAGTCTTCAATATGACCCTTTATATCTGGATTATTCAAATTGACTTCATGTCTATTGGCAATGCTGGACTTCTTTCCAGTGTAGGTAACAAAAGCTTCCTGCTTTTGAGTGAGTATTCCACAGCAAAACCAGCAGCTGTTAACCAGTGAGGAGATAATATATTTCTATTTCTGAATTCTAAGTGGGACAGATTGCTTTGTGTGCTTACCAGTTTTAGCCTCTGGATTGTTCGAGATCCAGCAGAGGTCAGTGTCTTTGGGGCTCACTGTCAGAATAATCTGTGCTTCTTTGTGTTTTTTTTTTTTTGAAGCATGATGGGAGTAGAAGCCCTGCACATGTGATATAACTTATTAGTTACGATGCTTAGTCTGATGATGTTGAAACACTTTTTTACCCTTGCAGGAAAAGGGAACTGACCACCAACCTCTTTGCCAGTTTATACAGAAGAGTTCGTTGCTTCTGTTTACATTTCCACACATTGCCACATTTAAACTGATGAAAGTCAGTGAAACAGACAGAGAGCACATGCACCAGTACCACACTGCAGATGACAGCTAGTCCAGTTAATTTCAGGATAGGGCTATCCTACTAGACATTCCTCCTTGTTCTTAGGACTGCCTTGGTACTTTTATAGCCAATCCGTTGTTGGGTTGTTTAGAATAATCAATCCGTGTAGAGACTGTCCAGGTAGCATAAACTTGTATCCTGAATTCTGCTGTATACCATACTGGAAAGTGTGAGCCTAAGGACTACTATTTCTTCCATTTTCTAATTCCAAAGCATCCTTGTTTATTCTTTCATTTGGGAGAGAACTGTGAAACTCTGAGCTCATAATTCTGAGTCCTCCTGAACTATGGAGCAGGGTGGGTATTTGACTAGTCTTTGTTGCTCTGCCAGTACTATTTTAGGTTTGGGTTTGCTGGATTTTTTTCAACTACCTATTGCCAGGTTAATGTCTGGGTAGATTTTGCTAGCTCCTCTGGGGTGCCTGACTCTCTCTTGCGTGGTATGAAGAGCCCAGAATTCACAAACATCTCCAGGTGTTTCACCCAGAAAGTTTTATATCATTCCAGAGGCCAGTGCCTGTAGGTGAAGTTTTGCTATGCCTAACTTAGAGGTGCATAAATCCTGTATTAGAGAAGGCTGTCTTTATGGAGTATGCAGAGAAGAGATTCAGAGCAGCCCTGTGGAGAAGGACTTGGGGGTGTTGGTCAATGAGAAAATGAACATGAGCCGGCTGCAGTGTGTGCTCACAGCCCAGAAAGCCAACCGTATCCTGGGCTGCATCAAGGAGCGTGACCAGCAGGTCGAAGGAGGTGATCCTGCCCCTCTACTCTGCTCTTGTGAGACCTCACTTGGAGTACTGTGTGCAGTTCTGGTGTCCTCAACATAAAAAGGACATGGAACTGTTGGAACAAGTCCAGAGGAGTGCCACAAGGATGATGAGGGGACTGGAACACCTCCTGTATGAAGATAGGCTGAGAAAGTTGGTGCTGTTCAGGCTGGAGAAGAGAAGGCTGCGTGGAGACCTCAGAGCAGCCTTCCAGTATCTGAAGGGGACCTATAGGGATGCTGGGGATGGACTCTTCATGAGGGACTGTAGTGAGAGGACAAGGGGTAATGGGTTCAAACTAAAACAGAGGAAGTTTAGATTGGATATGAGGAAGCAGTTCTTTACTGTGAGGGTGGTGAGGCACTGGAATGGGTTGCCCATGGAACTTGTGAATGCTCCATTGCTGGTGGTGTTCAAGACTGAGTTGGACATAGCCTTGGGTGGCATGGTTTAGTGTGAGTTGTCCCTGCCCATGGCTGGGGGGTTGGAACTGGATGATCTTAAGGTCCTTTCCAACCCTAACTATTCTATGATTCTATGATTCTATGCCCCTTGCTAGTCTGCATTTGGTAGTAAAGCATTTGGAATTGGATTGCTTCCCATGACTTTATCATCTAGGATAAAGTTTTTTGTTAGCCTATTGGCTTGTAACTACACTCTGTAACTAGAATGAACTTTTAGAGCCAAATTTAGCAAAGGCTTTGGCAGCAGAGCTTTTCCTAATTCAAGTACATTTTCTGGTTTTGTTTTATCTGCCTTTTTGGTTTTAGTGTATGCTTTAAAATACTCTTAAAGTGTACTCTTTAAAATACTTTTGTAGTATATTGTTCCATGTGCCATTTATAGTAAAGAGGTAATTATGAAAGAGATGGGAACAGTGACTTGAAAGATTTGACATTTATATAATCTTCTTCATATTTTAATCAGAGCTCCTGATTAATTTTTTTGAAAATTTGAAATTTAGACTTGAAAAATGTGTTTATAAAAGTGATGTAGTTAGTTTCTGATAACTTGAAGACTCTCTCTATTCTTCAGAATGGTAATGGCAGAAGAAAAACCTCGCTAAGCAGCAGTACATATTGAAGGGAAATAAAATACCCTTTATGTGGTCTGTAAAAATCAGGACAGAGCCAAGAGATACTGCATCATGTGGTTGATGCTTTAGCCATGCTGCAGTTATGCATACAGACAAGGAAATAGATGAAAAAGGAGTGTGTTATGGAAAATACTTGAACCTGCTGTGAACTCTGCAGAGGAGATAGTCCAAACTGGCTTTAGTCATCAACTGAGGGAGTCTGATAGTGTTCAACATCTGAAAACCAAGGATAGGCAAAATAATTTCTTTCTTCAGGAGGAATGGCTTCTGATAAAAGACAGTAGGAACATCACAAAGGGAAATGCTTTCTTGACATTTTAATGCGAATCAGTAAAGCAACTCAAAACCAAGGGTTTATTTGTAGACTGGTTAATCTTTGCAAAAAGCAATCTATGATGATACAATAAAAGAAAACAAACCCCTTCAACAGTGCTAGGAAACAGATGGTTTGGTTCATGACCTAGGGTTTGGTTTTTTTTTCCAAAACCCTTAGTGTTACATTTTGAAATTCTCTTTGATTTTCTGGAGGAGTTTTCTTTATCTCTTTACTGTACTAACTAAACGGAAGATCTCCTTGGGGAGTAGTACCACACTTGGTCAACATCCTTCTCTGCTGTTCATTAGAAAGTTATATTGTCTAGCATGTCTTAAAATTCTTGTATGACTTGCGTCAATGTAATTGAAGTAATAGCTGTAGAAATACTGCCTTTCTGAATTTGTTGCCCTAGCAAACTGCACAGCTTGCCTGTTTAAAGAACTGTCTGGATTGAATAGTTGGCAGTTCTGTGTCTTTTTTTCCCCCCTGTCAATCAGCATGCAAATACAGTATTTAGTGTTCTTTCTACATCAGAAGTATAAAGTATCTTACCTGCTGTAGTACTGCAGATCTTGGTGTATAATTTTAAGAAACTTTCACATCAGAAGTTTCCAGGAGTTACATATGTGTGCAGCTCTCCATATCTACAAGATACTCCTCCTTTTGAAACAAATAGCCCTCATTTAAACATGTTCTGAAGTCTTAGGTCCCCTAATTCTGGGGTTTCATGAGGCATGCTTTCAGAGTCATTTGTCCCTGAGATAATTTGCAGTTGCCAAGGCAACTTGTCACATGTGGTATACAGTGTTACGTTGTATAGAGTCACCCTCCACATCTTTGGGTTGTAATGTTGTTCAAAAGTATGTAGAAGAACTTCTGATAGATTCCTCTTCTTGTGGAGACCAGTAAAGGTGTGATAGGCACTGATTCAGCTGAAATCGACTCTCATAGAAAGAGTTTTTATGTTCCTCTTGGATGTAGCCAGACTTCGAAAGCTCTGTGAGCCTCTTTTCAGTACAATAGCATTCCTGTATTTTCAGTGCTGGGGTATTAAATTCACCTAAACAATGGTGGGATCAAACTAAGGGCAGAACCAGACTTGTTGCTGTACTGATAGGGTCTATGTCAAGGAGTGCACAGGAATACTCCTTGGCTATGGTAGGTATGAAAAGGCAAAGACAAGGTATGAAGTCCATCACATGTGTAGATTTATCTTGTAGCATAGCTACAAAATGGTTTCTTGCGGTCTAATCTGCATGCCACTCTGACAATGAAAACAGATGCTCTCGTTATATATATTTTATTTTGTTGTGTGATAAATGGCTAGTTTTCTTCAGTGTTTGCGTGTGCCTCTCCTGTTCTCCAGACTCTCCCTCTCTTAAGACTTGTCTCTTTAGAACGCCTTTCCAGAGATGTGCCATGTCAATCTTGAGCTTCATCACAGCCCTTACTCTTACACTTACAACTTCCAGCTGTGGCCCTGATCCTGTAATGTGAATTTGGTGATACTTTGCAGGCACCACGGGAGACCCTTAGGAGTGTGTCAGGACTTCATTTTTATAAGCAACAGTAAGTCAGCTTTCTCAGACTTTAAAGCACAGGTTACAGTCCCTTTGGAAGTTTTTATGGATGTATTTCATCTTGGAGCTGTGCCACCAGTGTCTGTCTATTGCTTTGTGATGTTCTGACTCTGGAGAGATGTTCTTGCTGAAATTTTTCCAAAATAAAACTCTTGCTACTGCAGCTATATTTGGACTAATATTGGGATAAGTTATGGTTTATCAGATTGGCTTTCAGGACTTGCACTTCAGGAGGGCCGTGAGGTTTCAGAGAAAGGAAAGTTTATGCAGGTCTGTTAAAGCATTTCCTACCCCTTCTGCCCAATCCTCCTTTGCTTTAACCTGGAATTATAATATTGTGCCTTCCCGGCACAACTGATTCTTTCTACCTCTCTATTCTTTCAGCTTACTTAAATGGAATTAATTTTGTGTCCTGTTCAGAGTTAGGCTACCAAGTGTTAGTTTAGTCACTGGTTTTGAGAAATATTTATATTTGCATAGCGCTGGAACACCAGCAATAAATACGTACCAGAGTGTTCCTTTTTGTGTGATTTGTCTCTGTTTTCAATTAGGTGGTCCAAATAGGCAAATTGGGCAAAGGTTTGTGAAGAGATGAGGGGGAAGAATTAGGCCATAACAAGTCTGGAAGTATAGAAAATGTTGAGATAGTTACAATAGGTGTTCAACTTGATTCACTTATTATTGGTGGAGATTTAAGAGAGGAGAGGAAGAAAACGCCCATACTTTATAGGTGGAAAGGCAAAGCAAAAAGAAGTATTTCATTTGTTTAAAAACAAAAACCAAACAACCAAAACACACAAAAAAATGAAGCTTCATCTTATATTCCTGCTCCTGTGAGAGTTTGGCACTGGATTCTATGGGACCATAAACATATCCCTGCTTTATCTTCTAGTGTACAGTGACATCTGCAGAGTGGAGTGCATCAAACAAGACTTTCCCATTTAGTACTGTGCCTTTTTATGTCTGTTTTTCTTTCATGTATTCATTAGTTTAAGCTTACTACTTTATTTTATGCTTTTTAATGCCTGTGCAGTATCATTTTATCTTTGTGTCTTTCCAAAGGGTTACTTCACTGTGACACAAGTTGGTTTGAGAGTTGTTTACACACCCAAACAGAAATTACTTTCTCTTTATGGGCAGAATGTCTAGTTTTTCAGTGTAACGTCCTGAAAGATTTCAGTTTTTTTGAGGTAAAGTTTCTTTCACAGCTGTGGTGTTCTATCAAGGAGTGGGGTTTTGATGCTTTCAGTCTGAACAGTTTATTCTGAAATTATCTGACAGATAGCATTATTATTAAATGTGTTCACTCTTGAGGTAAATGCTTTAAATTATTTAAATAAAATACTAAAAATGTGAATTCCATTTGATCATAAAAAATTCCAAACTGATAAATAAATAAAGGTGAACGTTGGGGTTTCTTTGCAGGATTTTTCTTTGCTAGACAAAATCCTCAGCATTTTTGGTTGCTTTTGCTTCATTGACTTGTACGTTTTTATATTATTATTTTTGTTTTAGGTTTCTGCAAGCTTATTAGGAAGAAAATGTAGCTAGCTTCTGCTAGCATCCTTTATTTCTCTGGGCAAGACAAAACAGAAACCAGCCTAGTATAGGTTTACAGAATATTGCCTATGGATTCTATTTTCTTAAGACTTGAGCACATGTGCTAACCTCATGCACTGCAGATAGTCTCAGTAACTTCAAGACAACCATTCGATACATAAACCTAAACGTGCATGTAAGTCTTTGCAAACATATCCCTTAGGCTGCTGAGGCTCCAGCCCTGTATTTTAAAAAGGACTTTGTAATAGGTAGCTTCTTTAAAAGAAACTTAAATGGAGGGGAAGGCTGATTTTTTTTTCCAAATATGGAGAGACAAAAAAACCCCAACATTGCTTTTATTTGTGCTGTCTTTAAAAAGATAATTCATTAAGTATGTGTGAGAATGTAGACACGTGACCTCTGAACTTCATGGCATTTCTTTTTTTATTGTTGATGCTTTTTATGTGAAAGTCTTAATTTTGGTATTTCAGAATATGATTATTGGGGTTGATTTTTCTTTCCTCTTCGGTAACATTATGTATATCAAAACAAGGTTTAAAAACACTAAATTAATGTGTATATATGCATCAGGAGTTGGTTTTGTCTTGTTTTTCCCCCTACCAGGTCAGATACTATAATAATATTAACTGCATACCAGATCCAGGCCTCACTAAACTAATATAGCAGAATAATAATCAGAAAATTGCCAAGTAATGAACAAACCCCAGAAGTTTTAAAACGTATTAAGAGATTGTGACTGATGAGCAGGTTTTATAGCCAAGGCTTTCATGTCTGAAAAATGACCCTGATAGTTTGCCAGCTGACATTATTGGTTAATTTGTCTTAAACTCATTTTTTGTAGAAGAAAGAACACAAATTAATATCTGAGTGGAGCAGGACGGAGCACTTAAAACCCATGTACTAAAAATCTATTTCTTGTATAAAATCCTTAGCAAAAAGCATTAAACCCTTTGGAGAAATAAATGAGTAAAATAATCTTTGCAATATATAAACAATAAAATATATGTAAGCAGTGAATGCCATAAGGACAGGAATGATTTTTTTTAGGTATTCAAAGACTCTTATGCTCCAGTAAAAAAGAAAGTGTTTAATAGATGAAATATGTCCATTCCATCAGAAGAAACAGAATAATTAAAAAAAAAAAAAGAAAAGTGAGCATGCTAGTGATCATGGTTTAACATTCGAAGGATATCAGCATTTTTCCTCTTGTTAGGGATCTGTAATGTGTCCAAACTCTGGATTTCTTTTCTCATTCTTATGTTCGCAAGTTTTTAGTTGAGATTGAAGGAAGTAAGAAAAATAGAAAACACAGAGTTTCATAAATAATGAGCAAACTTCCATTTTTGTAGTAGTTTCAAGTATGTCTTTTCTAACATGAAGTGTAATCACAGGGCTCTTTCAGTTGCTGCACTGAAAAGAGGCATCTGGAAAATGTTGTGGTTTTTGGCAGAGGCTAGAAGCTCGCTCTGCCTCTGGCAGAGGCCGGGAGCAGGCATGGTCAGTGTAATTAAACTGACAAGTGCTTGAGATACTGTATTTGCTGTATGTACTTTCCTTCAGTAACTATTAGTATTTCTTCTAAATCTACTGTAGCTGGTGACCCTGACAACTTTAAATGTTAGTATAGCATGTAACATGGCAGCTTTGCGGGGGCAGCATTTAGGACAAAATTTTAGAAGCTTTCTTAGTAAATACCTGTTTGAAAGACTGTTTGTTTGCAGTAGATGAGCAGCAGTAGATTTCTTCAGTATGAGCTCAGATCTGACAGAGGAGGCAAAATACCTGACTCCATCAGATTTCGCTTAGTGAGCTGTAAAAGCCCTTTGCTGGAGAAAATGAGCCTGGAGCCCTCAACTTCCAGTGCTTTTGAAACTTTATAGACACTTAGTGTGAATCTCTACTCTCTCTCTCTGATAAATGTCTGAATGCAGCCTGTGAACTTGTAAATTTAGCTGCTGTGGGGTTGAGCCATTCTGCAGATTTTGAGTGAATGCTGAACAATGAATCATCTCCTGTTGAGGTGGTCTTTAACAAAAGTTAAGTCATTCTAGCTTGCTTTATTTGGTTTCAAGTTTGCATTGCATTTTAAAACTTCGTGTGCTTCTTCATCTAGACTCCTCTTTATGTTGTAAGCCATGGTGAGACTGGACCAATCCGATGCAACCGGTGCAAAGCTTATATGTGTCCCTTCATGCAGTTTATTGAAGGTGGAAGGAGGTACCAGTGTGGATTTTGCAGCTGTGTAAATGATGGTAAGTGCTTGTTGCTCTGATGTGTGATTCATACAAATTCCATAAAACTAAAAAGAAACTGTATCCCTAAAATTATTCTTTTGACTTGATGAGAAAATAGTTCAGTAAGATGCAGTAACTAGGCCTATTTCACAAATAAGTAATTCTTTAAAAAACCCAAAATTACACAAGAAAAATACATAGAAAAATTTGTTTAGTGCAGTTTAAAACAAAATGTATGAAAAATAATGCTGACTCATGAAGTCCTGTCTGATACTTTCAAAGCTCAATTTAAAAATACAATGTTAGCATTGAATACAGGGCTGCTTGTACTGCTAATGGAAAGCAACTTCTGTGTTAACAGAATTAATTTATTTAAGAAATCTAAGTGTCCCAGCAAGAACCAAACATTTAGAACCATGTTAGCCCAGTTCTGTCTGTGACTGTGGATGCAATGGTTAAATAACCTATTAATCTTAGTGTGACAATTGTTGGTTTTCACAGAAGATACCATGCCATATTTGTTCAAGTGTGCTGCATGTGACTCATAACTGTTCTCGTGTGCTTGGCTAAATCCCAAATCTTTGGCAGAACTAGCCTTTCTAGACATTTGTATCGAGTTGGATTTCCTCAGCTGGATCACAGTGGTATAGTGTTTTCCCTAATACAGTAGTCTTTTAAGCTCGGACACATGAACCTTGACAGACCGTTCTAACTTCTCTTTTGTCTGACTCTCAAATACTTGTGCAAGCATAGCAGATAACAAACTTCATAGTTTACCAGTTTAAACTCTCATAAAGAGAAATTTAAATGCATTGTAAACATTTTAAGAAAGACATTTCAGTTGTAGTGTCCGTTTTAAACCATGCTTTATATTACTATGCTATCTTATATCCAACTCGGAAAGCACTTTAAAATAAAATTTTAATGAGGGCTGAAAATGGCCAACCCACTATATAGATACTCCCCCCATTCACAGGCACATTCGCTTTTTGCAGGCAAAAATGTGAAAAACAAGCATTCTAAATATACATTGATTTAGGAAAGAGGAGCTAAACCCCATATGTGACTCTTCCTCCTCAGTATGACTGTAACCATCAGACCAGCTGTATGGAAATTGGTGGTGGCAAATTCACTCGATTTCTTACTGCTTTGGAGTTATGCACCTTTCACCTGTAGTCTGGAGAAGGTTCCCGATGCACTTTGCTGTACAGTAGCCCAGGGTTCTGAACCTGTGAACAGACTGTTAAGTGCGGAGGGTAAAAGGCTCCTGCCTGTGGAAATGACCTGGGTCAGTTTTACCTATTCAGGCCTGACGCTGTAGAGGTGGGAGCATGTGGACATTTATAGGGAAATAAACCCTGTACTCCAAATACAAAAGGAGCTGTCATTACTAGAATATCATGGTGGTTTTGTTTGCTTGGGGTTTTTTAAGCCAGTGTTGGGGGGAAAAAATCAAACACCAACACTGCAACCCAGATAAGTGTTTAAACTCTTTCCTTGATCAGTAACAGGGTAGTTATACACATGTAATAGTACATTACATGTGGTGAAGGAAGTTGCTAGGTTGTTCCCCTCCTCCCTAAAATATAAACTTTTTTTTTCCTGCTCTTGTGTTGGATTTTAGTCCCTCCGTTCTTCTTTCAACATCTGGACCACATTGGCCAGCGGGTAGACCACTGTGAAAGGCCTGAGCTATCTCTGGGATCTTATGAATATGTTGCTACTTTGGATTATTGCCGAGTGAGTATTTCCAATATGCAAACTAATTTTACAATTTTATGTCAAAACAAACAAAATCCTTTAAATGCTTACAGTAAACGCATATGTAAGCTGAATATCAGAGTCCAGGAACATTCTAGAAGATATCAGAGTCCAGGAACAGTTCTAGAAGATTTAGACCGATGTGGAGAATATAATGTTTTATTATTTTGTGCTGCAGAGTATGAGACTAGGAAGTAAGAGTTAATAAGCAGCGCAGCAGATTTGAGGGTGACCAGTTGTTCACGGGCGTTTATTTGGTCCTAGCTAGCATGTTGCACTGTTGAAATTCTGATGCAGTCTTGCATTTTAGATGCATGTGTTCTTTTGGTTTTTAAGACAAGGCACATGCCAGAATTGCCTTCCCAATATTGAAAGCCTTTGCACCGGAATTTGACCTTTAATCTTTTCCTGGTAAGGGTAGTTTTAGTATTCTGACCAGTAAGTACAATGGAATGGGTTCTCTTTCCTAGTATTAATGCACTAAAGAATTCATCCCACGGCCCAGTCAAGTCACTGTAAATATATGTAGTTGGTTTTATTAGAAAACTCTATTTGATACTTCTGAAAGCATAAGTTACTTAAACTTTTCAAACTTCAGATGATTTTACAAAACTACATCTATCCACATTATGACGTATTTTTCTGTTCTTGCTAAAATCAGGCAGAATTTTCTTCCTGTCATGGAACTGAGGTCATAAGGTTGGGAAAGGCAACTGGGCCCTACAAAGCTTTGAAGTAGAGACCAGTAACTTCCTCAGACCATCAAAGTATTGCTGGTATGAAGAAAATGAACAGGTTTAATTCCGCTTTCTCACTAGGGTACTGCTCCAACATCCAGTGAAATCCCTGAGGTGACCTATATGAATCTTATTGCGTTGTGGGTTAAACCGCAGAACAGGAGAGATCGTGAGGTGTTACAGAAATACAGTGTGGGATCCTCTGTGCGCATCCAGTATCATTCCATCAAGTTCAGTTAAGCTTTGCTGATTTCTGGCAGCTCAGCTTTTGAAAAGTCATGTGTATGGAGTGGCTTGGTGCCATTTTCACAGTTCTTCTCTGCTCCGGAGTGTAACCCTGTCTGGTGCAGTTAACATTACAGAGCATCTTTTGGTGTAGTGGCTTTTGTCATACAGCTTAGATCAGGGAGTTTACTTGCTAAGTCATCCAGGATGGTCTGTCCTATTGCAAAGACCCATCAATAGACTTACTGGAATGTTCCAAAAGAGAAATCTCTTACAAAGTTAACACGCTGGAAATGCTAAGTCATTAAATGTTACAGATGTTAACGTTATTTTGCAACTAATTTTTCATTTTGCTCCAATTTGCAAAAGTTTAATTATTTTATACATCTAGTTTAAGACCAGAACTGAAAAGCCATTTCCTTTTGTGCTTATCAAATGACAAGGATGAACAGCTATGAGAAATGTTAACAAATAACAGCTGGTTTGCATTATTGTGATCATGTGAAGCAGATGTGGCAAGAGCACACGTCCTTGTTTTTACAATATATTTGTCAGAGCTTATGCAGGGATTCTTTATGAAGGCGATGCAGTACAAGAGTTTAAAAGTAGTGTTTGATACAGTTTTTGAAAATAGAATCCAAGTACGGTAAACAGAACTGCTTTTAAATATACTGCATGGTTTTAGTTCACAGGAATTAATTCTGACTTACATGATTCAAACAGAGATCAAGGGTGTAATGTTAAGTTTAAGGTGTTCCAGGGACTACAGGTAAGTCATAATTCAAGGGTTAGATGATGGTTTTCTTACATGGAGTTTTCTGAAGTTTAATTTGGTTGAGTGATCAGAACTCTGTATATGAAGGCAGTGAAACAGTATGATTGCAAAGCTGTCCTGAATTTGACACCAAGTAATGACCAGTGCTTATCCTAATGGGAATTAGGAAAGCCAATCTTATAATCATCAAGTATGATGATTGCTGTTGCTATGTTCACTTTATATGATCTTCTTCCTGGGTACATCTCTAAGCATTACATTGCTTTATTTGGAAGCAAAACATCTTAACATTTTTCTTATTACAGAAACTTATGTCAGTAGTGTATGCCCCAATTTGATTGCCACTTACATTATGAATAAGAGGAATTCCCAAAGGAACCCATACCAGCACAAGTCACTGCTGTGTATGCAGCAGCTCTATGCATTGAATGTTCCACTCTCATACTTTGCTTATCTTACACAAAGTCAGCTTATTCCTGAAAGTACAGTTCAGCTGTGTAGAATGCCCTGGAGCATGACAGACAGATAGGTGGCAGATGACTACCACTTAGTACTTCCAAGAACTGCAATACTGTAATTCTGGTTCAGTACCTAAGTTGTATTTTCTGTTTCCAGATTGGTTGGAAATCACTTAACAGTTGTTAGAGGCAAATGCTAACAAAGACTGAATGTAAACATTCACATTAACAAAATGGTATTGCATATTGATGTATTGAATGCAAAATCAGTATGGGTACAGAAAAAGCCAAAAGGCAGATCTGTTTAAACACTTGAATTCCAGCAGAAGATGTTTGTGTTTCATCTTACCTGGTAAACTGGTAACCTTTACATGTTTTATTCCATCAGGACGCTGTTTTCCAGTAACAATGTTTTATTCCAGGATTGGACTTCACCGAGTGTCAGCTTTCTGCAGTAGTTACTATTTACAATCCATAGCATTTTTCAAACAGTTGAATGCTGTATTTAGATTGCCTTAAGGTACCACCTGTAAATTTTTTGACATAACAGGGCACTGTCTAATTTTCCCTGTAAATGGTCATTTTTTCTGTAGAACAACAAGCCTCCAAAGCCACCAGCTTATATCTTCATGATTGATGTATCGTACAGAAACATCAAGAGCGGTCTGGTTAAACTCATATGTGATGAACTGAAGACTCTTCTAGATAAACTTCCAAGGTAAAGAAATAAAAGCATGCTTTGCTTAACTTACTACACAGCATTTTTCATGGAAGTTTGAATGTTGAGAGGTAAAAACAAGCAACAGAAAATGTCCAGATATACAGTACAGGCATTTTTGAGCTGATAGTGACCAAATGTTAATTTTCACTGCTGGCGTTTCTTAAACGTTGATGTCTGAGCTTACTGTATGAATGGAAAAAATCTGTCATAGTAACTGCACATGTAGCTTGCATTCTTTTCCTTTCTTGTAGTGAATTCTAGTGGTGGTATCAGCTACCACCCAGCTAGCTTGTAGTTTTGACTTGCTGTAAAGTTCGGTTTACTGCTGTGCTGCCTTTCTCATTAAATTAAACAGAAAATACCAAAACCAGAATACTCAAGAATGGCAAGTCTCTCTAAAGCCATAGTGTTGGTGGCTTGTGTCTTGAGCTCTAATTGTTAATTAGCAAAACTTTTAAAGCTTCTAAAACTCTGCTGTATGACTTCTCTGTCCTGGAGAAAAATCTTGTAGGCCATAAATATTTTATTAAATGTAGCACATTTGCTTTGTGAGCATTGAACACATGATAGTAGTATTACTACTGGTCAATATTAATGACAATGTGCTATTTTATTGTAGTTTAGTATAATTTTTAATATAGTGCATTAGGGTAGTTTTCATTAAAGTTCAAATAATGCAGACACAGTTCAATGAAAACAGTGAAAACTGGGAAATTAAGTGGCTCTTTCTCAGTGAAGGCATATAAAAGCATTGAAGAACATACAGAAAGAAAATGCATTCCAAATAACAATACTTGCAGAGGGTAAACAGATTTAAATGGAGAGAGCAAAGTGAGGAAGGGTGGGAGATGGGGTGGGGTGTGTTAAAAATCATATATCATGTGTCCTTGTGGGATCTTTGTGCAGCAAAGAAATTCCAGTGCAGGGTGAAGGGTTAGTTTGTTAGATGCCCATGTAAGGCCATCTCTTAAGTACTTTGTCATTGAAGATTATACTGGAGACACAAGTGTTTGATACTATCCTGAACATATCTCAGAGCTTTCCATCAGGATTGGTCATGACTTTGAAGATAATAAGCACCTAAGCTTGAACAGGGAAAGCTGAAGAAAAATGAAAGTAAGTGCATCTATGTCACAAAATAGGCACATTAATTCTTCTCCTCGCAGCACTCTGCAGATATCTGCTGCTAAGTAATGTTTGCAGGGCCAAAGTTTTTATGTTCTCTGAAGAAGTCAATAGAAAAACACAAAGAAAAGGCAGGTCCTTCAGTTTCTTCAGACTCATCTGTGGTCTTTAAGCAATAGTAATTAAAAAACGAAACAAACCAACCACCCAACCAACCAAACAAAAAACCAAACCAAAAAAACCCAAACAAAAAACCAAAGCCCCAAATCCAACAATTTAAGGCATTCCACTTAAATTTATGTTGGCACTTCTATTTGGTTCTGAGACACAAAGGTGTATTCATTTTCTGTTGCTGGACAAAGACAACTGCAAAAATATTCTGCTCTTACCACATGAGGTGAGAGCCCTGTCCTGGGAATTCATCTTGTGCCCATGACTTTGAGAGGAAGGACTTGGGGTAGCAAAGCAGTCTGTATCATAAAAGGGCTGGTTGGTCTAAAGGCCATCTCCAGCTATGACTGTGGAAGTGGTGTAAAGCCACTGAAGTGGCTGAGAAGTTAGAAAGGATCAAGGCTTGAGACCTGGTGTTAAGAACTCTGGGTTTGTAGACCTGCAGCATAGCTGAAAACACATTATTTGCTTGCTTGAAATTTTAGAGCAGACATTTTCAAGCTTAAGTGCTCCAAACCAGAAATCCCTGGGACTGTATTTAGAAAAGCAGAGAAATGTGTTATGAAAGTTGTGCTTATGAGCTCAGAAAAGTCACACTAGTTGTGCTAATATGATTTTTTATATAAGTTAAAAACAAAAACAAAACCCACACAAAAAAAGCAACCCCCCCTCAAAAAAAAACCCAAACCACACAAACAACAAAAAACCCAAACAAATATTTGAAAGCATTTCTGTATCTGTGATCCAGACATCTCATTCTGAGACTTAAAAAATAATTAAATAGTTTATGAGCTGTATAGGCAACTGGCCCACTGCATTACAGCTAATCTTTAAAACTGTGATAGAAGCAACTGGATTATTCAGACCACCACAGATAAGAGCAGTATCTGAAAAAATTGTCCCTGGTTTATTCTTTATCTTAGGGATTTTTCACTGCTTGGATGGAATGCACAGGTGATAGGGTTGATGTAAATATATATATATATATTTAAAAAGTAAGCGATGCAGCATTTGATTTTTATCAGGGTGTTTTAATTTGACCTAAGGCAAAGGTTGATGTCCTTACATGACTTGGTTGTTGTTTGCTTTGTTGTTCCCTGTATGGATAATGATCTGAAAGCAGCCTTGCATTGCAAAGGAATGCTTTTATTGCAGAAATATCAGAAATATCAGATCAGAAATTCAGAATTATAACCAGTTGGTCTTGGTTTTCTTACAGAGAAGAGCAAGAGGAATCCTCAGCAATTCAAGTTGGTTTTGTCACTTATAACAAGGTCCTCCACTTCTTTAATGTCAAAAGCAGCTTAGCTCAGCCTCAGATGATGGTGGTCTCTGATGTCGGAGAAGTTTTTGTTCCTTTGCTGGATGGTTTTCTTGTTAACTTCCAGGAATCACGATCTGTTGTTATCAAGTAAAGTATGATTAGTCCATATGAGAATAAGATACGAAAGCTTATGATATGCATTAATCCTTTTAGTCAATCGTATTATTGGGGGTGGGAGGTTACATGTGTTTATTGAAATACTGTAGAAGCCAGCAGATGCTTCAAGTCATATAGTTCCGCCTCTGAAGCAAAGAAAAAGGGATATCAACAACCCCCACAGTGCTCAGTTGGAAAGCATGTTTAGGCCAGGTGTAGACCATGCATCCTCAGCTGTGCTGTTTCAGAAATGTGACGGGGGTAGTGGCTGTGTGCCATATGGCATATTTTTCCTCTTGCAATGTATAGTGTGCACACCTGGATATGATCTAAGGACTCACAGCACACCAGAACTCCTTAACTTTTAGCTATTTATTTTTATTTATTATTTATTATTGCACGTTCTTTTTTGTGACCAGCTTTGAAATAACGCGTCTCCTAGAATTTAAAAATTCCTATTTTGTTTTATTCTGGCTGGAATCCTAAGAAATTGAGCAATCAAAATACATATTTTTTTTTTTAATACAAATTTGCATGGAAAACACCTTTCTGTCTGAATTGGTATGTTATAAGGTAGTTTGGGAAGTATTCCAAATAGCTCACCAGCTGAGACACTGATCCTTCCTTCTTTCATAGCTTGTTGGACCAGATTCCAGAGATGTTTGCAGACACTAATGAGAGTGAGACCATCTTTGCTCCTGTTATCCAGGCTGGCATGGAGGCACTAAAGGTTAGAATGTTCCTCTCTATAGAAGTGAGAATAAAATTTGATAAGCTGCAGAAGTTCCATTCACTGAAAGCCAGTTCCACGTCTCCTACAAATCACAATGGGAAATGAGAAAAAAACCCAACAGAGTCACAGATTGTTTCCAGCGCTAATGTTCCAGTACTCTAACAGTATGTCTGCACTGCTTTAGTCAAAATGAGAATACTCACAGGCAGTGAGTATATCTGGAAACTCATGTGTTTCCAGATTATGCTTTCTGGGGGAAGCCAGTCCCTAGAGTCTGTGCTACATAGAATGGATGTTTAGGAGAAGATGAGGAGCAGGAGTCTATTTCTCATTCAGCATTTGAGAGAAATAAAAAAGTATAGTTACTGCAGCAAGAACTAATAGATGTTCCGGATGTTTGCACAGATACCCCATCCTTGCATGTGTGGAAGGTGGGAAAGGAGTCAGTGTATGATACAATTTTGCTCTTTCTTCTGCTTCTGTGGATTTCTTGTGCAAAATAAGATATTTATGACGATTTATGACTGAATCAGTTAGGCAAGTGGAGGGTTTCTGCTTAACTGACAATTTTCACAGCCTGTATGCAGCTGAAAATGAATCCTCAGGTCAAGATGCATCCCCAGTCACTTTCTGTATGTCCAGGACACCCTCTGAAATGCTGACATTTCCAAGAAGCGCTGCCAATTAAAAGGATGTCACCATGGTTCCATAACAAGATTTGTAGGGGTAAAAAACAGCCAGTGGTGTTTTAAAGAAGTTGATTTATCTGTAATCTGTGTATAAGTAAAGCATGAACTTTGAGTAGATAAATTCATTGAAGTGAAAATACAGAACATTGCTCAAGTCTGTTTCTTAAGCATTTGATTAATACCCGTTTTCTTACACCGGAAGGCGTGTGTGCAAAACATGTTTGGTTACTGTTTCTGTCAGAATGCTCTTCCGTAATACTTGTCTTTGGTGCTGGCTATAAAAGAAAGCAGCTCTTCAGTAAGCTTTTTATTTAGCTCTGTTTTTTTAAGTTATAATTTGTAAGGATTTTCACTGTGAATTATCAATATGCATATACCTGTGCTCAGGAAGACAATTCTTGTCTAAAAAGATTTAAAATGGATTTTGTTGTCCTTTTGGGGATTAATTTTAATATGCTTTTAGAAATAATACACGTACATTTTAGAGAGTGTGTCCAAAAGCTGTGTCAATAATTCCTGCTGTGTATCATGACAAACAGACATTTGGTAAGTCTTCCAGTCTTCAGCAGAATGTTCTTAAAAGGCATTGAAGAAATTAGCATTTGTGACTAAAGATACTTATGCTTGAAATACTAGGGGTAAAATTTCAGCTCCATAAAATGTAAGACACTGTCTTCAGTTGCATTTCTACTCTATAAAATGTAAGACACTATCTTCAGTTGCATTTCTGCTCTATAAAATGTAAGACACTGTCTTCAGTTGCATTTCTGCTCTATAAAATGTAAGACACTGTCTTCAGTTGCATTTCTGCTCTATAAAATGTAAGACACTGTCTTCAGTTGCATTTCTGCCTTAGCAAAGAGATTTGTCGTTTTCCCAGAAGTATGCCATGGCTTATTTTGAAATGTGGAATATCTTGAGAGCATCTCAAGATCTGGAAGAGGAGGAGTACCAAAACTGATTTGTGTCCGTGGTTTTGGGTACTGACAGTTTTAACCTGGATATGTGGCTACGTCTGGAGCAGGAAAAGGACAAATCCATCACTCCCTTTCCTTCATCACACTGAGCTGCTTCTGTACTTGAAGACCTCGGAACTGCTCATTGTTTTTTATCTCACTTTGCTTTCACTTTGGTTCAGCCCTGAAGTGCTTGGGCAGCTGGACCTGAGGATTGCAACTGAAATAGTCTAGTTTGTTTTGTTCATTCCCAGTAGTTGTCTCAATAGTAAGCAATAAACTGGATTTTCTAAGTTTTGGTGGAAAAGCTTGTCAATAGAACAAAGAGGCCTGTGACACTGCCACTGTTGTTACTCTCTTCTTCAGAATTCATGGGTTTCTCTCAGGAGTCTGTCATCTCAGTAAATATTATGTCCTCATTAGCATTCTAAATAAGAACAGAAAAATGGAATAAAAATGGCAGTCACTTTGTTTCCTAGTGATAAGAGATGTTCATTGTAAGTTTTGATACTCATGCATTTGAGTGTAGATTTGAATGTGGAATCTAGTGTAGGAGTGTGATTGTCACTCGTCTATAAGTGTAGCGATCACTAGTGTGCGTGAAGGGAAAGAAATAGTTTTTCTGTTAAATTATTTTTCATTTTAATTTTTCCAATTTAATATTTGTACTTTTGCTGCTTGGTGGTTGCTGCATAATGCTTTATCCAATTGGGAAGTCTCCAAGAGAGGTACTTCTAGTTTTGCCCATCAAGGTTTTAAAACTTCTCTCTAGAAACTACTGTCATCATGCATCAGCCAACATTGGAACTATCTTAAGGTCCTTTGCAGCCTTAACCATTCTATATCCATGTGCTAGGCTAAGGAATTCACGGACATAAAATTCCCAGTTTGTTTTGGGGCTTATGCCTGTTAAGTTCTGAGTCTGTAAATGAATTATTTAGCTCCGAGGAACTTGCAGAAAGTTTGCACTGTTCTCTGAGATTCCACACTGTGTGAAAATTAGGCTTGTTCATCTTAGCACTTATAAATATGCCAATATGGTGTCTTTGGAACAGGCTGCTGAATGTGCTGGAAAATTGTTTATTTTCCATTCTTCATTGCCAACTGCGGAAGCACCAGGAAAGCTGAGGAACAGAGATGACAAAAAACTACTCAATACAGATAAAGAAAAGGTATTTTTTGCAGCGTTAACAAGGGACTGCCACTGTGCTGAATTTCTCTATTAGAGCCTTGATCTTTTTTTCATTTATTTTCTTTACAAAGATGTGTTGTTGAATTAGAAAATGTTCCCATTCTTAGTGTGCCCTGATTCTGTAGGAATATTGAAAGTTAAAGTATGGTAAAGCAGCCATTCCCATCAATAACGGAAAACCCAGGCAGCAAGTCGGTAATTCCACTCATGAAGAGCTGTTGCTGCCTGCCTGTTCAGTGACTTAGTTCTCTAAGAACTTACTGAAATCGGTTCCCTACATACGGTACATGGGCAGGGGCAACATGTTTTGCGTTAAATCCACACCTCACAAGTTCCACTTAATGTTTTTTTTCTTCAAGTGGACATTTGGATTGCAGCTGGCTACCAGCAGTAACTGATGTTATGACATTTTTATTCTTTATTTCTATGCAGACGCTCTTCCAGCCCCAAGTAAATTCTTATGAGCACTTAGCCAGGGATTGTGTGGCCAATGGCTGCTGCGTGAATTTGTTCCTCTTCCCGAATCAGTATGTGGATATAGCCTCCATGGGTCTTGTCACACTGTACACTGGAGGAACACTGTACAAGTACAACAATTTCCAGGTAAGCGTGGCAGGTTTCCTGCCTCTTGCGTAGAAACACCTGGGGATTTGTTGTTTTTCTTTGCATTTCAGTGTGTGCTTTGATACTTTACGTAGTTTTGTAGTCACTCTGCTTTTTACTTACAACAGGGGAGACAATTAAGACACAGAAATGGCAGATCAGGCTCAAATGTGTCTTTTGAAACAATAATCAGCTGGTTGGTATCTTAAATCCACTTACTTACTATGCTGGCATCTGAGCAGGGAAGTCAGTTATTCCTGTATGTAGAGATAAAATGCTTACAATAAAGACCCCCCCAAAAACACAACGCAAGGTTGTTGTTTTACACCCTTGTGTACAGTCTCATGAGAATCTCTCTGGGCAGTAGGGGACTTTCTCCGTGGCAGGAGCTGACCTGCAGAAGTATTTTTTGCACAGTCAGCAAGGCAACTCTGCAGTTGTTACGGCTGTGCCATAATATCCTAGCTAGGCTGCAAGGTGAAGTCCAAGAGCAGATGGTACCGGCCGTCATTTGATTGAATAGGAATCCTTGATGTCCAGGCCCAGTGATGTGTTGGTGGATACCTGTGTACGTATGCTTCTGTTAACAAAACAACATTTTAAAGTATCTTTTTAAAGAAAAAAGAGAGATGTTAGACGCGAGAGGAGCTGGTTGGATGCCGCGGATGGGGGGTCACGGGAAGCTGGAAGAGGGTTGGTTTTCTGGTCACGGGAAGCTGGAAGGTTTTCTGCCGTGCTGCTGCCACCCGTTGGTGAACTGCGGTTTTTGCTCTTGCTTTGTGGTTCTAGCTCGATGCAGACAGCCCACGGTTCTTAAGTGATCTCCGGAGAGACATAGAAAAAAAGACCGGATTTGATGCAATAATGAGGGTTCGGACAAGTACAGGTAATGGGGCCCGCTGGGAATGAAAATAAACGTGAATGCATGTGAGAATACATAATTTTAAATAATATAGTGCTGTACAGATCACTTGAACTGCATTGCATGACTCTTGGAAAGTAATTGAATAGGCTGAGAAAGTGCCTTTCCTGTATATGCCTCCATAATAATTATTTTCTAATTGTAAGGCTTCTGATCATTATGCATGCATCTTGGATTGCAAGGAAGTTGTATAAAAAACACTTGTATGTTCCTTTGTTTTCCTATTTCTAATGACATTACTGTGTCTACTTTTCAAGCATTCTTTTTTACCTCAGATGCAAGTATCTGAGAAACAGACCCACACAACATGGCCAAGTCAATGGCTCAAAAGGTTCTGGGTGATCTCACAGTCACAGCACAACTTCATGGCCTGTCAGCTTTTCCCACTCACCCAAATGTCAGAAACTGCCATCAGCAAGGACAGTTGGTGGGGTGCCAAGGCTGCATATCCTAGAGGAAAAAAGAATTCCTGTTTCAGGAAACAGAAGTGATTCCCCATAAAAGAAGAGTCACAAAGTAATGCCAGTTTTATTTGCTGTTTTTAAATAGAAGGCTACATTTGTTTTTTTTTTTAATCTTGTAGGCTTCAGGGCTACAGACTTCTTTGGTGCCATTTACATGAACAACACCACAGATGTGGAGATGGCAGCAGTTGACTGTGACAAGGCAGTGACAGTAGAGTTCAAACATGATGACAAACTGAATGAAGACAGTGGAGCCTTAATTCAGGTAAAAACCAACTTAATTGCCTCTAATGTCGTGAAATGGAGCAAGAACTGCAGGCAGAACAAGAAGAAGTTACGGTGTAGGTCTCATGGGGACACAGCCCATCTTTCACACACTCTGGAGACAGAATATTGCTACTTAAAAAAAAAATTTTTTTAAGTAAGTATCCAAAGGTTGCAGTGCAAATGATGCTCCTCGTGACAATCAGTGTGTTCACCTTCCTGTCTATTCAGGGATGATGCCACAATGCTTTCACAATGCTCTCTGAGACCCCTGACTGCTTTTATTTCCCCCATTTTATTAAATAAGTTAATTTGGTGTGTAAGATTCATTACTTCTTGCACAGAAATGGTACCTCAGCAATTGAAGCTCTGGCTTGCACACTGTCAGCTAGCTGCCCTGCTCCCTTCAGGCTCTTGGCATTGGGGTGCCAGAAGCCCCCTAGACTTGCTGGAATACATCTTTTATTAGGAATGGGAGTATCCCACCCTTTGGGAGGCTGTCATTTACTATTCTAGATTTGTTTAGTCAGGACCTTTTTCTCATTTGATGACAGAAAATACTGCAACTTGCAAGGTTTTAAACTTAAGCTGCGTAATTATCTGAACTTTTTGTTTCTGCTGTGCTTGGCTTTAGCTTTTCCCTATAAATACATTTCATAGGTCAGCAGTTAATCCCTGTGTATAAACACAGCGCTGGGAAACACCCACTTTCGTATGTCTGAGGTTGCTTCCTAGCACCACGGTGCAACAGCGATGGGCGTAGATTTATATTTACAGCTCTTTCATGCGAGAGGTGCTTGTGGAATGCAGCATGTCATGTTCAAGTATCTATATTAAAGCAGAACTGGAGACATAAGGAAATTCTTAAATTACACCCTCAATTTTTAATGGTAGCTGCAGGCTACAGGGGTTAGCAGCACCTCTTGTTTCACTTCATAAGCAAGTTATTACTGTAGAAAGAGCCACTCAGTTTTTCTAGATGAGGCCTGTTTTTGCCGGGAGCTAATGTGATGGGCAGAGCACTTCTCAGCCAGCATCTCATTGTTTTTATGGAGTCTTTGAACTGTTCAAATATTACCCAAAGTATGATTTACAGACTTAAAATCAGTGGACTCCTGTTTCCAGATTATACCATCAGCATGTAGCAAATTCGAGTAATAAGCTTTTGAATCAATCATATTATTGTCATAGTCATGTCTGTTATACTTCCCTAAAGACCATAGGGATGTTGGTCCTGCACCTCTCAGCAGCACTGCAGTAGTACTGCGAGGCTAGGCTGTCTTCACAAGCAATTACATGCCTTCTATGCACAAAGCAGGTGAGGCTTTTTTTGTTTTAAAACAAAAATAAATGGTATTTTGTACTTGTTTTGCAGTGTGCTGTCCTTTACACATCCATAAGTGGACAAAGGAGACTTCGCATACACAATATAGGTTTGAATTGTAGCTCCCAGTTAGCAGATGTCTACAAGAGCTGTGAAACAGATGCACTTATCAACTTCTTTGCTAAGTCAGGTAAAATTGTAACAGAAAGATTTTCTTTCCTTTTTTACTTTGGGGTGAAGGAAGGGGAAGGAAGGGGAGCTGGAGTGATCACCTGGGGTAAATTATGTTTTGTAACTTGCTCCTCCAAGCCTGAGCAACTCTTGCAGTATAAAATTCAAAACCAGATTTTGTATTTTAGACATACTGCCATAAAGGAAAGCTTGTGAAGGGAGCTACAAATATGTAATGCACAGAACTGTGCAGTAGAAATGGACATCCTGACATAAGTGTTGGAGGTTTGGGCTTTTTGGTTGGGACTTTTTTTTTTGGTAAAGGTGAATTAACATTCTCCCAGATATTGTCTGTAAAAGAGTCTACAAAACAGCCAGGGACGCCAAGTTAGTAGAACCAGCAGCTAGCAGAATCTAGGTACTTCCAAGAGTACACATATGTCTTTAGCACACTCCTTTATTCTTCTGTATTTGTAGCTTTTAAGGCCATTCTAAGCCAACCGCTAAAGATGGTTAGAGAGATGCTGGTGAACCATACAGCTCACATGCTGGCGTGTTACAGGAAGAACTGTGCCAGCCCCTCCGCAGTAAGCCAGGTAAAACCCACCTGCGCTCCGTCCTCCCCACGCCATGCCCTGCAGCAGATGAGCAACCATCCCTGCACCATCACAATGCCAGAAAGGAAGATTTTCCTTTTCTTTCAAATATAATTAATGACAGGTGCAATTCAGTGGGAGTTATTAGACAGCCTTTTTTTTTTTTTCTTCCCTGCTGGAATTATGTGCTGAATCGCAGAGATTTCATTTTTCTAATGTTGTTACAGATTTTGGTATTCTAATTTCTGACAAATAATACTGTCACTGTCAAAAAAATAAAAATAACATTGTATCTTAGTAAACAATCTGAATTGCACATAGATGATGGATTGCTGGAGTGATAAATACCTGATGTGTCTAGGCGGAAAATCCTTGCTGATTAAGATAAGGCTGTTAAATCCTTTCTTACCCAAGGGCAGTAAGAAGCTCTAGGAACCCGATTAGTTATGTTGCTCGCTACTTGAAAATTCTCTCAACTTAAGACATTCTTTTATAAGTTCAGAACATTTGGGGAGGTCAAACTGAACCAACAGCAACATGTTGGCAAATCCTCTCAGCAACTGTTTCTGACAAGAGTCTTTTTCCATTTCAAAAAACATATCCAAAAGATGGCCGAACTAAATCCAAATCCCATAAGCAGTGGAATTTATACATTTATTATATGAGATGTCACTCTGGGTGACAGCACACAAAAGCCAGTTTTGTTTGTTTTTTTTCCTTTATTCGAAGTCAAGAATCAGGGTTTTATTGAAATGTCTGAAAGTCCAGCCCTCCTTCCCATGCACGTGGGCTGTACCATCTAACAAGCTTTCTTTGCCTCTCAGCTTGTTCTTCCAGATGCAATGAAGGTGCTGCCTGTGTACATGAACTGCCTATCCAAGAGCTGCGTGCTAGTTGGTAGGCCAGAAATTCCGACTGATGAGCGAGCTTACCATCGCCAGCTGGTTACCTCTATGGGGGTAGCTGACACACAGTTGTTTTTCTATCCCCAACTTCTGCCAGTTGTGAGTATGCTGGTTGTGCATCTCTCGCCTTTCAGTAACTGTTTTCAGTGTGCTGCCATCTTGTAGTTGTGCAGCTGCAGGAAACGTTCTGCCTGCCGGGAAAGCACTACACTCCATGCTGTATTACGTTTTTATGGCAAGGTAGTCACTAGTTGAACTAAATTGAGGAGGGAGGGTAGAACCTCTAGTTTAATGGAGAATAGGGAATGAACATCATCAATTGCTGACTTCAACATCCTCAAAGACTCCAAGTGTACATTTAGCAAGGTTTATTGCTCATGCTAGTGAGAGATGCCAGTTCTACTAAAGATCAGTGCTGCTCTGCAAGTGTTTCCCCACTTATGGCAGGCCTTCCTTTGCACACAGTGTGTTAACTGAAAAAGAGGAGGTTTGATTCTAATTCCTCTAATCTGGAAAGGAGCCACTAAGATGTGCTAAACCTTTCTATAGTTACTTTTGAGGATCTAATCAGAACTTTACTCACCTTGAAGTCACCAAGTCTACAACTCTAGCACATTTTTGCCCCACAGCACAGCCTGGATCTGAAGAGTGATGCCATCCCAGCTGCCGTCCGCTGCTCTGAGGAACGTCTCTCGGAAGGAGGGGCCTTTCTTCTGGCCAACGGTCTGATTATGTTCCTGTGGCTGGGAGTCAACGTACCCCCAGAGCTCATCCAGGGGCTTTTCAATGTGCCATCCTTCGCACACATCAGCGCAGAGGCTGTGAGTAGATGGAAACTAGTTCCTTTTTCACAGTTTATGCACACCCAAACATACATTATCATCTAACATTCATCAAACTTTAATAAATAAGCTTTGACAGTCTGAACACTTACAGGAGAGGAGGTTTCACAGCATTTTTAAACCTTCTTAAACTTATACTGTTGCAGATATTAAAGTCCAATTGAATGCGTATTGCTAAAATTGGAATGAAATGCTTTGCAATAGTTACAACTCTCTCTGACAGCGAATTTTCACACAGTAATTAGATGAAACTAAAAAAATTTGCCTAGACAGATGAATCTTTGAACAGATGAGAGATTTTTCTTTTTCCTGGTTGGAATGAAATGCATCATAACTACCAGCAGTTTGCATCATAACTACCAGCAGCTAATCTCATCTGAATCTGTAAGAGATGTGACTGGAATTTAACAACCTGCCATGCTTTCATTCTGACAGACGTCACTGCCTGACCTGGACAATCCATATTCTAAGAAATTTAAGTCAGTGCTGAAGCATATCCAGAGCCAAAAGCCCTACACTATGAAGGTAACTTCTCTCTGACTCATTCCTCATCCCTGTTCAAAACAAAACCTACTGGGAGGTGTAAAAGGTTTTACGTATCAGGAATTTTCCTTTCTGTCATTGAGTTCCAGCACACATTGTAGACATGACTATCTCAAATATGCTCAATTCTCTTTAATCAAAGTAGATATTCAGAGGTAGTTTAAGTCTAAAGGTTACCATTTTATTTGCACACCTTAAGTCACTCTGTCTCTCCTGTGTTCATAAATACAGCTACTGAAACGTGGCGATGTATTAGTTTCTGTCCATCCCATCTCTCCATCCCCCCACCCGCCCCCAAGAGCATGCAGTAATAGATGCAGGGAAACCACACTCCATTTAGTATGATTATATCCTAAAAATACGTTGCTCTCCTCTTTTCAGTTGATGATAGTTAAACAGCGGGAGCAACCAGAGATGCTTTTCCGACAGTTCCTGGTAGAAGACAAGAGTATTTATGGCGGAGCATCCTACGTGGATTTCTTATGCTATGTTCACAAGGAGATATGCCAGCTGCTCAGTTAAGGAAACTTAAGTATAATGTGTAAGTTTCTCTTGGATTTTGCAAGGGGGACAGTCCTTGCTGCTTGAAAGCTGGCCCACAGCTCCACTGTCCCCAAGCATCCTGCTGTGCTTTAGGGAATTTTGCCTGTGCCTCTTTTGCACAGTCTCATTTCACACAACCTCTCACTGAATATTTAGCTTACTTAGAATAGGAAGTTCTGCACTCAGGTATTAGTCTTCTGGGAGTCCTGACTCCTTCTGTGAGTTGCCAGATATCAAACTGTCAATGCTTAAGAGCATATGGTATGCAGTTATTAAAATATAATTATTCCTTTTGCTAGTCTGAAGTTGTACTAGAGCCAGGAAAGATGCTAGAAATCTATACGGAAGTGGAAAAAAATACAAACCTGCTTTTTCTAAGTGAGGGCATTCAGCTGACAGATTTGCAGTAACCATGTAGTTCAATTGAAGTACTTCAGGGTCTTTTGTGTAAAGCTAAACCCTAAAAAATAATGCCCTTTTTTCTGGAGGGAACAAGTACTACTTTCTCCAGAAAGAGAGCTCTGGGTAATCTTCCACACTTGGGCGTATTCAGGACCCAAAAATGCTTCTGTTTATAACTGGACTTGAGTAAGTTTAACAGCAATGGCCCACAGAAAGAACAATGATCAAGCAATCGTTTTGCTAAGTTTGGCAGATAATGCTACACTAGCATGGTACAATTCTCTAGTTTTAAGGGCAACAATTAGTTCAGCATAGTATTTAATTACATTTTCAAAATGGAATACGTTAGGTTTTATTTAATTACATTTTCAAAATGGAATACGTTAGGTTTTATTTGTACGTTGCTAACTCGAATAGAGCTAGATAAGCATCTGTCCCTCAAAATTTCAGTGGCTGGTCAACTCTAAGAGAGTTGACACATTAACCAAAAGGTTACTTGTAGTGCTATAAAAAGCCTCTGGTGTAACACCAGTTCTGTTACAGCAACCTCCACTCACATGATTGATGCATTCAGAAGTCACCGCTTTGAAAAATGAGCCTCTCTTAATATCAGAATTTAAGGTAGAATTTAGAAAGCCAGAGTCCTGGGAAGAGCTGTTTACCTCATATCTGAGGTAAACTCATATCTCAGTATCCTTCATCAGTCTATCTGTATCTTTAAGACCAACGCAGTCTGCATGAGAGGTTTCAACTCTGCCAAACTTGGGAAGATACAGCTACAAAAATCAGTGTTTCAAAGAAAACAAAAAATCCTCAAAAGGAAGGCTTAGATTTGGGCCTCGAAAGAAAAAAAAAGAAAAAGTGCCTTTCATCATGTTGGCGTTGCTACTTAATCATTTTAATATCCAAGGAGCAGTCAAGATGCACATTTTTTGATTTGACAGCTTATCAAAACAGAGGTATTCCTGTGCATTGACTGCGCATTCTTAAAGTGAGTGGCTATATTACAAAGGGATCCTTGGACTGAACTCAGCTGCCAAGGCAAGCACTTTTTAGCTGAAGATGTTACCCTGTAAAACGTATCTGTTGTCATTCCAAATCAGTGTACTTTGTATAATGACACCAGCAACTCTGTGTAAAGAAGTAAGCAATTATTAAATATTGTCATTGTGTGGGCGTTTATTATTTCAGATTCTAAGTTAGGTTTTTTATGCTATCAGCTTCTGTCAAAGGTGCTGCTGAGCACAAAAGACCTCAGATCAAATAGCTGCAATGTCAGGCAAAAGCAGATAGGGCATCACAGCAATCTGTCTCTGGATTGTGCGATCATTTGCTGTTCTCCAGTAAGTAGGAAGATTTTGCACATATTTTTCTGAGGTGTTAGGCAAAGTGAAGTGACATCTGTCTGTTTTTTCCCAGATTTGAGGTCTTCTGTGTTCAGTCGTAAGTCTTGCGCTATTTTTGTGCGCTTTTTTCCCAGGGCACATTTCTACCAGTTTCAATGTCCGTATTTCATTTTTTGTGGAAGGCCTCGTGTTTTCAGCTGTTACCTGGAAATCGGTGCTGCTTGAACTGACCACCCCTTAGGTCTGAATTTTGGGACAGACTGTTCCTCTCAGATAGCAGTTTGCCACCAGGGTGTTTTGTGTAGCTTTTCCTTTTTTTTGCCTTTGTAGTGCTGTGGTGATTTGCTGCCACCTAATAGATTGGTATGGCAAATGGCACTGGGAATAACCTCTGACAAATACCGGAGTATTAAAAAAAGCTGCTGAGCAATTTGGCTTTCTGGCTTGCTTCTTGTGTAACAGACAACCATTGGAACCTTGTGCGGAGAGGTTTACACAGTGACAGCTCACCTGCTGCACTGTGGGCTCTTGCGTGTTCTTGGCCCTCTTGGTAGTCAGTGTGCTTCTTAGAGCAAAAGGAATTCACTGACCATTACTATTAGTTGCTGACTCGTGGATAGTGGGAGTATTTTGTCATTACGGTTCTATTAGCAGCCATCTTGGTTCTAATCTTGTAGGCATACGAGTTAGTAGTAGTACATATAAGTAACTAAGTAGGCATACAAGACACTGGATTATCATCTTCATTGCTGTAACATGTTGTCCTGGGTTCAGCCAGTAACAGTTATTTTTCTGCTTTTCAGTAGCTGGTGCAGTGCTGTGTTTTTTGCTTTAGTCTGAGAATAATGCTGATAAATCACCAGTGTTTTACTTGTTGCCAAGTAATGCTTACCCTGATCAAGGACTTGTCAGTCTCTCACTGTTCTGCCAGTGAGGAGGGGCACAGGAAGCCAGGAGGAAGCAGAGGCAGGACACCTGACCCAAACTAGCCAAAGGGGTATTCCGTACTACAGCACATCATGCCCAGTATGCAAACTGGAGGGAGTTACCTGGAAAGCCCAGATCGCTGCTCAGGTCAGGCTGGGCATCGCTTGGCAGGTGGTGAGCAATTGTATTGTGCATCACTTGTGTTTACTGGGCTTTTTCTCCTTCCCCTTTTAGTTTTATACTTCTCTCCTCTTGTTATTTCCTTTATCATTATTATTATTGGTGGTAGTAGTAGAGGTTGTGTATGGTACCTTAGTTATTGGACTGTTCTTATCTCAACCCATGGGATTTGCATACTTTTGATTCTCCTCCCCATCCCACCTGGAGCAGGGAGGGAAAGGGGGAGGAGCGAGTGAGCAGCTGCATGGTTCTGAGCTTACTGGCTGGGCTTCAACCACAACACATGTCAAGCAATATATACTAGTTGAATTTATTGCAGGTAGAAAGTATTTTTATTTTAAGTTTACAGTTTGAGTGCCTTTTGCCTAAACATACCAATAAACTACTGATGTCTGCAGCTTTTATCCAAGTCCCTAATTCCGTTGAATGCAGGTGGCTGTAGAGCACTGTGCATCCCTTGCCCTACAGAAAGAGCTCTTTTAAGAACATGGTTGCTGGCTTGTCATTTGGCCACTGCTGGCTGTGATGGGAAACCGCAGTAGCGAAGTGTCACGTTCTTCAGTTGAAGTGTTAGACTGGGTCGAGCCAATAAGCTCTGGTTTGCTGTGGCTGTATGAACTCATTTCCAGCGGGTGGGCTGGCTGAAGGATCATGTCCATGCCTCTGAGAAGCTGTGCCCACTCCCCTTGTGCTGGTGAGGGGTGCTGGCTTGGCTCACTCTGGCTCCTGAGCTGAAGGTAAGATAAGGGAAAGGGATGAAGTTTGTTCATGCCACAGGTGGCCAGCAATGCATTGCCCTCAGCGCAGGTTGGTCCCCTTGGTCCGGTGCATCTGCTCACCGAGGGGTGTATGCACTCCAGGCAGGATGAAGCTTCTCTCAGACCTGTCCTGGGTGGGATTCCTCCATGCCCTGCCAGGCTGTGGGGGCTTTGGTGTCCACCTTCAGGGATACATCTTGAATGGACACATGCTGCTGGGAGGAACGTGAACCAAGTTGTCTTAAAAATCAGATCTGGAATTGCTTGCTCTTGACTGTCACTTTTGATACTGTGGAGCTGATTGCTGTGCTGCAAGATAATCCCTGTTTTGTCCCGTCTTGTGTCTGGGGCTATTGCCAGTGCCAGCGTTTACCCAGAAGGGGGTTATTCTTACACAGCTTGTAGATAAATTGTGTCTGAGTCGTGGGATCTATGCAGAGCTGTCCCAGTCTAGGTGATGTTCTGGTAGCTGCTGTTTGCTGTGTCCTGCAGGCCTCTGCCAATAACACTTTCTACTAAATGGCAGTGGGGAAGTGCCTGAAAAGTTGAACAGTTGTTGGAGTTGAAACACTGGAATTAAAAATGAGATCCTGTAAAAGACCCCTAAGCCTGAGTCACCAGAACTCCTCTGAGGAGCAGCCTCATCAGCTACGAGATCTGCTGGTGCTGAAGAGGGCCTGCAGCATCCAGATCGTCTTACTGCTTCAGAAGGTAAATTGCAGAGGCCACAAGCTCAGACTTCCCTGGGGCTTGTGTAGGTCGTGGTGCCTGGAACCAACCAAGATCATCTAGGACCTAGTTATACTTGTGCCATGAAGTCTTGAAAATTGCTCGGGAGCGTATTTTATCAGCACCTGAGCTGGTGTTTAGGCTTTCTGAGTGGCAGTTTTCTGAGTTTTAGTTGTTTAGGATCCTTAAGCATGCAAGCCTCAGAGAGGAAGGCCCAACGAGGACAGGGTTGGCTTGTGACATCCAGTTTAGGACAGAGCTGAGAGAGTCTCTGGGTCGTACGCACCAGGAGCAGAAGGCACTTGACTGGTTGGGTGTGTGGATCACATCCAACTCCTTAACCAACTTGTCAGTTCTGCCTCCACAGCTGGCCCTGCCACCGCGTCATTACTAGAAGTAATGATCAGCTTCTGACACTGTCTCTGCAGCATGTGCCGTTTCCTCTGACAGTGTGAAGAACACTCTGTGTGTGCATTGTGCATGTGTGTGAATTAAAATTGAGGACAAATTTGCAGATGCTGACACAAGGCTCTTCTAGACTGCCTTATTTCAACACAGTTTGAATTGCAGAGCTTCCCATATCCACGAACTATGTGAGTTCCCTTGGAGAGAAGGTACAGGAGGTAAACCCAGAGTTGGTAGAACAGGATCTCAGGTCCTGGTGGGTTTTGTGCTCCCACGGCAACCTTAGCAGCCCTGCTGGGACTCGCAGCATCCGCAGCAGGCAAGTCCCCAAGTGCAGCCACTGCGATGCACTCAGGGCAGCGCACTGGTGCCGTGTTCATTGTCACAGGTGCTGTTGTGCCTGCTCTTGACTGCTGTGACCTGCCAGCAGCTGCTCTGCTGGGAGTGGGGTTAGGAAGGAGAGGAGTATTTGGGTGTCCCTTTGGGATATGAAAAAGGGGATTGTTTAGGTGATGGGGACCCCATCCCTCCTGTGGCTCAGCTCCCCCCGTCAGCCAAAGGAAGAAACAGTGGAGTGTCTGAGAAGCCCGTGCACAGAGCACACACACAGCCGTAGCCTCTCCCGGAGCACCACAGGGCTGGAAGCAGGCATTTTTTCCCTTGTGGCACATGGATCCAGAGCTGCCGTGGCTTCCCTGGGAAGCACGAAGTGAGTGGTTGGGTTTTCCCTGTTGTGTACCTGCATGCAGGCAGTGCTGCACCGTGGACGGGGAAACCTGCGGCTTCCCAGATCTGATGTGAGGATTTCCAGGCTCCAGCACACAGCCCACGGGGTAGAGTGAAAAACGGAGCATTCTGTGCTGTGGGAAGGAAAACAGCCAAGTGGTAAGAAGTTCGGAGGAGGGGTGCAGTGGGCACAGCAACCTCCACCAGCTGAGGCTGCAGCAGCGCTCTGAATCCAGTGACTTGCTCATGTGAACAAGGAAATGAATAACAACACGAATGTAAATCATGTCAAGGCTCAGGTTAATGTTCCTCTGCAATAAAATAGCGATGCAGAAGTTGGCACCTGTAGCTGAGAGGGTGCTGTTGTGCCTGGAAGCTGTGACAGTGTGTGTCGTGCCTCTTGTGGGCATGCCGCAGAAGCAGAGGGCTGGGGGTTCTGTAGAGCAGCTGTGGGCTCAGGTGAAATACAGCTTGCTTTCCCTCTTCAGGCTGAGCCTGCAGGCAGGGGGGGCCATTACCGTGCACCGGGAACAGCGGGGTCACTTCTCACCCCTGGGATGGGAAGGAAGGGGGGTGCCATGGTGTCAGGGGTGTGTTGTGCAGCGCTGCCTTCACCCGGGGGTGCGACCGCGGGGGTGGCACGCAGAGCCCACTTCTCTCAATACCGAGATCAGCTGTCATGGGGCACTGCAGTGACAAGGCTCCACTGTGTGGCGGTTGTCAGGGGTTGCTGCCACCCAAGAGATGAAGACGGCGCGCAAAGCATACAAGCAGCAGAGCCAAGAGCAACAGCGGAACCGAGTGGCGACCATCCGGGGATGGAGCCTCGGCTCAGCCGGATGCACCCTCAGAACTGCCGGGCGAGGCACGTGCGCGTCGAGCGCCCAGCGACAGGTGAGGGCGGAGGGGCCGGAGCGCGTTTCTGCCAGTCCCGAGTCCGGCCACCAGGGGCTGGCGAGGCGCTGAGTCGCTGATGTGCCGCATGGCGGCCGCCAGGGGGCGCTGAAGTGCTTAGTCCCCGCTGCGCTGCGCGGCGGCCTCCAGGAGGCGCTGCGGTGCGAGGTGTGACGTTCTGCGTGTTGACCGCCAAGGGGCGCTACCGTTTTAGCGGCGTGGTAAGCTGCGGGCGACGGTGGGGAGGCGGAGTGCGAGCCCAGAGAGCCTCAGCCCCACTGTGCGCATCCTCCGGGGCGTTCGTGGTGAGTGCCCGGCAACGGGCGGGGGGATGGAGGCAGTCCAGCGTGTGCTTCCGTTCAGTCCCGAGCTCAGTCACCAGCGGGTACTGAGCTATCGAGCGTCTGATGTGCTGAGTGTCGGCCGCAAGGGGCCGCTGAGGTCGCTGTTGTGCTGCAGTGGCCGCCAGGTGGAGCTCAGTTGCCGAGGCGCTGATGTGTTCCGTGTTGGTCGCCAGGGGGCGCCGTGGCTCAAGGGGTGCGCTACTGCCGCGGTGTGTCCACTAGGGGGCGCCATTGCAACGGCGGGCGGGCAGGGGGGGGCGAGCCCTGTGCTGCCAATCCCAAGATCGACCGTCGGGGGGCGCTACGGCGATAAGGCATTGACGCGCTGCCCTGTTACGGGTGCGCGGCGGCGCGGTCGCCTCGGGGCGGACAGAGCAGGGTCGTGCGCGGTGAGTGCCCGGCAGCGGTTTCTCGGGGGGTGAGAAGGAGCGAGCTGCCGCCTCGGGACGCAGCTCCGCAGAGGTTAACCTTCCTGAGAGCCGGCCCGGCGGAGAGCCCGGAGCCGTGTCTGTGTGTGTGCCCAGACCCGCCTTGCGAGAATCTGTGGAAGGGTTGCCATCCGGAGCGGTGCTGAGCTGGAGCTCTCCCCATCACAGCCTTCCAGCTGCACCGGCAACCGCGGGAAAAGCTCGGGAAAGGTGTCCCGATTGTCAGTGCCTCCTGGGGAGCAACGGGTCGGGCTCAGCCTCCTTAGTGGGTCCTGCCCAGCTCCTGCCTCCGAGGGCACCGGTGGAGGCGGTGTAGCTGCGGGAGAACCGGGAGCTGACCCGGGAACCTGCGGGGACCGCCAGTCCGGAACGGGGAGAGAAGGAGACAAAGCCTCTGCTCTGGCCCTGGTCCCAGGAGGAGCCTCCCGAGGAGGTCCTGAGGCTCCTGGTTCACCTGGGAAGCTGCAGGCGCGCCGAAGGGTAGACCTGGCCTCCCGCATGGGCGAAATAAAGGGGAGGGCACGCGGCAGGGGAAGGGGCGGACAGGGCTCCGTTCCAGCACTTTAATCCCTTGAAAGCCGGGTTTGCATTCACGAACGCGTTTTGCTGCCTGCAGGGAGTTAACGAGGGAGGAGTGCGGGAGTCCCAGCTGCCGACAACAGCCTCTGAGCGGCCGAGGTTGGGGATGGCCGAGGGGACGGAATGGGGATGTCGCCTAAAGTCGGGAGAATAAAACTCCTTAACACCAGTGTAACATTAAGAAGCAGGCACTTCCTTATTGCAGCGCTGGATGTTGGGTGGAATTTCCACAAATGAAGCACGCCCAATGCTGATTTCATTCTTACGTTTATATGCAAAATTTACAAGGTAGTTCACTCCCAGTTGCAATGACTGGTTAGCGATTTGCACACAATTATATCTGCAGTGATACTGTCTTCTGCTGTTATGCTTGCATGGATCTTCACTTGGGCAAGAGTCTTCTTGATCTGTGGGCGTGTTTTTTAGTATTATGGTGAAGGCAGTTTAGTTCAGGTCACCTCAAAAGTAAGTTTTGCCAAGTTGGCCGGCTGGATTTCTACCTCGCAAGGTTATCAAATAACTCATCCTATATACAGTAGACCCTAGATGCTTTGGTTATGCTCTAGAGAGTAAGGACTAAGTTTAGCATGTCACAGAGAACAGGGACTTCAAGCAACACAGCATCCCGTGCTAGTGTAAAGGCTAACTTCTTAGACCAAGATATTCCTATAGATAACTATTCCACAAACACAAAACAGAAAGATTCAGTAAGACTTAAGATAATCTGCAACAGCAATATACTGGCTGGGCTCCTTGCCCTTCCAAGCCCTGCAGTGATTCGAGGAGGGGCATTCACACCAGGCTCTCCTGGCATCAGGGCAAACCAAGAGGCTGTTTGCCTCTTGGCTGTGGTGTGGACTGGGCTCTCCTGCTCAAGGAAGAGCTTCATCCTCTTGGCTGTGACACTGCAGCCACTTCCTCATGATGGGCTTTATAGTGCAGGCAATGGCACAGGGGAGGAGCAGAGCAGCAGGAGGGCTCAGCCTGGGCTAGAGCGGGGAGCATGGCCCTGACATGGGCAGCACCAGGGAACACCGATATGGCAGGAAGTGTCTGGTGAGTGCTCTGAAGCAGGTGGGCGGCCATGCTGTGCTCTGGGAGCATCTGGCAGGGTCAGGCAGGTGGGAACACCCCAAGCACAGGTAAACCAAAGAAGCTGTGCCTGGCAGTGCTCGATGAGGAAAATGTGCCATGCTTGTGGCTACTGGCATTGGTACCAGTCCTGTTGTAGAGCAGTGCTGGTCCCAGGCAGCAGCAGGGTAAGGCCTGTGACTGCATCTCACATCTCTGCTGTGCCTGGCTGTTGCCTGGGATGAGGTGGTGTTGTTTCTGGTTGTGTTGAGTGCCCGAAGCACAGCCTGCAGGTGCCCCAGTCCCACTCCAGGGCAGTGTGGCAGGGGAGTGCTGTGTCAGCCATACCTCAGCCTCAGGATTGCTCAATGGTGTTTGATGCCTGAAATGCTCCTCCATGAGCAGAGGGGTTTTGGCAAGCTGTGCATTCTCACCTGCTCTCTGGGGGAGGAATGTGTTTTTTCCAGGTGAGCCTTGAGCTCTCCACTTGCTGCTTCTGCCTCCCATTGTCAGTGCTGGGCAGCTTCTGCCAAAAGCAAGGGGCAGGAGGGGAGGGAAGGGTTGCTCTTGCCCTGGACAGGGACAGGCATCTCCCACAGGTTATGTGGGGCCATGCTGTGCACCCCAGGAGCTCTGACTGAGCAGTTTTGCTCCCCTTTCACAGGTACAGAGGAGATGACCACAATGCCAGGCCCACACCCGCCTGCCTGCTGCAGGAGATCTGTCCTCGGGAATGAAACTAGAAGAGACCCCTCTGTGCAGAGAGAGGCACTTGGCATGGATTTAATCCCTGAGGGAAGAGAGAGGGCTCCCTGCTGCTCAGAGCTCCTTGCTGGGGACAGCTCTGCCTGCAACTGCCTTGGAGTACAGGTCTGGCAGATGGACACCTGAGCTCCTTACAGCTCCAGGTAATTTCAGCTCCAGCCATGGGATGTTCCTGCTAATACTCACTCTTTCCTGCTACAGGTCAGCTTGGCTCTCCCTCGTGGAGGCTACAGAGAGCAGATGCTGTCCTGTTCAACCTGTCTGTGCTAGGTGTGCAGCCCTGGCTGACGGATGTCACAGCTCCAGCTGTAGGGCAGGTCCAATGGCTGGGCACTCCAGATAAGAGATGTTCCTGCTTTCTTACAGCTCCAGCTGACAGGCTGGCCAGCATGTTACTGCCCAGGGGATTTGAAGGCACAGGTAGTAGCAGTTCCTGCTGCTTGTTTCACTTTCAGGTAATTTCAGGTACAGCTTGTTGAAACTCCAGTTCAGGCTACACAATGCTCCTGCTGATGGACACTCCCACTGAGGAAGTGAAGTTGTTTCTTGTTGCCAGCTTTGACTTAATAAATGCTCCTTGTTACAAGCCAAAGCTCCAGCTGATTGCAGCAATCTGGGCTTTTGGCCAGGTTGTAAATCAATCACTGTCATAACTTGTATATGACTGTAAACTGTCATACTTGTCTGTTGTCTATTATTGAGTAACTGTCCCAGTGGCTGTGCATGCCTTGAATAAAGAGTTGGGCATGTGAAGAGAGGGGGAAAAGGTGCTTTACCCCAGAGACTATCTGTCTTGGACATTGAATTCGGTCTGGTGCATGCCAGGTGTCTGCAACTTTGGGAGCCGGCATGACCAGACTCCACCTCTGGTGGAGGTCCACACACCTGCCTGCCCCCTTCCCAAATACACAGATCCCAATACCCTCCCTCCACCCCCCTTTTTTCCCACCTACCCAAGATTCCCCCTGAGCTTCTGTTTTGGGGGTTGAAAATAGCTGACAGCCTCTGTTTCCAAGTCCCAAAAATGTAGCACTTAAGCACCGCAAGGGCTTAGCCTGCATTTTTGAGTGCTGAAAATGCATGACTGACTTAGGTGTGGGGTTTGGGGGGGGGGTGTTTGTTTGGGTGTGTTGTTTTCTGGGTTTCTTTCTTTTCCTTCCTCTGAGCTGCAGAAACACAGGGCTCTGCTGCAGAGGCCCAAACCTGCAGCACTCAGTCCATTCTGAAAAGCTGAAAACATGGAACTTGGACACCGTTTTCAACTGCTGAAAATGCGTAACTCAGAATTTCAGCTCCTGAGAGCCTGAATGCTGCGTTTTGGAGCTCATAAAGGGACTGGTTTTAGTTCCCCTATGTGATGTAATGGGGAGTTGGAAAGTGTGGCCTGCCCCCAGCCCAGGGGCCCCAGCTGCAGTTTTGGGGAGTGCTTGGGGACTGGGATGAAGGCACCCTCCTTGCAGGGAGGGTCCCATCCCGTGTCTCTGTAGGGCACCAGCAGATGTAGGGATTCACTTTACTGTGCTTTATTTCACCAGCACCACCAGCTCCGCTCCCTAGGGCACAGCAGCTGCAGACCCCGCATGCAGCCTTGCCCGGGCACCCCGGGAACACAGCCCGGCTGGGCAAGGAAGGATACAGCCCCTTCCAGGGGAACGTACCCCCCTCCGCCTCCTCCAGGGGGACCCTCCTCCCGGGGAACCCCCAGCAGCAGCAGCCGGAGCCCTTCCCCGCCCGTGCGGGCTCCGGGGCCGCCCTCCCCCGCTGCCTGACCCACGGCGGAGCGGCAGAGACCGCCCGGCCGCAGCAGGGAGCAAAAGGAGACGGACGGGGCTGCCCCTGCTCCTCCCGCGGCTCCACCGGGTCAGCGCTCCGCCCAGGGCCTCCACCGGGGAGGCTCCGACCCCCGGACGACGATTTCCACGGCCCCGGCCCAGTAACGCACTCGCAGCCCCTCACCTGCCCTGGTGCGGCTCCCGCTGCCCCCCGGCGCGGAGCTGAGCACAGACGGGCGGCCGCTGCCGCTGCTCTTCCGGCCTCGCGCAAGCGCCCCCGTACCGGCAGGGTACCGCGGCCACGGCAGCCAGCGCTGCTCCCCCAGCTGGGACGCGGTAGGGGTGCCTGAGCCCGGCCCCGCCGGTGGCTCCAGCGGCCGATCCCACCCCGGGCACCCCAAATGGGATCCTGACCCTCCCCAGGGAAGCGGACAGCCCGGAGTCCCGACCCTGCTCCGCCCGTAGCCCTCCCTCCCCGCCGCCCAAAGGGGAGGGGGTCTGGCAGCCCTCATCCCGAAGCCTCCTCCTGGGGCTCGTACACGGTCGGGATGCGCACGGCCCGGAGGGGATCCTAGGGGTCTACCGCGGCAGCCCTGCCGCTGCCCAGCATCGCGTGTGCTCAGCACCAGCACCAACGTTCCCGTGGAAACCCGGCGGGGCAGGGAGGGAACAAAATGCAAGAAGGCATTAATTAAGTATTCAGAGGAAGGTGCATCTTGGCTGGAGCTGGGGAAGCACAGCCACCGGGGGGATGTTCAGCTATTCACGCTTAATCTCACCCAGGGAGTAGCCAGGTCCCTCTGAAATGCACAGCCCTGGCCTCGTGTCTGAGGACTACAAGCAAACTGCCTTTCCCACCCGTTTTCAAGCGCCACACTTGCTGGCCAGCCTCAGTGACAGAACCTCAAGGCCGGCTGAGCTACTGGAGCTTCCCAGCGAGATTGTGGTAAGAGTGGCCAGAGGCCACCCCCTGATCTTCTCCCTGGGGAATGGTGCTTCAGCAGGGCACAAGCCTTGGAGATAGCCATGTGAAGAGGTGTCCCCTGTGCTAGTCACAGGCAACCAGAGCAGGAATCACTTCACGGTGGTCAGAGCACCCTGCAGGTCCTCCACACCAGGCCCACATGTGAGAAAGACTGGCACTCACGCCTTGTGAGGCTGAGAATGACCTGAGCAGAGACTCCCCATCACAGTGAGAGAGCTCGACCACAGCACGTCTGTGGACACAGTGATTTGGAAAACGCTCCAGGAATTAGCCAGCAAAGTTGAAGTTGGCAAGCAGGTGTTCTTTACTGCGGCGCTGGGAGATACAGGGGATAGCTCCTCCTATGTGTCCTCTTACTGCTACACAAACCGTCCTCATATAATTACTGGGCTACGTATTCATTACATACATACATGCATGTTCATGAAGCTGTGTATGAATTACATCATTTTCCAGAAAGCTTCCCACATGCGTACAGAAATGTGGTGGTGGCCTCTGAGGGTCGTTTCTTTCTTCCAACAATCCTCATTACTTCTGGCAGCCTTTGAAGCACAGGCAGTAGATAATGCTTACACCAGCTTAATCGGTTTGGTAACACTGCAGACATGGCAATCATCCTGTCTTTCTACTTATCCGTTAGTTTAACTGCAGCCCATCCTGGACCCCTGCCATTACCAGATACTCCTTATCCTTAACCCTGTTCTTCTAACCTGATTTTCTTACACTCATTTGGACTAAGGTCATAAGGGCCTAAAACTACAATGGTTTATCTTATACAATAATTCTTAGTATGTTCTCTAGCTGTATCCTATTTTCTGTGTATCATGCACCTCAGTAATTTTCCGTTACTACTGTTACAAAGCCATCAACCTTAACATTACTTAAAACTGATTCTAAAGGTTTATACATTTCATTTCGTGATTTTGTGCCCCCCCCTTGCCTCAGTCTGGAGGCTTTTTCTCAGACTTCAGAAAAGTCAAGTCTCTTCCAGCTCTTCTAAAGTTCTGTCCTGACCATGACAGTCCCTGTTGTAAAGTCTGAAAGCCCCCAGTTGTGTAGATCAGCACTTTGGGAGACAGGGATGGTAAGGAAGCACAGGGTGCTGCTCTGGCTCTGCCAGGCCCTGCCACAGCATACCCAGAGTGTGGAAGCTGTTGATTAAATCAAAGCTCAGTGGGGAACTGCCAGCAAATGTGAATTACAGGCAGCATTAAGAGGGCTGTGTATCATGCCACTGGATGTTTGGTGACACATGAATTCATGTTTTTGTGAAGTGGTTGCTGTTGCTGCAACCCAGAACAGCCAATGGTTCTATCTTGAGATTCCAACAGCTGTCAGAAAGCTCAGTATTTGCAAACTGAGAGTGTTTATTAAACCCCAGCACGGGAAGTTTTACAGTGTGGGTCAAGCGCATATGTTCCCTGGCTCCCCAAAATTCCCTTAATAAAATTGTGAAGAGGTAGCATTAACTGTAGGAAATTTTTCTTCCTCCTCTTTTTTTTATTATCTCCCTTCATAGAAAACATATCAATGGACATCTGTCGTGGTTTAAGCCCCCCACCTACACAGTTTTCTCACTCCCCCTCTTTCTTCCCCCAGTCCCGGGGGGATGGGGAGGAGAATCAAAAGAATTCAGCTCGCACAGGTTGAGATAAGAACAGTTTAGTAACTAAAGTATAACACAAATCACTACTGCTACCACCAGTAATAATACAAGAGAAATACAAGGAAAGAGAATACAACTGCTCACCAAGCCCGACCCAGCCAGTGCAACCCCCAGCAGCAAACCCCCCAGGACCAAAAACCTGACCATGCCGTGCACCCCCAGTCCACTCCCACTGCCTTCCGTGTCTCTGCCCTCCGTGTTCCCATCCTGGACATGATGTGCTGTGGTATGGAATAACCTCTTTGGTCAGTTTGGGTCAGGTGTCCTGTCTCTGCTTCCTCCCGGCTCCCCCTCCTCCCTGGCATAGCATGAGACTCAGAAAGTCCTTGGTCAGACCAAAACACTACCAAGCAGTAACTGAAAACACTGGTGTTATCAGCGCTGCTCCCGGGCACGAAATTAAAAACACAGTGCTGCACCAGCTACCAAGAAGGAGAAAAATGGCTGCTACTGCTGAACCCATGACAACACCTTTGACTCTGAAGACTCTAAGGAAGCCATGGTGCAAAACCGGGTGTCCTAGCAAGTAGTATGCACAGCAAAGGCAGAACTTTGATTTATATTTCCTATCCCATCCACAAGTTTCACCCTTGTTTCCCCATTGGTTGGGTACTCCAAGGTTTACAGCCTACCTGACGTGTTTAATCTACATGCTAACTGTCCCACCTCTGTTTACATTTCCCTTTACTTGATTTCATACACCCCTTCCTCTTATTTACTTATCTCCTTTTACGGTTTGATTTCATAACTCTCTGGCAGACATATGGTACCCCAACTTACTGTTTAACTACAGAACCAGTTTGCACCGGCTTAGTTCCATAGGTTGTACAAAGATAGCATTCTTTTTAACAACAGAGTGTGTCTGTTGCCCAAAGATGACATTGTCTTCAACTACAAAGTGTGTCTAAGTCATGGTTTTTCAAACCCTTTGTTTTGTTCCCTTAGTAACTTAGTCCCAGTCCCAATATTGCAAAGCCTTAATACTGCAAAGCCCCATCCCCAATATGCTAAACCAGCACTGTTTCTCTCACATATATCGTGTTTAGTTCTGTTCTTATGCCAAGCTGACATAAGAAATGTATTGATTAATCCCTGGAAACTGAAGCTTAATGATTATTACCGTTAATAGTAGCCTGTCTTTCTGCAATACCATGCCTGTTAGGATGTTTTCACTGCTCTCCAGTTTAGCCCACCAAAGCCTCCAGATCTATTTCTGCACTGGTGTTCAATAGAGTAACCCCATTCTGTATTTTCACATTTTGTTTGACCATCTTCCATGCAGCAGCTCCAGCTCGGACATGGCTCCAGGTTGGGGTTTTGGGCCCCCCTTTCTTCAGGGAGTGTTGTTTTGAGGTTGGTTTTGGGTTTGGCTTGTTTGGGTTTTGGTTTGGCTTGGGTTTGGTTTTTTTATTTTGGGTTTGGGCTTTGAGTTTGGGTTTTGACTTTAGGTTTTGTTTTTATTTCAGATTTTGTTTTGGGGTTTGGTTTTTTAGTTTGGGTTCGGGTTTTCATTTTGGTTGGTTTGTGCGTTGGTTCAGGTCCCCATTTCTTTCAGCTGCAGCTTCTGGACAGCTCCGGTCCAGCTTTGGCTCCGTCTCATTTGCAGTTCGCATTGGTTTCTTCTCTGCATTCAGGTCCAGCTTACGGATGGCTTCAGTTGGTCATCGTGGCTCCAGCTTATCTGCAGCTTCCAGTCAGTGGCTTCTGCCCCCACAACAGCTCCATTTGGTTGTACCTCCAGTTCCCTGTTTCTGCTCCCCTTTTTTTCAGGCCCAGGCCCTGGATGGGTCCAAGTTCCATTGTGGCTGCAGCTCGTGTCCATCTCCAGCCCCGGCTGCTGCTGCTGCAACCTGCTTGTGCTTGTTGAACTTGCAGAGCCCCAGCCCTGGGTCCCGAGCAACAAAGCACCTTCTTGAGCCCCAAACATCCTCCTGAGCCCCCAAACACCCTTCTCAGCCCCGAACCTGCCCTGACCGAACCCCCGTGTGCCCGAGCAGCCCCGGTGGGGCCGCGGGGTGCTTGGGAAATGGCCGGGACCCGCGGGCCGAGCCCTGCCCCGGGTGACCGCGGGTGGCTCGGGCGAGGACAGAGGGCTCCGGGCTCCGGCCCTCCGAGCTTTACTCCCCGGTGCTCTCCCGCCCCGTACCGGACACCCCGCTGTGCCCCGACACTCGCCGGGCAGCGGCCCCTGTCCCGCCTCCTGCTCCTCGGTGCCGGCCTCGGGCGGAACCCCGTCCCCCCCGCGCCTCACTTAGGCCCGGCCGGGGGAACCCCGAGACCCGGCACTGGAGGAACCAAAAGCGAGGATAAGAACGAGCGCAAACACCCGACCGCCGCGGCTCAAATCCCCTCGGCCCTGCCCCTCAGCCCTGTGCCTGCCCCGCCTCTTCCGCCGGCCCTGCCCGCGGCGGGCTGGGGCTGGGGCTGGGGCTGGGGCTGGGCTGGGGCTGGGGCTGGGGTTGGCTGAGTTTGGGGGTGCTGTGGGCTGCCGGCGTTGGCCGCTTCCCGGGTTTCGTGGGGGCACCGCGACGGGACTGGACCCGGGCCAGGCCTCGCAGCTTACGCCCCGGCGCTGCGGAGCTGCCCCTGGGCCCGGAGTCATTGCAGGGTTTAAGTCCCGAGCACTGCCGGTGCCAAACGCAGCGCTGGGTCCCCCCATCCGAGCCCTAAATGTGGCCATACGATGCAGGTGTGAGCCCCCAGAGCACGGGGCTGGTCTCTGGGTCAGGCCCCACGCGGCAGGACCCAGACCCTGCTCTGGGCACCAAAAGGCAGCTCTTGCTCTCTGTTCTCAACTCTGAGCCCCATGAGCCCATTTTTTCAGGCCCCCAAAACACAGCATTTAGCTTCATTGTGTGTCCCAAAATGCAGGACTTAATCTCTGTTACTGAGCCCTAAATCTGTCTAAAAAAAGCCTAGTTCTGAGCCCTCCAAATGCAGAACGCACTTACTCTTCTTTTATGAGCCCCAAAACTGGCATGAATGACCCCAGGTTCTAGCTCCGTGAGCAGACTCTCAGCTGAAACACTGACTGCCTGAGCCTGGTTCTGAGCCCCTCAGAAGCAGCACTTGGTATCTTTTCCTGAGCCACCAACCTTGCCCTCAAAATGCAGGACTTAATTAGCTTAGAAACAGAGACTAAAACTCAGGCCACACGAGCCCAGTTCTGACCCTCCCAAACAAAGCACTTAGTCTCTTTTTATGAGCCCCAAACCTGGACCCTAAAACACAGGATTTAGTCTGTGTCTGAGCCCTAAATCTGGCCAAATGAGTCTTGTTTTGAGCCCTCAAAAGGCAGCACTAAGTGGGTTTTTTTTTTTTTTTGGGGGGGGGGGGTGTTTTGGTGGTGGTTTTCTCTCTTTTTTCTATTTTCTTTTTCTTTTCTGTGCGCCCTAAAGCTGGCCGATGAGTCTGGTGTCAAGCCCCTAAACTCAGTCTCTTTCTAGTGAGCCCCAAAACTGGCCAAGGCAGTGTGGTTTTGAGCCCTCAAAGTGTAGGACTTGGTTTCTGGTGCTGAGCAGCAAAAGGCAGGACTTGATCTGTGTGTCTGACACCCAACGTCAGCCCAATGAGTCGCTTTGTGTCAAGGCTTTCATACCTTGGGACTTTGCTTCTAAGCTCTGAACCTAGCTTTGAGCAGCGAAACTCAGGGCTACGTTACAGCCCCGGACCTGACCACAGACTCCCAGCACAGGGGCCTTGATCTCCAATTTCTGAGTCCTATGCTCAGGACTTCATGTCTGAGCTCCGAGCCTGATTCCAGGCCAGGCTCAGCCCTCGGTCTGTGCCGGAGCCCGTGGTGCCCCCCCTGGGGCCCAGCCGCACACTCTTGGGAAGCCCGGAGGCCGTGTCCAGCCCCGCAGGGCTCAGCTCTCTCCCGAGGGTGTTCCCCCAGCAGCCGGGAACGGGGGGCTCGCTCTGGCTCTGCAGCACCGACCGGGGCCGCTCCCCGCGGCTCTGGAGAGCCGCAGCCCGCGCTGGAGCCCCAAACAGGGCCTCAAGAGCCGCCCCGGGTCCTGCCGCCCGCTCGCCCGCTCATTCCCCGGCCTCCGGCGTCCCCGCATCCCCGTCACCCGCAGCATGCCGTCCCCGGGGGCGGTGCCGCGTCTCTCCTCTTCCTTCCTTCCCGGGCAGAACACAAGGAGCTGGGGGGAATGTCCAGCCAAAGCCCCGGCAACGCCGGTTCCACACCGGTTTCCCCCAGGAGCGCTCCTCTCTTCCCGTTTAACCCTGGCTGTGGCTCTCCCTGGGAGAGCGGCTTCTATCCGAGCGGCACGGCCCCAGGAACCTCCACCTGGGCCCCATCACCGCCCCTCGCGTCAGGCGGAGGCCCATGGGCCGGTTCTGGGCAATGATCCCCTACGGAACGCCCCGAGCAGCAAAACCCGGGGCAGCCCCTCACCGACAGGCGCCCAGAGGCTCCCGGCTGGCTTTTGTGAGAGAAAATAGGAGAGCCTGACAGCACTCTTGCTCTCAGGCTCTCCAGGATTGCCATAAGCAAAGCCAGCCAAAAAGCAGACTCCCAACTTGTACATTTCAAAGGGTCACAGACCCTTTGTGAGGACTTAGGTGTGCAAGGTTGGATTGGGAATCCTCTGAAAAACACATGAAACTCATTTCAAGGCCTTCGTTTTAAGGTCCTTTCCAACCCAAACCATTTTATGATTCTATGTCTAAAGCTCAGAGAGATTATATCAAACAGGAGTGCTCTTGGTTTGGCAAGTAATGCCATACCTGGAGGCCAAGTACCCACTCACGGGCACTGTTGGGCCTTGGAGCAGGTCCAGTAACCTCAGTAGCTTCTTAGTGTCACACTAGCTAACCTTTAACTGAACCCACAGCACCCGCTCCCCAGCCATGCTTGTACTTTGCTCTGTGAAGCCAATCTCTGCTTGAACAGCCTTTGCAAATGAGCACTAGAGATGGACGCATTTGCAGAGTGCAGGACGCAGAAAGCAGCAAAAACTTGATTGTTCTTGGAAAGACCTGAATGCCACACAGAAAAAAAAGGATTTCCATGTAAAAGTGATTTTATTTTACATTTTCTCCAGAGTTCCTAGTAAAACTTTCCCATTATTGAAGGGGAAAAAAACACAAGTCAGGCAAGCTTATACATCAGTAGTGTAACTGTGCCCTTCACAGTGTGGCTGTGACCTGTCCTTGTGGACTTGACTATAGTCCTAAGAGAGGACAGAGAACATTGTGTTGTTTAAAGAGCACTGACATAAAGAAAGGAACATTAACAAACTGACAAGATGGCCACAGACAAAATAAATTAAAAAGCATCTGTAAGTTTCTTTACATATACAAAATAACTTTTCTTTGGGGCGGGTAATTTATTTTGTTTTTAAATGGACATAGTCTGTACAAGCATTAACTTTTTTACAGAAATAATTTTAAAAGGCTCTTTTTACAAGAAATTGATCGCTAAACAAAACATCCATCTCCTGCAAACTGCTGAGGATAAGCAAGTTGTGTTTTGCACTCTGTACTTTGCATGCTTCCCGTGAGATTCTCAATTCAGCCTCCAAAGGGCGGGATTTTCAAGAGCTTTCTGCAGCAGCCTCCTATAGTCTGATCCTCACTGGGGACTTTGCTCCTCAAAGAGCCTATCTGAAGAGAGACCGTGCATAGTTCGAGACATTCTCCTGCCCATCTTATGAACCAGACATTAAAATAACATGCAGGCATCAGATGCCACGTAATTAGATGGGAAGCAGAGCCATTTATTGAGGAACAGTATTTCAAACAGCAGAACATGTGGGAAAAGCTTCCCCCACCTCCTGTGCTGATTTGAGATGAAAATGGTGATTAACAACACAAGTTGGGAATCGTTTTGAAGTCCCTACTAGTACAAAGTTACATACACTACCTGTACTTAGCTAATGCCTCTGTTCCCGAGATCAGAAATTGGGAAGCTTGGCTGCAAACACCTCGTTCTGGTCTGAGGAACTCCACTACCATCCAAGGGGTGGGCCAGGGCGCATCTGAACTCCACATTTTCTTCTGAGCAGCTCTGTTCCTGGCACTGTCATGCTCCTGTCATGCCAAACACCATTCACCGACTGAGGTGGGTTTGGCTCAGTCCCCTCTTCTGCCCAAGAGCCAGCTGCTCCAATTCATCTACAGCGAGTGGGAAGCTCCTTACCTTGCATGGTCTGTGTTCCCCAGCTTTTTCCTGGGGGGCTGACTATCCTTCTCTGAAGCACCAGTCTCATCTGCAGTGGGATGGGGCCTCCCTAGCTCTCCTGTGGGGAGTCACAAAGCTGCCTCCTCTGGCTGTGCTGCCCTGGGGGTGGTGGAGTCTGGTGCTATTCTAAGGGAAAGACCATTCTGTAATCCTAGCAGCTGGGCGATGTGGGGAAAAATCCAGACCTTGAGGGCTACTGAACAGTTCCCACCATTCTACTTGGGACACCTCAAGAGCCTCAAAAACACTGTGAAGGAAACAATTTTGGCAGTAAGAGTTACTTATCACCAACCAGCCAGCTCACCATGAGCAAAGAAACAGAACAGATTGCACAAAGCTGAGGTGTTGCCTTGTCAGGCCCTGTAAAACCTATTTTGCCACAAGCTCTCTACAAACTGAAGATTAGGCTTAGTTGGTTTACTGTTGGAGCTTCTGGGTTTTCAAGAGCTGCCACTGTCATGCTGAACTCTTAAAAATGATGGACTTACCTGTGCAGCTCTCACAAAGAACAACTACTGGAAACTGCTGCCTCTGGTTTTGCTTGCCAGGCCTAATGGCTATTGAAAATCCCGGCCTGCTTCCAGCTTAGCCAGTGGCACAGGGCAGCCTGTGGTGTACATCACTTCTTTTGCTGTCCTTAAAGACAGGAGGTCTTGTAGACCTGCACCAGACAGGCAGGCAGGTTCTTTTCCATTACCAAGACACAGCTATGAAAAGCCTGTGGCTGTTTGCAACTGTCTGCTTAGCCAGGAGAAAAGCACAGATTTTTTTTCCTTCCTGTTTTTAAGTCTGTTTGCAAAGATTTAAGTTGATATGCACAGAGAATATGACTTTTCCGCTGCATATGGAAGTGAATCAAATGAACCTACACAGCTTCACACTTAGTGCTTGGTTTTGCATAGGCGTATCTATTACTCAGGTTAGTAAACATGACAGCACCAGTGGCCACATATGGAAGTCAATGACTAAGTGCTTTAGCCAGCCTCCAATAGCAGTGAAGATGCAAAAAGACATTTCCTGTTGTCATTTTCAATCTACTGAGGAATTGTTCACTCCCAAGTAGAGAATTTAACTCTCATGGTGATGGAGAATTAATTTATTCCCTCTGAATATTTGCCCTCTAAACACACTATTTCAGAGAGTCCGTTAAGAAGGTAACTTAAGAAAACGTTAACATTTACTCATTGCAAACTGAAACATTGCTCTTACCAGCCAAAAGTGCTTTTAAAAGCAGATTGTGCTGCTGGAGAGATAACCGGGGTTCTGTCTAAAGTGCTTCTGTAAGCATTTACTCTGCAACAGAACAGACACCTTGCAGCTGTGCCTGAGATCAATTAGATGCTTTCTTTCCTGGCTGTAGTTTCTCAAATGAAGTTTTAGAAGAAAATCTTGAATTGACAGCATAAGTATGGACAATTTGATTTTCAGAGAAGTGACCTGAGAAAAAAGGAAAAAAATCTACTGATTCGTGTAACCATCAAAACAGAGGCAATTTTGGTCAAATAATGGTAGCTAAGGCCTACAGGTAAGAATCATGGCCCAAATAATTTCACGTCAGGAATCGCCTGCTGTGATTTACTCACAGATTATTTGCAACTGTGTTCTAAAACAAGTCCCTCGGCCACTTCACTGAGTGGAATACATTCACACCCTTGGCACGCTGCTTCTGCAGCAGCATGAAAGACAATTCTGATTTCTGGAAGAAGTGGTGCTTTTGAGATACCCCAATTCTGCAGTCAGCTATAATGCATTTTATGTTCTTCTGGCTGGGGTCACTGAGATCTAACAGGCTGAACTAGGAAAAAGAATACACACACTTAGTCAGTGTATATTCACTGGAATACATGTCTTAAACTGGATTACCTAAGGCTCTTAGGATATCGGATTCGTTTTTCCTCCTTGCTGCACTACTCAATAACCTAAGGCAGAAAGCTTAGCTTTAAAATGCAGACCAGTATATTTTGAATTTCCCTCCCCTTTAGTCACCGTAAGAACAGAGACAAAAATTAAGAGCTACTGCTGCTGCTTCCAGCACCCTGTACAAAAATAAATCAAGATGTCCTTCTGACAGTCTCAAAAATCTTGAAGAGACTTCTGCAAATTCCTCTTCCGTCTTTTGATTTCAACAGAAACAGTAAGTTGCCATTCCCAAGACTCATGTCTCGGTCAAATTCAAGATGAATGAAGTCTGTGTTCTCTTTCCTTGGAATTGCCATTCCATTTCCTTCCTCAGTGTTTGGATTTCCTTACAGTGTTTTCTCTTTGTCCAAACAAAATGCACTGGCAGTGCAAACAGAAAGTACATACTGTGAAACACTCCCCAGCCCACCCTGCCCTCCCCAACAGCAAGGGATCATCTCAGCATTTCAAAAGGGTCTCCTGAGATGTTATCTGCATGCACAGGACTCCACTGTCATGTTGGGGTACACCTTAAGAACCACATTTTTATTTTCATCAAAGAATAAGATACTAAGAGAAGACATTTTGTCAGGAATGCAGCAAGGCTCGGGAATGCCTGGGACGACACCGACGGCTCTCACTATGCTCTGGATGGTGGCATGGTTGGATGGCTTCAAGGCCTGCAAGAGAAAAATGGGGCAGAAAATGTAACTACACCAGCCATGTTAGAAGAGACCCACGTCCCCTAGAACAAAACTGGTTTCTTCAAGAAGGGTCCTATAGAGACCCCCCAGCTGATCAGCTGTACAATATATCTTCTATCAAATTAAGTCACATTGGGGCTGCAATTGAACAGAACCTGCAAAGGATTCACTGGGGAGCACTCAGCTACTCTTCTATATGCAGATGCTACAACGTGCCTGACCTTTTACCCCTATTGCTGTTAAAGTTTACTGTCATAGCTTATCAGATGAACGAGATGCAGGGGAGTGGTGATGCTTTGCTCAAAACATTAATGCAAAGGTTGTTGCACCCTCCTCCCCATGGCTGTAGGTTTCCCAGCATGGTTACAAAGACATTTACACAAACATTTACAAAGACATCATCTCCATCTGTGATTCTATGATTCTATGATCTAGGTAGCTCAGTCTCAAGAAAGGCGTCTCTGTTTGGAGTTCAAGACTACCTGTGCTCCTCAGCAGTAATTGATAGGGATATAAAAATGTCTTAGATTAATATACAATACAGATTTATGTATCATTTCTGCCTGCAAAAGGAAGCGAAAGCTCTGGTACCATCCAGCCTTGTCTCTTGTCTCAGCTGCGGTCCAGCATTCTCCACAAAGGGACCTGGGAGCCAAATGGATCTCCTGAGCCTGCTGGTCAGACATCAAAAGGTAAAACATACCCATAGGCACAGATTAGTTTGCTAGTTGCCTGATGGTTATAGCATCATTTTGCAAACAGAGTCTTATTAGTTGCACCAGACACTATGCATAGCTCAAGCATAACACATGGCTCTAGAATGAGCTCGCTTCACCTTTTTCATAGAATTTAGCTTTCCATTCTCTTTGGAAAACAAGGTAATTCTGGTTTTCACAATTCAAAAAGTGCACAAAAGGAACAATTTGAATTCCAACAGGGACAGGAATCTACCAATTCCTTTCAGGGAACCAGACTCACAGTGGGTTTTGGTATCCCACTCTATATGCAGTACCTGGCAGCAAACATTCAGCTTCACCAGTGCCTAAATAACTGTAATGCTCTGCTGCTATAATCCCTCATCCAACTGAGTCCAGAGAGTTTCACGCAGAAGGGCCAGATTAGGCTCTTTGACAGAATTTGGAGAAGGAAACTGTTGTGCCGGTTATGGCTTTACAGGCCTGTGCTTACAGGCTCAGTTTACAGCAACTGGACCTCCTGCTTCATGTCAAAGACATTTAAATTCTGTGTTGTATTTGCTGCTGTTTATTTCTCACTTTTTCTACTATCAGCTTTTTCCAGAGCAGAGACCACTTCTGATAGCATGTACATGCCTACCCCAGGCAGAGCAGAGGGATGAAGGAGGAGGAAGAACACTCCTTTGAGACTGCTGGACTTAGCTACCATAAGAGTAGCCAGTAGTGCAAGTGTACTTATCTGAGAAACTGGAGCTAAACCACAATATCTTGGGTGCTGAGATACTTTACCTGCAGGAAAGTAGAACCCGAATTTGGCAGAACATAAATTGGTCTTTTCCAAACTAGTTCATTACAAACTAAGCTTCACTTTGCCTCTTCAGAACCACCAGTACTAAACTCATCTCTGGACTTTTTACTTGCAGGAGCATTTGCATGGCTCACTGTGCTTTTCTCCACAGGTTTGAAGGTAGTCTGGGAGTTAGGCCATGAGGTTATGGTGCACGCTACCAATAGGATCACAGAATCAACTAGGCTGGAACAGACCATTACCCCAGGACTGCCAAGTCCACCACAAAGCCATGTCACTCACTACCTAGCGATGGTAGGGTCGCAAAGGCTCTGTGAAAGGAATAGCAACCTTGCTATCACAGTGCTTTTTCATCATTACTTTAGGTTTCTGAAAGTTTCTTTATCTCCACAAAGAAACATGATGCTTTTTGCTGCTGGAGAGCCTGTGTTCTCAAAGTCTCACCTGGACTCTCAAAGAGAGACTTGCTTTCTGTCTAAAGTTTGTTATCTCCTATCTCAATGGGATTAGATTCCAGTTGAAGCAAGGAGAGATCAGTAGCAAGGGCTTCGAAAACCACTACATCCAAAACTGCTTTTGAGAAACCCTTGTTTGCTCTCGAGCATGCTCATTATTGAGCAACCAATCTGCATCGGGCACTGGCTAACCCTGCAGATACATGCTATGTATTGACTATTAAAAGAGAGCTTTTCTGCCATAGAGCACATCACCCTTTTTTGCTACCCACAATCAATCACCTCAAACCCAGAGGGTATTTCACAAGTCAGCTGGCCAGCATCCACTGCTTTTGGAGCCACTTGTTCTTTCAAAAAAGCAATTCATCATTAGAGTCTTTTGCTTACATTCGAGCATCCCAACTGACCACTTGCTGTTCAGGAAGTATTTCTGGCAATTTTGAATCACAGACTCATAGAATAGCTTAGGGTTGGGAAGGACCTTAAGATCATCTAGTTCCAACCCTAATGGCATGGGCAGGGACACCTCACACTGAATTTGGAGACTGGACAAAAAAATAACATGCAATATTTTTGTTTTAATTACCTTTACAAGCCGGTGGTTTTGCTAGCTCTTCTAACCACTACTTGCGGCATGACACAAAGACACCGACTTACTACATTTGAACATGTAATGGGTGACCAACCACCTTTTACTGACTCGAGAAAGAAAATGTACAGTTGGTGGTAACAGTGCATACAAAGCAATAAAGACCGTACCTTTGGAATTGGGAACTGGCATTCCCCTGAGCAGTAATACGCGTCAAAGGATTTTGGGGAAATAATCCATTCGTTCCAGCCGATGTCTGCAAAATCCACCTTGAGATAACGCCGGGTGCAGTACCGGGGCTCATTCCACTGCTTCCTCCTCGCCTTCTTCAGCGTTTGCTCATCGAATTGAAGAGCCTGGCTCTTCTGGTGAGGATTCTTCCTCTGCTTTTTCTTGCTCTTTGCCCTGTCTGACGGCCGTGGCTGGAAGCTTTTGTAGGGTTTTCTGTTCTCCCATCTCTCATCCTCGTTGTACTGGTACTCGGCTCCTGGAAGCTCATTATTCTGCAATGGCAAGAGGACATTTGTGGAGCGTTTTTGCCGCCGCTTCCCGAGGCTGCTCCTCACATGGTTTTCTGGCCTGGGAAGGACCCTTGCCAGAGGATGACGGTGCCCTTGCAAACTAGAGACAACACTCTCTGGCTCTGAAATTGCAGAATCATTGGCATAAATCAGAATGTAGGGTTCATAGCGAGAAGGTGCTCGTTCCCAGGAGCGATGGCTGCTCAGATCCATTTTGACACCTATCAGTAGTTCATTGTTTTGTTTTGCTCCATGCAGGAGCTGAGTGATATCCTTCCTCTGCCAGGAAAGGGCGTCCTGATGAGCTATGGAGACATTGATGAGGAAATGTCCTAGGGTCCAAGTCTTGTTCCCCACAGAAGGTAAGGTCCAGACTGAAAGATGTATCTGAATTTCAGGTTTCCTGTGCCTGTGATGAGAACAGCCTCTGGACTCAGAACAGTTCCACTTCACGTGCAGCAAATCACCAATGTAATAATATACTGAAGCTGACAAGACATTTTCAGACTCTGTGAGCGATGTCAGGTTAAAAACATACATCTTCTGGCTTTCAGGGCTCCCTAAAAGGTGAAATACTTGGATAAGAATATAGACATTTCACAGCATTACAGTGGAGAAAGGACTGTGAAGTTCACAGGACATTTTCACACAGTGCTGTGGGAATGGGTTTAGGCTGTTATTCAGAAAAATAACCAAGCTGGTAAACTGGTGACTGTAAAGACAGCACTTTCCATTCAATTTCCTTGCAATACTTATCTCCATCCAGGAATACAGAAAACATTTCCTACTACTCCTCTGACTTCAGGAAACCAACTCGGTCACAGATCCAGAAAAACGTCATTTCCAGTACAGACCTTTCAAAGAGTTTGACAGCTTTATGTTCTGGGTGACATTCTGTGCTTCCAGCCTGCGATATCCCAACTGCTAACGCCAGTAAAGTCCAGCAAAAGAGTATATTCTCCCTCTGCCTCTCCATCCTCACCCCAGCAATCAGATACATTAAAAAGACAGGAATCATCTCTGGAAAGACAGGACCCTTCCCAGCAGATCACGTGCACTGCTTCATGAAATCAGGGAAACGACAACATATACTTTTCTCAGCCAAACGGGGGAAAAAAAAGGCCAAATAATGTATGGAGGACATCCTCATTCACACATTCAGCCCAACCTGATAGTGGATCACACAGGTAAGTTCCAATAGCTGAAAGCTATGGTACCACACCCAATCAATTTCGAGCTATTACTTATGCCTGGAGAACTAGATCCCCTTTGAATTCAGTCCTGCTTTCAATTCCTCAAGCCAAAATCAGCTGTTAATTACATTTGTACTAAGCGCACATGAGGACTTGACCTCTGCTTGGTTTGTAATTGCTAATATAATAAAGTTAATATGTAATTTGGCAGAGCACTAAGTACATCAGACTTAGGAACCAGAATTTATGCTATCTCATGAATGCCTGTTCAAGAAGTTATTATCTGAATCACTGTTGTATGTTGAAATACAAGTTTGGATTTTATTTTTTAATAAGAATTCCACTTCACAAATACTGCCTGTTCTAAATTGGCATATTGTAGCGGAACAGAAAATAAGCTGCTCTGGTTTATAAAGAAGCCCTAGATGGTGTGAAACAGGAGGAATATATAGTTTTGAATAAAAGCAAAACTCAAAAAGCCACTCTTGGCATTTAACTCTACACCCAAACCTAAGAACTTGCAGCAGGTGGTGCTATTTTCTCACTAAATGATCACACTCCACCATCTCTCAAGTTTTCACATCGTTCAAGCTGCAAAATCAGCTGGAAACCAGTGACTAGTGGCTGGCACAGATGTCTATGGATTTGCCGGCTTCCGGCTTGGATAAACGCAACTGTGTGGCCTGGGTTTGTGTCACAACTTAGGAACGCTGTGTCAAACACATCTGTTGCGTGACAGTGATACCTGACTCCCAGATGTGAGCAATGCACTGAAATAAGTGTTCCTGTGGCATAAGCCTTAAAAATGACAGACACAAAGCTTTAAAATACCTACAAATGCACCTTTTCCTCAGGAAAATTTCACTCCCCTTAAATGAAACTTTGTCCTTAAACCCAGAGGACAGAAACTGCTGAAAACCTTTCTCCACCATAACGCCATTAAGCTGTTTGCCTAGGTTAGGAGCAGAGTTGAAACTTCTCACCGCTGCCAGGAGGTATCCAGTACCATCTAACTAAATTTCCTTGTTATGTGGGAAGCTTTCAATGAGCCTCATCCAGCTACTGACCCCAGTAAAGTTTTACTGAGTGATGTGACCTGAGGCTTTAGTCTTTAAAATTACTTACACCAATAAATAATTCCTCTCATACAGACTGTTCTATTGATTGATTCCCCCCCTCACTAATCCCAAAGAACCCTAAACAGAAACCCAAGTCAAGTCTAAGTGGGGCTTTAATTCCAACACCTTGTCAATGTTCAGTAAATAGTATTCCTAGGATGCTGCCATCACTAGCTCCATGTTCAGTGGAAAGGAAGTGTACGCAAACTGCAGGGTCAAGTCCTGCCAACAACTGCTCAGCAGCCAGTAGGAAGAGGCAGACTGACTAAGCACAGCCAAGGCCTCTGTTCAGGTTGCCCTCTAAGCCAAGACCACTTTTAGGGTCTTGAAGGCAACCACATCTCCTTGCAAGAAAGCCCTCTATTGATCTAGGAGGTCAAAATCAGCTTTGCAGGTGAAAGTAAAACACAGGCTCAGAAACCAACACCCCAGAGGATCACCACACCAAAATAGCTGTTTTCTTAAGTTTTCAATATCAAACCATCCCAGCGAAAACAGCAGCTCTGCAGCAGCTTTCTTGGTGCTAATTGTCTTTCAGAGGGGTGCTGGACAGAAGGTCCCCCTCTGCCGGGGCTGGCTCTTATGATGCTGCAGCGGTGGGAAGACCAGAGGAGCCCTGCAGACAACTCACAGCCAGGTCGAAACACCTTGTCAATGTTCAGTAAATGGTATTCCTAGGATGCTGCCATCACCTTGCTGCCTGGCAAGATTCTGTCTGCAGCCTGTGAGCAGCTGTGCTTAGCAAATCTTACACTCACCTGCAGCAGTATACAATGCATTTCAGTGACGACTTAGTATTACGTGAGCAGCAGTAACTTCCCTAGCTCATTTCTTACACTTCCCAACACTGTGAGCAGCAGACCGCTATCAGAGTAGCCCTACTTGAGCTATGTCTTTTAGTTCTTTGTTTAATGAGTTCTGCTATCTCAGCTTTGCTCTTTTGTAGTACAGAATAAGAAGTACAGAAGACTTCTCACAGCAAAGCATGAGAGGAGGAGGTTGAAGGGGAAATGAGCAAAGGAAATACATGTGTAACAGAGCTATATGCAAGGAATACCATCCACATACTCTGAGCCTGGATTTCAACAGCAATCTCCGCTTCCCTTAGAGGGACCACTGTATGTCGCTGCCAGCCCAGTGAGGAATTTTACAGACCAAACTCTGCACACAGAGCTCTTTTGAATCGCAATGGGGAAGACATCACATCACTACACCGTCAGTATCGCTTGCTCCTACAGAGTAGGGCTTTGGAGGTACATGCAGTTGAAATATAAGCTAAATATTTATTGACCTCCTTAGCCCATATGCAAGTCATTATTCAGCTGCCTACACTCCCTCATGTGAATGGAACCCAGACCCCAGTAGCACCATGGCAAACTTTACTGTGTTGTCTATGGGAAATGCTAGCTTATTTACTGATAGCGCAGACCAGAAAGCCACCCAGCTCACAGCTCTACAGCCGAAGTACTTGTACCCACTGAATCTCTTCAGAGGCATGGCCCATGCTTCCTCACCTCCCTGCAATAGCCCACAGCTGCATAGGAATGCCTGTTATGGCATTAAAAAGGTATTTGAAGAAAAAACTTAAGTCTGTGGAGACTGACATCACCAGCATAAACAGTATTCATGTTACAAGGGGCAATTCCAGGCATCAATAAGCTAGAAAAAGTCTGCTAACATGTGGTATGATTACCTTTATAGGGGATGCACTGACATTTTTATGGACTGCCAAATCTATCCCACGGGTGAAAAAGGATGCAATAACGAGGACTATTTAGTTACACAGTCATCATTAGTCATCATTTAAATGTGATATTTAATATTTTATAAACTGTGCCCTTGTGCCAGCGCACAGTTAAGAATGTATCAGTGTTTCCATTGTAAAACCTGTTTTCATGGGTTCATAGCCCAGCTACAGAAGTTTGCTCAGACTGGGAAATGCGAACAAGTTCCAGAAGAGGAACACAAATTTGGAAGTCAGATTTCTTGTTTTCTCCTATCTTTGCTCAAAATTGATTGCTGCTTCCCCCTTACCAATTAGAGCATTTTGCAAAATGAAAATACAGGATCTGGTTCTCTCTTTTTAAAGAGCCATAGGACTTGATGTCAAATTGGGCTTATTAATTTTTTTAGCAAAGCACATAAGGTTATAGCAGCTAGTAATTTGATATAAAAAAAAAGTAAAAAGTCCACTAGACTGGTAAAAACTATCAGTTACTAAAATAATTTCCAGAAGCAGCGATGGTGCATGCTTAGGATCCAACCTACATGTGGATTTTGTGATATAAAACCCATAAATATGCACACTGCATGTCATAAATGTGGCTGCACACTGGGAAAACCATCTCTTTTCTATATATTTGAAGCAGAAAGACAGCAGGAGGTCTGAAAATTAAACACAATATTGAACTTGAAGTTAGCATAAGCTAGGCAGCTAAGGAGGCTGAATCAATAAAGTACACAAATCCATGGAGGAGAAAACAAAAAGCCAACCCCAGTCCTTCTCACCATCATCATGAATTCCACTTCGGCTAGTGGCAGTAGGGTTACACTGTGCACAGTGTGTCCCCTTCAGGTCAGAACACTTCACATGTAAAGTGCCATGCTCTAGACACCAAGTGGGGACTGCGAGCACTGATCACGCACATGCTTGACAGCACAGTGAGGCAGGGAGTAACATAAGCCAGAAATCCCAAATTCTGGGTCATGTCCTGAGAGGCCAAACCTACAGATCCTGCCCATTTGCCTTAGAGGAGGTTTGCAGATTCGGGCGTAGGCTACCCAAATCCCAGCTTAATGCTTTACAAGTTCCCTTTGCCTAAAAATTACCAGGATGCTGCTTGCGTTTTATTTCTAAGGGTACAGCAACAAAATAAAACCCAAACCCCAAAAACCACAAACTCTTCCCGTCTCCTGCCTGTTTGTTTTTAAGGTCTTGTTACAGAAGACCCTTAATGTTACCGGAGCTCAGAGAGGCTAGAACATGGCCCATACTGGTTTTTGCAGGCCGGTGACGAGCTGGTTTCCCTGCGCAGCGCTCAGTTTCCCCTGTTTGCGTGGGCACTTCATACCACAACAAAGGAAAGCAAGGCGTTTTGAAAAGGGGGAGAGCATAGTTCTGAAACCACAAGAATCGGCCTAGGGGCAGGCGTAATACCTGAAATTACTTGAAATTCAGTCAATAAAAGAAAGAGTTTAAAGCAATTTCTGACTGTATAGCTTTACTATAACATCATTAGAGGGACCCTCCAATTAAAGTGGAGTTCTTTAAATGACTCATTTGCAAGACATGTTCAATGATTAAAAGCACTTTCAAAAGCAAACTGAAAGTCTTGCATTTGAGGCTTTTAACTTTCCGCTCTCTCTTATTTATTCCACGCTGTATCTTTCCTCCAGCTCCTGAGCCTCAGAAGTTGCAGATCAGCACACCTCTAGGGGAAGCACTCAAAGCAAGCAGATTTCTATCAGCTGGAGGTCTGGTCATTCAGTGGTTCTGCTAACTGGCAGGAGACAAAAATGTTTGTGTGCAGAAGCTGAAGCACAGACTCAACCACAGCTTAAGAGAAGGTGTTCAGTTCTAACTTGCAGATCACCCAACTTCTCTCCCAGCTATCTTTGTAGAGTCCCAAGGGATGGAAAACCATTCACTGTTGTGGTACCCACAGGTAAAGATCCAGAAAAGGCTCTGTCTTGAGATTTTTCCTAAAGTAGAGCTTGCTGTAAGGCCTGGCCCGAGTAAGACAAAAGCTGCTGGTGCCACCTCAGAAACATCCCACAGCAATGACACAACTGCCACAGAAATCATGGCTGAACATCCTTTTATTCAAGTACATAGACATAAATAAGAGCAGTTAAGTCTACGAGAGAGAGTAGTGATGGAATGTCACTAGATCTACTGTGAATGACAGATATTCTTACCTCACTGAAACGGATCTGGGGCCTGGGGTTTCTTTTGGCTTTGTCATGGGCATCACAGGTTCCTTTTTTGAGTGACTCAAACCGAACAATTATGTTTTGAGATAATTTAGCAAGATTAATGGAAAACAGGTTTGTCTGAATATAAGATCACATGAACATTCATCAAAACTAATGGCCAAACCCCCCAGCCCAATCAACAAACCACTAATAATCCATCCTACTTGTGGAATCTGGTGTGCAAGAGAATTCAGGGCAGCACAGGATGGGAACTTCAGAGGTAGCCACACAGGGGTGAAGCACTCATCCTAACCCCACAGAGAACTGAGACACAGAAAGAGAAACTTGCATTTCATAGAATCACAGAATCATAGAATCATAGAATAGTTAAGGTTGGAAAGGACCTTAGGATCATCTCGTTCCAACCCCCCTACCATGGGCAGGGACACCTCCCACTAAACCATGTCACCCAAGGCTCTGTCCAGCCTGGCCTTGAACACCGCCAGGGATGGAGCATTTACAACTTCCCTGGGCAACCCAATACAGTGCCTCACCACCCTCACAGTAAAGAATTTCTTCCTCATATCCAATCTAAACTTCCCCTGTTTAAGTTTGAACCTGTTACCCCTTGTCCTATCACTACAGTCCCTAATGGAGTCCCTCCCCAGCATCCCTATAGGCCCCCTTCGGATACTGGAAGGATGCTATGAGGTCTCTACGCAGCCTTCTCTTCTCCAGGCTGAACAGCCCCAACTTTCTCATCCTATCTTCATATGGGAGGTGCTGGTAGGATGTTTCTTTTGATTAATCACATCTTGGTTCTTTCTTCTTGGCTGTCCAGCACAAGACCACAGCTGCCCTGTGCAACAACACTTTTCTTCCACTAGAAATGAGGACAAGTCTCAACAAATGCTACCAGTTGTTGGTCTCATCACACAACCTATCTTAAAGGGTCTCAACAATTTGTCTGCCAGATTGCCAGTGAAATATCTGAGAGGCTTTTTCTGTTTACCACACAAGAGCCAGAGCCCTTCAGGGGAAAAAGTGAGGACTGAAAGGTTTCACAGCCACCCCCAAGAGTTGTGTTTCAGGAAATAAACTGGTTTTTTTCTCCTGAAAATATACAATTAAATTGAAAAATGTATGGTTAAACTGCAAATCAAGTCACTAAAGATTGTCTTCAAGACCTTCTGCTGTAGATGTAGGAAAACAGGCAGATTCTTAGGGAAGTTCTGTTCATCACAGACAAAAAGCTGTCTCCTGAAGGGGCTGCCAGCAGGGATGGCAAAATCTGCTCAAGGAGAAACAGCAGAATAATTTAGTAATTTAACTGATGCAGCCACATTATAAGGACTACAGAAAGCCTGTGAGAGACTAAAATGTGCAGTCAAGGAATGCAACAGTTGGAGCAGAGGATTTGGAAACAAACTACCTCGAAAGGGAGATGCTGTGGATGTACCATTTCCTTCAAAGTGCTGGCCAGGTAGTTGGGCACAGGGAAAATGACAGAAAGGACAAAAAACCTTTTTGCTCCCCCCACTGCCCCAAGGAAAATTTGACCTGAGGGTTTTCTGGAAAATGACTTTTCTGCCATCAGTAACTATACAACATGAGCTGCTGCTACCTATGGCGAGAAAGAAACAATGGCTAACTGGTTAAAGGGTTTGCATTAATACTTATAAAAGCATCAAAAAACTTACAACCACATCCAATTTATTGCTTTGGCACTTGAACTGTGGAAGTATTGGAGGAGGCAGAAAGAGATTACTCAATAGTGTGTTTATAGGACTGCTGCCACCCAATGTCAAGTGAGAGTATAAATATAATCAGAAAGACCACAGAGATGGGATTTCAACCGAAGGCCTTCTAAGGTTTAGAACAATAATTATATTTAATCAGATATGCTTAAAGGAGCAAATATCACTCTGCTGGGATTATACACCCTCCCCCTTGTTTAGTATTATACCATCTCCTCTTTCAGCAAGGGAACTGCTTATTTTTGAGCAAAGCAACATATATTAGACATTACCTTGCAAAAAGTGGTCATGTCAGAAAAACAAGAGAGTTCCTCTGCAGGAACAGCAGCTCAGGAGTCCCAGCCCTCCATCCTCCCAAACACAGGGTATTTTTACCTCTAAAAGCACTCCTGCGGACAGAAATACTTGCAGCAACGTATGATGGAGAGCATTTATAGAGCTGAATCCTAAAACACCAAAAGCCATTCAATTATTTATAGTACTTGATCTCTGTGCAGAGCTATCCTATAAGAGATACTGTTGCCTTTGAAGAATCAGAAGTAATGTCTTCCAAAGAAACCTAAGGCAAGTCTGGCACTCAGCTCTCAGTTTTCTGGGAGAGGAAAGAATCAGTGCTGGTCCTGAAACTCCTAGATGACACCGACTTTTACCGATAGATGCTTGCCCATGAAAAAGATGGTGGGTCAATCCACTAGTGCAATGAAAAATAGAAGACTAGCAAATTGGGCTGCTATGTACAGCACGACAGTTATCGTACAAACAGCCAGTTTTTGGGATGCTGTGGATTTGAGAAGCATATCCAATGAGGGGCAGAGCCAGAACAGTGCCATCCTCCATTTTTGTTAGCTGGGATGCTGCAATGTTGTATGCACATCTCCCCTTATGAAAAATGACTTTACATTTTCATAAAGCTACCCTTGCATGCCAGTCTGTAATCACGGAGACAGCTAAGCTCCACTGCCAAAGATGTTGAGATGCAGTATTTACCATGCACAAATGATGCTTCAACTGAACTCATTTGATGTTGCCCCTAATTGCCAGTACTGTTACCAATGTCACCAAATTAGGACACTGTAGGTGGTATAAAGGATCGCCTTACCACATTTCTGCTCTGCCACATGCAACTCAGCCCTTGGTTTCAACAGAAGCTACGCATGCAAAACGCTGGTAAGAAAAGGATCCAGAGAGGATATGGTAATGACTCCACTTCCCTCATATGGTGCTCAGCTATCATATGGCAGACACGGCATATGGAGTTGAAGGGGTAAACCAGTGATTAAAATACATGAGGCAATATAAACATTACAACCTAAAATACACGACTGTGGCTGCAGGAAGTGTTACTTTGCCAATCCTTTTCTCAACTCCTTCCCTACATCCAATTCCCCGGCACTAAACCGGACGCACTCGTTCCAACAGCTGGACTCACCTGCGGGCAGCGGGCGGAAGCCTCGCACCGTGTTGCCGTGGCGGAGCGGCAGACCCAGCATGTCCTGGGGCTGCTCCGCCGCCCGTCCTGCGCTGTACTGATCGTAGAGCCTCAGCATGTGCTCCGAGACCTTGTCCCGCGGCTGCAGCTGCTCCTCTGCGTGCCGTGGGCCACAGTCACCTGCAGCTGCTCTGGCCCGGCCGCGCCGCGCAGCTCCCGGGGCTGTGCGCCGCCGCAGCCCGACCCAGCGATCCTTCAGCGCATCCCCCCGAGCCAGGCACAGGCAGCCCCAGCCCAGGCACAGGCACAGCACCCAGCGGATGGACGCCGCCATCCTGCCCCTCCGAGCTGGCCAGGTAGGCTCCGGCGTCCCCTGAGTCCTGGCCAGCAGGCTGGAATGGGAGCGGGACACCCGCGCAGCTTGCTTCGGCCAGGAGAGACTCCGGCAGCAAGACGTGCAGACGAGGCTATGCTAAAAAAAACCACAGGCGGGCTTTCCTCTTTCTGGGGGGAAAAATGAGGGAAAAAAGAAAATGAGAAGAAAAGACAAAAAGTGGTGCGGGGGATATTAACCGCCCGTCCTCCCCGGCGCTGGCAGCGAAGGTGTTTATTCCCCCTGCAGCGCAGGTTGTTTCTTGACGAGAGGCGAAGGTGCTGCTCCCGATGCTCACTCCTCGCCGGGACTGGGGCAGGCTCGGCGCGGGTGAAGTTTTTTTGTGGGGTGTGCGTGTGCGAGTGAGTGCGAGACCCGGCGCTGGGGCTGATCTGTGCAATCTGCAGCCAATCACACCACCCTCTGCTCGCTCGCCTGCGAGCAAGAGGAAAGGCAAAGGGGAAACCACCACCCGAAGGAAAGCGCACACGCAGAGGCAGGCGCAGAGGGAGACTCAGCACTGGAAATCCAATCACTGGCACTGACTGCGTCCCTGAGGGCAGCCGAGAAATAGGGTGGTGGGATGTCCCCCTTCCCACCTCCACCCCGCCTCTTCCAAAGGCTGTAAAATATAACATGACTGCAATAAAACACAAATCACAAGTCAAACCGCACTCAGCTTGCTCCCCTGGGAAGCCTCGAGGCTTGGCTGGGCTCGGAGCTCAGCCCGCGGCAGGCAGGTGAAAGGGACGCTGTCCAGGTTGTGCCGGGTTCATCTCGCCTCTCCCACGGGGCACCCATGCTCGGTGGCGCTCCGCTTCCTCCTCTGTCACCCTGCAACCCGGCCAGGGCCGGCGGCGGTGTCCCCTAGCAGCCCGGAGCCCATGGGAAGGGAAGCGCACCGTGCCCAGGTAAAAGGTGAACGAGCCGTCTCAGGCAGCAGCCCTTCAACACAGCGAGCTGCATGGCATCCACCAGGGAAATCCTGCACCTCAAGATTCCTCCACCCACAGCAGGGCACAGCAAGGTGCTTCTTGCTTGACAGAGAGCATTTCACGAGTCTCCTGCCTTTGCTGCTTTTCACTACCAAAAGGACAGAACTGCCTCTGCCCCCTTGCTAGCACCGCGGTACCAGACAATGTGTCCCTTCCACAATACACTTTGCAACAAAAAGAGAGGTGGAAGAGAAGCCTCTGCTCTGCTGTCGGAATTTGTAAAGACGCTGGTTCCCAGACTTCATTCCTAACCTGAACGGGGGAAATTAGAAAGTTGGCTTGCGGATTAGTATGTGGAGCTTAGCACACATCATTTCCCACATGTGGCATTCACATTTTTCAACAGGCTAGAGGAACTGTGTCATTATCAAGCACTAAATATGACACTAAAATACATCAAGAATTGGAGGGTGAACTTGCCTTTCAAATCCTATGGAGTTTGGGATCAGTAACAAATGTTGTTATGCAGTTTTAATAAGTCCAGCAGTAACTACAAAAGGCCAGTGTCTGCTGGCAGGTAGGAAGCAAAGAGAACCCTTTCAAAAGCAGAATCATGATTTCTATATGCTTCTATATCTGAGTGCTCAAATACAACCCATGTCAGTGTCTCAGTTTCAGACAGTTCTGTGGCATCACATTTGCAATACACAGCTCAAAATGTTATCCATAGGTGTCCAAACACACCCCATTCCAATATTAATGCTAATGGTAACATTAGCTATACTTTTCACTTCTCTAGGTAAGAAACTTACATTACTGCAATAAAAATACAAACTGTACAAATAAATGTGCATAGTTAAAACATTAAGGCATGATCAAGGTTTTAGACACAAATAATAAAACCAGTGCAGGAAGAAAACAATGACTTGAAATGATAGCTAGGAAGTTCAGCACAAGCAGCAATCTCTGGCTTACATCCACAGCAGAGCTGTCAACCCCAGAGGAGGATCTTTAGGCGACTGGAATACTGGAATTGTCATTTCAACTTCAGTTGTGTTACTGGCAAGAAATGCAATCTAAAAACCAAAAGTCAACAATGCACCGCAGGTCTTTAAATAAAACAAACCTAAAGGAATCCTCTTTTAAACCTGCAGCATGCAATAACTGCCTGTAAGAATGTGATGCTTTGCATAGCCAACACATCTTCCAAACTGCGGCCTGATTCTTGAGATTGGACCACTCTACATCAGGAATGACTTCAGTAAAAGAAATGTCAGAGACATCTAACACCATACTCGAGCAAAGGAGGATTAGACTAGAACCAACTGAAGTTCAGCATGGAAGCTCATGCATCCCTATTGCCGAGCTTTTATCTTAAACCTTTTACGTGTTGGCAAAAAGCCCTGTTTATGCAAAATCAATTCAGAATTGGGCTCCCAAAGCCTTGCCCCACCACGTGGCTGTGGTTATTCAAGTTAAATGTCTAGAAAGTAGCCCTACACAATCCTGTTAGAGCCAGAAAGAAAAAAAGAGGACACTCAGTGTGAGGAAGGAGAAAGTGACTTCTTGGGCGTTAGGTGCCTTATCTGAACCCCCCTATTAGACAGCTGCTGCAGTTCTTTTAAGGGCGCTGCAGAAGAGCACACTGGGTTTCAAATACCCCCTGCTTTATGGATTGTCCCTGTGACATGGTGGGACGCTTGTTGCATGCAATTCTGTAGCTCCCAAAACTGAAAAACATCCATAGCTCGAACTGGGCATAAGATTTTCAAACTCCAGAGCACTGTGACTACACAAACCAAGCCAGCACATGCAAGGAGTTACTCCTCATTAGTAAATAATACCTGTCAAACTCTCAGACCTGACTTCTGAGATAATAGTGCTTTTGCACTTCCCTATTCTTTCTTTTCCATTTCTTCCATTCAAGGGCTACAAATCATTAGCAAGGTAAGCGCTGTTCAGAGAACCCAACTTCGACCACATCCCGGAAAGCTGATGATTTAACCCATGGATTTCAGAAGAGTTGTACTGATTCCCAAGAGAAGAAGGAGGTACCAGGCACAACGGCAAAGCTGTGAGCCTAGCCTGGATGGAGGGGTATGGTGCTTCCATTATAAATACCATGGAGGTAGAGGCACCCACAGGGTCACTCTCAAAACAACGGTTCTGACAGAGAACATTGTTAACTGCAAGCATCACTGACTGCCACTGAAATTGCCCCTTCCTCTTCCAGATGCAGTTATTTCCAACCAGAAAGCATGCTCTGCTTTTTGGCTTTGGTAAAAGAATCTGAAAGAGCAAATTCAATGGGTTATTTAGGTAACAGTCAGGTTCCATCTGCTTCTATAGGCATATAATAATGTGTTGGCATGCAGCATTCATGGGACAGGACAGGAAGTGGAAAGAAGTAATTCACAAGTGGACCGGGACAGTGATGTAATGGGAAAAGGACATGCTGTGATAAGTGTCCACACTGCCTAGCTCACCTGACATGGTGAGCTAGGGACCCAGTGCTCAACTGAAAGGCCTGTGCCACCAGTACTGCCAAATGTGAGTTTGTTACATCAGTGCCCTGCCCAATCTCAGTAGGAATGAGAGTGAAAAGGACCCAAAACCACTTAAAACAGAATCATAGAATGGTTTGGGTTGGAAATGACCTTAAGATCATCTAGTTCCAACCCCCTGCCATGGGCAGGGATGCCTCACGCTAGACCATGTTGCCCAATGCTCTGTCCAACCTGGCCTTGAACACTTCCAGGGATGGATCAAGAACATCAAGAATGAGACAATGACTTCCATTTAATCTTTCTCTAAATGCTCCATTTATGAGTGATAGCTTAACAACTTGTTATCCCTGCACTTTTTTGGTGGGGATCCAAACACGTACCGTCGCTTTGCCTCCTGCAGTGATGTACCACTCCTAGCTTGCAGTGAGACAGGCCCCAAGTCAGTGTTAGCTTGCTGGGACTACAGTAGGAGCAAAATGGCCTGTAAACTCTTCAGCTCCTCACAGCCATCCCAGGGAACCATGCAGACAGCACGGAAGCTCCTTTCGGTACCCTGCCAAACAGGGACAGGGCTGCTCCCTCCACGTTTGTGGCAGAGCTCTCTGTCCCTGCAGGTAATCCTCCACCTCTTGACATTCCTTGGGACACTGAGGGGCAGAGGATCTGAGGAATCTGCCCTTGTTCTGCTCCTTAGTGATTGTTTTCACAGCAGATGGGATATACCATTGTGCAATAATGATAAGGATGATCAGGGTGCGGGAGCACCTCCCATATGAAGATAGGCTGAGAAAATTGGGGCTGTCCAGCCTGGAGAAGAGAAGCTGCGTGGAGACCTCAGAGCAGCCTTCCAGGACCTGAAGGGGACCTGTAAGAATGCTGAAAAGGGACTCCTCCATCAGGAACTGCAGCAACAGGACAAGGGGTAATAGGTTTAAACTGAAACAGGGGAAGTTCAGGTTAGATATGAGAAACAAGTTCTTTACCGTGAGTGGGTGAGGCACTAGCACAAGCTGCCCAGAGAAGTGGTAAATTCTACATCCCTGGCAGTGTTCAAGGCCAGGTTGGACAGAGCCTTGGGTGACATGGTCTAGTGTGAGGCACCCCTGCCCATAGAAAGGGGTTGGAACTCAATCATCCTAAGGATCTTTCCAACCCAAACCATTCTATGATTCTATGACAATATTCCTGTCCCATGAAACCCAGTAGGATGGTTTAAAACATCAGTATAAGCAGAGTCCAAGCTTGTAATTCCATTCTGATATCTCATGCATGCTAAAATTACTCCATAATTCTACTACTGCTAATATCAGGCTTACCATGCAGCACTTCAGCAACGTAGTACACAAAACCAGAGCTTACCCTGAATTGAAAGGGCTATGTATCTTTTTTGATGGTTTAATCTTCATGACCCCTCTTTTCCATAAAAGATTTCTGCTGTGGCTGACCAAAAAGAAGCCAGTTTACCCCAACTGTTGTGGTCGCTGTGCTGGCATGACTGTCACAGAACAAGTGAACCAAATTTTGGCAGGAAAAAATTGTGCTTAATTGAAACTAAGCAGATTAAACTCTCCAGATTAGCACCCACTTCTGAAAATACACATCTTGGCACACAAACAGCAGTCTCTGCATCTGAAAGCAGGATCTGGATTTGCCGGCTGTGGGGAGAAAAATCTTTTTCATCAGCTGATGTCTGGTTTGCACACTTAATGTCCTTTGCTGAATTGGCATAAGCAACTCTGCTATCCTGTCAGCCTTGGTTTGCTTTCTTTCTATCTATCATTGTTGAGATAGGGGTGTATTAAAACACTGCGAGGGAAGGCAAGGAGATTTGGCAAAGGGAGAAAACAGTTTCATTTTAAATGAAATATTTTGATTGAAATACATTGTGGTTGGTTAGTTTGGATTCTGACTGCGTCCCCATCTGAAGTTCTCCATGGGCATCTTTTCAGCTCAGTCTCTTTAACATTTTACAAATAGCAATGGGGGCTATGGAAAGAACCTGTGGTTTGGTTTTCAGCAGATATTTTGACACTGGCACTACTTCCAAAGTGGAAATGTAGTTCTGCAGGGTTTTTTTAATATACTTTGTGGCCCAAGTCCTGCTCCAAGCAAAGCAGATGGGTGTTTTAGCCTGGTTGCATTGTATGGCCAAGTTTCATACGGCCAATATACTTAACACAATGAGGGCAGCATTTGCTGACATATTTTACTGCTGCACTTTGTTCTCTGACAAAATTAATATGAAACTTTAATTGAGGCAGCAATTTCATGTCTAGATCTTGATTAAAAAAGTAAATTAGTATTACTTCACTGATTAAAGCTGATTTTCTTCATGTAAGCTTTTGACCTAGGAAAAAAATTGTTACTAACAGTTCTGAAATCTAACATCTCAGCTTTTCAGCTGTCAGCAGAATAGATCCCAATTCTGCCAAAGAGAACTTCTAAGGAATGAAACACCTGAACTCTGAACGTGGGTCTCTCTGGTGACAGCTGACCTGTAAGAAGATTGGCTTCATAAGTCTTCTACTGCTAAAAGCAAAACAACTCATTTAAAAGGCTGAGAAAGCTTAAGGAATGTGTTGAGCCCTAATATTGATGCAAAAGCAGTACAAATTATTTCTGCAGGATGAGATCTAGCCTGAACTTGGTGCAGAAACAATCTACATATTTTACATTTTTAATGGAGATGATCAAGTGTGGCATTTATTTCTTACTATTTTTCTCCCTGCCCCTGTTTTCTGTCCTGGTTTGCCAAATGTAGCAGCTCAACGGCATAACCATCAAAGTGAATGTGGAATAAAAGCTTACCAGTCTTTTCTGTGTTTATAGAAACAAGGCAAACATCTCAGGAAAATATACTGACAGGCTCCACATCTCGAAACACTGTCCAGCTTCCTAAATCGCTTCTTTGGAACATCCATATAAACTCATCTGCCTTTCTATGCAGCATACAAATCATGCTGGTCCACATGTACAGATCAGGTCTTGGTCAATCTGGAGGGCAGGTCTCAGCACAAAACAGCTGCAGGGCCATGAAAAGCTCCAAAACACGCAGACCAACAAAAAGAATCATCACCACCACCGCCACATGGGACTGCCTGTGTGCACAGCAGTGTGATTATGGAACAACTCCATCCTGTCCAGTGCAGTAAGCCTAGATTTCCATTTGCAGAGCTGAGAAAACAATTTGGACTGCTCCAGACTAAGCTTTAATTTTTAACTTTTATTTTCTCCCCGCCTTCCCCTCCCCTGCTTTTGAGAAACAAGAAAGATGCAAAGTCAAACAATGCTGCTTTAGAAGCAGGCACCAAACTTCAGCTGGTGCGTGCTTGCCAATACGTGTGTGTCTACAGACGCTCTTGCAGGTATTTGAAGCAAAACGAAACAAACTGCCTCACATTCTGGCTATGCATAAGACAGCCCAACTGTCGTTCTCCCCTTTAATAATATAAAAGTTACTTACCTTTCCATTGGTCAGGCCTGGACTTTCCAAGTTGATCACCCACCTATTCTTATTCTACCACAGTACTACAGAAAGAGGGTCAGCAAGGATAGGTGATCCACAACCACCACCCTTCTGAGCTACATCCAGCACAGTTCCAGGCAGGTCTGCAGATCCTGCTGGGTCCGAGCAGATCCTTGCCAGTTCAGCTCCATCCTAATCCACCACAGAGACTCTGGTTTATGAGGCGACCTAGCTTTTTTATTCCTTAGCCCCAGGCACATAGGAATCTTGAATCTTAATTAAGTTTATTTAAATGATGAGCAACTCCTGTGCCATTGTGAGGGCCAGATTTACTACCTTCTAGCAGCCCCTTTCCAAAGTGCTGGTTAATGCCTTCACCAAAATCTTCCACTTTTTCTGAGCATTGCCATGTAATGCACCTACCTGGTAAACTTGACAGTTATTTGTTCCCTCCATGCAAGCATTTGGAAGTCCTGGGGAAGAGGAAACCACAAATACTCCTTCTGGAGGATATGAAATAATTACATATTTGCATAACAAAGTGATATTAGTAAAATCTGTTCAGCATGTGAAGGCCAATCCCACACTTGTGCTTATTTAGCTGCTCAGCTTTCAGGCATTCCAGGTTTTACTTACAAACGCCATCTCCACTGCAGTGGCTCCTACATCCCACTCTCCTTGCTGTCATCTGTCAAACCCCCTCCACTGGCCCAGCCTCACCTCAGCTGGCTCACACCAGCCCTCTGCACCATCTGTCTGCCTGTCTCACATGGGCTTCTGTGTATTTTGCTCTGAATAGTCAGTGACACCAGCTTTGCTCCCAGCAGCACATCTCCAACCCCACAGTCACCCCTACTCATACCAGACCCATAATCTCTGGCTAAGGTGTGCCATTATCCCCTGCAGAAGCCATTGCTCCAGAGAAACCTTGTCTCTCCTCACAGGATTTGGTCTCATGACCCTGTCAGCAGAATGGTAGAATGGTTTGGGTTGGAAAGGACCTTAGGATGATCCAGTTCCAATCCCCTGCCATGGCAGGGGCGCCTCAAACTAAACCATGCTGCCCAAGACTCTGTCCAACCTGGCCTTGAACACTGCCAGGGATGGAGCATTTACCACTTCTTTGGACAACCTGTGCCGGTGCCTCACCACCCTCACAGTAAAGAACTTCTTCCTTATATCTAACCTGAACTTCCCTTGTTTCAGTTTAAACCCATCACCCTGTCCTGTCACTGCAGTCCCTGATGAAGAGTCACTCTCTGGCATCCTTGTAGGTCCCCTTCAGATACTGGAAGACTGCTCTGAGGTCTCCATGCAGCCTTCTCTTCTCCAGGTTGAACAGCCCCAATTTTCTCAGGCTGTCTTCACACAGGGGTGCTCCAGCCCCCGATCATCCTTGTGGCCTCCTCTGGACTTGCTCCAACAGCTCCATGTCCTTCTTATGTTGAGGATATGCTTGGTGAAAACACGCACAACCTGGAGTTCTGGGGATCCTTTGCAAGGACGCTCTTTCCCATTACTGCCTACCTGACAGCAGTGTGTAAACCTGTACCTGCAGTCAGTGTCACAAGCAGCAATGACACTAGAGCCTTTTTTCTGAACAGAATGGAAAAACTCCCCTTCACCTTCTGTTTCTAGCAGGCAACCATTTCTGGCTGGCCAGTTTGCGTTTGCTTCTGCTAAAAAGTCTTAGAGCCCAAGAACACCCACAGGAAGCTTTCATGAGGTTATCGGTCCTCCCTCCTTATCTGCACTTGTTTTGCAGATCCACTTCATCTTGTGCCTACACAGGGCTAAATAGCAACAAGATGTTGGTAAAACCCAGCACTGATGTTTTAGGGAAATTCAGTGTAATAGCACTTAATTGATTTTAGGCACTATGCTGTTTGTCTAAGCAAATTACCCTTTTCTTTAAAAGGCAAGATTACTGGAGCGCTTGGAGACAGATCTTCACTCACAGCAGAGGCTAGAGTTTCTTTCAACTAGGACTGGCAAAAACTGTAACATGTAGCTTGGGAGCTTTCATTTATGAAAAGGCTCTGGGGTCCTAGGTTTTGAATGTCAAAACAGACAGAACACCAGGAGATTAGCTCACAGGCAAGCATGGGTGGGAAGGAATCAGATGAGTTTACCGTGCAGCCAGTAATTCTGTAACTTACTCAGTGAATACCATACTTTCCATCACAGATTCTATCACAAATGATGTTTATTGCCCAAGTCAGAAACAGCATGAAAGGACAATTCCACAGGAGGTCAGCATCAATTGCAGAAGATGAAGCTTCCTACATTTACAGCCTTTCAGTTGCCTGTCTTTAGAGATACACAGCTCACTGACCTGAAAACACATAAAGACCACTTAGATCCAAATTTCCTTTCGTTTTCCTGCAGATGCAGACACAGAATTCTCCTAGACTTCCTGCTGTTCTTTCCAATCAAGGTTGTTCATAAAAAAGATGAAAGCAAATGAAGCTGAATTCATGGAAATAACTTTAAACGTTGAAAACTTACTTCTACTAGATTCTACTTCATGGTATTTATTTATTACGGTTCTGAGATAACATTCTCCAAACTTAAGGGTCCTCTTTCCAACTTTGTTTTTTTTTAACATTACTGTATGTCATGGTTTAGGCCTCTAAAACTCACGCAGTTTTCCCACTCACTCACCTCCCTCTTTTTCTTCCCCCAGTCCCAGGGGATGGGGAGGAGAATCGAAAGAATACAACTCCCACAGGTTGAGATAAGAACAGTTTAGTAACTAAGGTATAACACAAACCACTGCTGCTACCACCAGTAATAATACAAGAGAAATACAAGGAAAGAGAATACAACCGCTCACCAAGCCCAACCCAGCCAGTGCACCCCCCAGCAGGGACCCCCCCAATGCACCACCACACCCTTCAGGGTCTCTGCCCTCCATTTTCCCATCCTGGGCATGACGTGGTGTGGTATGGAATACCTCTTTGGTCAGTTTGGGTCAGGTGTCCTGTCTCTGCTTCCTCCCGGCTCCCCTCCTCCCTGGCAGAGCATGAGGCTCAGAAAGTCCTTGGTCAGATCAAAACGTTACCAAGCAGTAACTGAAAACACTGGTGTTATCAGCGCTGCTCCCAGGCCCAAAATCAAAACCACAGCGCTGCACCAGCTACCAAGAAGGAGAAAAATGACTGCTGCTGCTGAACCCATGACACTGTAAAATCTGAGAAAGAAAAATGACTATTCATTTTCTGAGAGAAATGAAAACTATAATTCCCTTTCCACAAAATTTCTTTCCTACCAGCCTTCACAATGAGGACTTTCTCCCTCTCCAGTGCCTGAGAGATGCAAAACCTAATGTGAAAAATGGCTCAGGAGCTCGGATTTTTTTGTGGGTAAAAATATATCCTAAATGTTAAGCAATTCTGCCGTAAGGCCATAAAAAACCTTGTCAGCCAGTATCTAGCCCTTGAGCTGCGCTCTTGCCGGCATCTGCTCTGTCCGCACTAGAGGGCTCTGCCTACCCGACGATTGTGGGAACTAGGCCCAAGACCTTGAGCAGCATGGCTATGCTCTGGATGCTTCCTCCACAGCCTGGCTGCCTATCAGGGACCCACCACAAGACCTCCAGCTTGCCAACCTGCTGCAGAAGTGCTTGGGGACCAAGCACTCGATATAGAAGCAAGATGTTACAGCAAAAGATTTTATTGTATTTTGGAAATGGCAGAACTTCACAACAATGAAATGTTTTATGGGAAAGAAAACAAGGCTTCTCTCTCAAATTACTGCAGCTTTGAAGTAACAACTTTCATTTTGTGATTGTTGGAACACTCCCGCTTCTTGCAGTACAGGGATCTTTAATGCGTCAACTGCTATGACCGAGGCTCTTGGCCCTTTCCAAAGGGAACATCCTTGTGATGGGGCTGGCAGATAAACCCCACCCTATGGTGAGACCAGCAGCACTGCTACCATCGTTTCTCTTGTCTGAGTTGCCTTACTTGTCCTTTTTGTAAATGCACGGTACCGAGGCCAGAAAAGATCATTTAAAATCACTCCATCCCTTAAAAGAACAAGGTCCAAGGAATTTTATCCAGCCCCTTTTCTGCCTTTGCTTCCTCCACCTTCATCTCCACGTCCTTTTCCTTTTCTTTGTAATGTCTGCTTTTGTTTCCTGCTGGTTCTTTCTGCTGCATAGTTTTGTGTGGCTTTCCAGTTCTCTAGTAAGCAGACAGGTCCACTGGTGGTTATACTGGCTGGGTCATGTAGGTACAGGCAAATTCCCCAACTGCCTCAGGAATGGAAGAGAGTCCCTTGGGCCATTCCGTTGCTCCCTGAATTTCTGGCAAGTTGCTACTAGAACAGCAGCAAGAGCAGGAATGGGTGAAAAGTGGCCTTCAAGGAACCACTCATGCCATCGAAATGCTGCAGACTGCTTTACATTTACTGGTCTATTTGGTGCAACTTCTTCCTGATACCCTGTGAATGGCTTGGTCCCTCTTACCTGGTGTTAGCTGCTCAACAGAGGTCCAGCCCTACCTCAAAAGAAGTCTCCCAGGAAGATTTTAGAACATCCTGCTGCTGAAGAACTATGTGACAGTAGTTTCTTTCCTTTATTCTGGGATAGAAAGCAGCACCTCTGTCCCAGCCGCCCTGCTGCCCTAAGAGTAGTGGGAAAAGTTGGGTCCAAACTTCTCATCTTCTCTTTGGGTACTTTGACAATTCCCATAACCTACAGACTTTAAAAAGAACAGACAAAGGCCCCAGATACACAGACTCTACAGCCATTGTGGGGTCTTCCTTCCACTTCCCTCAAGGAGAGAGGCACAAACCAACTCTAAACAAGTATAAAAATCCCCCTTCTTACCACTGAACACAAGGTAAAGATCTTTCAACTGTTTATTTTTCTTCCAGAAGACTTTAAAATAGCTTTAGAAATCACTGTGAGAAGAACCACATAGATATACCCTATGTCCTGCTTCTGATGACATAGTCATAGATAACAAGGAGATAGATCTGTTCCAACAGGCATCCATGTTGTGTTGTTCTCTGGCTAGGCCTGAAACATAGAATATTACAGATACCCAGTCAGGAGAAAGAAAAGACATGGGTTTTAATGTCACAAATTTTCTTCTTCACATGGAACATGAAGTTTGACAAATGCAAGTAGCTCTGAAAGTAGGGATTTTTCAGTACAGATTCATGTCCTGGCACTGGGCATTTTGTTTCTCCTGCAATGCTTTTAGGAGATGCAAGGACAGCAGTGGAGTTCTTTTAGCTAAGTATAGCTGGGAGCCCTGGATGATCATGTGGCTGTGACTAAGACCGCTCAAGCTGAACCCTGTGAGAGAGAGCTTATGCCAATTTCAGTTTGGGCTATAGCAAGCACTTCTCAAAAGCTGCTTCTCTATCAGTGGGTGACACAGAAGACAAAGCCAGATGGATCTCATGGGCCTGAGCCCTGCAACTTGTGGAGGGACACAACGTACACACAGAAATGCATGTGTGTGGCTTTTGGCACGTGAGGGATCTTTCATGCAGTGGCTCAAGGGCTGGTTATTTGTAGCAGATGTTGTGCAGCAGCAGGAAGTTGGACTGGTGGCCCACTTTCAGTGCAACCAAACACATTTTGAGGTATGCATTTTTGAATCTCCAACAAACCAATGCCCTTATTTTGAAATGCATGCAATTTGATATTTTGTACTACTGCTATTAATATGTGACCATCTTTTCGCGGGAAGCACATCAAAGAAACCATCATCCTAGATCAGTTCTGTACAAACCCAAACAAATTATTGTCCAGCTTAGTTCATGTTCATTTTGAGAGTAACCAAAACCTGGGTGTGTTTGTTACATCCAATCTATAGTCCAAGGATTTCAGTTGTAAAGTTTAGGGATGTACAGTTGGCACCAGAGGAGCACCAGAGATTGGTTTCTTACAGAGGGAAGCTGCCTGTAACGTTATAACCCATTCAGCTCGCAATAAACCAGAAAATACTCATGGCAATTTAATCAGATTTCAACTATGGCTGAAAATGGGATGTCTGGGTGTGACTCGAGCATTTGCTGTCTTTGGCTTTAACTGCTACAATATAAAAAATGGTAGAGACTGATCAATGTGAGCAAGAATAGGATCAGAGCTATTTTCAGGTGAAGCAAGCATACATTTGGGCTGTTAATTTTTTATGAGAGAAACAGAGTCCATGAAATTCATCCAGTTCATAACACTGCTGAGGCACAAGCATTTTCCTTTCTTTTATTCAATTGTAAATCTTTCTGAACCATTTACTGTGTCCCGTAGAAACACACACTAGAAGATGCACCTAGCATCAAATGTCTCTTGAGAGGGGTACGGTTAAAATTCAACCTGTCTGCCACTGACAATGACAATCTGCTACAAGAACTAAATGACCTTCGTGGGGCAGCCTTCCTCAGAACCTCTCAAACCTTTTGTATTCAGGAGGAATAATAAGGATTGCGTATGGCTGGAAAGGAGTTCTGCCAGTTCCAGTTCCTTTCTGCAGAAGTGCTGGGGTAGAAGATGGCCCGTGCTTCACATGCAGGAACTGATTCTGCTTTGTGGATTTCCTGGTGTTCAACAGACCACGCCAGGATTTGAGACATTACAGTTCCTGCAAGTTGCAACTTTTGTTTCAAAGAAGCCTAATAGTTATTCATTTTAATCCAATATTTATTTCTTTTATCAACCTGCAGGCATGTTTCATAATAATAATTTGATTCTTAAGAATACAGGGGCTGGACCACCACCCCCGGGACGTGTGGCCACCAGTTTAGCAATTCTTCCTTTTAGCTAGAGGCACATGTGTCACCCTCTGAGTAAAACATAGTGTATTTCCAAACTAAATGTACATCTCCCATGCTTCACTCATCATATTTTGAAGTAAGTCCCGTTTTCCCACTCAGCCCGTTTCCTCTCCCAAGTTTCCCTTCCCTTAGCACTTCTCAGCAAACCAATTAATAGGACAGAGCTTCAGCCTGCAGCCTATCCTGGCAGTAAGCAGAACTGGTTGGAGCGAAGAAAGGCAGGGAAAGGGTTAGGGTTAGAAGTGAAACCCTGATTTGGAAAACTTTCAAGTTCATCAGTCAGTTCAGCTTCTGACTTTTTTCATCACAAGGGAGAGGCATTGACACAGTCGTAAACAAGGTAGGCTAAGTTTATCCTGACAGCTGTATGAACAAGGGGAATAGCACATCTGAGTAAGCCTGAAATGTTAGGTGTGTATTGGTTAAGACAATGTTCACAATTGGACTCAACAGTTTAGCAGTCAAGCTCCGTTGCAAAAAGGCAATTCAGAATATTGAAAAAACCCTCCGTATTTACCTTGGAATCCACATTTACTATTTTCCTATGACTTTTGTTCTTGAAGAGTAGTCCACAGGCATTTTCTGCAATCACTTGGTAATTTGGGCTGGAATTTGAGGTGCTGACATTTCTGTTCCAGTTGTAAAAGCTGTGAAAATGTGAAACAGAAATGCTTTACTTCTAATAGATGTCATTCTTTCAGCTTAGAGGGCAGATTCTGGCTTCCTGATTAATGCTGAGTAGTTCCCGATTCCACAACAGCCCCTCTGAAAGCCATACAGACTCACTGAGGTGCAGAAGCCTACTAAATATTAGAAAATCTGGCTAAATGTGGTCCTACATAGCTCATGTCTGTCAAACCAAAACCAAGGCCCCAAGCCGTCTCCCCATCCATTCAGTACTTAACACAGGGCCTGGGTTATAACTAGGGGTAAGTGGTAGTACTTGAGAACTACTTACTCCTGTGGTGGAAACAGCTCTGAAGACCACCTGGAAGTGCTTCCTGGACCACCACAGATCTGCAAACCAGATGTGGGAATAAACAGTTTTCCGCTAGGATCTCACTGGAACTCTCTTACTGCCTTACTGTTTTCCTTTCTCTTGTTTTTAATACCATACTGGTAGTAAGGAGTTTGTGGACGTCTCCTCATTGGCCAGATACAGCAGGAGGGGCTGAACTCCTGAAGGAAAATCCCAGCTCTCTGGGGAGCTGTAGGCATCAGCCTGGCATTCATTCTGGAGCAAACCGTTGGATTGAGCTGAATGTATTTGCTAGTTTCCACAGTGTCCAGTGCTAAACAAATGTCAGAAGGAGTCAGCCATCCAGCTGAAATACAGAATGGCCGCAGAAGTGTTTCAGTAGTTTACCATAGACCCATAGGATGGTTAGGGTTGGAAGGGACTTTAAGACCATCTCAGTCTTTCTCCCAGATCAGAGGTGTTGGAACCCCCTGAGCCTTCTCACACTTCTGTTTTTTGACTTCCCAAACCTTTTATCACTTGACCTCATCCCTTCTGGGCTTTGTACTTGCCACACAACCAACTAAATGGGCTGCCATTTGAATGCTCATTGCTAGTATTTGTTCAGAAACCTTTTCAGCTCAGATGTACCTATAAATTGCACAATGCCATATGAAGACACGCTGAGAAAGTTGGGGCTCTTCAGCTGCGTGGAGACCTCAGAGCAACCTTCCAGTATCTGAAGAGGCCTACAAGGATGCCAGAGAGAAACTTTTCATCAGGGACTGTAGCAAGAGGACAAGGGGTGATGGCTTCAAACTTAAACAGGGGAAGTTCAGGTTAGATACGAGGAAGAAGTTCTTTACTGTGAGGGTGGTGAGGCACTGGCACAGGCTGCCCAAAGAAGTTGTGAATGCTCCATCCCTGGCAGTGTTCAAGGCCAGGTTGAACAGAGCCTTGGGCTTCTTCCTTAAGGTGCTTTCCAGCCCAAACCATTCTGTGATTCTGTGATTCTCTGTGTTTCAAAATGCCTTGACTTCTTCCTCACTTTGAAAGAATAAAAAAAGCCAGGCCTCACCGTTACGTCCTCTAAACCTCTTGAATCACTCTGGTAGGAATGGAGCAACATGTAATGACTTGGAGAGCAATTTACAACATGCTTACACAATTCATCTTGGCATCACTGAAGTCAGTGGATGATTTGCCACAGAAGTCTACAGCCTTTGATTACAGCCACCTACTGTACAATGCTGTGTTCATCACAAAGTGACATCTTCAAGCAAGTTGGCACAAGTAGAAACTGCCTCTTCCTAGTACTTATATGCCTGTGGGCAGTGAGTGAAAGGTGGATGGACATCATGCATTTGGCCTAGTAGTAATAACTGCTTTGCTTTGATATGCTTATTGGTCACATTAATTTGTTTTCTACAGGATTATTTAATGGCTTCTGAGTACCTACCTTAAGTGTTAACCAGAACATTTTTTCATTCACTGTTTAAATCTAAGAAGATGTGAAAACTTATATGCAAATTAAATATACAGATTCTTTTAGTTCTCTACTCAGTGATCTTGTTTCATCCATACAGCTTTTCCCTGGCTCTCAGGACATAGCTCAGTTACTGAGTCCAACTGCACAGAGATTGTTTCTCCTGGAAAACCTCTACCAGTTTAGGAAGAAAATACTCAACTTTATCTTGGGAGTGGGAGCAAGTCTCTTTGCAAAGACTTCCCCTGCACTCATTAAAGAGAAATTAAACACTTAAAGGTAGAAATAGTCAATTAACTGTCAGATAATAACTTTCTGCATTTTGCCAAGTTTCCAAACCCACTTCTACCATGTGGCCCCATTTAAGTCAACGAAGATGAAGGTCAGAGTCCAGCCAGCCTTTCTACTGGGAAATCAATGTCTAGAGCAAACAGCTTTGCTATAGACTCTTTCACTCCATGACAGACTAGACTCCATCATGTGCGAGACACAATCTCCAAGTCTACCAGCAAAACAAAGTGAGTCTCTTTGAACCCTGTGCTGAGGGCTAAGAGACACCCCCCCTCCGTCACTCTCCAGCTGCCTTTCCCATATATGAGCTTTGAGCTTCTTAGCATTCCCATGTTCCATAAAACAAAGACCAGAAGACAGCAGACACTTTGAGGAAGACTAGATGTCTGGCCATGGAAGGAATTTTCCCCTGCATACCTTTATTCATGTTCATCACTGAAAACTGATGATCTAAGGAGATTTAAGAAGCTCACCTTCAGCAGGTAGGATGAGAAGGGCTGCTGCAGCTAGGCCCCAGTGTTACTGGAAGGACAAAGTAATATATGCTGGCATGAAATAATTTTAATACTGCCTAAACAGGCAAAGGTCAGAAGAAACTCAGAGCAGCCCTGTGGAGAAGGACTTGGGGGCGCTGGTCAATGAGAAAATGAACATGAGCCGGCTGCAGTGTGCACTCCCAGCCCAGAAAGCCAACTGTATCCTGGGCTGCACCAAAAGGAGCGTGACCAGCAGGTCGAGGGAGGTGATCCTGCCCCTCTACTCTGCTCTTGTGAGACCTCACTTGGAGCATTGTGTGCAGTTCCTGATGTCCTCAACATCAAAAGGACATGGAACTGTTGGAACAAGTCCAAAGGAGGACCACAAGGATGATCAGGGACTGGAACACCTCCTGTATGAAGAGAGGCTGAGAAAGTTGGGGCCGTTCAGCCTGGAGAAGAGAAGGCTGCATGGAGACCTCCTAGCAGCCTTCCAGTATCTGAAGGGGGCCTATAGGGATGCTGGGGAGGGACTCTTCATCTGGGAGTGTAGTGGTAGGACAAGGGGTAATGGGTTCAAATTAACAGGGGAAATTTAAATTAGACATAAGGAAGAAATTGTTTACTGTAAGGGTGGTGAGGCAGTGGAATGGGTTGGCCAGGGAAATTGTGAATACTCCACTGCTGGCAGTGTTCAAGGCCGAACAGAGCCTTGGGTGGCATGGTTTAGTGTGAAGTATCCCTGCCCATGGCAGGGGGTTGGAATTAGATGATCTTAAGGTCCTTTCCAACCCTAACTATTCTATCATTCTATGATCCTAAGAACATTTCAGCCTTGCAGAAGAAAACTGAATTGGAGCAACAGGCTGGAGCAGGCTTCTCTGGAACAGCCTCTCCCCTGCCTTTTAATGTCAAGGTGAAACTTGCTTGCTGTCATCAAGGTATTTTACCACAAGGCTGCTGCAAGAAAAGGGGGCTGGAAATCAGGACCTAGGGAATCCCATCAAATCTGTGTTAATTTCTCTACAAGAAATACCAAACTACACTTCAGCAGTAAATGTTATTCAGGACTTACTATAATCCAAATCTAATCTAATACACACAGAATTCTGTGTGGCTTTAAATATTTAAACTATCCTGAGAGTGTTTAAGGCCAGGCTGAACACAGTCTTGGGCAACATGGTCTAGTGTGAGGTGTCCCTGCCCATGGCAGGGGGGTGGAACTGGATGATCTTAAGGTCCTTTCCAACCCAAACCGTTCTATGTTTCTATGAGATGAAAACATGCTATCAGATGAACATGATCAAATGCTAAAGAATAAAAATTCAGTTCACTTTTTCTATTATTATTTTCCTTCATTACCATGTGTTTTGGAATAAATGTAACAGCTTTCAGCACTACACTTAAGAATGAGGAGTATGAAAGACCGAGCAGTGCCCACAGTCCAGCTGTTGAGGATAACTGCATATTGCGGGGTTTTTTTTTAAGACAATGACTTGTTGGTGCAGCGGTATATAACAAGTAGCACAGTGCGTTTGGGAATACAGCCTAAAACATGTGAGGCAGGGATTTTTTCTCATTCATCAGCTAATTCTGGTCTGAGCAGATTTTTATTCTGCAGGCAGGCAGATGCCCTCCCAGAACTCAGGAATCTGAATACAGGGATTTGTATCCTTAAAGTTATCCTTCAGGTACCAAGATGGCAGCACATCAAACCACATGGTGCTTACAGAATGTCTTTCATCCCAAAATCTCTGGGTCCTTTTGAAAACATGCATTAAACCACTTGACATTCTTGTGAGATGTGAGGCAGACTTTATTCCAGCTCATCAGTGGCTGGGGCAGCCACAGCACAAAAAATGTTGGAGATTTTTCCCTAGGATATATGGGCTGGTGACAGAGCAGCAGAGTTCCAACTGGTGGCTCCAGCATTTTGGTTGGAGTCCTGTGGCCACTCACATCTCAAATTCAGGGAGCTGGATAACCACTTTCCTGGAGTGAAATTCCATGGCTAGGCTTACGCACTGGATTTTGATGTCTCAGTGTGTGATTGTCCTCATTTCTCCCGTAATCCGCTGTGAAATGAGCTGCGATGAAGAACTTCTGATGCAGCTTGTTGCGGTGGTTGAAATGCCACGGAGCATCAGGCCAGAGCAGCGCTTCAGACACTGAACAACCTAAGGGTTGCCAATCACCATCTGACCAAAAGAAAAGAAGGTGTGCATCTGCAGGCTAAAAGCTTTGTTGTCCCAACTAACTGTTTACTATTTAAATCAGCAAAATCAGAGAGACAGAACATCGCTGTAAAGGTGTTTATGTCTGTGTTGGCCCCACCTTTGATCCCATGGGGTTAGAGTATACTACCCTATTCTTTCTTCCCCTCAGGATAAGGATTGGTTCCCTAATGCAGTTCTCTACTTTTCTCTTTCCACCCACACATACACAGAGATAAAACCATTCCCCTATAGCAGACTGGGACTTCAGTCAAAAACTAATTACAAACAATGATGCTCAACAGCTTTTTTCAGTTTGTGGTTCTATGGATTTGCCATGCAAACTATCTGGCTTCAGCCCCCCCCGGGAATTTACACGCCAGCTTGCCTTAGTTGGACAGTAGCAGAAGGTTGCAGGCAAGGGATATAGGGGCATGCAGTACAACAAAGGGGACTAGAACCGGGAAATAAAAAGCAGCCCCATCTCATTTATGCTGAAGTTCTTCTTTCTGCCCTCTGGTAGGAGTGTGCTGGCAATCATTCTAATGGGAGAAGGAAAACTGGCATTCTGCATGTGCTTGCCAAATGTGATGGAGGAGTGACATACTTCAACGGGATTTGGCCTGTCAGTCCCTCCACAGCCTTCTGGTGTAAACCTCGGTGGGACAGGACACAAGGTAATGCAGCACATGTGTCTGACTCCACACCAGCCACTGCTTCACAATGAGGTGCATGTCAGACATCTCTGGTTAAACAAGAACAGACTACTTTTTCCACATAAGAAACTAAAGGATGATGAGTTTTGCTGTTTGTTTCAATTTTGACTGGAATAATTATATCAAATGATTGCCATGGTAGGGCAAGATATATTACAGTAGTTCCGAAAACAAGGCAATTTGATTTGTCCACAGCTACTGTGCAGGGTAGCTGTTTTGGTGATTTTTTCCTCTTTACCTGTGCTGCATTGTCACTGCTGAATTAAACCCTTACAGCATTTAGCTAAACTCACTGATTATCTTGCAAAGCAGCTGTAAATCAGGAGTAACTCCAATGAAGTCTTGTATAAAAGTGGTAGGAAATGACCTTCTGCTTAATATGATCAGTTCCTGCCTTGTTTTCCTAGAGGTGGTGGAAGATCTCAGCACTGCCTGCTGCACATGCAGTTACAACGCAGGAGTCACTGCAGCAGACAGAGTCTGACCCATCCTCTTTATGCTACTGCACTTTGAGCAATGGGGATCTCTGCCTCTGATCCGTGGCCATGCTGCCCTCCTCAGAACTAGCATGGATGGGAAAATTCAGCACTACAGGCAAAAACAATCTTTATGACTGTTTAGGCAGTGCCTTTGCCATTCAGCTCACGTGTACTTCACTGCCTCTCATTACTGACTGTGGGAAGCAGCCCCACCAGCACTGGGTGCAGAGGTGCCATTTCATCCTATTTCGAGCCAGTTTGAGGGATGCCCCTGCAGTCAGAATCCTGCACTAATGAAGCTTCTCCCTCATTCTCACATCTGAACAGCTCCTGCAGCAGCACCAGCACCTTCACTGTTCAGTTCCTGAACATAGCCTTTCCTTTGCATCTCCCCCAAGCAACAGCAGAACTCCTGAAATTGGCTCTAAACTGAACAGTGACAAAGCTGCCACTACAAGATAGACACTGAGGTGCTGGAGCAGGTCCAGAGAAGGGCAACGGAGCTGGTGAATGGTCTGGAGCACAAGTCTGAAGAACAGCTGGGGGACCTGGTGGGGGTTTAGTCTGGAGAAGACTGGGGGGACCTTACCTCTCTCTCCAACTACCTGAAAGGAGGTTGTAGTGAGGTGGGGTCGGTCTCTTCTGCCAAGTAACAAGCGATAGGACCTCAAGCTGCACCAGGGGAGGTTTAGACTGGAGATTAGAAACAATTTCTTCCCTGAGGGGATGATCAGGCATTGACTGGAACAGGCTGACCAGGGAATGGTGGAATCGCTGTCCTTGGAAGTGTTCACAAGCTGCGTAGATGAGGCCCTTATGACATGGTTTAGTGGCCTTGGCAACATTGAGGGAACGGTTGTACTTGATGATTTTAAAGGTGTTTTCCAACCCAGTTGATGGGTATGATTCTATGGTTTCAGGAGGGCTGATACTCACACAGTATGTTCAACAAGCACAGGACAAGAACTAACACATCACTGCTAGGCATTGGGACTACAACTACTCCATGACAATGAAGCTTATGAATAGCAAGAGCTTGAAATACCTCCCTGAGCTGTTGCCTCCCCCCTTTTTGCATGGCTTTAAAAACAAATATTCTTTTTTCTTTTCCCTTCCCTTGTCTTTTTCTTCTAAAAACCCACTGGCCTCTAAGCCTTGTGACTTTCTGATCACTGTGAGGGTGGTGAGGCACTGGAACAGGCTGCCCAAAGCTGCAAATGCTCCATCCCTGGCAGTGTTCAAGGCCAGGTTGGACAGAGCCTTGGGCAACATGGTCTAGTGTGAGGCGTCCCTGCCCATGGCAGGGGGTTGGAACTGATGATCTTAAGGTCCTTTCCAACCCCAGCCATTCTATGATTCTATGATTCCATAGCATGAAGGGCAACAAACTGAAAGGAGGCAAAGATAAATGCAAGATGGCTGATGGAGTAGTATGTTAGCAATGAGCTTCACTGAAATGTAAACCTATAGTGCCTGGGAAACATACATCTAGACTGGACAAGAGCATAACCCAAACCTCAGTCCTGTGATGTAGTCTGTAAGTGCCTCAAGATGCTGGATGTCTAAAGCTTTTCTATGATACACAGCTCTTAGCAGAGCATGAACTAAATGGTGCATTTGAAGTTTCTCATGGCTTGGCATACTTCTCAGTCAGAACAGCAGCAACACAAAAAGGACTTGGAAAGCAATTCTGTTACACAAGAGAACTCTGGAATTCCCGGAGCCAAAAGATGCTTATCATCCTGCGATTCTCTTTTTCAGCCTTTTTCTTGGCAGAAAAATAAGAATCACTAATCTTCATATAAAATAGTCATTTTTATACTAAAAAACTGAGTTCTGTGTTCTTGGGTACTGCCATTGCACATCTCTCCTGCACACCCCGTGAAGAACTGCTATGTCGTCCATATTGTTCTGTCTACCAGCATCTAAAATGGTTAGATTTTCTTCCTCTGTTTCACACACATGCAGAGAGAACCGTTGAACAACTTTTTCCACAGAGCTTACTCACCAGATAATTGCCATGAATTATCTATGATTCAAAGATAACTTCAAATACGCGTAACACAAGCACACATGATATATCTACTCTATCTACATACACACCCCCACATGGCTATTCTGCAGGCAGCAGTGGAATCCAGATGATCACCCTAAACATCTCTGTGCTATCTCACCAACTGCCCACTCTCCTTTCTCACCATCCTGTTATATCAATCACAAGCCATTGCACCCTGCCTTCTGTCAAAGCTGAAGGGCTTTAATTGCTCATGTTTCAGCCCTCATGATCTAAGTGTGTGCCTGAAGTTTGCTGTCTTAGAAGGGTGTCATTAAAATCACCAAACCTTTTATTGGTACATTAAGTTTAGTTTCCTTTTTCATTTGCAAAGTCTAGGATTCTTCCTTCTTTGGAGAATGGGGACTGTGGTCAGTTCATCAGATGTTGTTTCTGAGGCTCCTTCCTCCTCAGGGGAGGACTCCTCACACTCTTCCCTGCTCCAAAGCAGGATACCCCAGAAAGAACTGAGTCAGACAATACGATTAATGAATGGACTGTTGAAGACACTGTTGAGAGCATGGGGAAATGGAGCATGGAAGAGCTGGGACACCAGAGGATCTTCTTACTGTCCTGGTCCTGCCCAAATGAAACCCCTACAAACTGTGGGACGAGAGAAGACCCCTGTCGTGCACATAAGAAAGTGGCTGGGAAGTGATATGGATTGCTCTTCCCATGGGAAACGCATCCTTCACACAAGGACTTGGTTGTACTCAGTGGGTAATGTGGAAGGATGGGGACACCTGGTTTGTGCCTTAGGGAGATTTAACCCTGGGGGGGAAATCATCTGTGATGCCAGTTGTATGTTGTAGGAAAAAAAAACCCTACAAATCATTCTGCAACATACCATCATGGAGAGACTATGTCACTGCCTGTCTGCTATGGCCCATGTAATTCAGGTGCTTCAGAATTTGGGAACTGTAGTTTCTTCAGACTCTGCCACAACTTTCTATGATAACTGCTGCTGCCTAAATGTATACCAGTTCTCCGGACACTGGACTGCTGCTGTCCACACTGTCCACTGGAGTTTACAAAACTGCTGTTTACCCCTGCTGTATACTGCTGTGTGCTTCTATGCAAATAGGTATAGAATCACAGAATCACAGAATGGTTTGGGCTGGAAAGGACTTAAGACCATTTAGTTCCAACCCCCTGCCGTGGGCAGGGTTATCTCACACTAGATCACATCACCCAAGGCTCTGTCCAACCTGTCCTTGAATACTGCCAGCGATGGAACATTCATCACTTCTTTAGGCAGCCTGTTTCAGTGACTGGAATTATCTGGGGGGAATTCCTAGCAAAGGCCAACCTAGAAATGAAGAAAGGTGCCGTAGTAGAGCATTTTTCTGATTGTCACACAGGTTCACTTACTAGTTTTCCTCTTCCATTAATGAAAAGCCTGACCTCTGCTCGGAACATCCAGTGTAGTTTGAACTTCGGTAGGGTACCTTTTTTGCATTTCAGGATAAAGGCTAAGATTAATAAGAAAAAGAGAAGAAATGAAAGCAATAAAAGGAAAAGAAATAAAGTCCTCAGGGTTATAGGCCTTATCCCAAGAAATTATGAAACTGTCAGGCTCTACAAGTTGTGCCGTAATCACTCAGAATGGATTATCTTATTAGTCGTCTCCATCATTAAAGTATAAAATGACCCAACACATCAGGATTTATGGCCAATAAGAAGAAAAAGTTTTGTCTTGAAGCTACAAAGAAAAAGATAAAAGAGAGGCATGTAATTGTTGAAGGAACAACAGGATGAGCAGCTTATACATATTGTGCAATTAATAATCACTGAAGGCCTGTTGGGAGTTGCATATATCTGATAGACCAACCTACAAACCCAGAGTCCTGTTCTTTTGTGCACAGGTATGTGGTGACTGCAAGAGCAGTCAGCCAGGCAAGCAAGTTTTTTTTCGCTAATGTGCCTTTTAACAATGTCTTCAGATGGAAGCCTCCCCCAGAATCACCCTATAAAACTAAAAGTCTCAGTCATTAAAGCTTCCCTCCTAGATAGGCCTTGGGTGTTGACGCAAAGCAAACCCAACCAACCAAAGCATTTACAAGAACATGCATGCAGTGTCCCTCTGTCCAGCTCCACACCAAGTGGTGTGGCCAGCTAAGCTTCTGAACAATGGTCTCTCCACAACAGGGGACCTCAAGTTCATTCACTGTGGATTTACTGAAACCAGTTCCTCATCACAGCAGACAAAGAAGTCTATAATGATCAGCAGTGGGACGGGAGATCACTGAATCTTCCTAGAAAAGAATCAAATCTTAGGGAAAGATTTATTAACTGAATCACAGAATGGTTTGAGTTGGAAAGGACCTTAAGATCATTTAGTTCCAACCCCTCTGCCACGGGCAGGGACACCTCACACTAGACCATGTTGCCCAAGGCTCTGTCCAACCTGGCCTTGAAGACTGCCAGCGATGGAACATTCTCCACTTCTTTAGGCAGCCTGTTCCAGTGCTTGGAATTATCTGGGGGGAATTCCTAGATAATGCCAACCTAGAAATGAAGAAAGGCACCACAGTAGAGCATTTTTCTGGTTGTCACATAGGTTCATTTACTAGCATTCCTCTTACATTCACGAAACGCTAGGCAATGATGAACAACTGCAGCCTTGACTGCTTCAGGTGCCAAAGAGGCAGGTTAAGTGCCAAGACACATTTCCAAAGCCTGACGGTTTCTTGTAGTAGGTGGGGAGCATTGCAAGGAGCTTTCGAAATCCCCCTAGGCACATGCCTAAACCTTTAACACTTTTAAAAACGTGACCTTCAGATGTGCGGAACTAGCACCGAAAACAACACTTACGTGCTTTGATGGATCTGAGTCACAGAAAGACATGATGAGCAGGAAGACCTGGAGGAACTACAAGGCAACTAGAATAGTAGGCAAGCTAGTAAAGGAAATGTCAAACTATTGTTGCATATCCATTTGGATGTGTGTGTTTGTGGGGCTGGGACAGCTTCTCCAATATCTTCCCTTCTGAAGGAAGTGGGGTTAACATCTATGAATAAATTAGCCTCTTGATCAAAGTTTGATTAAGGATCTGAGATGAAACGATGGATTGTTAAGGCATGTATTCAAAGCATGCTTAATGTATGCATGGATCTCTGTCTTCCTGTGGTTTCTTTCAAAGGGTGCTCTTCCTTTCCAACAGTAATCTCTTTACAGCAAAGACTGGAGTCCAGAAAGGATTAATCTATAAAGCCATGTGCTAGAATGTTCTGATTATCAGCTGAACTGATGAAAAAGAATACTTTTATGAAAAATGAACACTTCTTTTCCCCATTATTTTACTTTAGTTGTGTGAGGTAAAGCCAGGGGAGACAGATAACCTTCAAGGTTTCTTTCCTTCTTTCCAAACCTAAACTAATGCAAATCCTTTAAGATCCTAATGGCTGAGGCATTGAGGGAATCCTCAGAGTAACCATTGTGTTAAATGAAAAAGGCTGCAATTTCCAAGCAATCTGGTGACATTTAGATACATCTTTCCCACTGCAAGTGGAAAAAGGCGCGTGATTCCCCTTATACCTTAGCCTAGAGTCACTGACCTGCCTTGGTGTTTTCAGCGAGCTGCATTTTCAGTAAGCTGCATTAGCAACTCTTATATTTTCCAAGCTTTGCCAGCTATACAAACATTTAGAAGTAACATCTTAAATATTTAGGCACTGCTGTGGTTTAAGCCCAGTCGGTAACTCAGAACCATGCAGCTGCTCACTCACTCCCCTTCTTCCCCCCCCCTTCCAGAGGGATGGGGAGGAGAATCGAAAGAATGTGACTCCCATGGGTTGAGTTAAGAACAGTCCAGTATCTAAGGTATAACACAAAACCACTGCTGCTACCACCAATAATAATAATAATGATAAGGGAAATAACAACAGGAGTGAATACAATTGCTCACCTCCTGCTGACTGACAATCTGAGCAGTGATCTGGGCCTTCCAGGTAACTCCCCCGAGTTTATATACTGGGCATGACATACTATGGTATGGAATACCCCTTTGGCTAGTTTGGGTCAGGTGTCCTGTCTCTGCTTTCTCCCGGCTTCCCGTGCCCCTCCTCCTTGGCAGAGCATGAGACTGAGAAAGTCCTTGATGGGAGCAAATGTTACTTAGCAACAACTAAAAACACCAGTGTGTTATCAGAGTTGTTCTCAGACTAAAGTAAAAAATACAGCACTGCACCAGCTACTAAGAAGGAGAAAAATGACTGCTACTGCTGAACACAGGACAGGCATATATTCAAAATATGGCTCCAAGACTCCATCCTGCCTCCCTTTAATTCCCCATTTCTGCAATATGCTCAAAATTTGATCTATATCACAGTGACCTCAGCTCTTAAATACACAGGAGCAGGAGAGATGAGGATGCATAAGGAGTTCCCATCTCAAACAACTTAACTGTGCTTCAAGAGGCAGAAGTGCTAGCTATCTAGAAAAGGACTACGCTGTCTTGATGTCCTGGGTTCAGCAGCAGCAGTCATTTTTCTCCTTCTTGGTAGCTGGTGCAGCACTGTGTTTTTGATTTTGGGCCTGGGAGCAGCGCTGATAACACCAGTGTTTTCAGTTACTGCTTGGTAGTGTTTTGGTTTGACCAAGGACTTCTCTGAGTCTCATGCTATGCCAGGGAGGAGGGGGAGCCGGGAGGAAGCAGAGACAGGACACCTGACCCAAACTGACCAAAGAGGTATTCCATACCACAGCACGTCATGGCCAGTATATAAACTGGGGGCAGTTACCCGGAAGGGCTAGATCACTGCTAGGGTCAGACTGGGGATCGGTCGGTGGGTGGTGAGCGGTTGCATTCTCTTCCCTTGTTATTTCCCCTGTCATTATTATTATTGGTGGTAGCAGCAGTGGTTTGTGTTATACCTCAGTTACTGGACTGTTCTTATCTCAACCCGTGGGAGTTACATCCTTTTGATTCTCCCCCCCATCCCTCTGGGAGTGTGGGGAGGAGCAGGGGGAGAGAGTGAGCGAGCGGCTGCTTGGTTCTGAGTTACCAGCTGGGCTTAAACTAAGACGCTTGAGGAAAAAAAGTCTTTGGCAGAGTCACTCCTAAGCTTATTAGATTTGAAGGACTATTGTAAAACACATCCTCAGAAAACCTCTGGGTTACAAACTCTGGGTTCAGGGTGTAAAACCTCCTGCAAAATGGCCTTCGCAGTTTTCAGCTTGCCAATACTATTTGAGAAAAAATGTGTGTTGCTAGGATTTGGTGGGACCAAAGCACCCAGGAGACTGCTAAGGCTGGGGAGAATTACAAAAAGCCAGTAGTTTAAAACCAAAATCTTCAAAAGTAACATGCTTACTTAAAAACCAGCAGGTTTAATTTCAGGCACCTCATCTTGCAAACACTGGCCTTGGTACAATCCATGAGTTTCTTGGGGTTGAATACTTGGTACAGGAAAAGGCAGTGTCTATTCTCTGCTTCTACAAACTTGATCTAACCCATTACTACACCCATTTCAGCTCTTGGTGTGACACACAGCAACATATAGCTTGAATGGCTCAAATCAGCAGAACTATTGCAGACAGATTGGGGTTGTAATTCTGTCAAATCACATATTATTGACCTGGGAGACTGACATACCTAATTTAAATGTACGTTTAGCAACAGAGCTGAGAGATGACAGAGCATCAGGCAGGCAACTTCTCTATTTCAATCCAAACAAGGTGGCAGAGCTGGGATGTTAATGAAGCAAATGGCATACAGATTATTCACATTCCTTATCTTTTCTCTGTTATAGATTCATAGCTTATAATTTGACTGCAAATCTTATGCACATGAGACACACAGGTGTAACTGGAGAGTCAAACTCTGTCATCTACTTGCACATTAAAATAAGAAACAGTTTATAACCAGAACCCCTTTGAAATCTGGTGGGATAAAAAGTATGGAGGCTCCAGTTCCTCAAACGACACAGAACACATTGAATGCAACAGGACCACACAGTGCACTGAAAGTCAGTAACACAGTTTTTAAGAATACCACTCTCCTTGTTTGTCTTCAATATGCAGACATAAAGAGGATATTAACTGCTTACTACAGACAACCATAAACTGAAACAATCCCCTCAGCAAGCTACAATTTAAGAAGCAATTGGTACAGATGGCAATGAATGCACAGGAAACAGCCAAAGCAATTCAACCAGTTGGTATGGCAGAATTTTATCTGTGCTGTGACCAAACTGTCTGTGGCATCTGGCTGAGACACTGTGGGGTGTCAGACAAACATCAGTGCTGTTGGGAAAACAGATCTGACAAAACGTAGATGCAAGTGCAATAATGAAAAATCAGAGGCTGACACTGCCCCCCCCCCCCAATTTTGGGGTGTTTTTTTTTAATTATCTCTTCACTAACAAAGAGATGACTTTCCAGGTCAAAAGATCATTTTTAGCATTAGTTCCAAACGAAAGCATTTTAAGTGGAGAGTATCAAGCCAATAGTTTGAAATTGTCTGAATCATAGCAAGAAAAAGAAATACAGAATAATTACTTGGGAAAATGTTAGCACGCTAATAAGGAGAAGTAAATGTCCTGTAAAGCCTGAAGTGCAGATGAAGGCTTCCTGGAAACTGGTTGAGTGCCCTCGTCAGTTTCATAGTAGAAAAAACCTATGGTTTCCAACACATTTTTCATTTTCCATGTTGAAGAAATACTTTACAGGACAGAGGGGATTTTGCAGTATTCAGAGAACTACAGTGGATCCCTTCTTCAGTGCATCCTCCAAGACTAATATGCTTCAATGTCTGAAAAAGAACGTCATTCTAAGAGAAAGAACAAACTGGATAGCCTTGATCGCAGGCAGATCCAAGACAAAGCTTCAGTGAGAGCAGCCTCACATGCCTTTCATGTACCTGCATATCACACATGAATAAAACCCTATTACAGAGGTGAATGCAGAAACTCCCTTTCATCCAAAGCTGCTGTTGTTTTTGAAACAAGGCTATTCAGAATCCTCATTTGAAATCCTGGGAAGTTCTCTCCCATTTAGGAGCAATGTAAGAACAAATCCCATTGTACAATGTGTAACGATTCACAGCATAAAACCAGGGAGAGCAAAGCCTTTGCCATCCTTTGCAGAAGAACATACCCATAAAGTTCCTTGAGAGCTACAGTAAGATTATCCTGATTTTAACTAATGGGTGACTAACAACAGCTGTAAAATTGCAAGAAAATGCAACAATGGAGCAAGCATCAGGGGGAAAAGCAAAAACACCACAAGGATGGGGAACACCCACCTTCCAGGCAGCACAGGCAACAATGCTACAAGCCACAATGGATAGAAGAGCCACTAGAACTTAGCAGAACGATTACAGAAAAGGCTTTCAAGAAACATCTGTCTTTGCAGACAGTGTATGTGGGGCGTACGCAAGAAAAAAACAGAGATTAATTGCTTCCCAAAACACTGGGATAGCACAATGTTTAACAATGGGAACATTTCACTTAGAGCAGACTAACCCCTTTCTAGCAGTCTGAAATTAAGAAGCATAGATAAATTGTTCCTCTCCCCAATGTTTTGAGCTGGAGTCTCAAATATTATGATTTATAACTGATGCAATCATTGTTTTTTCCACATCTGCTTAATGTAGTTGAATGTTTTAGAGTACTGGAAATATGATATATGTGCTGTATATAGAACAGAATACTGCCATGTCCAACAGTGAAAAAAAAGGGATATTCTCAACCACAAGTTGAGAAAACTTACCAGTTCCTATACATCCAACTAGAGCTATATGTTACCACAACTCCTGCCTCCTACACAATTGTTTTAAAATCTGTCACCTGTGGTCTTCAAGACAGAATTCCCAAAGTACGGAACACAACATAATTAATGTTATACTTCAGTATTTTATGTAAAGTTGTCATTTTGCAAGAAGCACATACATCAAAAGGCATCTGCGGGCACATATCAGTGTGGAAACGTAAGCATAGTGGAAAATCATGGTAGAATTCCAGCAGGAAGCCTATCAACATCCATCTATGAAACACTTTCAAACATGCTCTGGCAAACCTGCAGACACCCTGGCAAATAATAGCCAGTAACAGCCCCAGGCTCTCCCCATGCCCCAGCCACCATCACACTTAGAAGCTACGGGCCGTTCCTCGGCCCTGCAGATGAGGGAAGGGGATTCCACAGAAAGGACAGTTCCTATTTCCTTGTTTATTTTAGCAGATGTGACAGGTCTGATTAATAATTTGTGTGGTTTTAATGAAAAATGTTGTGAAAATTCTGATTTATCCATCAGTTCGTGGCTGAAATGGTTGGGATTATAGCCCGTAATATTTTATGATAAAAATGGGATTATATGATGTGAGAAATAAGTTGAATGCTCCAGTCCAAAAAAAAAAAAAGCCTCTCTCCTTGCTAACTGTAGTAAGGGCTTTAAATGGTACCAATATACCATTAGACAGGCTGAGAAAACTGGGGCTGTTCAGCCTGGAGAAGAGAAGCTGTGTGGAGACCTCAGAGCAGCCTTCCAGTATCTCAAGGGGACTTATCAGGATCTGAAGGATGCCAGAGAGGGACTCTTCATCAGGGACTGCAGTGACAGGACAAGGGGTGATGGGCTTAAATTTAAACAGGGGAAGTTCAGGTTAAACATAAGGAAGAAGTTCTTTACTGTGAGGGGGGTGAGTTACTGGAACAGATTGCCCAAAGAAGTGGTAAATACTCCATCCCTTGCAGTGTTCAAGGCCAGGTTGGACAGAGCCTTGGGTGACATGGTCTAGTGTGAGGTGTCCCTGCCCATGGCAGGGGGGTGGAACTGGATGATCTGAAGGCCCTTTACAACCCAAACCACTGTGATTTTACTAAGGATAAGATTCTGTGATTTTACTAAGGACAGAAGAATTATCTTTCCTTTCCCACCTGTAGTGCTTTAAGCCCAGCCACTAACTCAGAACCACGTAGCCACTCGCTCACTCCTCCATTGCCCCCACCTCGCTGCCAGAGGGATGGGGAGGGGAATTGAAAGAATGTAGCTCCCACAGGTTGAGATAAGAACAATCCAGTAACTAAGGTATAACACAAACCACTGCTGCTACCACCAATAATAATAATGGTAAGGGAAATAACAAGGGAGAGAATACAAAATTAAAGGGGGAAAAGGAAAAGAAAATAAGCACAAGTGATGCACAATACAGTTGCTCAGCAGCCGCTGAATGATACCCAGCTTGACCAGTGATCTGGGCCTTCTGGGTAAGTCCCCCCAGCTTATATAACAGGCATGATGCGTTGTGGTATGGAATACCCCTTTGGCTAGTTTAGGTCAGAGTGTCCCATCTTTGCTTCCTCCTGACTTCCCATGCTCCCCCTCACTGGCAGAGCACGAGACTGACAAAGTCCTCCATTGGAGTAAGCATTACTTAGCAACAACTAAAACCATTGACGTGTTACCAGCATTGTTCTCAGTCTAAAGCTGAAAAAACATCACTGCACCAGCTATTAAGAAGGACAAAAACTACTGCTACAGCTGAACCCAGGGCACCACCTTAAATGCTGCCCCATTCTTCTCCCACCACTTCTGCTGTTCTTCAGGAAATATTTTCAGCGGTTACATGTGCAATCTGCCTGCACACAGAAGACCATAAATCCCTATTCCCAACTATTTCCCCAAGCTTCTGAACATCTCAGAGAGCATGGTACCTGTACTCTGCAAACCTCAGTGTATACCAGGTATCGTAGCACTGCAGGGAATGTTTGCTCTGGATTGTAATGAGAAGCAGGAGGAGGGAAAGGTTTCACTCAGCGGCAGCTCCAGTGCATAGGTGCAGGTACACTACCCAGACAGAGTGCTTAAACAATGCATTTCTGGCACAGCCAGGACTCCAGCTTGGCTTGGCAAGCAGCAGCTTCCACATCCAAACCTTGTTACTAGATCAGCCTGGAATATCCTTCCAAATCCATAGCCTCCAGGCATTACTCAAGAAAGGGGGCCAGCTGGAGGGAGGATAGCCTATAGCAGAGGAAAAACATACCCTCCCAAAATGTCCTAGCAGTAAAAGGAATTAAGGCACTTTCCTAGCTTGTGGTCGTTTTCGGAGATGTAATAAAAATAGCCTGTAGGACCCACAGAGTACCTGCAGCTCAGTTGTCACCACCTGCAGATGTATGGTCTTTACTGCTGCAGTGAATTGCATTATTCCCTTAAATTGGGCTCATACTTTAGCCCCTGGAAAGGCACCAGAAGAATTTAGTGGGGCTGAGAGATTTGGATTGCAGTGAACACACCCCGCTGGGCTCACTTGGAGGAGCACAGGAACTCCCTGCCACTCAGACACTGAGCCTGGTATAGAAGGGAGAATGGAAAGCTCCGGGAGCCGGGCTGAACAGCTGCAGTGACCCAACAGGGAGCACTGGGAAACCCCCAGGAGAGAGCTGAGTCGCACTCTGTCCCTGTGCCACTGTGGCACCACAGGCTGGCATTGGGGCTGTCACTGTGAGAGATCCTCGTTTCCATTAAAAACACAAAAAGTTGTGAAAAGGCTTCCCAGAGCAATGGCCAACTTTCTGAGCTCTCTGTGAGTGAGAAGGGAAAAGGAGGGAGGGGGAGTTAAGGAAAGCCAGAGACCAAGAAAATCAGGAAAAGATTTAAAGCAAAACTAAAGATGAGGAAAACAAAGTCATATGGTTATTTCATGGAAGAAGAGAAGGGATATATACGTTGAGGAAAGGATATGTATGTTGATGGCAAGGGGAAAAAAAAAAGACAAAAGAACATTATGAATGCTTTTAACATTCTCAGTACTTTACTTTTGCTTGGCAAATCCTCTGTTGGCATGAAGCAAGCTGCCTTGTCTTGAAGTAGATAAGGATGAAACACAGCCCTCAGGCTTCCTCCTGAAGGCTTACTGGCTCCCCAGACAGACTTCCCACTGCTCTCCATAAGCATAGGGTGCCCTCAGGATATTTTGATATTAAAATCATTATTGTGCATCGTCTAAAGATTTTCACAAACATAAATCTGGACTCGGCAATACAAGCAAACAAAAAGATTGAGTATGTCCCCCCTCCTTTTTTTTCTTTAAGCAATTGTCATGGGTTCAGCAGCAGCAGTCATTTTTCTCCTTCTTGGTAGGTGGTACAGCGCTGTGTTTTTGATTTTTGGGCCTTGGAGCTGTGCTGATAACACCAGTGTTTTCAGTTACTGCTTGGTAAAGTTCTGGTCTGACCAAGGACTTTCTGAGGTCATGCTCTGCCAGGGAGGAGGGGAAGCCGGGAGGAAGCAAAGACAGGACACCTGACCCAAACTGACCAAAGAGGTTATTCCATACCACAGCACGTCATGTCCAGGATGGGAAAACAGAGGGCAGAGACCCTGAAGGGTGTGGTGGTGCACTGGGGGGTTCGCTGTTGGGGGTGCACTGGCTGGGTTGGGCTTGGTGAGCGGTTGTATTCTCTTTCCTTGTATTTCTCTTGCATTATTACTGGTGGTAGCAGTAGTGATTTGTGTTATACCTTAGTTACTAAACTGTTCTTATCTCAACCTGTGGGAGTTGCATCCTTTTGATTCTCCTTCCCACCCCACCCCCCCCCAGGACTGGGGGAAGAAAGAGAGGAGAGTGAGAGAGAAAACTTCGTGATTGACTGGACTTAAACCACGACAACAATCAAGAGAAGCACAGAGCAAGATATTACCCAGACAGATCTCTGCTAGAGGCTAGCAGTTTGCTTTCATTACCTGCTTAATACCCCTCCAGAGATGCAGATTTAGAGCTCCTAAGTACTGAGATACAGTGGCATGAAGAAGTGATACAGCATCATGCAGGCATCACAGTAATCTGAAAATAAGGGAAAACACGGTGATACTGAACATGAACTTTTAACTGGAAATGCTTCTCTTGTACACCATCAAATTACTTGCAGACCTCTGCTGCAGCAGCACAGGAGATAAGCACATTCGGTTCAGCGTACTGAGGAATTTTTCAACCAAATGTTTATTTCAAGACCCTTATTGCTCAGACCTCACCAAGGATGTGGGAAACACAGTTGTACATCCATCCTTCACTGGATCTTTAATTATTGCCATAGCTCAGACAGGAGAGCTTGAAAAATGCAGCCACAAAAGCCAGTAAGTACTGAGTTATCCTGAGCTCATTAGGGGTTGTTCTTTGTCTTCCCCCCTCCCCAAACATTTTTAAGATGATACTTTTCCAAACAATAGTTTTGGGAGTTTTAGGGAAAGTTTTCCTAAGGAGTAAAACCAGATCCCTCCTTCAGTATTAATTCTCCTTCCTGAAAGTTAATAATCATCATGAAACAACCCTTGGCCAGGTGCAGGTATGGGCTGTCGATCACAGGGGCTGGGGCTTCACCCTGCTCAGCATTAGAGAGAAAACCTGTTTATGGCAAGATGTGGCAATTCTCCGGTTAAACTTTGTCTGCCCCAAACACACAGTTCAGCAATACCCAGAACAGCTCTACCATAATGGCACAGCAATGCCATTAGTTACTAGCACAGCAAGCAGAATTTTGCCATCATTTTCACTAGTATGTAGCTGGCAACTGAAGAAAGTCCTACTTATTCCGTACAACCATCCATTAAAAGATGTGAACATACTGACTGTAGCCACAGCTATTTCCTGGTCTAGCTGGAAGGAAAAAGTGCCTTCTTAGGCACCTGTGTGTGGGGCAGGAATCACAGGCTGCTGTGGGATCAGCACACAGTGCTCTGGCTGATGTTCGTGTGTCCAAACAACAAACCGAAAGTACTTGCAAAGCTGTGGGACACTATAGTTTCAGTACAAAGCTTCAGTACAAACCTAGAGCTACAGGGCCACTACAGCTTCAGTACAAATCTTCCCCTGATGCCCATTACTAATGAACAACACCCAGGCTGGCCACCACAATGCCAGCCGAAATTCTGCTTGCTAAGTCACAGCAGACGTGTTGAGGGTGCACAGGTGCATGGACATGCAGCGCTTGGCTCTGTGCGACCTCGATACCTCTCCCTCCACGTTTCACACACTCATTCCTTCATGGTGCACTGTGTTTTAACTTACATTCTTACCATTTTGTGTGCAAATACATTCTGTAATTAATGCCCCAATCTAGGGTCCTTATTCAGTTCCCTGGCCTGGAAAAGCATGTAAATATAGGCTTTAAGTATTTCTCTGAATACAGAAGTAGTGAAGGGAATGCCTAAGTAGGTCCGTTGTTCGGGACCTCACCCATTAGCTGTTCTCATTTCTAATATTACTAATGACAACGCAGCCATACCAGGAAGCCATTAAAGGGGTCTTTAACACTGCAGTTTGAGAGCATTCAGCACATCCTTCACTGTGAGATGTTGCTGGGTTTGCAGAACGTGGACTGACAGTTCTAATACAAACACCAGGATGATTCAGAAGAGCTTGATAAAATCCAGCCTGACAGCACTGGCACATATTTACTGTCAGCATTGCAGAGATAGATTCAGTATCATTTCTGGTCCACATTAGGCGAGAACTGAGGCTGGTAGGAAACTACGTGGCTATCTGGTGAAGCAGGATGTATAGGATTTGATCTGGTGGCCTGCAGAGCACCCTTGGAATGCGTGAATGCACAGGAAAACACTGCAAAACTGTTCCCTTTTTTTTCAGGCAATTAGCAAGAGGAAGAAGAGCTGTTGCATTTAGGTCCTGCTGCCGAATGCGTCTGTCTGTCCATCATAACACTGTCTTCACACGTAAACAGCCGTGAACCATTTATGATTCTCAGATTGCACACAGAAGCCTTAACCCAGATCACATTCCAGACAAGTGCCCAGCCAATTTCTATTTTCTGAGAGGCTTTCCCTACTGTTCTCGTTTGTTCTTTCCAGTGATAGTTCAGCTGCACTGACAAGGAGCACAAAATAGCCTTTTCCTTATGTTACACTTTTTCCTCTCCTGAGATTTTAGCATTTTGTAGTTTCCATTTCTCTATTTCAAAAGCATACAGTTAGTTTGCTCAAAGCTGTCAAAAGCCAATCTTTTCTCTTAAAAGATTTTCTTACAAGACTGAAGTCTGAATTGAAAAGAAAAGAGAAATTAAAAGTAACATTTGCTGTATTTAAATACAAGCCGGATGTGGAATCATACATCTCCAAATGAAACATTTACTAAGTTGGCAGCAATGGAATTTTCTCCTCACGCATGCAAACGTCAAGTCTGAATCTACTCTTCTCTCTACTTCCCCTCACTCTCCATTGCCCTGCACGCCTAAGTGGTGGTGAAGAACAATCCCCTGGATTCTACAGACCTCCTCCTCCTGTCAGCAGATGGCTTCACTTCAACTGCAAAAGATTTGAAGACTATGACAAGAAATCCTGGGTGCCCAACATGAGAAAGCAACGTGCATAAGTAGGGACCTAGCAAGGTGACTAAGCCGTAAATACCACCGAAAGCAACAGCATCAGAGGTACAGAAAATCTTCCAAACTCAGGCCCTCCTGTCTGTGAATAGGACACTAAGGCTCATATATGATGAATGGCGACCCCCATGGCAAGAGGTTGGAACTGATGATTTTAAGGTCCTTTCCAATCCAAACCATTCTATGATTCTATGAATACCATTATACAAGGAAGGACTCTGAAGTCACAGATAAACAGCAAGGACATTTGCCCCACAATGTGGCTTGAGAGGGACTCCAGCGAATATGCCTGAGGCAACACCAGCCTTCACTGGCATCTTCTCACCTGAGTTTCTTGGTTTCATACCCTTCACCTCCCACTGCGCCGAAGTCTCAACAGCAACTGGCTTGGTATTTTGGGTATTGGTCAACAAATACAGAATATTGCTGTAACCAAAGATAGTTTAGCATTGCCCTTGTCAAACTGCTTGAAACCAGCATCTCTTTTCAAAGAGATCCAACGAAACCTACGCTATTAGCCATGGCAAAGCCTTTATGAAATTGGGATGTTGAGAAGCTTTTGAGGGTGTCAAGGCACTGGCACAGGCTTCCCGGAGAAGTGGTAAATGCTCCATCTCTGACAGTGTTCAAGGCCAGGTTGGACAGAGCCTTGGGCAACATGGTCGAATGTGAGATGTCCTTTGCCCATGGCAGCGGGTTGGAATTGTATGATCTTAGGTCTTTTCTAACCCAAACCATTCTGTGATTCTATGATTATTTTTTTTCTCAACCCTGGATTCTTTTACACTGCAATGTTACTAGCAGCATGGCAATGCCTGCAAATGAGTGGGTGGAGTCTGCCTAATCCTTTCCAAGGTTGGAAATTACACATTTTAGAAACTCAGGATGCTCCTACCTTTGTCCTGAAATGAAGTTTGAAGTTGTAGTCCTCTCAGCTCTTGCCTGGGAAAGTGGGGTAGGAGCAGGGTTCCTCTGCAAACTGCTTGTAGGTCTGTGGGATACAGCAGGGAAGAGAGAAGTTGCCTCATGCTCCATGCTTGGGAACATATTGCTGGCCACAATTTGGCCTACAGGTCTTTACAGACTAACACATGGTATCTTCAAATATACCAGACAATAAAATGGGAGGCAATTCCAACCCCAGTTACTGAATGACTGCCAAGTGCTGCGCCCACTTGCAGCCAGAACAGACCACAGCTGAACTACAAGAGAAGGGCAGAACCTGATGGGATGGTTCTTGCCAATTTACAACATGCTGTATCTGAAATTACCCATGTGTCATGATGCCTTTCTGTTGCAGATGAGGTGCATCACCACAAACACTGAATATCAGACCTCCCATGCTCAGGCTGATGCATGCCAAGGCCAAAACCAAGGGAGTCTTACTGCTTCCAAGCCACTGATTTCAGCCCTTTAGTTCAGGGGAAAATCTAGGACCCTGTTCTACAGCAAATGGCTCCTTCCCTGCCTCTGTTTTTGAGAAGAATGTGCACAACTAGTAAGATGAAATGAAACCCCATCAACAACAAGCCAAGCATGAGGATGGAAGGCTACAGTGTACAGTATCAAAACCACCATGTCTAGCACACTGCCACAGAAAGCTAATGAAAACAGGGGGCAGGAGCTCATACAAGATTGAAACAGTACAACTCTACTGCAAGATGTTAATTTCATCCTCTTTCACTAGGCTGATCAGACAGAAGGGAGCCCAACTTCCCCTTCTGCGGCGGTTCTCCCTTCAGAGAACTTTTCTGGTATGGTTCCATAGAGTGAACGTTCTCCATTTTCTTTGAACAAATTGTATTACACTTTTTCCTCATCAGAGTACATAAATTAGCTGAGAGGGAATGGATTCAATTACAATCCAGATTCCAGACCTCTTAAGAACTGACTGCCTGACACATTCCTTTCATTTAACAAACAGGAACCAAATGAGGATTATATCACATAAATAATACTCCCTTGATAGTGCAATTCAATAAAATGGGAAAAATATTCAGATAAACCACGTAGATAAAACATGAGAGCCTCTGATATTACCTACCAGATTTAAAATACAAACATCACATAAGCTTAAACGTTCGGTATTTTTACTTCGTGTTGTGAACAAGAATCTGATTCTGAGAGTTCTTAACAGCAAGTTTAGTATATTCTGACTGCCTCAGAAAAAAAAGGAAGGACAGCTGAGGAAAAAAGTGTGCTGCAGCAAAGTACAGATTTCCATATTTGAAAGATAATTTGATAGCTCTGCACAAGACACTAACCTGCCCTGCAAAACCCCAATTTACAATCTCCCAAGCGACTAAGAGTAAGTATGACCAAGAGTAAAGGCTTCATAAAGCTCTGAGTGAGGCTGTTTCCCAAGCCAACATGTCCTTTAAGAAGGCAGCATTTTGGAACAACTCAAACTGATAAGATGACTTTTAGGAACAATCACTTCTGGTACAACTACTCAGCCAAGCTTTCAGGCTGAGAACTAGATATGCCATCTATAATCTGATTTTTTTTGCACCTGCCTAAATGTCTAAGTACCCAGGGAAGAAAGATGTGATGAAAAGACTTAGATTCAGAGCTTGACAAGGGATCTAAAGATGAAGGCACAAAATGAGTGCATGCAGTCAAATCATCCCCATTCACAAAGAGCACACATTTTGAAGAAGCTGGGTAGAAAACAAAAAGGCAGAAGAACAACACTACCAAGATGAGGGATGATCATTAAATGTATAATCACCTGTAAGAAAATTCTTTTTAGATTACTGAAGAGTGGCAGAAGATACTTTTGATGACAGCCTATGTGATTACAACTTGTTGAATTCTAAAGCTGCATTTAGCCTGGCACACAACTACAAATACAGAAGCCAGCAGGTGAAGTTCAAATTGAACTTCAACCCAGAAACTGGATCTTATCTACTCAATGAAAAATGTTTTCAGGGGACATTGTAAGTTCTCTGCCAATGAGACTCTTCAAATCAGTACAATGTGAGCCAAATCTTGGGCTTCTTCATGCCTGTCCAATAAATAACATTCTGTCCAATAACGTTTTTAACGTTTACCATGAGAGACATGGTGGAAATGAAATGTGCTGCTCTGCAGATACCTACCTGATGCAAAATGGGGTGCTCGACAGCCCCAGTGTACCATGGGATACAAGAATGTGGCTAGAGGTTTTCTGTGAGGTGATGGGGCTTTTACAAAAAGCCAGTTTGTATATGTGATGCATCAAGAACCACATCATTTAATCATAAAGTAAACATTTTTTTCTTTAGCCAGTGTCCAATGTTCTAAGACTTCAGCATATATAGGTATTGTTATATAAATAAATATCTCTATATCTATATCTATATAACTGTAACAGAACCTCCTTAACTAGAGTGCATACATCCTTACATATGCATATGAACAGAACAAAAGCAGCCTCCCTGGCATTGTGCACACTTTACCTTCACTTTATGTTCAGCTGTAAGGTTGAAGTGCAGTTTTGCTTGGGTTACATTCTTGCTATAAAACCCCATAGATAAGTATATAACCCGCCCTTTATTTAACAAAGAGGTTAAATGAATTATCACCTGCAGCTATATTATACCACTAGAAGGAATGAACACACTAAGCTGTCTATGAAGTTTGTAGTGTACCCTAGTTTTGCCACAAGAGAAGGAAGAAGACGTTGAAGCATACATCAGATGAAACTTTTTCAAATCAGAATAACCAGGACTAAGCACACCTACTGGATACAGCAGTGACATTTCCTATTAGAGATGACAACAATAATTTAAAAAGGTTTATATATGAGTCACTAATAAAATCCTAATATGCAGAAAAAAGCCATCATATGCAAAGCAGGAACAATGTTGTGTTCACTCCTGTTCTTAATCTGGTCATAAACAGACACTGTCTGATCCATCCCGGCAATTTAAAAGCGGAAAATCAGGCGTGTTACTTCCCACCTTAGGCAGTGCTGAGAGGTTTCAGTATCTCTGCCTCATTGCTGACATCTGCTGTCCTGTGAACGAATCATGCAAAAGCCTTCACCGGCCCGCTTGTCCCTTCCAACAACCATTTCGGCTTTCCCCCTCTAGAACACATGCCAGAATTCGACTCAACAGTATTTGCAGTGATTTGCATTACTGAAAAGCACTCTTAGAAGATGGAGAAAAGGCATTAACTCCCTTGTACTGGACAACTTTTCACCAGGAGATACTGCTGCACATGAGGCTGCTGCTAGTCACTGACACTTCTTCCTTTCTAAGATGTGTACCATCTCCTTCCCCCTGCTGAATAGCCCCTGCCTGCAGGAGCACACACTGCTTCACTGCCAAGCACGGCCCCAGACCTCACTCAGACTGCAAGCTTGGCTGTACCAAGCCTCTTCAATTTGGCCTTCACCAACAGAAGTGCACGCACCTCTCTCAGACTCAGGCACAGGATGAATTTTTAGGAAAACAAATTATTCAGGAAGAAGCTCATCGATGATGTTTCTTGTTAGTCACAGGTAACACACAATCTTACATACCACTGGAATTGCTGATTTCTGTATAGAAACATATTTAGAGACTATATAAACATTTTCAACTTTACCTGGACCAGGCTTCTGTTAGGAGTTGAGACACCTAAACTATGGCATATTAAGACATCTTCTTAACACAAGCTTGGCAGCATTGCAGTAAAAATATACACAAATGCAGTGTGAACGCAATATGCCCTTGTATATTCCCCATGTCTCCTGCTGACACTTGGGAAGGGTCATCCTGCAGGTCCCAGGCCATCTCTGCCAGCCCCCCACACAATCCTGAAGCAGTCTAATGCTGTTGGACACGCAGTTTGTGCAAGGGTGGCTCTGTCTGTCCATTCTACAATGCTACTGTCAGTGCAGTAATTACTAGACCCAAACAGGAAGAGTGAGAATGCTATTAGATTTGGGATGCACCTCTGCAGCCAAAGTAAAACTTATTCAACTTAATATTCACAGCAGATTTTGAGCTGTTTGAAAAGATGACAACTGGAAAATGGTTACCATACGCCTCTCTGCTCTGTGCTAGGACTAGAGAACCAAGCAGACTGCACTAGCCCTCTCTCTTGCCAGACAACCCCTGTATTGTTTTGTTCCTAACAGCTAATGAGTTGTAGAACAAAAATCTGATCATTTAAATAGAAGCAAACAAACAGCAGAACAAAAATCTGTGCCTAGAACTAAAGCTGACTAAAGTAGTGTGGCTTCTACATCACTTGCTGCTGGAAAACCTTGCTTTTTACTCTCATTTGCTCTTTGCTCCCTCTCTGTTCCTTTACCAGTTGTTTGCTTTATTTTCCAACTGAACAGACAATGGGTTAGTAGAAGGCAATTATTTTTTACACCCTCCCACAACACAAAAAGCAGAAAGAATGAGTGGGATGAGTGTGGACTTGCAAGACAGAAAGGTTCTTGCATCCTGGGATCCATGTGAGAAAAACTAAATGCTGAGTGTAGAGGTTATTAGGTAGGTGATATACAAGAATTTGTGAGCTGTACCGGCTTATTTTTTACCAACTGAAATCAAGTGATACTTCTTTTTGGATGTGGGGGAAATGGAAACAATATCATCTGGAACTCTTTCAAAAAAACATCCTTTATTTTAGCAGCATCAGATTGCTAGAGTGCAATGGTTTATCTGGCAAGCCTTTGTTATGCTTGAGATATGGTTTCTTTTCCAATTTCATATTTAATTCCATCAAAGAATGCATTACTCATTTGGTAATTCTGTACCATCAACGCTGACAATAGAAGAGCCAGTCTCCTGCAATACATAGGACCATCTCCTCTCCATCTGCAGCACGCTTTGGTTTCAACGTCTGATTTATACACCTAGAGAGCCAGGTAAGGACAGAGATGAGGCAATGGGAACAGCAAGACTGTCCCCAACATACAGCAAGAGCAAGGCAACTGTACGCTTAGACATGAGTAGGTCTATGTCCTTCGTCTTCAACAGGGATTCATCGCCCTTCAGAACAGCCAGTTTAAAATGAACCTTGAATACAACACCTTAACTTGTGCTGTATAATGTAATTATCTTAAAAATATGGCAGATGTTCCAGCATTATTTGCAACGTTAACCAGAGGGCTACCTTGCAAGGTTCTTCTGCTTATAAAATTAATCTTCTAAGGAAACATTCATCTATTATCAGCTAAGAATCAACACATAACTACAGATAAGCACAGAGACTACAATCAAAATTGCTTTATGAACTTCAAGAGAGCAACCAGAATATATATAAAAAACCCCACTTCTGTGTTAAAGGTACATTTTTGAGGCCTCTCTCAAAGCTAAAGGCCTTTGGCCCTTCTCATCCATCAATATTGTTTGCCTTCTTTCCTCATCCTGGATTCATTTCGTATCATCTCTAAGCATTCAGTCATTAAACTATGAATCAGCTTGATTTTTCTTAAATTATTCTAATCTTCTGAGTTGTGCTGTAGCTTTTTGCCCCTGAGAAGAATAGAGTATTTGTACAAATCTGTTGCCATTACCATTTTGTTTTCAGTGGGCAGCACTACCATTCCAGGAAGTGTGTTTCTCCGATAAGCAAGCATCAAAATAAGTGAAATCTCACTAGCTTCACCCAAACCAAAATCCTGTCCTACGCTATTATAGAATGGTTTGTGTTGGAAAGGACCTTAAGATCATATAGTCCCAGCCCCATGCCATAGGCAGGGATGCCTCACACTAAACCATGTCACCCAAGGCACTGTTCAACCTGGCCTTGAACACTGCCAGGGATGAAGCATTCACAACTACTTTGAGCAACCTGTGCCAGGGCATCACCAACCTCACAGTAAAGAACTTCTTCCTTATATCTAACATGAACTTTCGCTGTTTCAGTTTAAGCCCATTGGTTAGAAACATTGGAAGGAGGACAGTTAGATAGGGACAAACATGGAACAAAAGTCATCTTCTCAATACTTCCAGCACAGGCAGAAACTCGGAAACACTGAGGTGTTTAAGTTCAATGCTTGGTTTTATTTTTTTATTTTTTTTCCCCCAAAATTACTGAAAGTTCAGTTAATTTGGATCCCTGGTAGTGTTCAAGGCCAGGTTGGACAAAGCCTTGGGTGACATAGGTCTAGTATGAGGCATCCCTGCCCATGGCAGGGGTTTGGAACTGGATGATCATCCAGTTTTGGATCATCCTTTCCAACAGAAACCATTCTAAGATTCTAATGTGTACAGCAAGGATTCACATTGTAAGACCAGCTAGCATCCCTGGGAGGGGAGAAATTCAACAGGTACTTTCTAGGGATTAAAAAGTACACGTGTTATCGTATGAAAACTTCCAGCTCTCCCAAACCCCTTACTTTCCTCTCTCCTTAACTCAGAACATTCCTACCCTGGAAGAAAACGTTTTAATACAGGCATTTCTTTCACCACCTCCTCATCACAGTTTGTAGGCACTTCCCACACACTAATTACAGATGTTTTATAACTGCATCCAAAGGGCTTTGCTGTGCTGGGGCCTACAAGATGGTAAATCATAGAAATGTAGAATCAACAAGGTTGGAAAAGACCTTTTAGGTGATCAAGTTCAACCATTACCCCAGCACTGCCAAGGCCACCGCTAACCCATGTCACTAAGGACCTCATCTACATGGTTTGTGAACACTTCCAGGGATGGTGACTCCATCACTGCCCTGGGCAGGCCGTTCAAATGTCCAGCTACACTGTCGGTGAAGAAACTCTTCCTAATATCCAACTTAAACCTTCCTGGTGCAACTTCAGGCTGTTACCTCTTGTCTTGTCACTTGTTACCTGGGAGAAGAGACCAACTGAAATGATTGCAATGAAGATGTGTCCAAGTGCAGTGGAGCTGAAGAGAGAGAATATATACAGAGGCCCCCCCTTGCTGTCTGGTGAAACAGTCTCGGAACAACTTTCACAGCATGCCAGACTGGAGGTCGACGACAGGAAAGTAAAGACAGACAATATTTAGGAGTCAGTCACTAATTCACCAAGGAAGCTCTTTTCATATGGCCAATATCACAGGTGGGGACTCGGGGGAACAAGCACAACTGGGCTGAAAGGGACATGCGTAAAATACATTACCAGTTGAAATATATTTTTAATGAGTAGGAATTTATTTCTATTGTGCAATTTTTGGCCTTATTTGCCACCTGCAGATCATGTTACATCTAATAGAAATACCAGTGGACAATGGTAGTCAGAGAAAGGACCTCACCTCTATCTTGAAACCAGATGCTATTACCATTTCTGCTTTACAAGCAGGGACAAATTGCTGCCCTGTTCTTCTGGCTACCTGGGAGTGAATATAGCATAAAACACCCACAGGCTTGCAGGTTGGGATTTACCTTCTGCACAGTTTGATTTGGGGGAAGGGGACAAGGTACAGCAGAAATATGTTGTCCTTTCAGTGGAGAGATTGAACCCCCAGTAAAGTAAGCCTACAACATGCTCTGCACACGCTCTTGTATTTTCATCTGGAAATACCATTCTCTTTCTTATGCTAACTTTGAGACATTACTAAAACTTGGAATATGTCTGAAATAACTCCCGTTTCCCTGTCAGGGAAGGGAAAAAAAACCCCAACTTTTAACTTTTTTAACCTTTAACTTTTGCCTACTACTGAACAAAAGAAGGAAACAAAAGAAGAGGACTTAGAGAACAAGCACAGAGGATCACAGCAGCCTTTACTCTGCTTTCTTCTCATCTCTCCAAAAGAAGCAGGATGCAGTGTAAACGTAAATGCAAATTAAAAGAAAACCAACAGAAAAGAAGAGATCCTTACATACACTCATGCAAACCTAAAATTTATGTTTGCCTTGGGTTTTTTTCCTTCCTTCAAGTATCTTCAAGCTCTGACCACAAGAGTTAGATAGCATCTTCATATGCTTTCCCAGCTCAGCACCTAAATGCTGGATTGCAGCCACTGAGAGTGCTGCCGGATACTAACCTGGGACACCAGAGCATGCAAAAATCTGGTTTGGTTTGGTTTTGTTCCCCACAGACTGTTGCACTTTGAGGATGTAAGAAATGCAGCCCACTTACTACAATGATTTAAACAAGCAACCAAGATACAGAAAATGCCTGGGGCACATGTCCCAGGTCCACAGTGGAGTCTGACTCGTTCAACAGCTCCCTGTGTGCCCCATACGTGGGCCTGGGCAGGCAGGCATCAAGATGCATGCACATGCAGTAACCTAACTGAGCTGGTTTGAACCTGGGAAGCAGTGTCTGTGGGAGAGAATGGCTGGCCAAGAGGCAGATGTTCCAGGTTTCAACTCTTCAGAAGGGAAGAAATAAATCTGATTCCCCTGCAGAAGAAGCAATGTGTATGTGAAACATGCGCTTCCCAGTCCCTCACTGCTCACTGCTCTGACTGGAAGAAGCTCTGTAGACTGTGAATTTGCTTATCTATGTAAACAGGGTGTTGCCTCAGTTTGAAAACAATATTCTGGCTGAGAACAGCCCGCTGAGAGTGGGAGTTCAGATTAATTCTTCAAGCATGAAAATAAAGGAGCTTATTAAAACCAGAAATGTGCACAGAACCTAAAATTTGTTCAGACAGATGAAAGGAGTCAGCATTAGCAGCAAGAAGGTAACCACAGCCTTTGGATTTTGCTCATGTGGAAGGGGGCATGTTTTCCTGGGGTCAGTGAGGGACAGATACTGCAGGTAATGCTCTCAGCAGAACCAAGAGATCTCAGAACCATGAGGAGAAAAGAAGCAGAAGAGTAAAGGCAGTTGTCTGTATGTATATATGTATAGATATAAGGAAGAAGTTCTTTACTGTGAGGGTGGTCAGGCACTGGCACAGGTTGCCCAGAGAAGTGGTAAATGCTCCATCCCTGGCAGTGTTTAACGACAGGTCGGACAGAGCCTTGAGCAGCATGGTCTACTGTGAGGCGTCCTTGCCCATGGCAGAGGGTTAGAACTAGATAGGCCTTTCCAACCCAAACCATTCTATGATTCTATGTAAGGAAAGGTGCAGGGGAAGAAGAGAAGGAAAGAAACAAGAAAGGAAAAATAAAACAACAAAACAACAAAAAATCCAGTGCAGGACCCCTCATCCCACCTGAAGTGTAGGATTAGGGAGAAGGGTGGTTGCTTTTTAATGAAGACTTCTTAAAAAAGAGAATGCAGATGGTTCTTGAAACCTTTTGGGAAGCCAGCTTTTCTTTAAAGCTCCTGAAGAGCTACAAGCTTATTAATATATTCAGAAGCCAAAACTCAGCGCATGAAGAGAGAAAGCTGAAGGAAGAGCACCCAGGAATGACCAAAGAGCCAAATTCCTGGAGGGTTTTACCATTTTCTTAGTATCTGTCCCACTTCTGAGTGGCACTGAAAGAAACCAGAAGGAAAAAAGCACCACCAGCTTCTCCTCTTATTGCACTTCCAATACATCAGCTCAGAGTGTGTTTGATAGCCACATTTTTCACTGTCAGTAGCAGTCAGTGGTTCTTGCATGTCAACAGATACATACACACACATACACATATATTCCAAACCATCATTACAGCTGATGCTCTACCAAAGTAACTGAGGCAGGAAAGGCATCTTTTGTGGATCAAGACTACTGTGGCCGCATGACATGTTCACTTACAGCAGAGAAATGATCTTGCTCTGTATCAAGTCTATATAAAACCCCAGAGAACCAAGTGCATCCTAGGAAGTCTTTACAAGCACTACAGTCCTTCCATAACAAGGACACATGAAGGCAAACCACCACTTGTTAGAGAGGATTTGCTGGCTGATGGTAAAGATAGTGGTCTGATTCTGGGAAAGCTTTGTCCTTGGGTCACAAAACAAGAAAACAGCAGGCTCAAGTCCACCAAAATCTGCTCCTGTCCCTGAAGGGACCAGCAGTAGATGTCTGGTAAAATAGCAATGGGGCTGGTGCATAAAGCTGCTTCCTCAACACAGTATTCTGAACCCCACCAGCCTGCAGCTCAACCATCTCCTAAACTAGGGGTTTTTAAAACTAGGCTACTACGAGGTTTTCGGATTAACTTTTCCCTGTGAGCTAAAGGATGTGTTGTGGGTCAGAGAGCAGAAGCTGTTGCAAGGTACAACTGAAGAGATGGTCAGTTCTGAGACTGAAGAAGGAAACCCAGGTTCGGCACTCACCCACGGTACCATAGGAGACGAACGTGCCGAAAGAAATGTGGAAATGCAAGTTGTTTCCCCAGCTGATTCACCGAAAACATATTTTTCTATTTATCCTGCTAAAACACACAAAAGCTGTGTAATTACTAAACAGGTAAACCATTAGATAAACTAGCAAAAGCTTTCAGCCTGGAAAGTATGTGAAAAGAAAAGCGGCCTTTTTTTTTTCCCAAGAATCTCAATTTTCAAAAGTCCATAAATATTGCTTAAAGGTTTTGGGGTGGTGTTTTTTTGGCAGCTTACTCTCCCTGTACCTGCTCCATCAGAAGGGCATCAAAGTATTTTCTCTGGCAAACACCTAATTTATGAATAAATAAGAAGTGAGGCATGAGGAACTAGAATAATAAGGGTATGCCTTAAAGTCAGTGAAAGGAACTGCTCAAAGCCTGTGCAAATGGGTCAGGGAAAGCAAAATAAATCCTGTGCAGTGGGAACCTTTAGGGGCTGGGTTTTGTTTGCCTCATTCCTCTTGAGGTGCTACTTCAAAATTGCTGCTTGTTTGCCTTGGAAGTGGCTCCATATGGTTGGGGCAGGGGGAGATACGTGGTGCGGGAACGCTGACTACAGGCCAGATCTGAGGAACACTTCCTCTCACCGGTTCTGAGTGGCTTTCTTCTTACAAGTCTGTTTATAGAAGTTGTTTTCCAGTGGAGAAAAAGAGACTGTAAAAATAAGAAAGGATTAATTTGCATGTCTTAGAACTTGGAGGGGGGGGGGGATAGGAGGGAAGGTATGTGGAAGTGTTTTGTGTTATTTTGTCTTCTTTTGACAGGGAAAAAAAAAGAGAATCATAGAATCACAGAATGGTTTGGGTTGGAAAGGACCTTAAGATCGTTCAGTTCCAATCCCCTTGCCATGGGCAGGGATGCCTCACACTAGACCATGTCGCCCAAGGCTTTGTCCAGGCCTGGCCTTGAAAAGGAAAGACCTCTTACAATTACATAAAAAAATATGAGCAAATAACTTTCCAAATTCTAAATATATTCTTATTTTCCACTGACTTAACAGTAAACCACAATCTGTGTCACCCCTTGGGCGCTGATAATGGTTGCAGAACCTCTTGGTGTTAAATTTGTTTTCTTGGGGGGATTATAAAACAGGACTCACATGTAGCTTTGGAATTAGATGAACAGCTTGACCTTGAGGTATGTCCAAAGCTGCTATTTGAGCGTGCTGGCAGTGTGAATAGAGCAGGTCACACAGCCTGCCCATCAGAAACAGCCTGGGATGGTAAATGAGGAACGCATCCTTCCTTGCTGCTGGAAGAGTGGAGCGGTCTGACTGGGCACTGCATGGGGCTCTAATGGGGGGTTCTCCACCCAGCAGGGTGACCCAAGCTTCCTATCCCGCACCGGAGCCATGACCCACAAGATGTGGAGTCTGGCTTGGCCGGCAAATCTACAGAACTCAGCATTATTTTGTTCTCAGCAGATAGAAACCCATGCTCACCCCAGCATGTCCCAGTGCCTTGGCAATCATGATGTTTTGACAACCTGCAGCTCCTGTCATTGAGGCAAAGCATGGGGCCAGGGCTATGCCAGACTTACGCTCCTGGGCAACAACCTTCTGGAAGGATTTATGTGAAGTGACTCTGCTACCTAGACAAGTCCTCCCCACAGCAGATGCATACACACAATTCACTGTGATAGCAGAATGTCCTTGTTCTGTATGAGAATCCCTAGCTGCATGGAACTCAACAAACTCCTTAAAAAAGCAACAAGTTGTATGGAATTTCACAGCCTTCCCCTGGAACAGCAAGGACTGACATAAACAGATCACCCTCTGTGCTCTGGGGTCATCTTTACTTCCATAATAACAACTTCAAGGCAGTGATACTGCTGACATAAGCAAGTGTTTGCTTTTCTGAAGCCTCCTCCTGCTACTCCTTAGCCTTTTGGGCAGCTGGAAAAGGAGCTGTGCTTGGCAGGTGCAGAGAGGCCGACCGGCACTAGCATCTACAGCTGCTTCCTGCTGCAAAGGGAGCAGAACAAGCTCTTTTCCTGAACTTATTCAGACCAAGGTACAAATGGGCATGGTTCACTAAAGCTGATGTCACTTCTCTTGATGCGGGTTCTGATGAAACCATCAGACAAGAAGGGCAAAGGAGAGATCCAGCAGAAATCACAAACCACTGGAGGAACACGCTCCGAGGCATAAAACCCAAGAGGGCTGAACTCCAAGTATGATGACAGCAGCTTCTAAGTAGTAGCTGTGGGGTTTGTGAACATTTGCTGGGTGATCACATACACACTTCAACTCTTCTTAAGTTATGAGACCTGAAGGACCACTGCAGAAATTCCAGCCAGACAGAATAAGCATTCATTAATGGGTCAAGGTTTATATGATAAAAACCAGCTTTGCTGAAGTCAATCAAAACAAACCTAAGATCCCCAGCCCTAGAGAGCTGCACTGAACTTAAGAACCAGCTCAAACATCCACCAAAGTCCTCGAGCCTCCACAAAAAGGTGAAAGAAAACCCCCCAAAACCAAAAATGAGCTAAAAGGAGAAACACAACACAGGAAGTAAAATCAAAGCCAAGCAAAAGCATCTTGCTTTTAATGTATGAAAGCTTAGATGCTTTTGATCACATAGAAGCATACTCAGTTTTTCCTGCCACAGGGCACAGAAGACTGTTGATTTTGAAATCCTAATTAAAAACAGGGTTAGATGTACATCTGCCTGACTCTGGATGGTCTGCTCAGGGTGTAAAACTTCTCAAAGGCACCTCTGATTCAAGATGAAGCCCAACTGTGATGCATGCTCCTAACTCCCCCCTGCACACCCACCTGCAGCTCTTCCCTTCCAACTTCCAACCACTTCTCCAAGACAAAAGAAGGATTTGCACCCTAGCAGCTTTCCCCTCTTTTTTTTGGTAAGCACTGACTTTTTAAAGCAACCCACCTGTCCAAAGAACACTCCTTCCTGGTATTTGCCAAGGATATCTGACCAGATTTGACTGCACCAAATGTCGCGCGTCCAGCAGCTGAACTGAACTAGTCATTCCCAGACTTCCTTTTCTTCTTTTCCAAAATGCTGTTTACTAGAACATTCATAAAATCCACCTGGCAGCCCCAGGACTTCAACCTCAGCTGTATGCCCCTGGTGTACTTAACACTGGCAGTGCCGCATGAGGCCAGGGAGAGCTTTGCACTTTTCCATAGGATCACACTCAGTAGCCAAGGGGACAGGCTGGGATCTGTGAGCAGATAGGGGCAGTGAAAGGCTCTGAAAGGACTTGGAAGTTTGCAAAATCCCCAGGGTCAGGAGCTTTTCCTAACACCTAACACACTATTGGTGAGTTGCAGAAGTTGTTGATGGATTAGAGTGAAACTGAGGAAGTTTAGGTTAGATATAAGGAGAAGTTGTTTACTGTGAGGGTGGTAACACTATCAGAACAGGCTGTCCAAAAAAGTGGTAAATGCTCCATCCCTGGCAGTGTTCAAGGCCAGCTTGGTCAGAGCCTCGGGTAACATGGTCTAGTGTAAGGCATCCCGGGGTTTGGAACTGGATGATCTTAAGGTCCTTTCCAACCCTAACCATTCTATGATTCTATGATCCCTCCCACCATACTCACAACACCCACTGAGTACATCCACTGGCACAATCACAGGCTGAAGATCCCTTCCCATGTAATTACAGGGTGGTGCCACTGTGCAGATGTCTTCATGCAAAACTTCAGCAGCCCACAATTAACCAGAAGAATACTGCAGCAAATGTGGTTAGAAGGAAAAAAATAGACAAGTTTACCCTACATTTGACAGAACTGCCTATAAATAGCTATAGGGTCTTGTCAAGCACATCTTTGCTGTAATTTTTCCTAAAATATTATGTCAGTGGGATTTAGTCCCATGTGTATATTTTCTCTCAGAAAATGGCCTCACTAATACATCTCAAAGATGTCTCTGCCTAGCATCTGGAAGGTATGCATGTGGATTTATAAGGCTTATGTGAGGCATAAGTCAGCAGTCAATCCATTTGATTGTATATCATGTGACTATGTACTGTGACCACATGAAAACTGCCATCAATAAAAAAACCCAAAATTACAGCTAACCTATAATTTTGGTTGACTGAATCAAGCCTATTCAATGGACTCACATGCATTTATAGTCTCAGACAAAGAAGAAGCTCGACAGTCACATCTTTAATGACTTCCATGTGCAGCTCCTGCGGCTGGAGACTTTTCTCCCGTCAATAATTGTTTACTTGACAAAATGAGAATAGAGAAAAGTGACCACTGGCATCATGGAGGGTGCTGAGGCGCGAGAGGTGACTTATCACAGCTGCAGTCTTAAGAGCGCTGGAAATAAGGGTAAGGCTTAAATACCTTTGGCAAAAGTTTTATGTTATTTACCCTGAAATATCTGCCACAAACATTTCCTGCCCCCGCCCAAATTTTAGCACTCCACCTCCCCAAAGCATGTACTTGTAGGCAAGCTACAATCAAAAACTGCAGCATGTGTTGTGCTGCCAAATGGTTTCACTGCAGAAACGGAAAGCGAATCCTTTCTGGAAGGGGAGTGAGGAAGGCAGTGGGAAGTCTTCTCCAGATGACTGGTTCTGAGGGTTTCTCCTTCACATATCTCTGATTTACTCAGAGGTTCTTCCAAAGACAGCAGTTCTCCAACGTCAAAGCTGAAGAAAACTGCTCTGCTGTGCTTCTGTTTGGCTCCTTCATCACAGCACAGCGCAACAGAATACCAAAAGCCTCATGTTAATTAAACATAAGTGTCACCAGGACAGAAGTCACTACCTAAGACTCTATTTATGGAACACTGCTGTGTCTCCATGAAAAAAAATGCATGACTGGAAAAGGAATAATGAAGGGAAGGAGCAGAGACAGATGCTACCATATATTAGTCCTTTAAATGCATGTAAGCATATCTTAAATTGATTAAGTCTCCCCCACCAAGCATCTAGCCTCTATTAGCTGTGAAGAGAAGGTCTCTTAGGGGAAATCTAAAGCCCCAAAGAAGTGATAAATGCTCCATCCCTGGCAGTGTTCCAGGCCAGGTTGTACAGAGGCTGGGGTGACATGCTCTAGTGTGAGGTGACCCTGCCCATGACAAGGGTTTGGAACTAGATGATCCTAAGCTCCTTTCCAACCCAGAACAGTCTGTGATTCTATGATTCTATGAAAAGGGCTTTCAAATACACTAGGAAACAGACCCACACTGCCTCCTCTCACAAGTACACTTAAAAACTTCAACTGATATCAGGGACTCAGCAGTCAACAGCTAAATGACAATTACAGAACCTGTCCTTACCAACCTCCATCCACATGCCTCATCCCTTCAGCCTGCAACAACTACACACATTTGATGTCTTCCTAAGTTGCCTTGTGTGGTCTATACCTTACACAGTAAAAAAGCATACATAGACCAGAAATCTGCTTGATAAAATGATCTATCTGCATTTCACTTGTAATTCCGCTGATGTCTCCTGGTCAGCAGGATTGCCAATGCATATCCTGCCTGCTTCTACCTGTAAAACTCCTCAGCCAGTCACTTCTGCATGAAATACAGCTTAAAATAAAAACTCTTGTCATGGTTTAAGCCCAGCTGGTAACTGAGAACCACACTAGCTGCTCGCTCACTCCCTCTATTCTTCCTCCCCCCACACCCAGAAGGATGGGGAGGAGAATCGAAAGAATGTAACTCCCAAGGGTTGAGATAAGAACAGTCCAGTAACTAAGGTATAACACAAATCACTACTGCTACCACCAATAATAATAATGATAAGAGAAATAACAACAGAAGTGAATACAACCGCTTACCACCCGCCAACCGATACCCAGCCTGACCCAAGCAGTGATCTAACCCTTCCAGGTAACTGCCCCCAGTTTATATAGTGGGCATGACGTGTGTGGTATAGGAATACCTTTTTGATTAGTTTGGGTCAGGCGTCCTGTCTCTGCTTCTTCCCAGCTTCCCCTGCTCCCTGGCAGAGCATGAGGCTCAGAAAGTCCTTGGTCAGAGTAAACATTACTGAGCAGCAACTGAAAATGTCGGTGTTATCAGTGCTGTTTCCAGGCTGAAAGTCAAAACCACAGCACTGCACCAGCTACTATGAAGGAGAAAAATGACTGCTACTGCTGAACCCAGGACAACTCTACATATGAAAAGACAAGCAAATAGCCAAAGCATTCTGAGCTCCAGTTTAAAAAGCAGTGATTTAATCAGAAATGTTTCCGAATGTCCAACAGCTTATAGAAACACATCTGAAACTATACAGTCACTTTCCACATGTCCCTTTCCTCTCATGTCACTAACACCATTTGTTCCTGACAGATTATTCTGACTTTACTTTGATTTGCTTTGATTTGTCTGCCTCCACACTACAATACACACTACACAAATTTTAGCAGTTGCTTTTTTTTATGCCAGGAGGCCCACAGAATAAACCAAGAGGCATGAGAGATTATAAAATTATATTGCACCCAAACACTGGTGGATGCTGCCAAACGTGCTGGCATTTCGGGGAGTTGTGCTTCCCAAGGGAAGCAGGGCAGCATGGCTCATCCCTCTCACAGCCCTCCAGGCCCCTGGGAAGATGCGTCTGTGCATGGAGAGGACATGGACAAATTCCCACTCCTCACACACTGCCTTGCAGTGGAGGTTCAACAGGGGCAGATGCAGTAATGGGGATGATAAGATATGATATATATATACATATGATATCTGTGGAGGCTTGGTCTGGGTTTCCAGGGCTGAAACTGCTTGACAGTAACCACAGGGAATGGAAGGTACCTTGATCTTTACAGGAGTGGAGCAAGCTTCTTGGATTTACTGTAACCAAGAAGAGTCTGCCTGGATACAGAATTATAGAATGCTTTGGATTGGAAAGGACCTCAAAGTTCCAATCCCCCTGCCATGGGCAGGGATGCCTCACACTAGACCATGTCACCCAAGGCTCTGTCCAACCTGGCCTTGAACACTGCCAGGAATGGGGCATTTACCACTTCTTTGGGCAACCTGTGCCAGTGCCTCACCACCCTCACAGTAAAGAACTTGTTTCTTATATTTAACCTGAACTTCACCTGTTTCAGTTTGAATCCATTACTCCTTGTCCTATCGCTACAGTCCCTGATGAAGAGTCACTCTCTAGCATCCTTGTAGTCCCCCTTCAGGTACTGGAAGGCTGCTCTGAGGTCTCCGTGCAGTTTCTCTTCTCTAAGCTGAACAGCCCAAATTTTCTCGGCTGCTGCAGGGCTGCAATGGCAATCATTACAAGTAAGTTCCTTTCTCGTGCTTTTTTCATGCACTCATAAGTACACACATGGACCTTTAGGGTGCTTCACACCAGACATGAGCACAGGTTCACATACTGTAATGGCTGTGTTCCTGTGTAAAGGGCATTTGCTCAACACTGAACTGCCACTGCAACACAAATGCTGTAGGGAGCAGAGGAAGCATCCAAAAAAACAGCAGGGCTGAAATCACCAGATACAAAGCCAGTGCTAGCAGATCCTGAGTGCTTCTCAAAACTGCCTTATTTAGGTAGAAGTTCCATTTTCTGATTGAAAATTGGTGCCAAGCTGATCCTGACAGAGCTAGATGAGACCAACTGACCTGATCCTAGTCTTTCTTTTAAGAATGAATTCAGCCCTTTGAAAAGTTCATTAAACACTGTACCATGCCAGACATTCCCTGCAGTACAACAGACAAGGTGTAATCTCATGCAGCAACAGCAGGAAATGCCTCCTGTGGAATTACACATTGGGATGTTCTTGATGATGTTCTCTGATAGTGCCCTAGCGCCTTCTGAATAGATTTTCACATCAAAGAATTGCTAATGTAAACATACTTTGGTTTACACTGCTCCTTAAAAATCAGTGTTCAACATCTAAACAGCTATAAATCACACTGATCACAACTTCTGCAACTTCTCACCCATCTGGATTCCAAGTTGAGAATTCAAAACACATTCGCTGATTCTAGCTAAATTGCTAACTCTTTAACCAATGTAATGCTCCAGCTGATGAGCTGTTGAAATTATTAAAGAGTGCTACAATAGCTTTAATAGGATTTTAGGGAGGAAAATGCCAGCAGTTCACCACTCATAGCAGTCCTGTAGAGCAGAACTAGAGTAAGTAGTCCTTCATCTGTGAACAAGACCGAGTGCATTTGTTTTAAAAATACTATGTCTAACTAAATTGTGTATTAGTAAGAAAAAAGCCTTGTGATGCAGCCTGGGCAGGGACAGGTAACTTTCTAAAACACAGCCACAAAAATCAGGAAATAAAACCTACGCTTCTGCCTCTCCACACTAACATGATAGCTCACACGCTGTGACCCAACATTGCTCCTGAAGGCATCATTTTCTTCCTCAGCTACTATTCTGATGTTGGAGTTGCTTGTATTGACAAAAGGTAAAATGCTGGAAAGTTGTGAGAAAAACATCACTTGTGGAGGAGGAACTGAAAGTATTGGAGTCATGATGCAATTTGGGTGATAAACACTAAATAATGTAATAATATCACTAAATAAAACTAAATAATGTCAGCAATGACATTAATAATTTCAGTAATATATGCTCCTGAGGGTTAAAACTGAAACAAATGCATCTTTTCTATATGAAGCCAGCAAACAGGAATCAAACTGAAGTGTGCACAGGCTAAAGTGAGAGCATAGGTCAAGTATTCAAAAACAGACTGCAGCCTGGCTTCTAATAGACCAAGACAAAACCATAAAACCAGTGCTGGAATACTTCTATATACACTTCTTTTCATCTCTGAGGCTGATTTCAGTCAGCTGAACCTAAATTTGTAACCTAAACAAGCAATTGTAGGTATTAGGACTTCTACATTAATTATTTGGATAGAACACAAATCTTTAAATATAACCTGAGCTGGCCCTTTCTGCCAAGTATGTATTGGTGAGATGTTGCATGGATCAGCCTGTCAAAAAAAAAAGAATCCCTAAGAATTTGCTGTAATATACAAAAGACTTTGAAATGTCAGCTAAAGACCCCCAAAATGCACTTCTTCCATGAAACCCACGAATATTAATGCACAATCATCAAAAATTCTGTCAAACATCCATTCTCAAACAATGAAGAAATAAAACCCAAAATCCTAAAGCAGCTCTGGTTGTGGCTGTAGTTCTTGAGCTGCTCAATCATGACTAAACTCCTTATTGCAAATAAGAAGTGGGTTCCTTAGTCCCTGCTAAGCAGTGTGGTAATCCTAATGAGCAGTATCTTCTAAGTAATTATACTCTTAGAATAATAATGTTAATAAAACAACAAATAAGAGGACACCTGGGATAGTTCTCTCATGTGTCTGTTGAAATTCTGGTAAAAGCTTCTGGAATTCATACCAGCAGGCAGATGAATCAAAGCAAATCTTATTCCCCTGAAGTCTGATTCACTGTCAGTTGATGCAAATGAGCATTAGTTGAGTGAGTGAATACCTACTGTGCAATTCAGTGCTGGTGCCAAAATCACACATGATAAAACTTGTTTATGAATTTGCCTACATGGGTCATCACAAAAATATTTGCTGCTTCTTCATAAGAATAACACAGTTATTAATCTCCCAGAAAAAGTTACCTGTTAAAAGTTTTCTTCTAAACTATGATAGATAGTATACAGAATTTAATTCATTCAGATTTCCCTTATCCACACATGTCACCATCAGACAAAAGATTTAGCACCAAAGTTTTTTGGGGAAACACTGCAACTTATTAAGGTGAAAATCACATCAACCATTCACAGTTTCATCATCAGGAACGTCTTTTACTCCTTTTGAACTCAAGTCCTCAACTGGCTCAACCTCTCGGTTTGGCAGCCCTCTAAAGAAAAGTGATTTGGGACTACCTTGACAGGCTCCAATTTTCCTTTAACCAGGCTTCAGGGAAGCCTCTTTCTTTTCAGTATTCTCTCAAACATGCTCCAGAACACACCAAATATGGATTTCCATCTTTCCTTTCTTTCTGTTTCTTTTTTTAAGAGTCAAAACTATGCCTCTCCAGTGTAGACATCGAGCACCATTTGCCCCGTGAGCCCCCAAAGAAGCCAAAGCCACATGCTTTCTCCTTCCTGGGAATACACCTAATGCACACAGAGTTCTTAATATTCTAGAAATTCTCCTTATTGTTGACTACTCCAAAACTGCACTTACAATTACAACAGGATGCTTTGATAAGACTTAAAGCATATCAAAGAGGCAGAGGTGCTGCCTCTGTGCATGCGAACCTGTGCCTCAGCAGCCACATGCTTGTTCTCTCTCGCAACAAAAGCAGCCCATGCATGCCGCTCCTCAGGTCCTTCACTCCAAAGATAAAATGATAGCAGCTCTGCTCCTGCCCCATCATGTGAATCATGGGCTGACCCAGCTGCAGATGTTCTGCCTGCCCCTGGCCTCCATTCCCACCACTTACCCAAAGAAAACATACAAGAACCAGCAAGTCAGAGGCCTCCATCACATTGTGCCCTACCCAAAAGATAAGGTGAGAAGTCTGAGGCACCTCTTTGGCATGCTTCACCTCAGTGTGCTGCTAACTGAGAAGTGGGAGCCAGCTCCCCTTAGGGGTCCAGGTGTGGCTGTTCCTGGCCAATGGAGCAAAAGGCAGCAGCTACGGGACACAGTGTCAATACTAGACAGGAGCAAAAGCAAGACAACTGGTACAAAAGGGTTGAGGGAGAAATGAACTAGATCTTCCTCCACACAGAGTATTTACACAGAGAGCCAGTTCCCGCAGAGCCCAGATGGCCTGTGACAGTTTGTGACTTTGAAAACCCAGCGCAGAGATATCTCTGTCTCTCTTGTCTTTCCCATCTTTTTGCTCTTCCACGTGCTCCCTCAGCTTGGTGTGCCTGTGCATTCACAGTGGTTGTGCAGCTCACATACCTAGAACCTCATTGCTTAGTCTTTTCAGCAGTAAAGTCTGGGAACTCTGAATTTACCTGGCAATAGCTGTGGCAGGAAGGAAGGGGTTAAGGATGGAGTTTGTTCCCTATTCTATTTGCCCCATGTGCAATTAGCCTATTGACCACAACAGTGAACCTACCATGTCAAATCTTTAAAATGAGAAACATCTGAAATGCCTCTCACCTGCTCAATGTTTTTGTACAGTTTTACTGTGTGACAAATAATCCCTCTTTACAGGTTCAGCAAAGCTTCTGAAAATAGCTTCAGAGCCCAGCTAAGATGAAGATATGCTATTAACCATGGCTATGACCCTGGCCCAACACAATGCACAGGTCCTTTTGTCTTTGCCAGCCATGCAGAGCATAGCTGTATCTGTATTTGTATCTGTAGCAACAGCTACAGATTTTGTATTTGCCCGTTTTAAGCACTTCCAAACATTTCTGTGTGAGTCTTGCCAACCTTCCAGTAAAGAGCAGCTGCCAAAATGTATTGTACAATATACCAGCAGACCTCCTCCATACTGCTGCTATAATTAGGTGGTGGTTTTTTTTTTTTTTATGTTGGCTATAAAGCAGCTTGCAGAGAATAGAATTTTCCATTTGACTAAATAAAACATTCGGAGCACATCAGGTCCATCATTGCATTTCAACCTGAGAAGAACGTGTTCAGTTTAAAAGAAAGCAAGCAGCAGAGTTGGTGATAATTCATTTTACCTTTCACAGCTTCTGAAAGCCAACCCCCAGAGTAACTACAGTTCACGAAGTATGCAGGAATCTGGGACCTCCTTCCAAAGTGAGCTCAGCATCCACATGTCCCTTTCAGGCACTTCGCAGGTACTGTGAAGAGCTCTGAAGCTCTTTTACCCCTCAAGCCTCTGGTGATACTTTCTTGACTTTTTTCCCAAGCCCATTTATTGAAACAAGTTTTCAGAAACAATGAGTAACCTTGAAAACACACACAAGAATCTGTCTCAAAGGGGCTATATGCTTTCATAAACATCTTAAAGCAGACCACAGCTACTCTGAACCTCAGCCTGATCCTACGTAATACATCAGCACCTCCTGCCAGTTAGAGGGTTGTATTTTTATGCTGACAAATCTCCCTCTAATAATCTTCATATTTAACGAGGCCATATTGCCCTCCATTTTTTCAGTTTATTTTTCCTTTGGCATTAAAAAATCCCTTGTATTCATGCTTCAGATCTTCTAAATTATTCTTACTCTTTCACTAGGCAAAGCAAACCATCAGTAACATACCAAGTAAAAGTCTGTTATTCCCCACTGCTTTCTTCTTGAGAGTAAGTGTGAATCCCTCCTAAGCCACAACTCCCAATACCTCTGTGATCCACTCAAAAATGCAGTGTTAATTATCTAGGCTATGTTATAAGAAGATGTCATTTTGGTGTCTCCTTGGATTCATTACGTGCTTAGTCACTTCTTTCTGTCAGTAGTATTCCATACCCTCAATACCTGTGTGTAGAACTTAGACAATTTTTATAATAGAGATTTTTAACTGGAGTTGTGTCACAAATTACCCTACATTTTGTCTGCAGCCTGATAATTGTGCTGTCGTATTTCTATTATTGTTCATGCAATTTACTTTTCAATTACAAGCTTTCTTTTAGGTGTAAAGACAAGAAATATTTGCTCACTGGTATCAACAAGGAGAGAAAAATGGTGCTGGGACTCTTCATCAGAGACTGTAGTGATAGGACAAGGGTTGATAAATTAAAATTAAACAGAAGAAGTTCAGGTTAGATCTAAGGAAGAAGTTATTTACTGGTGAGGTGGTGAGGCACTGGCACAGGTTGCCCAAAGAAGTGGTGAATGCTCCATCCCTGGCAGTGTTCAAGGCCCGGCTGGACAGAGCCTTGGGTGACCTGGTCTGGTGGGAGGTGTCCCTGCTGACAGCAGGGGGGTTGTAACTGGATGATCATAAGGTCCTTTCCAACCCAAAACATTTGGTGATTCTATGACTTGTTCCATGGGTGAACAGAGAGGACGTGCAGAGCACTGGAATAACAAGATTGGCATAATTTAGTACCCCATCCCTAGGACTGATGGTCTGAAGGCTGCATCCCCTGGGGAAACAGAGCACATGCAGCACAGACAGGGTGCCCCAGATCAGAGGAATAGATTAGTTTGCAAAATAACTGTAGATTGAGCACTAAAGTTTTAATCAAGATGCACTGAACCTAATGAGAAATTTCCTTTAATAATAAGAAAACTCAAATGCCGTAGTGTGTGGATGTGACTCCCCCACCTCACCATACACATGCATTGTGGTCAGTCCTTGTGCTCCATGACTTGCAGGTGACTCAGCACAATGTGGGGGCACCGTATGGAACAGGCACCAGGAGGAGGAGGCGCAGGTCTCCTTGAGCTCAAGAGAGCACCGTCACACCAGGATCAGCTGTTGTTTTCAAAGATGTTTAGGATTTAAATTACTTGATAATCTGTAGTTACCAAGCATGAAATCGCGTCTTCATGCTTCAGCTATTACAAGGATTCCAGTCGGGTCCGGGTAGCAAATGCCGGAAAGGCAGGCGTGGTTACCATCAACTTCATATGTCATTTACATGCCAAATTCACTCTTGTTAGCATTCCGGTGACTTTACTGTAGCTACACAGCACAAATTACTTAGGTTCAGTGAATTCCACAGATGCATGAAATAAAAAGGGGCTTTATGCAAATGATGCCAACCATGCCCTGTGTCTGCTCTGAGCATTTTTGAAACCCAGGAGGCCAGGAAGACACAGCAAAGTCTGCAAGAGAGCGTATGCTAATCACGCATGCAGCAGAACACCTTGCCAGCTCTCATCTGCCCACAGCTAGAGCTGCAAAGAGAGGCCAGGAAGCTCAAAGCAGGGAGGTAAGAGAGGCTGCTGGGGAATGGCTTCCTGCAGGCTGCCGTTCCTGCACACTAATGGGGAGATGAATCACACGTCATCTATTGCAGCAACACCTCATCCTCCCCACTTCTCCAAGGACTCACCTGCTGCACCACAAGCAGGGTAGGGAGAGGATCTATATGCCCTCTGCCAGTCCTACTCCAAGGAGCACAGGGAGATGCCATCCCCCAAAAGAAGCAGCAGTCCTCGATCCTTCTTTAAAACAACACATAGATCCAATCTTATCTAGCAAAACAGCTTACCAAAGGCAACGACAAATCACCTTACAGAGGCTGAGTACGTGCTTCTGCTCGTAAGAGGAAGGGAAGAACTACACCTGTTATTACTACAAAATGCTTGTTTTGAATGACACTGAACTCCGTTGCACACACAGGGTTAGTGTCTGTGTCCACATGCTACTGGAAACAATCACATAAGCAAACAAATCAACAAACCCCAACAAACCCCTGCTATTTTTTTATAGAATCACTGAATGGCCTGTGTTGGAAAGGACCTTAAGATCATCCAGTTCCAACCCCCTGCCACGGGCAGGGATGTCTCACACTAGACCATGTCACCCAAGGCTCTGTCCAACCTGGCCTTGAACACTTCCAGGGATGGGTCATTCATCACTTCTTTGGGCAAGCTGTTCCAGTGCCTCACCACCTTCACAGTAAAGAACTTCTTCTTTAGGTCTGACCCGAAGTTTCCCCTGTTTCAGTTTAAACTCATTACCCCTTGTGCTATCGTTACAGTTCTTCGATGAAGAATTCCTCTCCAGCATCCCTGTAGGCCCCCTTCAGATACTGGAAGGCTGCTATGAGGTCTCCACGCAGCCTTCTCTTCTCCAGGCTGAACAGCCCCAACTTTCTCAGCCTATCTTCATACAGGAGGTGCTCCAGCCCCTGATCATCCTCGTGGCCTCCTCTGGACCTGCTCTAACAGCTCCATGTCCTTCTTATTTTGAGGACACCAGAACTGCACACAATGCTACAAGTGGGGTCTCACGACAGCAGAGTAGAGGGGAAAAAAATAAAAACCTCTCCTTTACTCCACATCCTCATTTTGCATATTCAAGGCAAAGCAGAGGTAAGAAGTGAGTTGGGCTAGAAGCAACTTAGACCTCTAACTTTATTGCTGTTTGCAGATCTAAATGAAGTCTGGAGACAGACTTCCTTTTGTATAAGAGCAGATTTGCCATTCAACCTCTTATTCAAAAAGTCACTCATTACCAAGCCTATCCTTTACATTCCGTAAAGTTATAAAACCAGCAATCTAGAACTGAATCTTCACTTTTTGAAGTTAACAAGTCTATGGGTTGAAGTAACTGTTCCTGCCCATCTCCAAGGTGCTCATAGTACAGCTACTCGACAGGAACATCTGCCATGGGGAACTGCCATATATATTCTATTACAGGTTATCACTTCATGACAAGAGGGTTGGGGTTAAACATATGAGTAGCTCTGCTCCATAGTAATTTATGTTTCTAAATGCCTAACAGTATGGTGCACAGTTAAATATTTTGAATGCCTGCACTTACCGTATGTGCACAGGCCATTAAAGTCATGTACTCTGGAGGAGATGAATGAATAACTGCTGAAAGATCACATCAAAAGAAAAGAATTCTCAGTTTTCCCAATGAGAGCAGATGGAGAAAAGTGCTTCAGCAGATCCCTTTCATAAGCAGCTTGGTGCTGAGCAAGAGCTCAGATCGTGAAAACACATCAGAAGTGGTAAAATACATCTTCTGTCGAGGGCATGCATTTAATCCCAACCCATTCTTCCCTCCACTTCCCAGCCTGAACTCATTCAGGATGGAGTGATATGGCAGCTGCAGTCTTTGTTCCCCACAGACACTGTGGCATTCCATCTATGGCACCAGTAAGAGACAAAGAAGCAGTAGTATAAAAATAGAGTTGCTTCATATCTGCAATTAGTTCAAGCTTTAACTTTTGAAACCGTGTAAGAAATGAACTAACATCATGCCTTGAAATGAGATGATCACAGCTTACACTAGGTGTATTGCATGCTCCAAAGGCCAAGCTTATCTCAACCTTTCGAAGCCAGAAGTATACAACATCAATGTCATCTATGAGCATTCCTCTATCCCACTGTGATCAGGGACAACTGCATTTCAAAGCAGAGTAGCACCTCCAAAAATGGATTCCATCTCCATGGGTCCAGTTCTGAGATTTGGAACCCCTAAAAATGGGAACCACGGGGGTTCCTGCTACGGCGTCTCAGTAAGAGTGGATCTGGAAAGGACTCATCAACACTTCAACTATTTCAAACCGAAACAGTAAATGTCATTATGCAACGTGGTTTGGCAAACTTCAAGCACCAATACTCATGCACGTTTGGTTTTTAGAATCATAGAATGATAGAACAGTTAGGGTTGGAAAGGACCTTAAGATCATCCAGTTCCAATCCCCCCTGCCATGGGCAGGGACACCTCACACTAAACCATGTCAGCCAAGGCTCTGTCCAACACATGGCCTTGAACACCACCAGCGAAGGAAGCATTCACAACTTCCCTGGGCAACCCATTCCAGTGCCTTCACCACCCTCACAGTAAACAATTTCTTCCTCATATCCAATCTAATCTTCCCCTGTTTAAGTTTGAACCCATTACCCCTTGTCCTATCACTACAGTCCCTGATGAAGAGTCCCTCCCCAGCATCCCTATAGGCTCCCTTCAGATACTGGAAGGCTTCTAGGAGGTCTCTACGCAGCCTTCTCTTCCCCAGGCTGAACAGCCCCAACTTTCTCAGCCTATCTTCATACAGGACGTGCTCCAGTCCCCTGATCATCCTCGTGGCCTCCTCTGGACTTGTTCCAACACTTCCATGTCCTTTTTATGTTGAGGACACCAGAACTGCACACAATACTCCAAGGGAGGTCTCACGAGAGCAGAGTAGAGGGGGCAGGATCACCTCCTACCTGCTGGTCACGCTCCTTTTGATGCAGACCAGGATACAGTTGGCTTTCTGGGTTGCAAGTGCACACTGTCAGCTCATGTTCATTTTCTCATTAACCAACACCCCCAAGTCCTTCTCCGCAGGGCTGCTCTGAATCTCCTCTCTTTTTATTCTCTCTTCTCTTTTATTAGAACCATTCACATGGCACTGGCCCAAACCAGTGTCTGAGTCTGGGGGCATTGTCACAGATTTGGATTGCAGCAACTCTCCATTTGCAGAGATGCTTGAGGTGGAGCAAGCATGGAGGGATGCAGCAGCAGAATCTTTTAGGATGACAGCACAAGGAACAGCCTTGGCTGTTTGGCCCTGAAACGAAGTTGGACTCTGCTTATCTTGGCAGAAATGAAGTAGGGACTGATAAAAAGCAAAATGCATAATGCAGTTTTTCATGGATTTCCTCTCAGTATTAAAGGATTTAAGACATGGTGCTTGCCATCTATGCTCAAATTCAGAGTTCTCAGCCCTCACAAGATGAATGCTTACCCCCTCCTCAAAGCAAGGTTTTTATTTCTGTGTTGAAACATATCTCAAATTGTAACTGTAACAACAGATCGATTTCCTTGTGCTGACCACAGGAAGAGATGGACGGCTGCAGTGAGATAGTTCAAACATCTTAATTGCAAACAGGATTCCATTGTATTCTCATTTATATAAGACAGCTCCCACTATATACCCCACTGTATAAAAACACCCATTAAGGAGAGTGACCACCCAGAAGCGAAGAACTGAGTTCCAAGAGGCTGTGGGAGGAACACAGCTTAGCTGCACACGTGTTCTTATTTAGATAAGTCCTCAGAAAAATTACATTGAGCTTTACAAAAATAAAATGAAATATTGATGTCAACAAAATGCAGATTTCTAGAACATCTGTGTTCGAGAAATATAATCACGCTAAATCAGAGCACTGGCTTTAGCTACAATTATAGGAGTCAGATTTAAACAGAAAAGAGAACTGTATTTTTTTCCGAAGTGGAAAGTCCGGTAAGATATGTTAGAGAAATAAAAGGTACTGATTCTATGTAAACCATAGAAACAGAGTAGCTTAGTCAGATCTCATTACACCAATCTGTATGTGCATTACCACGGCTGCAGTAAAGACAACATTCATCTGACTGGGGAACAGTGATCATAGAATCACAGAATGGTTTGGGTTGGAAAGGGCCTTAAGATCATCCAGTTCCAATCCCCCTGCCATTGGCAGGAATGCCTCACACTAGACCATGTCACCCAAGGCTCTGTCCAACCTGGCCTTGAACACTGCCAGGAATTTACCACTTCTTTGGGCAACCTGTGCCAGTGCCTCACCACCCTCACAGTAAAGAACTTGTTTCTTATATCTGACCTGAACTTTCCCTGTTTCAGTTTAAACCCATTGCCCCTTGTCCTATCCCTACAGTCCCTGATAAAGAGTCCCTCTCCAGCAACCTTGTAGGCCCCCTTCAGATACTGGAAGGCTGCTATGAAGGCTGCCCTACTGTTTGAAGTGTGATGGTGGATTGAAAAGACTTCTTGTAGACAAATGTTTTTAACATCTCATAGACACAAGTGACAGATAAATATAGCTCATCCCTCTTCACAGGTAAAAGCACTTACACATAATAACTGTTCATCTGCAATAGCTATAAACTGATAGAAATCCATTGGCTCAAGTGTTGTGCTTTCGAATCATACTACCTGAGAAAACCACCTTCAAGCTGACCACAAGAGAGTAGAAAAATGGCACTTGCTGTTAGAAACTGAGGGGTGAACCCAGCTGGCCTGTGGTGAGAGACTGAGCAGGCACCAAGACCACATTTTTATTTGGTCCAGCGTTTGTTTTGATTGCATAAAGCAAGCAGGTGCCCACACGTCTGTCTATCAACCACTGGCAGACAACACGAATTAAAAACAACTTCCATCTGTATTTCCTATGGCCTTTGACGCCTTGCACTTGTCTGGAAGTGAGTTATCAGAGATACCTCTGCTTAACCTGTCATCACAGAAGCCAAAAAACTTCTTATTCCTTAACTTTTTTATTATCAAAGGAGTGGGTAAAAACCCACCTAAGGCAGGTTAAGGCAGAGACAGGCTATGAATGTCTCATATTACAGATTAGGAGAAGAGAACATAGCCTGGCCTAATATTCCTAAGCCTTTTACCCAGCCTGTCATTATCTGACACAATATACTGGAGAAGAAGCTCCAGTGCTTTGAAAAGGCAGGAAACAAAAATGACTATATGGGTGCGTTCAGAAGGAGCACACTAGTTTCTAGACAGTGTTAATCTAGTAAATGCTGTGTATTCCCCAAAATTCTGGCACAGTGGCTCAACAATTCTTAGCACACCACAAGGATGGTAATAAAAGCAGATTTCATTCATTCTTCAGGTGTTTATGTGGAATTACCTGTGGATGCTCACCTTTGCCTCAGCATCCTTCCTCTTCCACTCAGCCACTCTCCCTCATCAATCCCTCAGACACTTCTATCTTGCTAGCTTACATAGTAAGCCTGTCAACTGGTTAATCCAACCCAGTGTGTCAAGAGCTCTGTTCAGTTTGAGCACGGATTCTTCCTCTTGGCCACACAAACCCAAGTTTTTACAACATACAGCTCTCAAGAGCCCTGGCTCTTGATGGGGTGCCACAGTAATACAAACAAGAAATAAGACACCATCATTACAGACCCCAAACAGAAACCCAGCCTGTGATGCTATCCAAACATTCATGCACTTGTCCCGTGTCAGCAGAAAAGGCCTTCACCTAAAAACCAGCACTGTCATGACAACATGTGGGATGCACATTGCTTTGCAGCAGTTCATCAAATGCTGCTGTAAGGGCATTTGATATCACAACCATGGTATCAGCCCTGCAGGAGACTGCAGTGGGTCGGCGGGTACGTACACTCACTGACGCTCGGAGCAGAACACAGCACGGTGGTTCTAATTCTACATCCAGGCAACTTTCCCATTGACGTCAAATATAAGTATCTGAGAGCTCAGCTGTGTAAGCCTTCCACAGTGTTGAAAACAAGTATATTTTCAGTACGTAAATGCTTGGCATGTTCTTAAAGAGAGTTGAGATGAAGAATTGAAGGCAGGTCCATCCAAACAAGAACTTGCCACTGCACCAACCTTTCAGCTGAACAATGTCCCTGCCTATGGCAAAACACTGGAGCATTGGGGTGGGGCACCCTCAGCCCCTCATCAGTCACATAATCATACATGGACTCATACAATCATAGAATGGTTTGGGCTGGAAAGGACCTTAAGAATCCAGTTCCAACCCTCTGCCATGGGCAGGGACGCCTCACACTAGACCATGTCACCCAAGGCTCTGTCCAACCTGGCCTTGAACACTGTCAGGGATGGAGCATATATCACTTCTTTGGGCAACCTGTGCCAGTGCCTCACCACCTTCACAGTAAAGAACTTCTTCCTTATGTCTAACCTGAACTTCTCCTGTTTCAGTTTAAACCTATTACGCCTTGTCCTGTCACTACAGCTCCTGATGAAGAGTCCCTCTCCGGTATCCTTGTAGGCCCCCTTCAGATATTGGAAGGCTGCTCTGAGGTCTCCATGCAGCTTCTCTTCTCCAGGCTGAACAGTCCCAACCTTCTCAGCATGTCTTTGTATGGGAGATATTCCAGCCCCTGATGATCCTCGTGGCCTCCTCTGGACTTGCTCCAACAGCTCCATGGCACACAGCAAAGCAGCAACTCCATGTGAAGGCGCTGCATTTGTGACACCAGAACATTGTGGATGCCCCTAATGGGTTATCCCTCTGTGTTCCACAGAAGGTTCATGACCACCTGCTTTTCTTCCACTGTTTGCATCAACTTTTATAGACTATTACACGTCAGGGAATAAAATGCAGTCCTCAACAGAACAGACATCTTTGTGTTTGTCTATTCCAACCAGGGGAGTTTATATTTATTAGTGCAGAAGTGTAAAAATATTTGGTGGTAAAATGAACCCAGCGGATGTTTTTGCTGGCAGGAACCTGGGAGTCACAACTGCACTACTGGTTGTGAAAGAGTAACAGCTGAGCATGTGTTGGAGTCGCTTTTGCACTGACAAAGAGGCATCCAGTGCTCTGTGGTTAATTGGATTACAGTGGCTTTCCACTTCCCACTCAGATCAATTAGCATTTGAGGTTAGTCACTTATCACCCTGGAGGATGTAAAGGCTGAATTGAGTAACTTCCATCACAGTCCTTTTGCAAAAGTTTAGAAGACTTCTCCCCCCACCCCCTGTCTCTAGCTCATTTCTTTGCTGGTTTACACCTTGCTCAACTACAAGGTTGCACCATGCTCAACTACAGCATTCTTCTTCTTTGGCAAAACAATCAATTCATGCGACGAAATCAAACATTGGGACATTATATAGATGTCCCTGCCCATGAGGATGGAACTTTACAGTCTCTTCCAACATAAACCATTCTATGATTTTAAGTTTAGTATAACTTCCCTGTCCCCCCACCCCGAGATAAAGCAAAAAACACATTTGCAACTTTGTTTTACCTGAAATCAGAAGAAATACGTCCCACGATACCAACGTCCAGTGAATCTTGAAGCAGGATTTAATCAGCAGCATGAAAAACAAGTCCTATCCCACAAGATCCATCTACGAAAGCAGCCTTCCTGAACAGATGCTATTCTGCCACTGATGGAGTGTTTCTTACGCAGTTTCTAATTAATAGTCAGTAAATGCTTTGATCTTTCTTTTGACTTTTTGTAAGAACGATGTGACGATTTTCAATAAATTAATGTCCTTGTAACTCTCTGGTCTCGACATCGCAGTTTGGTACATCTGCCAGCATTTGAGAGGTCACAGATGTAAAGGAGGAGGTCACAGCCAGACACTCCTAGAGAGACAAGACAGTTTTCAGAGGGCACATCTGAGGTCCAGGGGAAGAACACAGAACTTACCCTCATGTTCCTTATGAACAGAACTTGGGCGGTGGCATCTGCAGACCTCTAACATCCAGGCAGTGCAGGCTTGGCATTCCTCAGAGCACAAAACAAGCTTCTTCACCTCCCAGAGCCCTTCGCGTGGAAGCCAGGAGGGGAATGAGCACTCTCCTCAGAGGGCTGACGAAACAGATACTGGTGCTTCAGTACAATGAAGCATGACCAAAGTAAATAAGGAGTTACCACATTTTCACTTTTAAATACAAAGTCACTTCTCCCCTCCCCCCATAAAGATCAAGGAAACAGAAGGATAAAGTGAGAATGAAGACGCAGTGGGGGGTAATCTAAGGAAAGTACCTACTACCAAAATATTCATCAAGAAGGCAAATCATATTCTGTACATTTTACAGAGCAAAGCTGTAAAACATAGGGTAACCAAGGCACCGACAATGAAAACTACAACAAAACTAGGCTAAGTGCATATTGGTTGCAAACTAAGCTGCCATGAAACTTTGAAGGTTAATTGTGTGTGTCTTTTGTAGGTGCTGCTTCTGGTTTTCATAAACCAGGATGTTTAGGACAAGCCAGCCTTCACAAACACTGTCATTCTGGCATGACTAAGGCTGTGGTTTTTAACTGCTGGTGTCAACAGTCTGCTTTGTCTTTGGTATTTGCCAACACAATCAAAGCTGCATTTTGTTGGCTCGATCAACATTTAGCATTTCTTACACAGCTAGTGCACAGTACTAGTACTGTGTAATTAGTACTAGTACTGTTGTCAGTACACCTGAGGCAGCTATCATCAGGCTATCTGAAGAACTGGCCTTAGCAGAATTGTTGTTCAGACATCCCCTGGTGTTTTCTCTGAGCTCATGGTACTGTGCTGGCATCACTGGGCTCCACCAAGGATGAAACTGCAACCTCTTGCCAGCGTCATTCACAAAGAAGCCACAGGTATTCAATGGACTGAACAAATGACAGGCAAAGCAATGCAATTGGACTGGTGATGCCAGTAATTACCAGTCTCCACCTGAACACTGTACCAGTAACTAAAGGAAGCAAAATGATACAGGGACAAATTCAGTGCCCTCTGCCTATCCAAGCTCTGAATAAGCCTGATGCATCTGCTTCGGAATACAACTTAACTCAGAGCCAGCACCTTAAGGCAGCTGAAGCCCAGGAGGGCAGCACTGGAAATTCAGGATACCTGTAATAGCTACCCAAATAAGACATGGCTCTTCAGAGCCAGAGGTTCTGTTACCTCCACAAGTTGGAATGACTTTGTCCTGTTTTGATGCTAAGCCTCGCACTGTCTCATATTCTGCTTAGACTGCCTACAGTGTGACAAAGTTCTCTAGTGAAACACTTCTATTCCTCGGGAACCAAGCTCTTGCACCAGATGCTGAATGAGCAATTTCATCAGATCTCTATGAAAAGGTCGTGTCTCGTACATTTATTTTTCTCTCTGACACAAGCGGATTTCAGCCCAAGAAAGAGCAATGTACCTCAGCTTCATAGCTAAAAAAAAACAAACCCCAAGTGATGTACCCCCCTGCCAAGAAATTACACTGGCTCTTGTTCCTAAAGGCTGCCAAAGTGTAAGGAACCTCAAATACACGTCTAACAAACCACAGGATCTGTGCCTGTTTGCTGAGCTGTGAAATACCTGTTTCACAAAAACCATAGTGATTGCTCCAAAATCCTGAGACACTACTTGGAAAACATTCAGCAATTTTGGTACTCTTCCCTATGCAAAAGACAGTCTGTAAAGGTGAAGAACAAGAGAAAGAGTGAAGAACTAATTCCTCACCTGAAAGACTTGAATTGACTGCACACATTTCCCCTCAACTCAGCTGCAAATAGATGAACAAGACCTTGCAGGTCGCAGCACTGCTTCTCCCCATTCCAGCACAGCAGGGGGTTACCCACCCTCAAGTTACCAATTCATCTCCTGGTTACTTCCGTAGCATTCAGCAACCTCAGAGAGCATGAGGAGGTTTCACATTGCACCACCATGCATGGTTCCTTCAAAACCACCAAACACACAGCCTTCAAGTCTCCTTCCCATTTCAGTGCAAATGAGGCAAAGAAAAAGGTCAAAGAGTAATACTGAGGCTTGCCACCAATTCAGCTCTTCCTCTCACAGACAAGAGCTCAGAAAAATCAACCTTCTTCCTAGGAGGGATAATGAAATCTGTGTATTTGGGAATGTCATGCTGGAGTTAGTGTGGCTCCCATAAGGACTGCATGCCCTTCTCCTGGCTCTGTAACTAGCTGTACACTCACTTCATGTTTAATAAAAGCCTTTGGCTTCTAGTCATACGGCTATTTGCTGGGGGAAAAGTTCCAAAAAATCAAACTAAATTACTCTGAGTCAACTTTATCTAAAATTCTATTAACTGAAAGTTTTACAAGGCATGATTTTCCCTAGGAGAAGCAATCTGAGTCTGATCCACCTGGAATCAAATGTTATTATCCACTATTCTCCACATGGTTAGAGTTGTTTATTTCTTCCACGCAGCTGAATAGTGTGCAACTCCCAGAGTTCTGTCTCACCATTCAAATAAGCCTTGAAGTGAACATATACAAGTTTGTTCATCACTAGTTTTTCTGTTTATGGGCTAACACTCTCATACTAGAACTCATCTACATGATCCTGAAATAGTTCTATCTTCCAGGATTATAAAAAATGAAAACTAATAATTGTAAAGAAACCTGACTGTTCTAATACAGGACAGTTCTTAAATGCTTTATCCTATTGACTTACTTGAAGCCTTCATTCCATATGAGGTTAGGGGCTTAACTGGCTAACACCTTTGAGTCCCATTTGAGCAGGGTGGAACTGGAATTATCTGAAGCTTTTTGCAACTGCAAAGTTATACGGATTGCAGTTGATCTGCCCAGCACTGGGAGTCTATGCCTGGAGGACTGTTCTACTTTCTTGATCACCTCCATATCCTTGAATGGTCCTAAATGACCATTATGTCATCTAGGAACCATGTCATACAACTCAGAAATGCCAAATACGCACAATATCATGCAAAAAATTCATCATGTGGTGTGGCACATTAGAATTTCAAAACCAGGCTCTCGGGAACATGGATGGGCTCTAACAGATGAAGATCCTCTGAGCAATAGCCCCTTGACATGCTGTCGTAATTTTACATTGCATGAACATAGAATGGTTTGGATTGGAAAGGACCATAATATCATCCAGTTCCAACCCCCTGCCATGGGCAACGATGCTTCACACTAGACCATGTCGCCCAGGCTCTGTCCAACCTGGCCTTGAATACTGCCAGGGATGGAGCATTTACCACTTCTTTGGGCAGCCTGTGCCAGTGCCTCATCACCCTCACAGTAAAGGACTTCTTCCTTATATCTAACCTGAACTTCCATTGTTTCAGTTTGAACCCATCACCCCTTGTCCTATTGCTATATTCCCTGATGAAGAGTACTCTCTAGCATCCTTGTAGGACCCCTTCAGATATTGGAAGGCTGTTTTAAGGTCTCCACGCAGCTTCTCTTCTCCAGGCTGAACAGTCCCAACCTTCTCAGCATGTCTTCGTATGGGAGGTGCTCCAGCCCCCGGTCATCTTTGTGGCCTCCTCTGGACTTGCTCTAACAGCTCTATGTTCTTCTCCTGCTGAGAAACTGCACAGAGTACTCAAGTGGGGTCTTATGAGAGCTGAGTAGAGGGGCAGGATCACCTTCTTTGACCTGCTGATCATGGTCCTTCTGAGCAGGCCAGGACACAGGGGATTTCTGGGCTGCGAGTGCACACTGAAGTTGACTCATGTTCTCGATGATGTGCAATAGAAGTTATCCACCCAGTGCAAAAATGACTAAGTTAATGATGAGCATGAGTATTATGACCATTCAGGTTTTTTCCACTGAAGAACAGCAACACTACATAGGCACGCCTTTAGCGTTTGCTTTTACCACAAAATAAAGTCATTAATGGTATATAAACTACTTTCTTTTGTTAGAGAATTCAAATATGAATCCCCACGATATAAATATTCACTTATTTAGAATTCATTTTTAAGTCAACTTTAAATGCTAATCAATTGAATGATTTTTTTAAAAAATATTATTGGCTTCCTAATTTATTTATTCATTACAGCAAATAAAAGAATTAAATTATTTTTCTGGTATAAATTATACACATGGAACACATGCAATATCTGTATTAAAAGATGTAATTATGAATAGTCTTTTCTATATATATATAAACACCTGTTACACATTCCCCATTTGTTTATCTTTCTGTAATAACAACCTGGACTCCAGGTTTCAAGGTAATCGCACATAACAATGTATTTGACCTGACAGCAATTCTCCTTATACAGTATTTTTATTCCCTCAAGACATTGTTTCATAACCTTTGACCTGTAAATTTTCATCTCAAAATCCTGATTGCTTTTCTTCCACAAATAAGAAACCTTGTTACACGGATGGGGTGGATTTACCTCTGAACACATGTGGAGAGGCCATAACAAGAGCTGAATGCTTAAGCTATTTTGGATGCCAGAGAGGGATCCTTCATCAGGGACTGTAGCAATAGGACAAGGGGCAATGGGTTTAAATTTAAACAGGGGAAGTTCAGGTTAGATATAAGGAAGAAGTCCTTTACTGTGAGGGTGGTGAGGCACTGGAATAGGTTGCAGAAGAAGCTGTGGCTGTCTGTCTGGTTTCAGCAGCAGCAGTCATTTTTCTCCTTCTTAGTAGCTGGTGCAGTGCTGTGTTTTTGACTTTCAGCCTGGAAACAGCACTGATAATGCCAGCGTTTTTAGTTGTTGCTCAGTAACATTTACTCTGACCAAGGACTTCTCTGAGTCTCATGCTCTGCCAGGGAGGAGGGGAAGCCGGGAGGAAGCAGAGACAGGATACCAGACCCAAACTAACCAAAGAGGTATTCCATGCCACAGCATGTTATGGCCAGTATATAAACTGGGGGCAGTTACCCGGAAGGGCTAGATCACTGCTCAGGTCAGGCTGGGTATTGGTCGGCAGGTGGTGAGCAGTTGTATTCTCTTCTCTCTTCCCTTGTTATTTCCCTTATCATTATTACTGGTGGTAGCAGTAGTGGTTTGCGTTATACCTCAGTTACTGGACTGTTCTTATCTCAACCCTTGGGAGTTACAGTCTTTCGATTCTCCTCCCCATCCCTCTGGGAGCAGGGAGGGCAAGGGGGGAGAGAAGTGAGCGAACAGCTGCATGGTTCTGGGTTACTGGCTGGGCTTAAACCACAGCACTGTCCCATCCCTGGCAGTGTTCAAGGTCAGGTTGGACAGGGTGCAGGGTGTTGGGCAATATGGTCTAGTGTGAGGTGTCCCTGCCCATGGCAGGGGGTTGGAACTGAATGATCTTAAGGTCCTTTCTAACCCAAACCACTCTACGATTCTATGAAATGTTGCACTGCTCAAAGGAAGCAACAACCCTGTTTGGGAAGGACCTGATAATTTGTAAGGAAGTCCACACCTTCAGCTCAGTAAAGATATCACCACTTCACTGAGTAGCTCTTATCACTTATACAAAATATTCCTTTGTTATATCATGAAAAGCCATCTAACATGTGATCAGCCAGCCATCGAACAGACTCTGCAGTGAATTAACTACCCTTGTAGCTTATCAATTGTTAAGAAATGCCTGAGGTTATGGTAGCACAAGGTCTGGCACTTCTCTTCCATGGCCTCACTGTATCCTTCTCACCTGCATTCAGTAAATAACATTCACTCTCTGGTGTAATTTTTAAGGATTTAATTAAATATCCATTAAAGCTTAAGGAAGTCATGTTTTGTGCTGAGTCCTGCATGAGATGCCTGGGCCCGTGGGGTAACCAGCTTCCCTCCTGACACCCCCCCACTCCCCTTCCCACTATGGAGTGGGGTTCCTCACTTTGAAAAGGATTGCCATCCACAGGTTTTTATGAGCATAAAAGTGCCAGTTACAGCGATTTCTCTACAAAGAGAAGTCTTGGCGATTGCTATCCAAAAAAAACCCAGAAATGTTCTGGAAAAAAAACCTAGACAAACTCTCCCAGAAATACACTTTGATGATTTTGAAGTGCAATATCTAATACAAACATTCAAATCAAACCATAAACTTTATGGGACGCAAAGTCCTTCCTGAGTTATCATTACAGCAGGCAGATCAGTTGCCACAATCCAACACGAGACAATAGCTACTTTTCTCTAAGCACTTTCTTGTTTGCTGTTGCAGAATTTAATGTAGTATTGATAATATTAAACCTACACAGACCATAAAAACTTGATTAAAAAGTGTCTGCTTTGCCACCTTTCCAGCAGGAAGGCTTGTGTCCTATTCCCACCTGGCAAGCCTGTATCACAAGGATAGTCCGCAGCCAGATCTCACCATGCATACATGGTGGGCAGCAAGGACCACTCCTCTGGGCGGATGGAGACTGGAAGCCGGAAGAAGCTGTTTTCCTACTCTCCTCACAGTGATGGTGTTTAAAGTTTGGGCTCCATGATTTTAAATGTGTTTTCCAACCTAGTTGATTCTACGATTCTATGATTCTACCTCACTGGCTGCTGCAGTCACCTTGGGCATCAATGCTAGCTGCAAGATGAGTAACCCAGTGACAGGCCCTAGCTAGTGGAGCCCCAGCTAACAGCAAGCACCAGCCCTTGCTGCATCATCTGGGAGTTCACACAAAAGAAAAAAAGGGAAAGGCCAAGAGCAGCCATGCAAATATGGAATAACAATAATTATAATGACCTTTTTTCCCTCCTGATCAACTATGGAGATTTTAGGAAGTCTCAAAGTCTTTTCACGTGTGATCCTGATTATTCACTTAAGATAGACTGACAGATGTTATCTTGCCTTTCTGTTATCTGAATGGATCATAATGCTCCTTTCATATGATATTTGCAAGACACAGGTATGAACTGGTGATGTTTCACAGGAAGCACAGGGATGCTCAGGGGCACAGAGGACTCAACACAGGCAGTGCTGGAGATCTGAAGAAACAAAGAATTTGTCTTTCAAGTACCACCACTTGCCATCTTCCCTGCTCCATCCCTGACAGTGTTCAAGGCCAGGTTGGACAGAACTTTGGGCAACATGGTGCAGTGTGAGGCATCCTTCCCATGGCAGGGGATTGGAACTAGATGATCTTAATGTCCTTTCCAACCCAAACCATTCTGTGATTCTATGAAAAAAACCCAGATTATTCAGGAAAAACCTTAAGCCTAAAGACCTTTAAGTCAAGGAATGGTGCACAGGTTCCTGAGCTGGGATCACTGGAGTCTGAAAGCCATATTTTATAAGCCACTGGCTTGTAAGTTTTCTACACATCCTTGATGCCCTGAGACACAGTGAAGTGCCAGCCAACATTCAGTTTATGTTGACTTTTTTCTTGTTGTCATTTGTGAGAATTTCTATTAGTCATGCTCATTTCATCAGCTGCCCTATCCACATTTCCCCATGTAACAGCAGGTTTTCACAACCAGGGCTATTAAATATTACTTAAAGTACTGCACAGTAAACAGAGTTGAATTATTAAACCAGGGCTACAACAAACATGGATTTTTCATGAGGAAAGTAACAGGTATTTTTCCACATCTATAAAAAAAAGGATTCATCTCTTTAAGCAGCAGATAATTGTGAGGAAGGGCGGGCAGATTGTAAAGGCAAAATTAAGACCAATCTAAGATAAAAATAGAAGGAAACTATGAAGCTGGAAAACTTCTGCAAGCTGCAATAAATAGTGTACAATTAATTTCATACAGGCAATGTATTTTTCTTGCTGAGTGGGATGAATCATATTGTTACTGCTGATAAATGCTGTAAAACACATTACCTGTAACATGGCTTTATACAGAAGTAGAGTTTTCCAGGAGCTGAGTACCCTGACACTGATGACCAGTACAAGCTTCCCTTTCTAATATTCATTCAGCCATGATACTGAACTGGAATGTAGCTTGACTAAATGCAAATTGAGGCTTTTCTTTCTCTCGCACTTGTTTGTCAGGTTTTGCCAAGACAATAGAAAATAAAATCTATGAAGCCCAACTAAGGTAACTAAGCAGATGGTAAATTTTGAGAGCAAACCATCTCAAAGACATCTGCAGTTCTGTCTGTCCTTCCTACCCAAGCTCCAAGTAAGTCCAACAGGCAGTCCCTTCAGGTTTGGACCAATATGCAAACTTGCATTTAGGCTATGTGAACAACCCTGAGGGCTGCACTCACAACTAGAAACAGAGGGCTCATGTCCCACAGCATGGAGAGAGAGAGAGACAGAAAACAACCATCCAGTGTGGAAAGCGAACAGAAGTATCAGGGAACATGTCCATGAAGTGAAGATATTTTGACTGAATGGTTCACAGTCTAGTTTCAAGGCTCCACTGTCTATCCTCAAGCAAACACTGTTGCGCTTCTCCTGAGCTCTTCCTCCTGCCTAAGAGAAACTTCCTCTGTTCTCTCATTGGCCCTTACAAAACTCAAAGACGGTTGATGCCTTTGAGTTTCCAGGCACCCCCCATCTTCCAGCATTCATCCTTTGCTATGCTCATCAGGTATTTTTGAGAGAGGGTAGAGCAGGTCTGCTTTTTCTGCATTACTGAGCAAAATAGAGTCTTTGTCATTAGCTTCATGGAAAGGCCAATAAATAAAATATGACTTAACAAATGCTGTGAGCAAATGGGGCTGGGTGGGTATGGAACCCTCAGAAAGATGAGGAAAAGCTACTTTCAGGATACTCCTCAAAACAATGCCAATACTGTTACTTAAACAGTATCCACACAGTCTCCCAGGAAAATGAAAGGTTGAGGAAAGCTCTGAACAAGTCACAGGCAAGGGTGCCATGTGCAGTACATCTTTGCATTTGAAGAGGATGGGGAAGGACTGACCTATCAACAGTCTCACAAACAGGTCCATCAGGTCCTGTAATATTTTCACGGAAGCAGTGAACACAGAAGAAGCAAGGTTGGTACCAAAGTGAGCTGGGTCCCCCTTACTGAATTTTCAACAAATTCTCTGCACTTCTACAGAAGAAAAACTCTCATCACCATAAAGCTAAAACCAGAGGTGAACAATACCTCTATTATGTTCAGTTCAGCAGCAATGCAGAGATGTCTCTGAAGAGACCAAGGTTGATTCTTTTTTTTCTTAATAGTCAGGACTGAAGCAAAGTTGATCATTAATAAGGGTGCTGTACCTACAAAATAAACTTGAAAACATTCATGCCCTAATCTCGGCTGATCAGGACATCTTCAAAACATCTGCAAATCTTGGTGCAGTGCCCAGGAATCATAATTATTTCTGAGGAGAAGAAATTGAGACTTACTGAGTAAGACAAGGCAATACCTGGAAAATTCCAAATCTTACGGAAGATCTGCTAATGCTAATAGCATTTCAAAACTTGATGAGAGTCAGCTCTGTGGAATGGTGGATTTCAGGCCTATTTTTAATGACATTTTTGATTACACTCTATTTAAAAGAATCAGCTGTCAACACTGATCATTTCCTTTTGTATAATTCATAAAGTAGCTCATTTCAGAAGCAAAAATATTATGCCTTTGAGTAATTGGCTGCTGAAGCACAGTAGGTACTACGTCCCCACATCTGGTGACTGGGAGCATGTGCTTTGCCTGCTCCGGGCTGGCTCACAAATGCACTGTGTGAAGGAATGTGTTTCCACAGGCAGGCTTCCTGCCTGCAGCAGGGGCAAAGAACACCTCCTCAGGAAGCACAGGGGCCTCACAGTCAATACACTGCTCAGACACAGTGAGCATGATGGCCCTGTCCTGCTCTGAAGGCAACAGTCCCTTCAGCTCGGAGCAGGGCACACCAGGAAGTTGAGTCACAGGAACATTGTGTCAGGAACGAAACTACCTGCACATAGGTTGCAGTGCTCAGGGTTGCACCATGCCATCCAAAGGCAATAATGCTCTGTCAAGAGTGCAATCAGCCCTAAATCACTACAGCTTTATGCTGTTACACAACTCATAAACTTAGACCTGTGGCCCCCGAGGCACTCATTTGCAACTTTTTCTGTTCCTGAGCATCTAAACATTTCCCCAGGGGAGAAGGGAAAGTCTGACAAACAAGTTTCCATCCCCACGATGTGGTTTGCAGCCTTCACCCCGAGGTCTCATCCAAGTCAAAGACATGGTGACAGATGTGATCAGGCCTCACACCTACAGGCTACTCTCCCAGCACAGTGACAAAGACACATCCCAGTAGCTTAATCAAAAGCAGTGGCCACCAGCTTCCCAACCTTCTCACCTTGTCTTTGCCAACACCACACAGGGGTATCCCAACAATGAGCCTCCTGTTAACTATGCCCTATTTGTGCAATGAGAACATACTGAAACACTGATTCTTAACAAATATACTTAATAAAGCTTTGACGTGGTTGTGTCACTCGGTATTCCTGCCAAATCTTGCAACTTTGGCATGAATTCTTGCTCTCATGTTTTCCATTTTTTGGTGGGCACTTGTAAAACAAACCCATTTCCTAATCACCAACACTGCCTGTCTCTGCTGAAACCTGACAATCAAACTGGGCCCATTTCATTGATCACCAGCAACAAAACCAAAGAAACCGAACCCTGCTCTGTGCAATTTCAATTGCTTTGAATGGATGGCTGGGATTAAGAGTAGAAGATTGTCTTTCAAATGTAATTTAGTTAACAGTTCAGCTGGAGATCCAAGATAAGGGGGATTTTCCAAATAACTTTCTCACAGAATGCCTTTGGAGAATTACAAAGGAACACTCTAAAACTTATTTCAGTTCTGTCATGAAACAGATGGAACCCCAGGTTTCTTCCTATGAACCATGAAAAGAAGTTCAGTGCTTCTTAAAGTGCTTCTGAAATGCAAACACAATACTTGACCTCCAGACTCCGTTAGGCTCCTCACATACCGTACTTACATATTTAGGCTCCTCACATACCGTACTTAATTAGCTAGCACTTGTGCATGCCCTGAAGTTCCTACCTCAAGCCTAATCTTTAAAGTATTTCACTCCACAAATAGAAAGGCAGCACCTTTCCTAGAAGGAACTCTGGGTGAGAGGGAGGTAGCTGCTACTTCTGTCAGATGGCTTAATGTCAATACACATGCACATACATCTCTTCCAACTTCAAACAGTGTCATACCAAATCACTGGGGAAGCTATCTACAATTTTCAGTGAGATGATTCTGTTCTGAAACTCATACGCTTTCAGGTAACTTTCTAACACTTATCTCTTCCAGTCTCCTTAAGCACACCGTAACTTTACATTTTACAATACAGGCAGTAGTGTACCTATTCAGTAGGGTAAGTCCCAGTGGCATTATTTGAAGGAATTATTTGGAGGCCACTGAGTTTCCCTAGTGCTGCTGCTCTATAAAGCACAGCATGAGGCTTTCACTGGGCAGGGGGTCATACCTGGGCTTCACTTCATAACCTCAAGGGAGCCATTCTGCTCATTTTAGTGGGCATTAACACTAGTCACATTGCACCCATTAATATAGATTATTATATACTTTCACAACACCAAAGCATAGTTAATTTAACCAACAGAACCATCTAGTCATGCATTCCTGACTACTTTTTTAATACTGAGTAGGCCAAAATTGGTCACAACTATTCACAAATATGTCACCAGTCCCTATACCCATTTCTGGTGCCTCTCAGACAATCCTTTTCCCATCTTTCATAAGTTTAATCCTTCTTTTTATCCCTAGATTGGTCTTTTGAAAAAACCTTTGAACATTCCATTGTTTTCTAAGCCAACAGAGTGATTTGTAGCAGTAGGAGAAGGAGCAATGGGTTCAAACTTAAACAGGGGAAGTTCAGGTTAGGTATAAGGAGGAAGCTCTTTACTGTGAGGGTGGTGAGGCACTGGCACAGGTCACCCAAAGAAGTGGTGATGCTCCATCCCTGGCAGTGCTCAAGTCCAGGTTGGACAGAGCCTTGAGAGACATGGTCTGGTGTGAAATGTCACTGCCCATGGCAGGGGGTTTGGAACTGGATGATCTTAAGGTCCTTTCCAACCCAAATCAGTCTGCAATTCTATGATTTACAAGAAGTTTTCAGGGGAAGCAGGGAAGGGAAGGAAATCTGATTTTGGTTGTAGAAGTCAGCAAACAAACAGGATGAAACTGGATGAAGAGCAAGCAAAAATTAGGGCCCAGGCAGCCCCAGCCATAAATTATACTGAGTCAATACACTGCCTGGGAAACATTTTAATTTGTCAGCCAGAGCGAGGGCAGAGGAAACCATCCCCCAAAAATGCATCAGAACAGACAGCAATACTTATCCCACAACAGCTCTCAGAGGAGAGGGGAGCTCTGAAAGAGCACAGTTTCCAGTAAGGCCCCAGCACCTTTTCAAAGACTTGTCACTCACTTAGTGCAACTCCTCTGTGCAACTCCTTAAGCCAGCAACACAGTGGGTCAGGGAGAACTGTGATCCCCTTCTGCAGGTGCAATTTTGCATCTAGAAAATTAACTGCAGATGCAGACCAGCGCTTGTACATCTCTGTAATGCAAACCTGCCATTTTCCTGATGTTTGCTTGCTGAAATTCCCACCTGCAGTTCAACTGGGGGTTAAAAATGGGGGGAGCCCTCTCCTGAAAATCTGTGCCAATCTATCTTTGTTCTGTCCCATTGCGGCATATATAGTGATACACCAGGGCATGAAGAAATAGACGTACAGTCTGACAGAGTATTTTTGTCATATAATTCATGTATGCCAATTATTTGTGGTAGATGAAAATATTTTTTCAATTATACATTAAATTTAAAGGGAAGAAAAACATCTAGAAAGGTCTTTTGTGTGTTTGCAAATATGGAATTTAAAAAAAGTATGAAGCCTTCTGAACGTCAAACTGTTTTAAATTCTTGATAAATCACATTCTCAATTACATTTTTTCCCCTTGATATGCACCGCACTGGAATCCAAGGAAAGCTCAAGATACAAAACTTCCATAGAGGCCACTGAATGTCACAGCTGGCTCTGAAACCATGCAGCAAGCCACAGAAATCCTCAGTTTCTGTCTGGGACCATTTAAGTTAGTTTACATCTTCAGTAGACATCTAACACATTCTGAGTCAACACCTGCCATGAGAAAGGGGGATCTCAGTGCAGCCACATACTGAGCCATCTCAGGTGTGCACATCCTCTGAGAGCGGATTAACTCTATCCCAGCCAAAACCTAGACACAAGGTACCACAAGTGACCTGATCCCAACCCTGGGACACAGCTCCAGGGAGGTTCCACGGAAAGCTCCATGCTCACCCATAGGAACTTGGACAATCATCTTCTCTAACAGTCTCCACATTTCCATTTAATTTTTCACAAGATGAAGTGGTGAGAAAAATTCATAACTAGCACTCACAACTGCAACAGTCTTTCATTTTACATATGGAAAGCTTCCAAAAAAGACAGATAAATTGCTATAAAAAAGGTCTTTATCTGCCACTATGTGAAAATGAGTAGCTGATGGTAGCAACAGCTCCCTGTAGTTTGTTAAGCTTAGAATCACAGAATTAACTGGGTTGAAAAAGACCTTTAAGATCATCAAGTCCAGCCATTACCCCAGCAGTGCCAAGGCCACCACTAAACCATATCACTAAGGGCTTCATCTACATGTTTTGTGAACACTTCCAGGGACATTCTATACTTCTAAGATTCACTGGCCGTATTGTCTGGCGCTTCAGTCCAGTTGTTTTGTAGAGCAGAAGGATGATCCACAGGAAGCCAAAAGCATCTGCTCTGCAAAGAAGGAAAGCTACAGTCTCAGTCACCAAATCTCCACATTTGCTATGTGCCAAGAACCACAGCAAGTGGGAAGAGCAGCTAAAGCATTTCCAACTCTACTACATTGCTCAGACTGTACTGCAGCTTCTCAGCTTACACAGGCTCACACTGGTGGTCAGTTACACATTCAAACCCCAATGTTCAGCCCTATCTTGCAGGGGCTGTGTGAAGCAACCAAGGCAGCAGGACAAAAGGAAAAATGGAGAAGAGAATAGACTTCTTAGATTGAAAAAGTCTAAAAAGGATGAAAAGGGCTAGCAAGCTAGAATAACACTCAGGCTACAGAAAGATGTAATACAGAGAAACAGATCATGAGGTACCCATCTCATGGTGGTGCTTCTTCTGCAGGCAAGTTCTGCTTTGAGTGTGGTAAGGAGGAAGACAGTCAGACAACCATTTCTGTCCATATCTCCTATTCCTGCCTGTTTAGATGTGCTTCTGTCACTGAACATCTCAGTCCAGCTATGTCTGACTACCTTCCAGCTACAGAACAGTACACCTTCAGGGAAACAGGTCCTGGAAATACACAAAGCACGGAAGAGTTATTCTCCCTGATGGCAGCGGGTATCAGGCACACTGACAACCCAGATTAAACACACTGATTAGAGCAGTATCTTACAGAGGAATACACTGGTTATTATCATTATATATCAGGGACCTGGAAAAGCTGCAGCCCAGGCTTGGTGCACTGGGATCTCAGCAGGACTTAATGCATGCTTCCCACCAAAACACAGCCTAGACAAAAAGAATGTGGAATAAAGGAGGCATGTATTTGAATTATAGAGGCCTTTGAGCCCCCCAGAACTGCTTCGAATAAGAGGTTTCTACTCACAATTACACCCTCCATTAAGCGTATTGGTTTTTATGGACAAAAGGAAGCCATATCAGCAAACCTTCTTTTTCCTGGCTTAACTCTGTGTGGATCCAGCAGGCCCACAAGTAACAGCATACCGCTTGGCATTTTACAACCAGCAGCAAGGGCTCTTCTAAAGCTGTCAAAACCCACTGTTAACTCCAGCAGCTTCAAAAGCCAAGTAACTCTTCTTACTTCTCTAAATTGGTTAGAAATCCCCCAGTACAGTGACAAAGAATCCTTTTAAATGACAGCTTCAGGGCTGGCTGCAGCAGCACGTTGATGCTGGAGAAAACCAAGAGAGAGGGAGCAGGAGGTGCTTGCACTCCTCAGTAGATGCTCTCCCATATAAACAGGTAAATTACTACTGAGTGATGCCAATGAGGATAATGGAGAGCTACAGCATATCACCCAAGGAGACCAGGGGGAGACCAAGGGTACTGCCAGCGTGATCAGAGCATGTGGTGGCTGCAAGAAGTCTTGTAAAGACCAGGTAATGTTTCCTCCATGACCATCAACCAAAAGAGAAGCCACAACCCTAAGACAATCTGTATTTATACACAGGAAACTAATGCTGCAATCTCCCTATCCCTGACATGTGGGTTGGTAATGGCTGGGGCTAAAGGGAAAGCTCTGCTGCTCCAAAGTGCAGCTACGTTCTTTCCAAAAAGCATCCAGACAATTAAAAGCAAATTCCAAAAAATTCCTAGTCCTATTTCTGGTTAAAAAAAGAAAAGATCAACATAGGAAGCCAAACTTCGATTGACATTAACAGAATCAAGACAGATCCCTGAACTGTCACAGTCAGTGACAGCAGAGCTCAAGCCCACACAGACAGAAGTAAATTAGCAACTCTCATCACTTACAGTAACTTCTTCTTAAAACGGAGCAAACTTGCAAGCTTTTAAGGCTGTCAATTCAGAATAACAAGCTGTCTGTATGCGTTCAGCAGTAGCAGTCATTTTTCTCCTTCTTAGCAGGTGGTGCAGTGCTGTGTTTTTGACTTTCAGCCTGGGAACAGTGCTGATAACACCGATGTTTTTAGCTGTTGCTCAGTAATGTTTAGTCTGACCAAAGACTTTCTGAGTCTCATGTTCTGCCAGGAAGAAGAGGAAGCTGGGAGGAAGCAGAGACAGGACACCTGACCCAAACTAATCAAAAAGGTATTCCATACCACAGCACGTCATGCCCAGTATATAAACTGGGGGCAGTCACCCAGAAGGGTTAGATCACTGCTCAGGTCAGGCTGGGTATTGGTCGGCAGGTGGTGAGTGGTTGTATTCTCTTCCCTTGTTATTTCCCTTATCATTACTGGTGGTAGCAGCAGTGGTTTGTGTTGTACCTCAGTTACTGGACTGTTCTTATCTCAACCCTTGGGAGTTACATTCTTCCTATTCTCCTCCCCATCCCTCTGGGAGTAGGGGGAGGAAAGGGGGGAGTGAGCTAATGGCTGCGTGGTTCTGGATTGCCAGCTGGGCTTAAACCACAACACAAGCCCTTGTCTGTAGATAAGGGGAGACAAAGTACTGTTAAATCAAAGCCAATGTCAGAAAGTTGGGTGATTATTTTAATAGTCTGTACCTCTAAAATAACAGAAGCGTTTTAAGACATATAATTTGCTTTGAGAGTAGCAATTTCCAAGCCAAATCAATTTCTCAAGCTGAAGTTCTAGAAATGTTGACCGGGGGCACCTTCAGTCTGGAGAACTACTGCTTGTCATATTACGTACATCTGATTTCAGCGACAGCGGTCACTTTCTGCTCATCGTCTCTCGCTCCACAAGACAGCCCAATCCTATTTTCTGTTCAAGTGCCCTTGCTGCTTTTGGAAAGCACCTGTTTTCCGGCAAGTTTTCCCTAGACATGCATTTAAATCCGCATTGGCAAATGTCGCATATCAAATTGCTAACAAAGCGGCTCCCATAGGGTGGCTTTCAACAGGACAACCTGTGAAATCCAGACCTGGCTTCACCCTCCCTCTCTGCCGTGGCTCACCTCAGAACACCTCCTTGAAGGTCAGGGGTTTGCTGCTTCTTTCTACCGGCAGCTCACAGGTAGCAATACAGCTCCAGCACAACTCACTTGAAGTAAAAGCATATTTTTGGTGAAGACTTGTTTAGTATCAAGTGCTTTCATACTTGATATGACTTAAACCACGACAAAGAGAAAATAAGTTGTCTCAGGAGGAGAAAAGTCTACCTGCTGCGACAGGAAGCTTCTCAGCAGTAGGTCAGTTAACATAAATGCCTTTTATTTGAAGTGAGTTTAATGAAGATGCAAACCAACAATGCACACAGCTGTCACCTGAGAATGGCAATGCCAGGCTGAAGAGGAAAACCAAACCTGAGCTTTTCCATTTGGAGCTCTGACAGCATTCCTCCTGCCCTGCCTACCTCACCTCCTGCCATCACCCCACAGCCTGAGGAGCTGCTAGATGTTCAAACCCACAGCAATCTGCACTCTAGGGATGAGTACTCAATTACGAAACAGAATTTCATGTGATTTGAGACTGTGGATTAGAACATAATCTGTGTATTTCATTGGGTTTTTTTCCCTTTCGTGTATTTTAGATATGAGTTCTCTATGCACGATATGTAAACAAAGTATAGTTTGCAAATTCTTTAAACAATAGTATCATTGTTTGTTTCCAACAGTAAACATCATGCGGTTCAATAGAGCTTGTTTCTTTCAGGAGCAGTTTATATACTACTTTGAGAGAAAGGATTTCAATAGGAAACTAAATGAATCCTACCTCTTCTACCTCTCAAAGCTAAAGAAAGCTTCAAACTGGGCAGCCAGCAGAAGCACACTGCATATTCAGACGGAGATACTAGAAACAGCACCCAAACTCACATCCGAGAGCTGTTTCTCCCAGGTGTGCAGACACAGCAGCCACAACACAGCAGCTTTTCTCTTCTCCCCTTGGGGAGAACAATCCGCAAGAACTCTTCAGAGATGATGCAATGTGACACATCATCCCTTCCAGTAAACTTCATGTTATCTGACATACCCTGACTGCTCTTGCTGAGATGACTCACCCGCACAGCACATGTGGGGCTGGGTGCTGCATCAAAGGGGATGGACAGAGGAAAAGTATGCTCAGCAGAACACCACATAATGCTTGGGGCTCTGAGCTATGCATTCCTTCTGCTTCCAGGAGAAATGAGTGTGGCTAGTGCCAGATGAGCCTTTTTCTTCTCTCTTCACCCCAGACATCAAATGAAGTGATAACTTGCAGGATGAGAAGTCCCATGGGCTGCAAGGCAGCCATAGGGATTGACCTCCTGCAGCCCAGAGCACCATGTCCCTCAGCACAGTTGCACCGCATTCCTGCCCTGGAGCTGAAGAAAACTCCCAGCATCCCAGGAAGAACTCGCTGCCTCTCCAGGCTCCTAGGGAGTGACAAGACCAAATGTCCAAACCTGTCTTAACTTAGAGCTGATGGTAGCCATCTCCCTGGGAATTCATCTCCTCCCCAGTCTCTCTCCCCATCGGCCATGAGTTCTGGCATAAGCACATTTTAAACCTGTAGGTTATGCTTTTTTAAAGAATTTGGCATTTGATTAAATGCTCTGCTATGTAAACACAAGAATTATCCCTGGCTGTTAAAAGTCAGGTCCCTTGTTTTGTTAAAGAAATACCCTAGCCAAGTACCCAGTCCCCAGACATGCCTGCAGGATGCTCAAATTGAAGTGATTAACCCCTTCTTCCCTGACCTCCAAGATGAATCAGATGGATCTGCAAGCATTTCCTCAGATGTTCTAGCAATACTAATGGTCTGTTCTCACCTGCAGGAGTGGGGTTCTGTGTCTGTCCTGGGACATGGGCAGGTCAATAAAAATGAGCAGCCAGGAAAAAAAATGTTTTTTAGCCTTAGAAAAGTCATACCACTTCTATGTATGTTATTCCCCTCCTGCAGGCAACAACCTATTTTGCAAGCGCCTTTTTAAGATGAGCTAGAAGCAAACACTGGCTGCAGTTCCCAGTCCAGCTCCCAGCATGGTCATTCTGAAATGTTGCAGAGAAAAGGGATTATTCAGGAAACATGAAGGTCCTCAGAAACTGAGCATAAAGACTCCAAATCCTTCCCCAAATACAAATACTGCAAAATATGTAGGAGAGAAATCCTGGATGCTCCCTCTGGAGGAAGAACTGCTGAAAACTGCGTAAACTGCGTTTTTGATTGAGGGAACGCTCCAAAGCATATGACAGCAATGTCTTCAAGCTAAACCCAAATGGAATCTAAACCTCAGATCTTGGCAGATAACAGGAAAGGGGGACCCACACCCTCAAACAATATAAATCAGCACAGCTTCTGGGCAACAGTGTACTGTTTTTAGGTATATGGCAGATTTTGACCTGATTTCCTGATATGTGGCCAAGAGAAAGGTGTGCACAACTGAAATTGCAGAACTGTGCATGCATTTATATCCCAACTGGAAATGGCTCTCAGAAGCCACAGGTGACATCCAGCCAGTCAGTGGCACTGCCCAACAGCTACATCCATCACCAGCAGCCAATGCACAGATCAATGGGCAGCTGTGCTTCTGCCTGTGCTAACAGCCAGGCAACACAGAACTTACATCTGGACAACAGAATCACAGAAGGGGTTGGGTTAGAAAGGACCTTGAGATCATTTAGTTCCAACCCCCTGCCATAGGCAGGGATTCCTCACACTAGACCATGTCATGCAAGGCTCTGTCCAACCTGGCCTTAAACACTGCCAGGGATGGAGCATTCACCACTTCTTTGGGCAACCTGTGCCAGTGCCTCACCACCCTCACAGTAGAGAACTTCTTCCTTAGATATAACCTGAACTTTCCCTGTTTCAGTTTAAACCCATTATCCTTCATCTTATCACTACAGTCCCTGATTGAAGAGTCCCTCTTAAGTATCCCTATAGGCCCCCTTCAGATACTAGAAGGTTGCTCTGAGGTCTCCACGCAGCCTTCTCTTCTCCAGGCTGAACAGCCCCAACTTTCTCAGCCTGTCTTCATACTGGAGGTGCTCCATCCCCTGATGATCCTCATGGCCTCCTCCGGACCTGCTCTAACAGTTCAATGTGGCAGCTTAAAGGAGCTGTTGATTAAAAGGGATTGGGAAAAGTCTGTTGTCCTTGAAGATCAGTTCTACTTCTGGCGTCTGGCAAAAGCAGATGACCTAAAGTGTTCCAGAAAGAAAATCCAGCAAAAGCTGCACTGCCTTCAGTGAGAGCTCACCCTGGCCTTGGGAATTTAAGATCTGTCCCACAGTGTGCAAACAGCCTCTGTACCCTGCAGTGTAACAACATCACCTGGTATTGTAAAAGGCCTGCATTGTCCACCACCAATCATGATTGCTAGTCCAGATTTGGGGGCTACATTGCCCTCCTGAAGAGATTGACATCAGTGAAATCATCCCCAAAAACAACAGGGCTGCACATCCTGCCGTTGATAATCAGTGCAGGAAAAGAAATCATTCTGTTGCAGGGCTGCAGCAATCTGTTTGCCAGCTTTGAATCTATGGCTCTGCTGAACAAATTTCTCCAAGTTAACAAGTTCTCTGCTCTTGACTTGGTGACTGCGAAACCCTCAGGGACTTTGCTTATGCCATTTAAACTTGTGATATTCAACAAGTCTTAAGTACATAAATAAATAAACACAAAAGCTACATCCCAAGAGTGAGGCAGAACCAGGAAAACAGACTGAGCACTAACACGCAAGGCCTGTGATCACCCTTTGAGAAGGGATAGGAGTTCATTTTGCAGCCATTTCAAAAGAGGTGCAGGCAAACCGACATTTTCACTTCCAGACCTGTTAAGGTGCCGGAGGCCACTTCCAGCCCGTGGCCTGAGGAAATCCTACAGCTCCTCTGAAGGAACTGTACTGAGAATGGTTTTGTCCAAAGAGAAATCACAAGATGTTCATTAGTTTCAGAGGAACTAAAGCACTTCTGAAGTAAGGGACGATGCCTCCCTTTCCCCTCCCCTTCTAACTAACATATCCTCTCTCGCTAGGCTGAACATATACACAGTCACATATAGGTCTGAGAACATCTTTATAGTAACCCCAAACTGTCTGCACAAGAAGTTGACCTGCTTGAAGGCAGTAATTTTGAGACTTCTTCCATAACATTAGCGAGCAGGAGGTGCTATCTCATGTTCTGGCAACATACCCTGCTTAGCGCAAATGTCTGGTCTCTATGAGAACAGTATAGACAAAAAAGAAGTTTGGCTCCCAAATCAGACTTCAGCTCAGCAGTAGTCAAATCATATAAGCCCCAAAAGGCTCCGCAGCCAAGAGTATGGAAATCTGGCTTTTGTGTCTGCTCAGACTTCTAAATTAAAGAATGCTTGCAGATCAGCCATGGTAGAGCTACACAAGGAGTGTTTTTTACCCAAATAGTAACAGTTACTCAAAGGGGGTGGGGGAGTTTAAAAATAGAAGAGAGAGACCGGAAGTCAAGACATGAGGGATGATATGGAACCGTATTTGTGAAACTAACACATTTCTTATCACTCCAGGCAGCTGAGAGCAACTTCCAAGGAAGGCATTCTCCTCAGCTCTGGTGACCACATGGAAATACCAGCAACCAAACTGCAATTGGTAGGAGGTGAATCTTGTGCTCAGCTTGCTTTTAGCCATTTCTGAAAATATCAGATTAAATCCCGTTCTCATTTTGCAAAGGCTCATTTACTCTCCTGGCCAGCAAGCAGAAGCTGGCAACCACACTGTACACCTGCTATTATGCATTACAATTAAATTAAAATATTTGGAGAATTTGGCAAGTCTATGCTACTAAAACTATGCTGGTAGTTGTAACTGTGTAGCTGAACACTGCTCCCGCTCGCTAGAAAAATAGTGCTGCACAAAAAACTACCGGTGGCCAGCAGCTGGCCTTTCAAGATCAGTACCCAAAACATGCACTTCGTGACACCGGGTCAGCTGGCACGGGTGCCGAGACCGTTGTTATCCCGCAGAAGCAGCAGGGACAAAGCCCGGGAATGGCCCCTCACAAGTCACAGGCACTGACCTCCATGGGAAAGTGTTGCAGAGCACTATTTATTCAGGTGCAATAATACAAATCTTTGTGGGTTGTTCCGTAATGATAAAACAAAGAGGATTCCAAGGAATGTGCTCCATGTGTGACTTCCCGCGCTCCACTGTAAGCACACCCTATTTGCTGTATCAAGTGACAGCCAGAAGCAGAATTATTGGCGTTTGGGGCTGCTGAGTGCAGAACTCAAGCAGCTTTTCAAAATGGAAAAGTTTTATGGTGCTGCTGAGCGCAACTGCGATGTGGGGAATAACACAGGGGCCCAATGGAGTTGGTCTTGTTTCTCCCTCAAGTACTTATTTCAGCTGTCCTAACCTTTTCATGTGAAAATAAACAGGACAAGCTGGTGATAAAAGGCAATTTATACACACTACACTTTTGTCTCTGTAAGGTAGCTGCACTATTACAGCACAGGAAACTGTGTGCATCCAAGCACTCAGTGACCACAGCTTGTGCCATTAATGACAAGGGTTTTTTAGGATCAGAGAATTTATGCTCAATATAAAACACCGTGAGCATACATGGAGGTTGAATTCTGGTACATACAGAAACGCATCTCTCATCATGAATAAGAGAAACCAGTGCAGAAACCTCAGCACCAGTAACACCCTACAGCTGAAAATCAGTCTGAACATAAGCTTAAAGCATCACATGCACACTCCTGATGCTACCTTTACGTCATCCTTTATTCTTTTGTTTCTGAAATGACCAAACAATAGCCCTTTCCAGCATTATTAGGTTATTTTAACCTCACCCTCAGGCTGAATAACATCCATGTTATTCTGAAGTAAGGGACGATGCCTCCCTTTCCCCTCCCCTTCTAACTAACATCCATGTTATTCAGGGTTTTGAAAAGAGAAGGCCTTATGGACCTGTGGCTTCTCGAGAACACAGTGGTTGTATCATAAAGAATATAGAAATTGAATCTGTACTGATAATTTTAAGGAAAAATTATATTCAATCATCTTAGGCAGTTTTTCTAGGAAGAGACCAGAGATACAGGTACTGGATGCAGGTAAGCTGCTGCCTTGCACTGGTTCTGTTTCAAGAGGATGGACAGCGAGATGAGCCGAGCTGAACTCAAGCCAGCTCTGGGTACCCTCACCATGCCCACTCAGGCACGTCTCTCTGGGGGCTTCCACTGTGATTCATAGTCTTGGAAGCTGCCCATCCCTGGCTTCTTACACGTGTGGCATTTCTGCTTTTTCTTCCTATGCCATATCTTTGGCAGACCCCTTGCACCAGACCTGCCGTGAAAACAAGCTCGAGCTGCCAGTTCAGAGAAACTGTCCAAGCCAGGTATGGAACAGAAGCTGTGTAACTCACGCAAAAAGGAGATAGGAATTGAATTAACAAGGTACATTAAAGGTAGATAGTAAATGACCCCTACTTGGAGCATACCAGCACTTCTGCAACACCTTGATTCCTCTGCTTTCACAGCTACTCATCTAAAACTATCGAAGGCTGATACCAACAGGACATACTATCCTTCCTGTTTCCTGATCTAGAAGTCTGGGATGCCATCTGGCACATTAGCACTTTTGTTAAGGATTCAGTTAACAGTATGTTTTATATGCTGCTGGCAACACCTGACAGAGCCCTTCAGGTCACAGCTTTTCCCACACGAGCCAGGTGCTTCTGTCAAAATCCTGCTCTCCTGACTCTTTCTCTGCAGGACACTTGTCCCCCCCACAACAGTGACATACACCTCTGCCCCAGTAGGCATTCTCAGACTTCCTCAGTACTTGTTGCCTGCTTTTAACATCTCCATGCGCAAGACCCTACATAAGATTCTCAGGCCCAATAAAGGTGTCTATCGAAGATGAGCAGAAAAGACTCACTGTCAAGCTAAGACATACTTGCAGAGACACTACTTACAGAGACAAAGAGGGGAAGTTCATGTTTCATGCTCCATTTATCTTCTGGAGATGCACGCATGTCCTAACCTACAAGTCACTTCAATCGCTTCTTCAGTCCAACCATACAAAACACAAGAAATATCTAACTTTCAATATGAGTACCTGATTCTTTCCACTCCTGCTAAGAATAGGATGGAGAGAGATCCTCAGGTGAAGAAAAGATCAGAACAGCATTTCTTACAAGTTAAAAGACATAGTTAAACTGGAAGTCTTTTTTGGTTCATTTAAAGGGTTAGAAACAGATGCCCATGACCCTCAAAAGTCTGAGGAACAACAGATGAACTATTTTCTGCCATCAACATCTCTTTCACCAGAGGGAGTAATTCAGGCCAAAGGCATCCCAAGCTATGTTTGAGCCAGAGAAAACTCCTTAAAGACTACACATGAGTATTTACCCATTTCCAACTGTAATAAATACAGGTTAACTATCCTGCCATCCAAAAACAGTAAACAGGCTTGTGCTTTGTACCACATCTTCTCCAGCTGTGTGCCTCAAATATAGTGCAGAAAGATCCAGCTGAGAGAGGCTTCTCCCTTTTGTTCTTCTGGGGAAAAGAGGTCACTCTACCTCAAACTTTACTTCCTATATGTGAAATCAAACTGGAAGCAAAAGAGGAGCTGATCCTTCGATACCCTGTGCATCTTCCTCAACTAAGCTCAGTGACAAACTCAGCTCTAAGCAAGAAAGCAACCACACCTCCTCAGAAAGCAGCAGGGACGGATGCTATCCCTGTTTGGATAATGGATTAGTATTTTGGAACTGAAGAAGTAGATCTGAGAAGAAAAATACAGAAGACATTTTCTTACACTTTCTTGCTGTTGCTTTACAGGTATTGTGGTTTTAAACATGTGGGAAATATGCAAAACAGAAACCTGCTCCTCAAGGCCGTGGGGTCATTTGGCTTGTTTGAATTCAATGATAACACCGATGGGCAGATGCAAGCTCAGATCCACCAACCAGCTCCAGTGGATGCAGGAGGGAAGAACCAACACCACAATCCAAGATCTTTGGGACTTTGTGGCCTATGTCTGGTTTTCTAGAAAGGCTACATAGTAAAGCTAGTAAGTTATGCATACCTTCACTCTATGAGATATTTACCCCAGGCATCTCAACTCACTTTTGCAGATCCCCCTCTCTCCCCCCCCCCCCCCTTTTTCTTTTTTATAGGTCCCATTTCTTCATTTTTTCCTTTCCAAACTCTGGATTGTACTGGGCAGCTTCTTATTTCTACATTCGTTGCACTTAGTTGTGGAGAGCTGTATAAGGTTTTTGCACATATTGGGCTGCCTCATCCTTAGATTTAAAAATAAATGTTGTTTTCATAATATGTACTCATATTTTGGCAATAGTTTGAAGTTGTCTTATAAACAGTTTGTACATCCTAAGGCATCTTGTTAGACTGTATGAGCTGCTGTTAGAGCTCTCCCAGAATCCTGCTGCTAGGGAGAGGGGTTTGCAGCCATCAACAGCCACACTCCCTCAGCAGCAGCCAGGACTCCAAGAGCTTGCTTAGAACAGATTTCAAGGTAAGGTTAGAATACATTAAATAAAGGGAAAGCTGCATAGTTAGATGCAGGAATTTTGAACACAGCTATTTCTTGAACAACATCTTGAACATACAGACCTGGAGTAAAATCAGGTTGCCATCCTGAAGAAAAAAGTAAAACACTAGTATATATATAAAAAAACCCTATGTAAAAATACTCATAAAAGACATTTTCCTGTTTGTGTGAATCTGCCTTTTGCCTCTCAGCAACAGATCTACTGCATTTCTGAGTGGAGCTCAGGCACATCCATCTGTCCTAACGAGAAAGAAAACTGAAGAGACATGGGACACAGCAGGGCACCTTGATGCTGGTTTTGAGATGGAGCTTGTAGGAAAGCCGTCAGACGAACTGGGTGCTCTTTTTCAAAGCTGAGAGGCCCCAGTACTGGGAACATATGTTGCCAGCTGGAAGCTTTCAAGAAAATGTAAGCCTTCACCTGCCTCATCTTCTTGATGGCTGTCGGAAGAAAGGGCCTTTGAAGAAAAGCCCAGAGGATCCCTCTGCTCATATCCAGTATCAGGAATTTGTCAAGGAATCCATGTCTCTACCATCAGGATGTTTTCTAATCTCACTTACTCCACTGTTGGTATAGGTCAGGAACACTAATGTGGGTAAGTACCATGAGCATGGAGCTTGAGAGGTTGCATTCTGTGACAAATGTTCCTGAGGTGTTCCTCAGGCACAAGGCTTGGAAAATTATACCTATGCTGTTCTTACTGGAATCTACATTAAACCACCAAATTCTTGTCTGTCCTTGTCCAAAAGATTGAAACAAAAAAAGTAGAGGTAACAGTATTCAGTGAGTTTCAAAATATATTTTCACTAATTTCAAATAATTCCTTCTAATAAAACAAGATACCTCTTGAAAACACAAATCAATGATTTCCATGGCTTTTTTCATTGGGGAAGAAGAAAGAGAGGCCCAAACTCCACTTCTATAGTGGTCAAAAAAACCAAGAGTAACAAGAGTGAAACACAACCCTTCCTGTCATTTAGACTGAATGGCCAACTGGATGAGAAGTAAGTTCATCATCAAATCATTGTTCAGACACAATGTGTATGCACAACTGAGAGCATTCATTCAAAATAAACTCTGCTAAAAAAGGCCCACAACAAAGAAGGCTTGGAAAGAGAAGAAACTGTGAACATCTCCCTGCATAAATCATACTGGCACTTGGAAGAGCTGACTGGAGTTGTTTGATTTGCATCCAAGATTCAGACATTTTAATGATGCTGTTTGGTAAAAGTTTACCTGACCCCCTACATAGGCATTTAGACTTCATTTCTTTCAACTCTAGTGTGTTTAGGAGGAAAATTTTATAGATCAAGAAAGCAACAAGGCTGGCAGAATTTGAAGACTGGTAATTATAGCTTGATAGTGCTATTGGCCTATGCGGAAAGTGCTTTCTCTACATCTGGATATATGAGCAGAGGTAAATCACAAAGCTAACATACCTTCCCATTGCTGGTTTGAATAAGCACAACTAAAGTCGAGGTGAACACATATTCTATCTTCATTAAGTTCATTGGCTTATGTATAAGCTACCAATTACAGAAAATTAAAAGCACTTGCATTGCCAGCTCCCACCACATCATTCTAGCTTTTGGGTCTTTCAATAATCATTCTGAGTGCATTTGACAGGATTAAAACTAGAGATTCCACCCTACTAAAATAAATTGCTTCAGCTTCTGTGAAGTGGCTCATCTTCATTGAAAGGAAACAAAAAGGGCAATCTACTCTCAGCAGAACAAACTTTGCTACTTTCCTTAGCCTTCTCCTTGCAATTTTAGCAGAAAGTCTGATTCCAAGGAACTAAAGAAAAATACAGCTTACATTTCAAGCTCACTGTTTTGTACTTAACTGGTGACAGACACATTCCTGGGATGTGATTAAAAACCGCCTCTTGGATAATATGGACTTAATCTCCTATGATAAGGTGACCGGCTTAGTGGATGAGAGAAAGCCCGTGGATGTTGACTAGCCACACTTTAGTAAAGCTTTTGACACCCTTTCCACAGCACTGTCCTTGAATAATGGGCTGCTCACAGCTTGGAAGTGCATACTTGGAAGTGTGTACTAGATAAAAAACTGGTTGGATGGCTCAGCCCAAAGAGCGGTGGTGGATGAAGTTCAATCCAGTTGGCAGCTGGTCACAAGTGGTATTTCCCAGGGCTCAGCATTGAGGCCAGTTCTGTTTAATGTCTCTATCAATGGTCTGGGTGAGGGGATGGAGGGTACCCTCAATCAGTTTGCAGAGGACACCAAGTTGGGTGAGAGCATTGATCTGCTGGAGGGCAGCAGGCTCCACAGGGGGATCTGGACAGGCTGGATCCATGGGCTGTGGCCCATGGTATGAGGTTCAACAAGGCAAAGTGTCAGGTCTTGCACCACAACCCCATGCAACACCAGGCTTGGGGAAGAGTGGCTGGGAACCTGGTCATGGAAAAGCACCTGGATGTTAGTTGACAGCAGCTGAGCATGAGCTGACTGGTGGAGTTGGCAGTGCTGGGTTAACAACCAGACTCTATGATCTTAAAGGTCTTTTTCCAACATATATGATTCTATTAGTACATTAATTGGGATTTGAATGCTTCTCTAGCTTATCCTTATGCCAAAGGATACTCAGCACCAATTCTGAAAGAATGAATTTCCAGTCCTGCCTGAATCCCAAACTCAGAAGGAAAGCTGAAACACTGCATAGTGACTAAGAGCCCAGACAGACAATAAAACAACCTCTAGAAGGTAAAAAGGAGTTTGAACCAGAGACAGGGAAAGTGCAATGAGACAAGCAAAACTTGTACTTTCTGTCAAAAACTGGTATCTGATATGGTAGCTACTTAATTTAAAAGAACTGCAGAAAGGTATTCACATCCTTACAACCACCAAAAGTGGTAATTCATAATGATGCATTCATTACATTGAAGTAACTATTTCAGACAAAATACCAAGGTGGCTTCTTTTTCTGACTTATCATTAATTTTGCCTACCACACAGGGCCTTCCGATCATGCCACATACATTTTACACTGAATTCCCAATGCGTATTTTAAATGAAACATTTTATTCCAGGGGCCCATTTCTTCAAGCCTATCTTGCATTTCAATACTCTAGCTCCAAGCTGATTGGCTTTGTATTATCACAGCAAGGCCGCTGCTATCTCCTGGTGAAACCAATTTTCATACCACACAGTAAAATCACAACTATTTTCAACAAGTCTTTACATCTGTCTATGATTTTGCTAAATGCACTAACAGCAGCTCAGTTCATGCTATATTAACTGCTGTAGCTCTGCTGATTTGGTCAATTCAGACCCTTTTGGAAAGCAACCTTGCTCTTTTTAATGACCCCAAGCAGACTCCCAAATGAGCACTGAAAAGGGATCAGTGAAGTTTTGTGCAAGCATTAGGGTAGTTCTAGCTATTATGCTACACAGTAACACCAAAAGAATATCCCTAGAATGCCGAAATATTATGAAGTAGAAGGAAAAGAAAAGATGAGCAGAAACCCACAAGAAGCAAAGCACTCTACTGATTTTGAGAGGATAGCATTCATGTACTGTGTACAGTTCTGGTGTCCTCAACATAAGAAGGACATGGAGCTGTTGGAGCAAGTTAGAGGAGGCCATGAGGATGATCAAGGGCTGGAGCACCTCCCTTGCAAAGACAGGCTGAGAAAGTTGGGGCTGTTGAGCCTGCAGAAGAGAAGCTGTGTGAAGAACTCAGAGCAGTCTTACAGTATCTGAAGAGGCCTACAAGTATGCTGGAGAGGGACTCTTCCTCAGGGAATAGAGAGATAGGACAAGGGGTGATGGGTTCAATCTGAAACAGGGGAAGTTCAGGTTATATCTAAGGAAGAAGTTCTTTACTGTGACAGTGGCGAGGCACTGGCACAGGTTGCCCAGAGAAGCTGCGGCTGCCCATCCCTGGAAGTGTTCAAGGCCAGTTTAGACAGAGCCTTGGGCAACACGGTCAAATGTGCGGCATCCCTATCCATGGCAGGGGATTGGAACTGGATGATCTTAGGGTCCTTTCCAACCCAAACCATTCTGTGAGTTTATGAAGGGTACAAAAACCTCTTAAAGAGGTTGAAACCCATGAGCATGAAAAACCTCTTAACCTGTCATTAAGCCAAACCATAACACAGCCCAGTCAGGCTCCACATGTGAAAACATTGTTCCGAACAGTCCTGGTGAAGTCTTCCCCAGAATTTCTGTTCATGATCTATCTCCAGGTTGAACATTTTAATTCTCTCACGGCCCCAGGGAAGGATGGAATTGGCCAAACAAAAACAAACCATAAACTTGATTTAGAACAAACATGCCAATCTGCACAATGCCTTACAGGCTACCAAGAAGCATGTTTAGTGTGAAGCTTGCAACCTTTCCTGCTCCTCTGGCATCATTATTATCACACCTTTAATACCCTGATGTCCAAGTTACCCCAAGTTCACCAGAGATAATGGATCACTCAGCGCCATGTTACAGCCCTGAAAGATCCAACTGTGATATAGGAAATATAACCCTGAATGTGTAGAAGCTGGTCTTCTCACCATTACCTCAGTGAACTGTGGACTGGCCAACCAAAAGCCATGTGCATTTTGTACCAATTCAGCCTCTCCCAGCAAAGTTTTCTCAAAGAAAATACTCTCAAAAGGGCTTCTGATTCCTGGAGGAAATGAAGTTAATTTTTTGAGCAAAACCAAAGTAAAAAAAAATCAAACAATATAATAGATGGCTGTCTAAATACTTCAGTAAATAAAGATTAATCTAAAACTAGACTCCTTCCAGCCCCCAAGAAATGCAAGGCTATCATTTCAAACCTTGGCTTTGGTGTCATGCACATATGGTTCAAATTAGCACCTGCATACCTCAGTTATTAAACAAAACCAGCTCTCTCTGCATGACCTGCAGAGTTCTTGTGTACAAGAACTTATCCAAGAGCATTATGTCTTCCCCTGTATCAGATGTGTGTGGTATGACACAATGAATGCAGCACTGCAGCACAACTGGTGCTAGTTTAATTCCCAAGCATTGGGCCACATTTCCCATCACATTGTTTTCAAGTGGACACTATCAGCTTAGTGGCTAATGGATGGTGCCCTGGAATTTTACCTCAGATCCTTCAAATTTAACCTAAGTCTGACAAACTAAATTCAATCCTTAGGGAAAAATGCATCTGTCAAAACGACTGCTTGCAGCACACAGCTGAATCAAGAGGTACGCACCAGCAATTTTTATCTTGAGCTGTTGCCCATAAGTCGTCTGCTGTGCAAGGAGGATTTCAAATTAAAAGTTGCTGTTCTAGGTATTTTTCCAAAATTCCTGGGGATTTGAATGGTGGAAAACAGATTGGTTTATTGTTGAAGCACTGTATCTTGGTGTTAAGGGGACCTTGTTTCTATTTCAGGCTTTCCTAAGTGTACCATGTGAGCCAACACAATCACTTTAATACCAACCATAGGTCTCACCTACAGCCGACATGAAAACATCAACTGCACCAACTGAGGATAAATCTATTGATTTCTCACTGCTTTTGCATACAAACAACACTTGGCTTAATAACATACAGCCATATTCACTCATGCCTGTCAGCAGCTTCAAGAACTTGGGAAGTTCTTCAGGTGATGCACCTGTCACCAGCAACTTGAGGCTCCCACTGCTGCCTCTGGGCACAGGTCAAACCTTCTGCAATCCTTTAAATAGCAGTCAAAAAAAACCCTGCCCCATAGGCAAACGTACTTCAGTGAAAGCAGGCTTTACTGAAGGGTGGGGAGAACATATCTGGCTATTTTTTTTTCAATATAGCAGAAACTCTTGGGGCAATGATGTACAGGACCACAGCACAGTATACATTCAGACATTGAGTTGCCTATTAAAGCATTCTTAGTTAGTCCTGTCCTGAAATAATTGTTCATTTTCATACATACATAGGCTACTGCCTGACAGATTTCCCTACAGACCAGTGCTATTTCTCAAAGAGAGAGCTGCGAAAGTACATTCCCGCACATTGTAAAGTACATTCCCTCCTTGCATTCTGTAGACCTGGCAGTGACCATCCCAAGAAGACATAGTTGAGCAGACTAAAAGGAACCCAATCTGCTGGTTGTGTCTCAAGCTGACACAAGCCAGACTCATGCCCCGGAATAGAGCTGTGAACTCACTTCCACTCAGATCTGAACTTCCTTCATGTCTCCATGCAGGCTGGAGTTGTCAAAACTGACCTAACATTAAAACTTTAGATACAGTTCTCATGAGGCTGATGCCCTGCTCTAAACCACCGCTTAACATGAAGTTGAAGCAGCCCAGCGCTTAATTCACGGGAGTGGAGTTCCTCAGCTTGATACTGAGATGCAGTTCTGAATAACAAGGTATTTTTTCCTAGTCACCGTAGTCTATGGCAAACTGCTCTGTAGAACATGCCTGCAAAGTTCCCTAGCAGTAACTGGTTCTCAAAAGGTCAGTCAGTATCAAAACAGAATATTCATTTGCTCCGCACTTGCTCAAAGAGTGCGGAAAACTGTCAAGTGCAAACACCAAGACATCCAAGATTAGATTAAGTGTCTCCCTTTTCATCTCATCTGAACACTGGCCACTAAATACTCTAGATGGTGTTGGACAACTTTGCGCAGCTGTTCATTAAAGCAGACAAGAGGAAATCATTAAAGATAGAAACTTCCCAGCCACTTGACTTCCACATCAAAATAGAAGAAGCAAGTGGACACATCCATGACCTGACTTGCATTCTCACAAGCACATTGCAAAGCATGGACTAGCTTCATAACATAAATGAGAATGTTTCTCCAATGTAACTGAGAGCTTTCCAGTCTTTTTCTCACAGGCTCCCATGCTTACAAATCCAGTACCTGGAATTTACATCATTGCAATTTTGCTTTGCAAATATCGTCAGGTGCTTTTTACTCCTGATTTTCTCAACAGCTGCCTTTTGGAGTTCAAGTTTTTACTAATTAATTCAAACATTTAACAGAAAAATGCAAACATCACTTGACACAATTCTTACACTAAAATAAGGAAAAAATCCCATGGTCTGGAAGGTGAAGGGACTAAATGGTTTTCTGTTGGGTTTTTTTCCCCTTTTTTGTTCTTCTCTGCTCTTTAAGAACAGCACATGCAAAACATTTGTGAAGCCAACACAGCTGCAGGGCCCGCTCTCCAGACCAGTGCTGTCTACTCAGTATCCTTTCTAGCTTTTTATAGATACAACTTAGAAACACCATGAAATTTATTTCCTGCAATAATGATCCCCAAATATTTTCTCTAAAAAGCCAAGGTTCAGCAAAACTCTCCCAAGAATGTGGAGTTGCACATTTATATTGTATTAACTTAGTCTTTCCCATTCAGGTTCCTTCACCGTTCCCTCTACGGGGCTCTATTTTGCCTGTCTCAGTCACTGTGGTCTGCAAGTCCTGGCTGGCATGCATATTTGGAACAATTTCTTCCTTGAGAGGGTGGTCAGGCATTGGAACAGGCTCCCCATGGAATGGTGGAGTCAACATCCCTGGAAGTGTTCACAAACCTTGTGGGTGAGGCCCCTTAGTGACATGGTGGCCTTGGCAGCGCTAGGGTAATGGTAGAACTTAATGATCTTAAAAGTCTTTTCCACCCTGGTTGATTCTATGTTTCTATCTCCATGCACAGTTTACAGAGAACTTGCACTGGGCAAAGGGTGCTACACAGTATGGGCTCAGAGGCTCTTCTAAAATTCTCTCTTTCCTACCATAAATACCTGGGCAGATAACTTCAGAGCTCATTTTCCTCTTCTGTATTTGCTTCAGGCTGCTCCTGTTCTCCACGTCTGCATTTTCATTTTCACCTCAGGATGAACCTCTAGAAGCTATTATAAAATAAATATTATTATTTTATGCTAATAAAATATAAGCTCTCCTGCATACACAATCCATTCCAACACACTGATATCATTTTCCTTACACAGCACTTCTAACAACTGCTCAGATTTCCTTCCATAACAGCAATCCTCTTCACAGTGACACAGATACAAGCAATACATGTCTAGCCACACCAGGCTCTAGACACTGTCGTTCCCCCTGATGGTACTGGAAAGGTGACACCGGTAACAACCTAGGACGTATGATTCCAGAAGCTGGAAGAAGCATCATAGTATTTCTTTGGGACCCCAGATAAGTCTAGGCTAAGGTTAGTGGTCTGTTTAATAAAATAATGAAAGAGTCTCAATGGTTTTGTGTTACCTTCTCTTCATGTTTGACCAAGATATTTGGATTTGTTTCTCTAAAAAAAGCATGCAGCCATCATTTGCCCACATAGTCAGTACCAAAGTTTGAAGCCATACATCCTTGTGAAAAGAGGCCACTCCATCGTAGCAGTGCAGGATCCTGGTGCAGTACACTACCTGCCATCCTAAATTCATTCTCAACTGAGGCCATCTGGGATGCTTACTGTGAAGGAGGAGGAAGAGGTTTTTTTTCTACCATGATTTATGCTACCTGCTGATGCTTAGGATCTGCAGTGAAAGGTGATTTGTCATTTCTGCCTGTTTTTCTATTCTTACCCCATTCAGTTCCCATTTTAGACAATGGTTGCTATAAATTTACTCTCAAAATTTTAGTGTGACAGTAATGTCTATGCCTGTGATATGTAAAAAAAAAAAAAAAAAACCAAAACCAAAAAAATCCCTGGCAATTAGTACAAGTGATTTCAGAACTGGAATTTGCAAGTGTTCATCTAAGTCTGTAAGTTTATTATTCTCGCTTCTATTGGCAGCTTCCAAGGAACCTCCTGGGAAAAGCAGCCGCTAAGTCTGGTATGCCAGAAATATTTGCTAGATGGAATAAGCAACTCTTAGCACCTGAGTTTATAAACCCAAGAATGTTTATACTCCTGACATGTGTTTTGATCTGTGTGGCAACCTGCTCTGCCTTGATTTTCTGTTCCATTAACCCACGGTACTAAGCTATTGAGCTGAATGATCTTCAGCATCCTGCCACACAGGAGGCTTCAGCTAGGTGGTGGTTCCCACAGGCAATATGCCTGGAGTGCGTTCACCCATCAGCAGCACTGACTGTCTGAACCAGCAGCTTTTGTGCTAAGTACTTGACCTCAGGCTGTACTGGCTGCTAGATTTACCCGAGCTGGGTAGGAAAGAAGGGAGCAGAGCACGCAGGGTCAAGGAATAAGCATAATCCAATTCAAGAGGCACAGCTTGCTAGTCTTTGCTTAACACCCAAGTCAATACAATTCACTAAGGCAATACCTACTATTCCCATTTATAACTGTGAAGTTTCAGCCATGCTCAGAGCCAAAAGAAAGGGAACTGGCTATTAGGATGAAAATGAGTGACCAAGGAAATAACAGATCTAATTTCATGTATCAAGTAAAAGATAAAATCAGGTTTATTTTATCCCACATTATTTTGGCTCTAGCTGTCAACACTAATATTTTTTTTAGATTGACTGACTGCAAGGGCCAGCTGAAGAAAAAACAAACTTAAATCCTAAATAACCGTTGCAGTCCTGCTTGGAAAGCAGAAGCTGCTTTGTTTGCAATCCTATCATTTCACGATTGATCACTAAGAGTCTGCTCCCAACACATACACAATGTAATTCCTGTAGTTAAACAAAAAGGGATAGCAAGCAGGAAGCACAGATGTATTTTGGGAACCCCCTTTGTGCAAACCCAAGGTGAAGCCTTAGAGGGAGGCACCTGAAGGCCAGCACTGCTGGTGAACATCAGTCCTCTGCCTGGAGCAAGTGCAGCACTCAGCATAGGCGAGGGTAACAGGCTGCACTGTTACTGCTCTTCATGTTTCCTAGCATCATCTCCCTTCATCTTGTTTTCCATGATAGACCTAGAGCAATTAACTGATGTGAGAGCAGAGTAAGTCACAACTAGTTAGCAATTTAATTTGAACACAGGTGGTAGGGATAGTTACTGAGCACTGAAACCATGGTGGAAACAGTTTCCAAACTGACTAAATATCTCATCTAATCTCATCTAATCTATTTCATCTGTATGAAATATATCAAATCCTCTTTTTTCCCTTCTATTTCACAAATATTGCACAGGATGAAGGAATGTCAGGGCTGAACTCTCTAGTACAGATGTAGAACACATGTATTCGCATCAGTTTAAAGCAAGATTATAGACACCTAGAAAGCAGTTGTGTTCGGCACTACAAATCCTTCATTTTAATTAAATTATGGTCCAAATGGTAACAAGAGAGTTTCCCTCATGTTGCAGGAGTAGGATTACTTCTATGAGGACAGGTTTTCATGCAGGAAACTATGAGAAATAATTACCTGAACTCAACAAACTCAGTATAAGACACTGAATGAACTTTAAAGAGTTCCGTAAGTCATGCCAGCAATAATCCCAAAGCTATGTGTGTGACTGAAGCCTACAGCATATTACCTATGACCTGCAGACCACCATCAGGTGTGCTTCCAGGGGATCTTTCCATACCTTCCAATTCTCCTGATCTGTCTATTTATCTTTTGCATTTCTTCCCAGCTCAGCTCAAGAGGAGTTGAGTCAAGGAAGGATCAACTCAGTTAATGGGCAGCTATTCCATTATATCTCACATCAGGATCATCATCATCGAATAGGAAAGGTCTCTACCCCAATACTTGGATGCTGAACAGAGCTACTTGAGTGCAGAAAGAAGGACTCTAACAGCTCAATTTTTAAAAGTCTTGAGATTGAATCCTTAAAGACTTTACATGATTCATCCTTAAGAGCAAATCCATGACTATGCTGCTGCAAACAAGACCACACAAAGTCTGGTTTACTTTTTCTCATTAATGGGAACAGACTGTTGGCTGCCTTACAATTAATAACCAGGTTAGTCTACTATTGAAATCTGTATTGATTATTGTATTTAAATATTAAGAGCACAGAAGAATTTCTGTCTCATAAATACTGTATATTTAGTAAAACCCTAGTCTAATGATTTTTTTTTTAATTTTAATTGCACACAAACTATTCATTGTTAAAAACATCACTGAGATTTCTGCACTTGCAGTACCTCCCAGGTCAGACTCAATGCAGAGAAACACACCTGATGCAAGCTGAAATAATAGGTGGGGTTTGCTATTTTGCTACTATGACATTTTCCATTCCATTAATTCCAATCAGTTACACAAACTTCCTTTCAATAAACTCCAGTCTCCAACCACAGAAAGATGCAGTTGCAGGAGGCAGAGAGCCTGAGGGTTGTTACAAGCCTGATGGAAAGAACATAATGCATTTCAATCACATTCTCTATAGAAATACCTCAAGTTAATGTCAGCACAAGTCCTGTAGCACTGTTTTTCATGCATTAAATTGTCTCCTCTTCCCTCTGGCTGATGGCTTTTACAATCCCCTGCACTAAGTGAACCTCAATGCCTACCCTGAACACTGTGGAGTGTTCCTGCCCCCTCTTGTTGCAGCCAGTACTGTACAGCTACTGCCACACTATGTTGCTATTTCCAAAGGTAATTTTGCCTCCAATGATAGCCTGTCTGGTTTTACCTGAGAAACTTTGAGCGCTTGGCCCTCTCATCTTCCTCAGCAATGTTTCTTTTCCCCAGACATCCTATTTTTCGTGCAGACATTCCTTCTTCAGTTTTAAAACTTCCTGCGGCCTTTTTGTCTGCTGTTCCCATGCACTTTCAATCAATGCACAGTTTCCAAGGAAGCAAAGATAAGACTTTCATAGTTGCCGTTTGCACTGCTGGTAATTCAGTTATCTTTTCTCCTTCTGATAGCAGGAACTCCTCGAACCTGTACGATGCTGTTAGGAAACAGGTGTGCTAAGTGGTACTCACCATGGGGAGAGAGATGATGGCAGAAGAGATTCAGCTCATATGCTAGTGAGCATATCCAAACCTTGGCAGGCTCTGCTGGAAATAAACTGTCCGAAAAGAGCACAGGCTTGCCAAGGAAAAGGGCCTGAGGATTGCGAGGCGGATGCAGTCGCTCAAGCTATGGAAGAACGGAAAGTGAGAAGTGTGAGAGACTCCTGTGTAACAGAGACAAGTGTGGACCATGCATTCCCTTTTCTTTAGAAATTTTTTATTAGAGCTAGTATCATCAAGACCTCAAAGATCTGGCTATAGTCATTTTACTTCTACAAGTGCATATCCTTTTCATCTGTTTCCACTGTGTTGTACCCATTACACTTCACATAGGAAGACTTAACCTGCAGTACGTTTCCCTTTGCAATGGGAAATACCCCATCTCTTGCTCATCAAAAGGGAGACAGACAGAATGAGGATGTGATGTTTCAAAAGCATCTGATTGCAACTCGGCTTGCCCAAAGAGGTAAGACAGGCTGTGGAAAAGGAACTCAAGACAAGTAGATAGGAATCCCTTGTCAGGTGTCCTTCCCCTTTTGTGCCTCTCTTGGTATTCATCTCTCAATCCCTTCTCATGTCCACCCCTCTGTGCACAACTAAAGGCTTTCTGCCTCCCTCTGTCTTTCACATGTGTAAGGTCCAGCAAATGCGCAAAGCTACAACTTTCGGGTGCAACCATACCCTTCAGGAATCACAGAATACACAGACATTTTCCCAGACCATATATTTCCTGCTGCTGCCTGTGCTAGTTTTTCCCTTTTTGCTTCATTTTTTTTTTCTTATTCTCTTTTTCTTTGACAGCTTTTTTACTTTCTAGATCAAAAACCTTCTCTGTGCAGATCTCGAGGGCTATCTTCCTTTAAACCTTGTCTGTTCTCTGCTCTGAGGTCACCTTTTCAAAAACATAATTCATAAAATTCCTTCTAAAAATGTCGTCTGCTCAGAATCTGGCTATTTCTGCACAAGAACTTCACTGATAGCAGGGCAACTCCCAGATGTGAAGATGCTTGCATTCCTCCTCCCAGAAACACTGAGTGTCTTCTAAGGCACAGGAAAAGAGGGAGGGATGACGGATCAGATGTTTAATTATGTGGTATTTGGTTTTAGGCAACCTGAAAGGTGAATCCACACTGTTTTCAAAGCCACCTTACCTTATGAGATTTAAGCAAGTGCCCATCAACCTCCCTTCCTGACTTTGATGCTCATGTCAAGGGCAAATAGCTTGGGCAGTGGAAGTCTTCACATGAGGCTGAAATACAGTAGTACTGGGAATTATTCCTCATTTCTCCTTTAAACTTGATCCTTCAGCTGCGTGGCTGACCAGGTTATTACCTCTGTGGAGCAAGGTCTGCTCAGCACTGAATGTTCCGGGTCTACAAACCAGAGACAGACAGGCATTGTGTGGTGCCTCAAGGAGATGGAGGGGCACTGACAACTGTTGCTTCCCAAGGCTGAGGACAGAAAATACCTATCAATTCCACTTGTTACCTATCACCAACTGCTGACAATGACTTTTTAACATTTCCACTTTGACTAGATGAAATAAAAAGCAGGGAAGAGTCCATTTCTGTTCTCCTGTCTACAGCGTCATTTCTATCTTGGGAGACCATGGGACCACTTCCATTTATCATTAGTTATTCAAGACTGTAGGGGTTTTCCACTCTTAATGATTGCTCCTTTTTGGCATCTCCTCCTGTGGCACCACAACTGTACCGGTATCAAACCCCTCACTTTTAACTCAGAAGAGCAGGTTCATCACACAAGCAACATAGAAGAGAGGCCTAACTCCCTTACTGGAAAAAAACCAACCTGCATATCTTCAGACATTTTACCTTCCTGCTGCATATCTCACACAAGCATAACATCATTCTGATGCATCTACTTTCTCTTCTCCTTCAGCTACAGACCAATTTGATTACTCCCAGCTGACTTCTGCTAACATTCAACCATCCCACATGTCCCCATGTCCTCTCTATCCATATCACAACCCAGCCCAGCACATGCTTTCTCCTGCAACTGCCATTGCACATGGACATGCAGACATACGGGCTTGGGAAGCCCAGGCAGGAGTCTGTCCTCTTTTGGCTCTCCTGAAGAAGCAGGAGATCTAGTAGCATAAAGCCACATCCTCTACCCTTATTCCACACACTCCTTTTAATCTGAATAGCCCTCACTACTTACATTCCCCTTTACTCCTCTGGGCAAGTTTGTGAGTTAGGCCAAAAGCAGAGCCTATGCTTCTGCAACCAATGGAAATACAATTTCCTATTTACTAAGGAAAATATTAACATCACCTAAATGAAAATCTTTGTTCACTGTTAACAATTAATTCCCCCCCTTAGATTACTTAGATTAGCTTTGAATAAGTGATTGTTCTAAGGAACATACAGAATTATTCCACAAGCAGAAACTTAATTACAGAGAAAGGAAATGCAGGAAGGAAAGAATTGATATGCCTGATTACATCTCCCCATATATTAAACTCAAAAGTCTATTATGTTATTTGTTATATCCTCAGCATTAATCTTCAGGAATAGCAAATTAGTCAGAGTAAATATCTATCAATGACACCTCCATAAAGAAACAACAAAGGGAGACAGACCTCATCTTTTCAAGTGAGGACAAGAAACAATTCATGACACAGAATAATAAAATGGTTTGATTTCTTTCAAGACTAAATTTAAGACTATAGAGTGGAAGACAGTCCATCATTCTGATGAAGCCAGAACATTTCTTTTACTCTGTAAACCTACCCCTAGGTCTTTAAGTTTCAAGGTTTATTTTAAAAAAGTCTAAATCTTACCTTATATTTTACCACCGTCTGCTACCAGCAAAAGTGTATGCGACAGCTACTGGCTAAAAAGCAACAAGAGGTTAATTTTATTTTATCTTAACATGATTTGCACTCATAAAAACAAAGCAGACCTTCTGATGGTTGTTTACTATTATCATCATTGTCATTATCATCATCATTATTATGTAATACTAAGTTTGCAAACTATCACGCAAAGCGACCAATGTTCTTCAAGGGCAGCTCTCCTGAGAAAACAACAAAGGATTGTAGAACAGTTCCTTCACAAAAACTTTGCCTCTTTCATCCTGGCACATTAACTAATTTAGCAAATCAAATAGTGTAAATGCATCCCGTGGCTCAACTACCTGCATTTGAGATGAGAAAGACAAGAGATAACAGAAGCACAAGTTAACAACTTGTGGCTAATGCAAAGCAGCTGAATACGGTACTTCTCTCTGCTGGAAAGACTTGAAGAACCCTGGTTTGCCCTAAAGTGATCTGGCCTTTCACATGCTCTGCTTGAACTGCTTGTGCCCCTGCAAGCCAACGTGCACTGCACCTTGTGCTGGAGACATTTGGACAGCTCTTGAAACATCTCCTTCTGCTACACAGAACTGTTAGGTACTTCAGAGTCATCACTTGATTATCTCTTGCTGACAACAGCTATCTAATAATCAATTACATCAAACAGTAGTGCAGTTCCACAAAACAGGCAACAGAAAAAGCCTGAGCATTTTCTTGAGCTTACTTTTGGCAGACAATCTGAAATTAGTGCGCCTATAAATTCATAGAAGGCACTCTGACTCATTTTCCTCTACTTAGAGAACCCATTTCTGTGCAAACAGTGCATTTTAAGATAACTCTTAAATAACATAAAAACGCAGCCAAAAGCCAGCCGACCTAAGGCAGGTCAGAACTGGTACGTTCTTAATCCTCCAAGTCACACTTCCAAACCCAGCCTGCTAATGTGGTGTTCAACTTTCTACTAAGTGCTTCATGAGAACCAGTCCTTTGCCTTACTCTGCAATTACTGTATCTGCATCCAGTGCCCTATCATGAGCCAAGAACAGCACCCTCCGTCATCCTGCTCAGATTGGAGATGCCTTAGGGTGTGCTGACTCAGCACAAGCTTCCTGGCAAAGCAACAGCACACAAGATACATGCTCTTGGCTTCAGCAATTAAAACCACACTTAAACATTTTACTGTAAGGGTGGTGAGGCACTGGAATGGGTTGCCCAGGGAAGTTGTGAATGCTCTATCCCTGGCGGTGTTCAAGGCCAGGTTGGACAGAGCCTTGGGTGACACGGTTTAGTGGGAGGTGTCACTGCCCATGGCAGGGGGGTTGGAACTAAACAATCTTAAGGGCCTTTCCAACCCTGACTATTCTATGATTCTATGATATTTACAATAAGAGACGAAGATTGAAGAAAAAACTGGCAGGGAAAATGAGAGAGAGAGACTTCTAAACAACAGAAACCTCCAGAAAAAGTTCAGTTCAGCCAACCTTTTATCCTGTTTGTTCTTTCTACCAGCACCAATTCTGAGCAAGTGTCTTAGGGTTAAACCCAACAAATACTGACCACATCAAAGGCTGCGTATCCAAGGAAATCTCTGCACGACCAGAATTTCACTTGCTCTGTTACCAACCACAGTTCCCCTTTCAACTGCAGCAGAGAGAACTGGGACAAAGACCATTTTTATCTCAATTTCCTTTTTCCCCCTTTTTTTAATTAGTCTAAACAGTTAATTCACTTTCCTGCAATTTAGCCAAGACGCACACGAGCTAAACAAGTTCTTCTATCAAAAACCAAAATCCCCTCCACTAACCTAATTACAGACACATTCAAGAGCATTTTTCTGCACAGAACTGAAGTTATGGGTTAAAATCCTATCATCAATAAAACTCAAGTGTTTTGAGGCACTGTTTGAGGACAGATGGTATGCACAGTACTACTACGATTTGAACCATTTTCTGAAGGAAACGCGATGAGTTTTCAGCAAGAGAGGCAGCTTCTCAAAGCATACTGAAATGCTACAGACATGACTGTGATATGAATTAAGACAGTGAAAAGGAATATGAAGTTATGGAGAATGGAATAAATACATTCCTAATCAATAACTGAAGCAACAATTATGAACTCAGGCTTTTGGTTTACTTTAGAACTACTGGGTATCTGTTTCTTTTTTCATTTAGAAGTGTGTGTGCACAGTCTGATTTGCTTTCCACATGCAATAACCACACTGCAGCTGATATTTACTTCTGTTGTAAGTGGAGATGGTACATATTCTTTCAGAAAACACCTTACAACAAATATATGTTTCCAGGAACTTCCTGATGAGAAAATGCATTGGCCAGGTCTGCAGACCTAGTTAAACTTTTCTGCTGCACACCTGGTTTGTAAACCAACTTAAAAGCAATATAACATGTCTCTGTTAAACAGTGATATACTTGTATATCTGATAGGCAAGTCTATAGACACCTGCAAATTCAGATCAGGTTTCCCTGTTCTCCTTTCTACCTCAGCTGCTCAGTCTTAATAGACTCGGTATAATAAGTAAGCATTTCAGAACAGGGTGAGTACTTTGGGTGCATTGGTGTCAACTGCAACACTTTGCATCTCCTCAGCCACATGGGCTCAGCCTCATCAGTGCCAGCAGTGCCGAGGGTTCCATCCACTCCAGTCTTGGAGGGGGCCCAAGGAGACTTTGGTGTCAGGCAAGGGGCTTGCTCCATGCTGAACCTTGACCATCCTCCTGGCTGCAGCACAGTTGTGAACTGCTCCTGGTTGAGCATTAACTTTGTTCTGGGTGTTACCAACACAGGAGCTGTGGTTGCACCCACCTGTTGAGGCACCTGGCACCACAGGGCTACCCCAGGGCACCCCAGAGCAGGACCAGTGATGCCAAGGGGCAAATCCTCAGGTGGAATTGTGGTTGAATGAAATAATACAGAAGCCAATGCTCATTTCAATTTTCCTTTGTTGTGGTATGTTTCTTCTTGCAACATCTGAGGACTCTTGCTCAGTTCAATTTGCAGTCCCTGATGTAATGTGTTATCTGTTAGACTTTCATTTTTCTAATGCTTTTGAAGCTTCAGTTTTTCTGTTTTGTTTTATGCCCGCTTATACACAAACTGTGGCCCCATAGTCCGTGCCTTCTCAAGTTCTCAGGAATGGATCTCTGTTGGTGACCTGAGTCAGTGGAATGCCAATATCACTCAGAGACTACAGACACAAAAGGATGACTGTTCCTCATGGTGTTTTCTACAGGCTCTCCGTTGAGATCGGAGCGTGGGAGACAGACAGATGCAACAGCTACAGACTGACAAGAAGGACAGGTTCTGCTATGTGATCACACAAGCCACATCCACACCCGGACCTGAAGCACATTTAGTTCAGTACTGCGAAGAGATGCAATTAACCATTCTTGCAAACCAAATCTGAAGGGGAATCAACCACTCCCATCTCTTGATTATACATATGAAAAAAGAATGGTTCACAAAGACTGTACGAAATGCTACAGAAGGTGTCCCTGCTTGTCCCTGCTTATTGCAGAGGGCTGGACTAGATGATTATTAAGAGTCCCCTCTAACCCAAACGATCCTATAATTCTATAGACTTAGCTTCAGATTAAAAATAATTCCATTACTGAAAATATATATCTTAATAGGCCAAACTATTAAACTTCAGCTCAAATGTTCTTTATGCCTTAAACCATAGAGAGGAGAAGGCCTGTTTTACCTTTGGTACTTAAGTGTATTTTAGGTTAACAAGCTATTTGTTCCTCTACTGGTTTATTTGCCATTTGTGGGACACTTACACTGTTGCTAGGAGTATATACACCAACACATATGCTTCCAAGAATGTCAGTAAAGGCAGATCTGACTCTCAAGTGGTTTTGCACACTGCGGTTTATGATCCTGGACTGAAAAAAAGGTTGTTAGAACAACAATGCTGACTGAACATCATGAAAATAGACAGTAATAAAGCAATTCAGCATGAGAGAGCTACGTGTATTTAAGAAATAGTCTACAGTCACTGGGAAAGCCCAGTAGGGAAGAGTTTATCACAGGCTGGCAAGAGCCACTACTCAAGCACTGCAGAAATACAGTGACTCCTAATGGACTCACCTGAAGAGAAGTCTGTTCCTGGCACTGCTGCAAAGTGCTTATGGCATGGCACAGAGTTGATTTGCTCTGATTCTTCAAGAGAAAAATGCATCCCTTGTCCTTCCTTACAGGCTGCTGGTCAAAAGTCATCATGAGCAATTCAAACTGTGCAATACCTAGTAAAAGCACTTCTGTTTGGGTTCTGCAATACCATTTTAAGTCCAAATTGATAGATATTTACAAGTGGCATTTGTTGATATTTCCACTAGCTTCCTTTAGAGGTTGATCTGTAAATGATTAAGTTTCTCACAGTTCTGCCCCAGACAGCTAATTGCACTATGCATTCTATGCTTTTGTATGCTTTTGCTGTTCACAGGGGAAACTGTTCCATACAATCACAGAATGGTTTGGGTGGAAAGGAGCTTAAGGTCATCTAGTTCCAATCCCCTGCCGTGGCAGGGATGCCTCACACTAGACCATGTCGCCCAAGGCTCTGTCCAACTGGCTTTGAACACTGCCAGGGAAGGTGCATTTACCACTTTCTTGAGCAACCTGTGGCAATGCCTCACCACCCTCAGAGTAAAGAACTTCCTTCATGTATCTAACCTGAACTTCCCCTGTTTCAGTTTTAACCCATCACCCCTTGTCCTATTGCTACAGTCTCTGATGAAGAGCCCCTCCCCAGCATCCTTGTAGGCCTCCTTCAGATACTGGAAGGCTGCTATGAGGTCTCCATCCAGCTTCTCTTCTCCAGGCTGAAGAACAACAGTTTTCTCAGCCTGCTCTGCATTTGGTCCAGCAACTCGACGTCCTTCTTACACTGAGGACACAAGAACTACATACAGTGCTACAAGTGGGGTCTCATGAAAGCAAAGTAGAGGTGCAAGATTACCTCCTTTGACCTCCTGGTCATGCTAGTTTATCTGCCTTCCCAGATCAAGACACCAATCTGGAGATGTGAAAAGCATATTGTCTGAGCTGGGGGGAAACCCTGGTAGCTGTTCAAAACTTACATAGCGGTGAACAAACAGGATCTGGTGTCTACTGAGAACTGCAGCTTAAGTAAGTTTCAAACACTTTGAATAAAATTTGTAACTTAACCACTTGTGAGATGCTTACATCTAACACACCATACAGCTCTGTTTATCTACAAGCCACACAAATTTTGCTTCCAAACACAAATGGATTAAAATAGATTTCTAAAATACCCACAAATGCCTATCTCACCTTTGCTGTTTCACTCATTTTGAGATATACACTTGGTACTCTCCCAAATTATTGAAGAGAAAGCATTTCATTTTTGCACAACAGCATCCTGCATGCTGGAGAGAATTTTCTGGACTATCTGCCTTAATGCAAGTTTTTAGTTTCAAGAAAAACCCTCACAGAACATAGATTTCACTAAACACGTAGCTACACTTTCCCTCCCTCATCAAGGACTGGTGCCACAGCCCCACTACAACTGGTTTTTGTACTAAGACTGGCTTTTGTTCCTGATCTCTTTAGTCAACCCAGGAGAGATCATCTACTGTATAATAATGCTCTGATATTCCAAGCGAATTCTCCAGTAAGTATAGCATATTATTTATAACATCTTCTATTTCAACTGCATCAGTGTGATACCTGCATGACATGGAATATCTCCCACATATTGCAGTTTCAGCACATTCCAAATTCCTGTGAGAAAACCAATGTGTTGTCATGGACATTCATGGAGGATGTCAACTGATGCATGTAGTGGTTTCCTAGGTCTACAAGAAATTACCTGTAGGTGTACTTTATGCATGTGCTTATGTCATCTCTTCCTCTACAATTCAAGAAGTGTGTATCACAGTGAAGCATATGCTGTATTGACTAGTTTGGAATGGTTTGAATGAGGAGGTCACTGGCTTCTTGGCAAGAACCTGACCATCTTATGACTTGAATCAGTGTCACAGGTTCAGTGAACAATCACAGTGAATCACTCTTGAAAAGCAACAATTTCCCCTCATAACAAACCCTGTTCTCAGTGACGGCCAACAGTCCACTAGCATGTACAAAGTGCAGCTATAAACTTGTTCACATTAACAAACAGGGTGGCCAAGAATGACACTCAAAGCGTAGAGGGAAATATTGAGGAGTATTGAATGTAACATACAGAACCTTCTTAAAACCCTTTAGTTCTCATTCTATCTGTCTTATTATGCTATTTTCAGTCACGCTGAGTCTCACTTGTCAGACTATTAGTTAATTTGAACAAATGAAATGATCTGCTGGCAGAATAGCTGTTTATTTCATCAATTTCCACTAAAAACTTTTATGCACCAGCTCTTTCCACCTTTCTCCATTGCTTTCCTTAGAGGTAATAATTTATAGTGTGAAGTCATTGTGTTTGGTAACATTAGGCAGCCAGGTAGTTGGGGTCTGTTTTCTGTAACTTGGAAAAGAAAAATACTACTATTATAAAGGTTCAAGAGCTGAAATTACTAATGCATACATGTGGGCATAATGTTTTTTAAAAGCCAGTGACCAAAAATGAAAAAAGAAATTGGTTTTGACAATACCACTATTCTTTTATCAGTACCATCACATTTCATTGAGCTTACTCAGGTATCTTTTTACCAACAATGATTATTTTAAACCCATACAACCTGAATGCGATATCTAAGTACAAACACTGAAAGGCTCTTAAAATGTGCACACTATTTAAGAAACTTCCAGTTAAAGCACATGTTACACCTTATTTACCGAGACTTGACAACGTGTTTCAAAAGGCATTCACAAAGGTTCATTTTGTGCATGCCCAGGAGCAATAAAGAAGTATCTCTGGAGTTACACGTGGTGTAACTGGTTTGTAACCAGTTTTAACTTCTGTAATACCCACTGAGCTTAGGTTTTCACCTGAAAAAAAGCTATTCATGAGAATACGAAGCAAACTAAAGACCAAATTCAGCTTCCAGTTCAATGCAGGAGGAATCCAGCTGACAGCAGCAGAGATATACAGAGATCAATAGGGAACTCGGTCTTTAGTCACACTGAAGAATTGTTTTTCCTTGTCAAGTAGTGCTGTCCTAAGGAAGACTATGAGTTAGTAGCAGATAGAAGGAGATGAAGTTCTAGCTCCACTTAGCTTAATGGTGTAAAATAGCTAATGACTTCTGCAGGGGCACGACTTCAACCTCAATTTCTGTAGACAAAACGGTACACAAACAGATGTGGTGAGAAGCCAGCTAGTACATATGCTCAGTTTTGTACAAAGACCTTTCAGAAAAATATCTCAGAAAACACACATCCTTAAGGTAAACTTGCCATTTTACCATCTGAATTAGAAGTTTTCAAACCAATAATTTCTGACATCCATAGCATGTTTTTCAGAATACTTAATCAAGGGGCTACTGTGGAAAGCAAATTCAGCTTACAGAAACAAATTTGTGAGCAAATCCATGTCAGAGACCAGGAAAGTTAGCTTTAAAAACAAGACAGACTAGCCAGTTGAAGAACATTTAAGTATATGAGACAGAAAACTGCAGCCATTCCTCACTGCAGGAAGCTGTTAGAGTTGTCCTGCTATCAAGTCAGGACCTTCACTCCACAGCTATCACACATACCAAAATCCCTCCAACCCCAAGTACAAGTAGACCTGGGCTCCCCATCTGTTGGAGGAAAGGGACCCCAAAGGTATCCCTCAGGGAGGTGACACCTCCATGCTCTGCTGCTTTCCCTAGGAAGAGTAAGATGGCAGCTCAACTGCCTTTCCCATTGGAAGAGGGAATTCTGGACAGGCACTCCCCATCTGGAAACAGCCAACACAATACATGACAGACTGGGCTAATTTTCCACATGCCTAGAGAACATCTGACAACAAACTCCTATAACACTACCTGAACCCTCCAATTCTGCATGTCTTGCCTCGAAGGAAGGCCCTGTCCCAAAAATTCATCGATGCACCTTTTCAAGCACTTGGCAAAATTCAAGTCCCACACAAGTCTGCTTCAACAGTAAGAAACAGTCAGAGTTCTCCTGTTAGGTAACAAAGACACTTAGCTCTTCTCCTCTCCCCCCAGCATGTGTTTTAGTCAGTGGTTTAACCTCTGTGGAGACTCTAAAAACATATTTTCTAGCTAAAACATTTATACAGTCACTTACATTACATTCTTATCCATCCTTTTGTTTTTTTTAGTCCACAACTCCAGAAGAATGTGAACGAACAAATGACAGATTCCCCAACAACTTACACACAGAACTCTGAATTCTTGGAAAACAGAAGAAAGTCTTCAGAACATTCCTTATGTGAGCTGTTGCATTCTATTCACAGAAGCACACCAACGTTAAGAACCAGTCTTCTGAACTGGCCAGCTGTGGCTATTTTAGGAAAACCAATCAGTAGTTTTAGTTTAATTTATTTACAGTCTGTGCTCACCTGTTTGTCTGTGTTACAGTGATGTTCTCTGAGGATTTGGCAAAGAATTACTAAATTCATTGAGTGCTCTCCCAATTGAGAATTCTATTTCTTCAAGCTGATAGGTCATGAAGGAAGTTTCCCATCCCATTTACTAGTGTTTAACACATTCTACCATCACAAATACAGTAAGCTGAACTGCAACGTATATATGATCTATACAATTTCATCTGTAATGGCACCTATTTCCCCACTAGGATTAGTATTCTTCACTGGGTTGGCTGCATTGAAGACACCTACTAAAAAGCAAAAATGTGGCACTCATCCATGTCCCATTCAGGACAGGCCTCAGGCTACATGTGCACTGCTCATCATGCAACATGAAGAGCAGGACTTCAGGAATGAAACACTTGGAGCCAAAGACCCTGTGTCCCCACAGCGTACAATTGGGTCTCTTCATATCACAGCAGCAGTAGTCTGGTCCCTGGAACTGGCTGTCTCTATGAGGATGGTGGTCCTTAACCTTGAGGTCTCCTGATGTCAGCTAAACCCATTCGAATAACTTGCCCTGTGCCTTGCTGTCAGCTCAAACAGGACCCTCCATCACAGTACAATCATTTGCAGATATTCACAGCTGCTATGTCACTGAAATAATTCCATTCATGTATTCTATCAAATGTACTCAGCTCTCTGAACTTCTGCTTCACTTTTGATAAATCACAGAAAAGGGTGAAGAAATAAAAGATGCTCTGTATTTCTCCTCTTTTTCAACATGCTTTTTTTCTACATGGAGTAGCAGTTTTGTAGCCTTCCAATGGAAAACACACTAGATCTAATCATGCCATTTTTAGACATTTAAAATAATCTACAATCTACATATTGCAATCAAGCTAGGATGATTTTTTACATGATACTGCACCCATGACTTAGAGAGAGGGAATCCTGGAGGGGAAGAAATTAAGAATTATATTAACTGGTCCTTTTTAGGATCCATTTCTCCAGAACATATTGGATAAGCGCAAATTAAAATCATATTGAACTTCAGAACTGCATTAGTGTGCTGTGTAACATTTGAAGTAGCACTTTTTGCTTGGTTTTTGATCCTCTTTCTGCTGCCAGTGCTTCATGATCCTACAAGTGAAAGAACAGAAATAAAACTGCAATATAAATGTACAGACGGGTCACTTGTTCAGAGGGCTCGGGACCCAACAGCCCTATTTCCAAGCATTTCAAGTGCTTTTCTACTGCATCACACCGGCAGCCAAACATCCGTCAGCATACAGTACACCAGAAGTAGAAGACTACCCTGCCTGTGGTTTCTGGAGATAAAACATGAAGAAAAAAGGTTCCACTTGTCATCTGCACAAGAGGTCTCAAGGAGTAACATGATTTCCACACATCGTTACCTCCTTTTCATTGGGAGGAATTGCATACCAAGCCTTCAAGAGACGAAATATAAAGGTTACCTCCACATCCAGGAAACACAGTTTAATTTCTTTCATACAACCCTGTTTCCAATGACATGGAATTTGTGATCTGTTTTGTATTCAAGGGCAGCAGCGATTTGTTTGAAACTAAGTTATGATTACCTGCATGACTCGTGCAATTTCCACAGCCATTTATTAAACAAAAAAGGGTTCAGTTAAAAGAGGAATAAACATTTCTCTAATACCCTCTTTTTCTTGAGAGATATCCCTTCATAGATGTTGGGAAACAGTAAAGGAAAAAACAGATCGTGTCAGCACAGTATTGTTGGTCATACACAACACAATCTTATGCTCCATCATACTTTCAACACTGGAAACAGGTATATTACAAAGTGCTTAATTCCCCAGTTTTTCTGAGTCAGCTGTAGTGGTTGCTTTAAATGGCTCTAAAGGAGCAAGCTGTAACTGGTGCTTCTGTACAGCTTCAATAATATACATCCAGCCAGCCAGCTGCTTTCACAGCAAATGCTCAGTGCAGAAAAAATAAGTCAGTTCCATTCTGCTATGCATTAATTTAATCTGATCTCCAGGTTGTAGCTCTCACATGACTGAGAACATGAACTTCGGGGGGGGGAGTTGTTCTTTCCTCTCCCAACCCCCAATCATTGGAATAGGGGGAGGAAGGATGAAGCCTTTGCTTAACTCATAATCCTAATTTCCACCAACAGATTCCACCCAATTATTTCAAGTACCTAAACACTTTTTATGCTGGCACTGATGCCTGAGAGAACATAACTATCTTGTTCTGATGGCCATGAAATCCAAATCCAAGTTTATAGGGTACTTATGTCTTAAGATACATTAGGGTAGCTGTAGTCTTCCTCTCTGCCCCACCACCCCAAGCCTCTCCCAAAAGATCAGCCTCCATTGTCACAGTGACTGAGAGAGCTGCTCTGAGACACAAAAAGGAGTTCCCAAACATTGCATAATTTCCTAAGGCTTTTGTAAACACAAACTATGATAGCCACAGAGCCCTTTATCACCTTGAATAAACAGGGAATATTTAATGCATACCAGAGTAGAGGTGAGGGCTAGAGAATGTAAACATACACCTGTGTAAAGAAGTTGAGACCTGTCTGCCTGCCAACTTTACCTGATTGCAAGACCTGCACTGGATTTTAGATGAATTATCATTATGAGAACACAGGAAACTGACCAGTACTTGCAAAACGCACCAGCAGCCCACTGTTACCCAACCCTGCGGCCCTTGCTCATATTTCATAACTATCTTCACCCTACATGCATCTTATTTCTCATACAAGCTTTTCCGGATCAAGTTTTTGACTGAAATTGGTTAATAATCAAATATATGCAATGCTTCATCATGACAGGCTCATTTTAGGGAATTAACCTCCCAGAACAACTTGACAAAGGGATGACCTGCATATGCTGATATGAAACGGAGAGGAAATAGGAACAGCAGCTGATCAAGCCACACAGAGTGACCAAGCACAATAAGAGATTTGGGTGTTTTTCTCCAGCACAGTAAAGTACAGTTTTCAGACCGGATGGTTCTTCCTCCCACTATGTCACAAAAAGAGGACACATTTTACCCTGCTTTTTGGTTGCTTTTTTTGTTTTGGTTTTGTTGTGTTAGGTTTTTTCCGGTTTTTTCCTGATTGGCTTGGCTCTTGTTTTGTGGGGATTTTTGGTGGCGTGGGTTTTGCACACACAGGATACACTGGCTGGTCTTAAAGCCAGAGTGCAACCCCCAGAACTGTACAGAATTATCTCTAGCCCTCGTAACAACAGTAGTAATAACGCAGCTGGCACTGTCCCCATAAAAAAAAATCAAACATGGTTTCATAAAGGAATACCTTCTCTCTGTTGGTTCATTAGAGGAAATCTTTATCTGGGACTGTAGTGATAGGACAACGGGTGATGGGTTTAAACTTAGACAGGGGAAGTTCATGTTAGATATAGGGAAGAAGTTCTTTACTGTGAGGGCGGTGAGGCAGTGGCACAGGTTGCCCAAAGAAGTGGTGAATGCTCCACACCTGGCAGTGTTCAAGGCCAGGTTGGACAGAGCCTTGGGTGACATGGTCTGGTGTGAGCCATCCCTACCTATGGCAGAGAGTTGGAACTGAATGACCTGAAGGTTCTTTCCAACCCAAACCATTCTGTGGTTCAGTGATTAGGTGCCAGTAGTACAAAACCAAAAATGTCTTTTGTGTCATTTATGAGTGCAGCCAACAGGTTTTATGTTCTGAATCACTATTTGAAACGCATTCCCACATTGAAATGTATTAAGAAAACATTATGGGGTCTCCTGAAGGAGCATCAGAGCTGAGGCTGAAATTGCACACTTGATATACTTCATTATACCTAGCTATCCACTGAACAGCTTGTAATAATACACACTGTTCCAAAATCTTTTATACATAACCAGAGGCTGTTTTGGGGGCCTAGAAATTGTATCACTGCAGGAGGCCTGCAAACTTGGGAACTGAGACCAGCTGTCTTCATTTTCATGGGATGCTTACTATTTAATTTTTATTTTCATTTTAAAGGCTAGCACATAATTTATCCACCTGCATTTTTTAGGGCCTCACATGTAACTTGCCAGACTTTTTGAATCCAAGCTCTGCTTAGCACAGCTGTGGTGCTCCCGCCTGCTTGTTTCCATGTCCTCTGTGACCGCAGTATAAAGATACACAGCACAAGAGCAGAGAGAGGAACCCAACTACATCCAACATATGAAGACTTGCCTCACAGCATCAGAAAAAGGAAACAAACAAACAAAAATACCCCAAAGCCTCTTTTGGTTTAGTAAACCCGGGGAGTTGGAGGGGTAAGGGGGGAAGAGAAGGATCATTTGAAGCATAGAAACCTATTCTACCTTTTTCTGTCTGGGTTTCTCATGGCTGAGTTTCACCCAAGGAGAGCAATCTCTAGCAGGACCTTCTAAACTGCCTTGGATACAGCTTCAGGTCCTCCACGAATGCTACTGCACTGTGTCCACAGGACCACAAAGCCTATTACTTGAAATCAACTCTGCCCAGCACCCTCTCCCTTGCCCACTCTGGCAACAGAAAAGCATGCTGTATTTCCCACACCAGATCCACGCAGCACCCCATCAGCACAGTGAGGGGACTGGAATCAATCTGCAGGGAGGCCTCAGCCAGTGCAAAGTGCAGGGCTCAGCTCTGCTGTCTATAAGGAAAGCCAGAAATATCTGTTAGCATAAACCGACAGCCCTTTTTGGCACTGAACACATTCTGCACAACCCAGAAGTGCCCCCATCTGTAATGTGGAGAAATTGCATTTCCTTTATAGGATGACCTGAAAACTACAGCCAGATATGGAACAAGAGCAAGGTGCTACGATTAGCAATTGCCCTTTTGGGGTTTTCAATTCTTATGGTAAATACGTGGAGCAAGTCACAGAGTGTCTCTGTTTTCAAGGCTAAACCATCACAGCATTGTTCTGCCTCATTTAATTTCTGCCATATATTTCACCTTTTTCGTCCTGTTCCTCCCACAGAATTCCCTAAATGGCCTGAGAAGCACAGATCCTAGGCTGTCTGGCAGCTGAAACCACAAGGTGTTTGAAGCTTCAGGAGAAAGCTTGCTCACATAAGTTGTGCAACCACACTTCAGACAGCGTTTCCTCTGCAAATTCTAGAGATGAATTAGCTAGCTATAAAAGATTAAATATTGATCCTAGAATTATAGGAGGAGGGAATTATGCTTTCACTTTATTAGGAGAGCTGAAGGAAAGGAAAAAAATCATGACTCTATGCCTGACCAACTTCCTAAGCAAGCAGAACTAGGAAATAAGATCACAATCACTTATGACTTCCAGAGTGCCCAGAGCTGCCAGCGCAGTCACTTTGGTTATTTTCCTTCAACATGAGAGGCACCCTGGAAATCAGGAAACCCAGGCTCCTGCTAGCCCATAAGACAAGAAACAGCACTATTCGATCTAAACAGAACAATCAGATCAGGATGACCATTCTGGGCTCATTTTCAGTTGTGTTATGACATTTAAATGGAAGCAGATTGAACTTAAATCAAGAAACTCAAAACTTCCCTCCTTGTACAACAAGTCAGCACAAACTCTTCTTTGTGCAAAACTAAAGCTATTGAAAAGCCAAGGACATAGTAGGACCATCCTCCCTCTGAATAGCAGGACATTGATCTAGTCATATTTACAACTGCAACTTCAGCAACACTGTCCCCCAGAGCATGCCTACATGAATGCAGGGGGGTGACCAACCAAGCAGGAGGGATTCCCAAGGGTCCTCTGCCAGTATTATACTGGTCAACCATAGCACAAGGACAGCTTTGCTAGCAGGTACAAGCTGCCCGAGTCACAAGGCACATGGCCACCTTCGTAACCACTCTTCACAGTTCATCACTGCTGCAGATGTACAATGTAACAGCAGTTATTCAAAAGGTAACTTCTACTAACACACAATTTCAGTTATATGTATGGAGTCATCTAAGTGCTTATTTTGCATCCAGAATTGTGGCTGAAGTCGTCTTTACATACGAATACCAGATGCTCACAGTGTACTAATCTAAACTTACACAGATTTAATACCTTATTTTACAGTCAGCAACTAATCCAATGAACCACTACATATTCAGACTGCTTGGTGTGGTAGGGTCTATAGTATTTCTGTATCTTTAAGTACAAGACATGAAAAGAAAACCCAATTTTGCTCCACAAAACTGCCAAAAAAAAAAAAAAGACAAAAAAAACCAACAAAACCACAAGACAAGCTACTATACACTAAAAAGTACTTCTTAGCCTCTGAACACAGTGCCTAGAACTCAAATAGCCACGAACAACAGAAAACATGCATCAGATAGGCAAATCACTGAATATTAGAAAAACACTTCAACAAAGATGCGGTTCCTTAGAAGGGTCTCTACAAATCTCTTAGCCTAACCTAAAATTGTTCTCCGTCTGCAGGGGTCATTGCACTCCCTCCGGCATACTCTGCACACATGAGAAAGCAGCAGAGGCTTCCCGAATCCCTCACTAAAGTGGCTTCACTGGAACTTGTCTCCCTTTACTGTCTAGCGCAGTGAATGCTGACTGGAAAGTTCTCATTCAGGAAACCCAGGGCAAAACCAATGCCCCCAAGTTCAGCACAGGTCTACCTGAAAAGGGAAGGATTATTATGTCTCCTCCCACTATCTCAATACAATATTTCAATTAAAAGCATTAGCGTTTGTTAATCTAAGTAGACAGAATACAGCATTGATAAAGATCCATCAAGTATATAACGTCTCAGGTTTCAAACAAAAGAGAACCACAAAAGCTGAAGAATTCCCTTTGGTAAGTAAGTTTTTAAATCTAGATACACACGATAATGTCCTTAAACTGAGTGAAAAGCCTGCATCTGAGCTTCACAACTCTGCCGTGGAGCTGTCAGGCTGCCACTGGACCAGCTGTTATCCAGAAGTACATTGGTTCAAAGCTGTTTCAGAAGTGCATCTGCTGCACTGTGAAAATAAACAATGACAGACTAACATCTGGGTTAAAACACCTCAGTTAATTAGATGGAAAAGATGTTAAGAAACAGAGTATCAAATTTTCCTTTTCCTGTCCAGTTAAGAACTCTAGCTTCCCAAAGTCTTCCTTTCTCTGGCTGGGGTTAACGCTAAACCAACAGTAAGTCCATGCTTAACAAATACGCTAGTCAACATCACTTGAAGCTTGTGGCTTCTATTTTGAACCAGAAGGAGGGTATGGATGATGTGTTTTTATCCACTTAAATCTTATGTTGCGACAAGAAACTTCACCTTTTCTTAAAATCTTTGTCTTCCTCCCATCCTTCAACTACCGGCATAATAACCACTGACCCACTTTCGCAACATTAAGATGTACGAAATCTGGGGTTTTGTAGAAGTCATTACTTCTGCATTAGAACACACTGAGCCATTCCTGAAATCAAGTTGCGCCGGTCATGGAGCACTAAAACACAGAGCTAAAGTATTACCGGGGCATCATGGGTATAAGGCAGCAGCTTTCCACAATCCTTCACGCAGTTCCAAAGGGTACTACTGTGCTTTACTTGCTGCGCTGATGACTTGGCATCTATTTCAGCAAGTCTCATTTCATCATCAAACACAGTTCATTAGTAACTGACCTGGCTCAAACTGCCCACAAGGAGATGCAAGCTTCTGCACATGTTTATTTGCATTGAACTGGTTTAAAACAAATCAGTTTGACTTTAATAAACTGTACATAAAAAAATTGCAAGATTCTGGAAATGTAAGTGTGCACAAAATTGGTTTAAAAATAAAAAGTTCCAATTATACATGGTTCTCCTGGGAATACGGTCACATGGTCACTAGGAAGATGTAACACTTAAGGGAATGTTGTACAAGCAGTATTTGTTACTCTCCAGTCTTTAAGAAAGAAAGGAGGTTCTCAGCCTGTACATCCTCTGCACTCTTGTTTACCATCACAGCAGAAGGCTGAGCAGAAAAGATCAAGGCATTCCATGCTGCACAAGTTCGCCCAACAGAAACAAGCTGAAACGCTGGGGTATAACTAGTTAGGAATTCATGACAGCCATGGTAATGTTTGTTCCCGCTTCCTGCCAGGCAAAATGAGGGAGCTCTCAGAGCAGGCAAGAGTGAAGAATTCTCAAGCACACACTAAACACTACTCCTGGCTCATAACAGTTACTTATGACCTGAGAATTCCTGTTTGCGCATTAGGTCCTTCACAAAGCCATATACTAGTAAAGAAAACTTGCTGGCAGGTTCTCTCCCTAAAAAGGAGAACATGGAATATTTTGTTATTAGCATTAATGCATTAATGTATGTATTGCCAGCATCACACATGTAACAGCAACATCCATGCACCCGCCCAAAATATTCCCACCACTCAGCCTGTGCCTCAGCACACTTCCTGAAGGATGCTTTAAAGTGAAAGATGAATTCACCAGGAAGCATTATCTCCTTATGAGCACTCTGATTGCAAGTACAGTCACCTGTACGTGCCATTGAAACACAGAATCACAGAATAGTTAGGGTTGGAAAGGACCTTATGATCACCCAGTTCCAACCCCCCTGCCATGGGCAGGGACACCTCACACTAAACCATGCCACCCAAGGCTCTGTCCAACCCGGCCTTGAACACCACCAGCAATGGAGCATTCACAACTTCTCTGGCCAACCCATTCCAGTGCCTCACCACCCTCACAGGAAAGAATTTCTTCCTCATATCCAATCTAAACTTCCCCTGTTTAAGTTTGAACCCATTACCCCTTGTCCTCTCACTACAGTCCCTCATGAAGAGTCCCTCCCCAACATCCCTATAGGCCCCCTTCAGATATTGGAATGTTGCTATGAGGTCTCCACACAGCCTTCTCTTCCCAGGCTGAACAGCCCCAATTTGCACAACCTATCTTCACACAGGAGGTGCTCCAGTCCCCTGATCATCCTCGTGGCCCTCCTCTGGACTTGTTCCAACAGTTCCATGTCCTTTTTATGTTGAGGACACCAGAACTGCACTCAATACTCCAAGTCAGGTCTCACAAGAGAGGAGTAGAGGGGCAGGATCACCTCCCTCCACCTGCTGGTCACTCCTTTTGATGCAGCCCAGGATACGGTTGGCTTTCTGGGCTGTGAGCGCACACTGCCAGCTCATGTTCATTTTCTCATCGACCAACACCCCCAAGTCCTTCTCTGCAGGGCTACTCTGAATCTCTTCCTTGCCCAACCTGTAGCTGCGCCTGGGATTGCTCCAACCCAGCTGTTGGACCTTGCACTTGGCATGGTTAAACTTCATCAGGTTGGCATCAGCCCACCTCACAAGTGTGTCAAGGTCCCTCTGGATGGCATTCCTTCCCTCCAGTGTATCAACCGAACCACACAGCTTGGTGTCATCAGCAAACTTGCTGAGGGCACACTCAATCCCACTGTCCATGTCACCAACAAAGATGTTGAACAAGACCGGTCTCTGACTTATGAGGGCTGTGAAGCACTGGCACAGGTTAAGAAAAGAAGTGGTAAATGCTTCATCCCTGGCAGTGCTCAAGGCCAGGTTGGACAGAGCCTTGGGTGACATGGTCTATTGTGAGGCATCCCTGCCCATGGCAGGGGGTTGGAACTGGATAGTCTTAAGGTCCTTTCCAACCTGAACCATTCCATGATTTTATAATTATCTGCACCACAGGGGTAGAGACCCACAGCAAGAGCAGGATGTGACTGTGGTAGGTGCTGTACAACCCTGATATGTTGGTAAGTTTTGAAATCAAACACCCAGACACAGAAAAGCTGGGTAGAAAAAGCCAAGTAGAGGAAAAGGTTACTATTCTCATTTTTCAAATAGGAATCTGAACTATGCAAAGATGAAGCAACATCTCCAAAGATAACACAGAATGTTTCTTCAAACATGTTATTACTGTCACCAACCTGGTGGCAAATGGTCCGTAACTAATTGTGTTGAATATCAATTTCTGTATTAAGTTCTCTCCTTCTGGGGATATGGCATTTCCTGCATGTGCTGAGGAGTAAGCATCAACCTCACTCCTCACTGCAGGGTACTTAAGCAATACTGAAAAGAAATATTACAGTTGAACAGAAATAGAAGCGATACTTTTCCAAAGGAGCTTCTTTGGGTACAGAAACTCCTAGTGATGTTAACACTATTAACTGCTGGTTGCTACTTTTAATTCCATAAGTGTAATTCTTACTTTACAATACTCAGTTTCAGTTATGAAACTGCACATTTCCACACTATCCTGTGCCTTCCATGCTGAACTCCAACTCCCAAGAGCTCCTCATGTCTTCCACTACCCCAAGCACCCTCCTCACATTGCCAGTTCAGATGCCTTTTGCTTGCAGCATGCTTTTTTGGTCTTCACTGATAGGCATTATTAAGCAGAAAGAAGACGAGCTCTTTCTGAGCTTGGGTTAGGACTCCTTCATTCTCATTTTGACAGAATACACTGCCTTTTTTTTGTCTTCATTTTGTTATGGTTCCCTAGGGCTTCACTTCCTTCATTTTCATACATCTTCATGTGGGCTTTTCTTGAGAGCACTGCGGTCTCAACTGGAAACAGAACAGTGTAGTTTAACTTCTAGAGAGTGCCACTGACCTGAAGAATGCTTTTTATCAAAATGAGATAACAAGAAGAACATCCAATAGACCACATTGTTCCTCTTTCAGATGCACGCTCCCTTTCCCAGTTCAGCCTAAATCCAGGGTGGTATGCACATTGTCTCCTGACTTGTGCAAAGCAGCTGTGTTTTGCAAACACCTGCCCCAGGATTAGTGGGAGACAGGCCTAACAACTCAGTCCCAATGTTTCTCCCTTATTTCAAGGCAAGTAATTTTTAGCTGAAAACATTTGGAAGTTTCAACTTCCAAGTGTCACACACTCATAGCACTGTGTCCTGAGGCAGGACTCCTACTTGAGCACTGCCCAACAAAGACGTTGGGTATCTATTTGTTTTCTCTATGCAAGGTATGCATGCTTTAAAAGGAGAGAGACTTCAGATCAAGATTACACCTTAGAGATCAGGGTGTAAAGCTGAGACTGGGAAGATCCAGGTTCACCATCTTGCTCTGTCACAGACATGCATCACGTGTTGGCCATTTGGTCATGTTTCTGGCTCCTTAATTTCTTGCCTGACAAGCTGGATGAGGGCCACAGCGATGATCAGGGACTGTGGCATCTCCCACATGAAGACAGGCTGAGAAAATTGGCGCTGTTCAGCCTAGAGAAGAGAAGCTGTGTGGAGACCTCATAGCAGCCTTCCAGTATCTGAAGGGGGTCTACAGGGATGCCAGAGAGGGACTCTTCAATCAGGGACTGTAGCGATAGGACAAGAAGTGATGGGTTCAAACTGAAAGAGGGGAAGTTCAGGTTAGATATAAGGAAGAAATTCTTTAGTGTGAGGGTGGTGAGGTACTGGCACAGGTTGCCCAAAGACGTTGTGAATGCTCCATCCCTGGCAGTGTTCAAGGCCAGATTGAACAGAGCCTTGAGCGACATGGTCTAGTGTAAGGCAGACGATATAGTCATATTGGCAAATAACTTGCTCATTTATGCTCAGTCACTTGAACTGGAAGATTGGTCAACCTACTTTTCCTTAACCAGTTGTCTCTGCAAGGATGAGAAGATGCACCACCTCCATAATAAAATACTACTTTCATCAAATGTCAGTGCAGTTCTGCAAGTTGCCTTTTGGGAGGGACTATCACCTTGGCTTGAGATCTCTTCAATGATACTCCGCAGCCTTCCTCCCTTCCAGACAGATCTCACACTGTGAGTGTACTTGTCCCTTTCACCTAACACCTCAAACAGGATGTGAAGGTCAAAAAAGACTCATGCATGGGTAGCCAGAATCCATCAGAATCCTAGCAGAGCTTAGCAGATGAAGAAAGCAGTCTCTGCTGACCCACCACGTGCAGCCAGGGTAAGATAAAGGGAAGATGAAGATAGCTGAACATCTGGGAAATAGCTTTCTAAGGACCTTAACATGACACATTTCATTGTTCAATAAAATTAACAAAGAACTGTAACAACTATACTTTCTACATGATATCTGAAACTCGATGGAATAAGTTAGTTCTTTTAAAGAACATCTGAGTTGCTTATGCACTTCGCCAGAACACTTTCCAGAGCTATCGCTGACTTGGCTTGTGTTGGGCGTTGTGCCCACACCTGACAAAACACTCACACCAATATTTCAGACTGTCCAAACTACCAGTAACATGGTCCTGTTGCTTATTCAACATTCAGAAACTTTAAAAAGTTCCTTATTAGCACTGCTAAAGGGGGTAGAACACACAGAACACACACACTGCTGCCTGTTTGAAATAAGGAAAAGAGAAATTCCAAGACTTTTCCTAGCACCACTGTCCTAGCTCATAATCAACTATATGTCCTCTCCTGCCTTTTGCATGGCAAAGCCAACAGGAAAATGATACGTGTAGATGAGAAAAACAATCTTTTTCCAAACAATCCCCAAATTTACACATCATTGCGGGTGTACAGACTTTTCCAGCAGCGCCTGTGTCAAGAGCAGACTCAGACTGTGTACATCTGTTATATCCTATTCTGGTATGGTCACAAAAGAACTGGAATTCAATATAAAGGATATAAAGCACCTGTAGTTGTTAAGCATTTTATTGTACGGGACTATGTTTCTGGAAACCCAACAGAACTTGGAATTGGGATGTTATTAGTAATGGACAAACTCACAGACGACAATAAAGACACTTACCAAGAGGCCATTCACTGGAAGGGGCAACAAAGTAGATTTAAGAAAGTAACTGATGCATTTACAACCTTTCTAGGAGAAGCCAAATCTGAAACTGGGGAAACTGTGCCCTGAAATTGCAGCTGTTGGACAAAACTCGTGCTTCCAACTCTGAGAAACAGCATCCACCCATTAACCCTTTTTATTCTCTTTATCACAAGCCAACCCTTCATTTCTAGCTGGGGAAGTGAGCTATCATGAGAACATATTACCGTATTGCTAAGAGGTGCAACAGTAGTGGTGGAGGTCAAATAATCTCTATTTCCAGTACAACACAGAACTCACTCTAACAACCAAACAAGTAATCTGCTTTTGGACGAAGCAACAACTGAGAAATAATCTTGAAAGCAACTCCTTCCACTCCACCCTGTCCCCCAAGTCTGTACAGCTTGTGCTGCTGACCACCATTACTTCACAAATACCCAAGCACTAGGTACAACTCTGATTGGATTTATGCTTTTTCATTGGACCCATTCTCTATGCCTCCTCTAGTAACAGGGAACACAAATATCACTCTTTGCTTTCACTGTACACCAAATGAGGTGTTACTGTTTTGAAAGAAATGTTAATAGCCTTGCAGGTTAATCAGTTCTCACTAGACCCAACCAGTGTTTTATATAACTTCTTGTTGCTCCCCTTCTTCCTCCACTTTCTTACCAAAACCCAGCTGCTTTATGCAAAGATGTCACACTGAGGAGAAGGTGGAAGGGTGGAGAAGGGGCTGGGAAACATGACCAACAGCCAGAGGCTCTAAATAACTGACAAAACCAGAGCCTGCTGCTGGGAATAAGGGTGGAATAATGGCTGACAGACACAAATACTTGACAAATGCTGGTTCAAGAGGAACGTGGAGAGCCAGCACATACGTGTTCACTCCACCTCACAAATGATCCCATTTTCCATGTCCATTTTTTCTGAGGGAAGAAAAGAACACTTCTGAAGCAAAAAGAGGGGGAGCGGCCCCGGGAGCCACCAGCGTGTTCTTATCTCAACCCACGAGACTTACATTCTTTCGATTCTCCTCCTCATCCTCCCAGGAGCGGGTGGGGAAGAAACAGGGGGGAGTGAGCAAGAGAACTGCATGAGTTACGGCTGGGCTTAAACCACGACACTGTAAGCGAAGGAGTGTTAAGACGGTCACTGAAGACTTGCTGTTACTCAAATCAAACAGGAACAAACAAAGTTTGGTGCACCAGAGCTGTATCATGGAATATATCAAAGAGACACTGAGATAGTATCAGAGAAATTAAAACTGGCTATGCTGTTAGGAGGCCATGAGTATGGACAGAAAGTCATAGGGAGAGCAGCAACGTCTTGGTAGCCAAAGAAAGTCCCAGGCTCAGGTCTTACAAGAAGTTCCCAGCCCACAAAGCAAGATCCTAAATGGTAGGTGTGACTGGCACCTGCTCCTATTGGGTCCGAGTGGCACACACGAAGCAAATCGGTACCTCATCAGCCCTTCCTCTAGGCTACTCTCAGGACTGAGGTTTTTGGGGAGAGGAGAGAGGTCAGTCTGGTTTTGTCTTACTAGCAAAAAAAAAAACCAGAAGCATGAGCACCAGCTGGCAGAGTCTCAGCTTTTTGGTGTACTTGGGAAGTTAGGCACATCTGCTTGGTTACGAAACTATGGAGCGACATTTTCTGAGTGTTGGTACCAGGGCAGAGTTCAGACAAACACCTATTCCTTTTCCTGCTAGCTGACATTCCTTTAGCTGATTGGTTTTCCTTGAGCTTCATTAAATAAACATGCTGATTCTGGAGGAATTCTGACTTCTAAATCATTAACAGGTTGCCTTAGCTTTCACCTACATGCAATAGTTTGACTGTGAATTCCTTGAAGTCTAGTGATGGAGAAGGAGATGAAGAGGTCTCTGAAGAGAGAAAGAAATAAGTGGGCTTAAGGCCAAACTTAAGTAAACCTTGACTAACACTGGCAAGCAGCTCCTAAGGAAGACTAGGCTGAGTATCAACCAAGGGTTCTGAACATTTTACAGGACCTTCTTTACTTGCAGATCCCAACTTCCATTGCTCTGAACAATTTTATTTCTCAGGATTTTACTGATGCTTCCATCAAGATGACCTGCTTCCATAACCATTTCAGTGGAGAAAATTTAACCTGTGAATGCTGATTAATATTATACATACTGTTGCATTGATTTACTGGTGAGTTGGTATTTTGTTATTGGTATTATTAAGAAAAAAGAAACAGCTAACACATGGGATAAAAACCAAACACAGTAGCGAAGCGCTGTTATGCACTGAAAAACCAAAACCCCTGACCTTTTAAAGAAAGCTCTCCCCTTCCTCCTCACTTCCAGTTTGCCAAGGAAAGCAAACAGTCTCTAGACTCAGCAAAGTCACTGGTTGAAGCCCAGCTAAGGGTCTTAAGGCACAGAAACTCCCTCACCAGCACCAAGACATTTATAAATTTGGTATTAAATGGACCATCAAAGTTGTTACAAAGGTTATTGTCTGGTGAGCTGGAAGCCACCCCTTACTCTTTTGTCTTCTATCCTTCCTCATAGAACAGAACAGAACCTGTCAATGTTTCTGCCAAAAAGAACACTGCATGAAACTGCAATTACTGTATACTTTAGGTGTGGGAATTGGGAGGGAATACTGCATGTTTATGGCAGGAAAAAACAAATTAACAATTCAAATTGGTAATAACAGCACTTTATTCCCTTCTTCTCCTCCTCACTTCCAACAGGAATACTTTCAGAGCTACTTTAACTCTCAGCATGAGAAACTAACAGCTGCCTTAATTATAGAATCATAGAATGGTTTGGGTTGGAAAGGACCTTAAGATCATCCAGTTCCAAACCCCCTACCATGGGCAGGGACACTTCACACCAGACCGTGTCCCTCAAGGCTCTGTCCAACCTGGACTTGAACACTGCCAGGGATGAAGCATCACCACTTCTTTAGGCAACCTGTGCCAGTGCCTCACCACCCTCACAGTAAAGAGCTTCCTCCTTACATCTAACCTGAACTTTCCTCTTTCAGTTTAAACCTATCACTCTTGTCTTACCACTACAGTCCCTGGTGAAGAGCCCCTCTCCGGCATCCTTGTAGGCCCCCTTCAGATGCTGGAGGGCTGCTCTGAGGTCTCCACACAGCTTCTCTTCTTCTTCTGAAGAGCCCCTATTTAAAACAAATCCTTTGCAGCAAGGTACTATACAAAATTTCCTAGTCATGTCTCCTCCATTTTCTTATAGGTAATGCCCAAACATCCCTGCTATCTCACTCTTTGTCCCAAAATATACAACCACCGATATTGGCAAAGTAAACAAAGTGGATATTACCCCACTGAGGGTCTGCAACACTGGCTTCCTTGCAACACTTCTCCAAAACTCCCAAGTTATCCCTTTCCCCTGGGACCTGAAGGCCTTGTCACCTCCAGTGAAGACTGACTGGTGGCACTGGAGCTATGGTGGTGCTGATCAGGCTGTGGGCCCTGCTGCAGTGTGCTACAGTGTCCAGGCAGCCTCCTGCCCTCAGTGCCCTGCACCTCTTGCCTTCATAACCATTAGCATGCGCCATTCTTATTTTCCTGTTTTATGCTGTACTACTAGTTATTTTTACTATGAAAAATCTAGGTGACCTTTTTATGAAGATCTAAACTGGATTTATTTCATGATGCTTTCAAAGACTTACTGTGTCCAAGAGAAATAATGACAGAAACTGCCACAGACAATTAATAACCTAATTTTGCATATTGTCTCCAAATCTCCAGGCTATTCCTTAAGCAAAGGTTAAAAATAAACACTCTCAGAGGCTACAGGAATAAAGGAGGCACTTCTAACAGCCTTCAGTTCTCACCCAACAATAGGAAATAAAGCCAAAAGCGAGAGCAGAAATCTCGCTTCAAGACGCAGGCCACGAGCAGCTGACACGCCTGAAGCAAAAATACATTATTGTGATATGGATAATCCAACCTTTCTCTCAGCCCATGCAACAAAACTAGTACTCAAAGACTCAGTTAAAGGAAATACCTCTGGGTCAGCACTGAGATGGTTCTGACAGCAACTGAGAAAATGGGAAGCACAATGCACAGGAAGATTTTTTCTGTAACAACTCTGCTACGCATCAGGTTTTTGACCTGTGAGCAAACATTATTCATGATATTACATAAGCTGCCATGAAAAACCTATGTAACGTTCCACTTAAAACCAACAAATATAGTTATCTTTTGGCAGTGTGCTTGGACTTCAAGCTACAGCAGACAACACAGCACTGCATTTCTTGAAGTGACTGCAGATTGTTACATCTGTCCGAGTTGTTTCTTGTCAAGTGACCCCAGCTGTCAGCATGAGCTAAGCATCCACTGTATAAAAATCAAAACCTATGGCCCAAGCTAGAAAAAAATTTGGGTTATTTTTAAGAGTTTAGCTTTGCCAAGCCTGCATTCAACACATCCATCTCCACAACTTCTCAAAGCCAAGTTCCGTGCAACTTAGCTAGCATAGCAAAAGAGAGAACATTCTGCTGCTGCTTTCTTCCAACCAGCAATAGGCATGGCAATCCTCATGACTTCCTAAAATGGGTATTTAGGTAGGGTTTGTGCTGAGGTCTAGGTTACCTCTGGACTTGAGCACTGAAACCCTGTGCTTCTGCCATCTCATTTCTCTAATCAATCAATACTGCCCAAAACGTTTCACATATGGGACATGGTCAGAGGAAAAGAATTAAAAAGGTAATCCTTGTAATAGTATATAAATAGTTCCAGTAGTCAACTGGTACAGGGACACATGCCACCACTGAATCCATGTGGCTTTAAGGAGTGGGTTGTTGCATCCAAGCTGCTTACTGGAACTTGTTTCAGGATCAGCTTAACTCCAGAACTGCCACTAATAAATAGATCTTTGGGCCCAGGACCAAAGTGCCGGTACCAAGGAGCACTCTAACATTGTCACATCAGGATGAACCAATTTCTGTGCCAGCTTTGGCACCACCTGATGACTTCACACAGAGATAACCAGAGGCTGAGCCAAAAGAAATATGCCAAGGCATGAGGATGCTAACACAAATTTGAGCTGCCAAAATGCAGCAGAGCTGGACCAAAGCAGAAGGATCCATTCTCCTTGACAGGAGAACCCAGGCCCCCAGAACACATTGTAACCCCGCTAAAGAGCTGGCATCATCTCAAAACACCAAGGCTGCTCTGACAGTCCCACAGCTGCCTGAAAGCCCTGGATCCCTGTTCGGACGCTTTTATGGACAGCAGTTTATTTGATGACTCTGGCCTACCTAAACTTCTTCTAAGGCCAGTGGACATGCTGACATAGGCAAGTTATGGAAGTTAGGTGGTAGCAAGTAAAAGCATCTGGAGCTTGTCTAGAAACACTGAGGACCACTACAAAGGGTGGGATATGTGCCCAAAATGTGAGAGACAAACATGACAGTTATTTGCAATCTGTCAAGTGGGAAAAGCATGGACACCCTCAGCACACAGACGTCACACCAGAACAGCAAAATCGGTTATTTAGTTCAGAGAGCAGGCGGAATCCTGACCCCACATACAAATCATTCCATAATACAGTCACATGTTAAGGCTATGAGCAGCAGATTTTTCAAGCACTGTATCACTTAAAAGCAAAAGAAAAGAAAAAAGAAAACCAAGAAAAAATTAAAAAGGATGGATGGAAAAAGGGAAGAAACCAAGCAGCTGACGCCTTTTGGGCTGGGAAAGTGGACGGAGAAGAAACTGAAACGGCAAGCTACGACATGATGTAATTACTACTGCTACTCGAGGCTCTCAGCTGATGCCAAAGCCTTCCAGAAATTTCTCAACACTTTGAGAGTGCTGCCAAAGCAAATGCCACCCACTGCAAGGCTCGAGAATGGAATTCTAGGTAGGACAGCCATTTTTACACGGGAGTTCAGAGCGGGTAGAGGAGTTTTTTGTTAACCTTTTTGTTTATGTCTGAATTCCAAGGGACAAAAGCAAAAGGGTTTGGCACAAACTGGCTGAAAACCGATTCTGTGACAGGAGGTTTTCACCAATTCTTGTTACTTAGCTACCGCATGAAAAGTTTTGCCCTGACTGATAGGCTATGCTTTGCTTGCAGTGAAATAAGGTTGGCAGAGGAAGATGGAGAATGTGGGCTTAATCTTTTAAATAAACTACCAGTGTTCTCTTAAATATGATAGTATCTTGATTCTGGGATTATCAACTCCTCAACCTTTGGCATCAAGTTTATTTTATTGAAGACACGGTAATTATTTCATGAACAGAAAACACTCATGTTGCAATTTACAACTATTAAAACACTGTTAGTCCTCACCACACACGCACGGAAGCACGTGACCTGCACTTGGGAGGAGGAAGAAGGCAGAGCAAACCACATTTCCAGCTCACACACACACACACAGATGTCATGCCTCTCAGTAAAGCTTCATTGACTTCAGTATAGCTACACAGATGACAACAGCTGTGGGTCTGGCCAACATCTTAAATATAGAATGATTAAAACCGACAACATTCAACTAAAATTCTATTATTAGGAGTTTACATTCTGCTACATGTGTGCTTGCAAGGATAAAATAGTAGTTTTATTATATTTGATGAAAGGTAGCACAGCACTCAGCTTCCAAATGGATCCCCAAACGAGCTCACTGGCAATTGGTTCATCCAAGAAACAGCCAAGAGTGTCAAGAGTAAATCTTGCCCTAATATAACACTTCATACCTCATCCATCTTCCTATGACCATAGTTCTGAATCGCTGAACAGTAGTGAGAAGTGCTCTGTAATTTAGAAAACCTGCACTGTTTCTAAAAAGGAAACTAAAAGTTCTGAGTTAAGAGCTTGTAGCATATGGTTCCTGTTTACAGTTCTTCAACCTTCCTGGACCCATTTACAAGCACCATAACAAGGTTAAAATGTTTAAGCAGAAACAAATAAGCATTCCCCAGACAGGCACTGTTCTGCTTTGGTTTATTCTTTGGTTGCTCTTTCTTTCAATACCTAACATGATATTTGAAATTGCATAATTTTATGATGAATTTTGGGAAATACATGCTCTGGGAGCCATACAAATACAAAAGTAGCTGCTGTCCATGTAACATCTATGAGCTCCTCAAAGGGCTGATTAAAAAGTAGAGTTTCTGCTGTTACAGAACTCAAGAAGGAACCAAGGAGATACCAAGGAAGTTACACTTCCACTGCCTTGCAAAGCACAAGAGAAGTTCCCCGAGTATGATGCAACTCCTGTGCTCATGGAGATTCCATAGCACAAGTTGTACATCAGCATTTCCTCATGGTACCTGGGCACAATGCAGGGATTTCTAGGACAGTGAGATTTGTCTTAGCACCCCCCCCCCCAAAGTAGCTGGAAGTGATTTGGGCTTAGGAACCACAGCTTCAGCTTGGCCTGTGAGAGGATAAGTTGAACAATTGCTGTATGTCTGCATGCCTTCCCACATTTGTATTTAAGAGTTAGCTAAAAAAAAACAGTTGTATATGCCAGCTACTCGGAGCAGTCTTCAAAGCAGGTTACCCATTTTAACATTATTCCAATGTACCCAGGTGTGCACTGGAACTTCATACTGACAGATAAAGAATCACTGGATTACCTGCTGAAAACAGGCTGGCATCCTGCCTGTTACTTCATCAAACACCTGAATGCTAGCAGACCTACACGCTGTACCATCTGCAGCAGGAAACATGTCTGTCCCTCAACTTTCACAGGTAAGAAGAGCATTAGATTATTTTTTATTTAAGAATGTGAAAATATAGATCGTAAGCTTGTTATTTTACAGGTAGTTTGAGCTAGAAAGTTTCACAATAGATCTCAATGTGCCTCAGAAACTCTCATTCCCTTCAAAGTTGAAAAGCCATCCACAAAACCCACCTAAATAAAAGATTTAATTTGAAAGCTAAAGAGTAATTTCTTACATCTTGCTGATAATTGTGTGCCACTTCCCAAACTACATCTGAAAATTATTTTGAAATCAATTAAATTATTTTGTTTATGGTTATTATGTCATTAATTATGAGGAAAAGATAAATGATTTTTGAAGCTTCCAAGTAATTCAGTTAAGATTCTTTTTTGAGGAGCTTTTGAAACAAGCTTCTTACTTGTTTTTCCTCAAGTGTTTTGGTAATGCACTGCTCCTTTTTTCTGTATATTTTAAAGTGAGTTTAAATTAAGAAGTAAATATGAAGACTTACTGAAAAATCCACAAAATATAGCCAGAAAAAAGATTAATTCGATGGAGAAATAATTCATTTTTTTAAACAAGCAATAGCATAACTGATGTTGCAAAGTCATGCATTTAGTTAGAGGAGAGTTAAAGCCACAGAGATTTGTATTTTATTTGCAAAGCATGCCATACAGCCAGCAGTGCATGACTACAAAGAGCCTGAGCTTCAATTGGAGTTGCTCACATAATTCAAGTTGTGAACCTTGACCCTCGAGTGTGAGTACTGGTTCAGAGAACAGTTCATCAGGTCATAAATAATTGGAAGGACATTTAATTCTATGTGGAATAGTATTAATTACATTCCTTAGGAAAGTACTGTTGCAGATGTTAATATCAGCAAATCGCCTACAGAGCACTTTGAATATTCTGAAGGAAATGAAAAAAACAACCAATTGCCAGTTCCAGCATGGATGGGTTGCTTACAACAGAAGATGGCTTGAAATCACAACTAGAATTAAACCCCCACGAATTCCAGGACCTTCTCAAAGTTTTGTTCATTTGCCAAAGAAATGATGAGCAAGGTGCGAATCTGGATTTTAATACTGCCTGATGCAAGGAGTGAGAATATCTGAGTTGATGTCTCTGTAGCCCAGCTCCAGCTTTCGCCCTCAGGCCTCTAAGTGCCTACACTGCAGAAAGGCTTGCTTCCCAAAATAAACTTTAACAGCTCTGTGTTTCAGTCCAAGGGGTTTTGTTCATCTACTTCTCCTGCCCCTTCTTTTTCTTTACATCATATGTATTATATCTTGTATGATTAAAAAACCATTATAAGAGTAAGATACCTTGAACTGCACCACAGCATCAGATCAATAAATCAAGCATTAAAAATCTAAACAAAACCCAGAAGAACAATATGTCCCAGTGGCTCCTAGTGGTTTTATACATACAGGTCTTTGAAGGTTGTGACTTCTCAGAGTATGTAGTTATGCTTGCCTTCTTTTCAGCAGCATACACCTTTCACAGACAACACTGATATCTGTAAGTGGGTTTTCCATTAGTACTCACTTTTGAGCATATCTGATTTGAAGAGATTTGGTTGCTTTCAACAGAGCAGTTAGTGAATAAGACAAAAGCTTTTCTTGGTTGGGGTTTTCCTTATTTAAAACAAAATTGCTTTGTACCGTCTTCAGCATTCAGTCAATTATGACTTTGAGGTGTACTGCAGTTACAAGACTATAAGATGTCCTACAGGAAGCTTCTGACAGAGAATTTATGCCTAAGCCTTTCTTTAATCTCTGCAATTTAAGACAAACTGACAAATGATCAAATATTAAAGAGCTGCACCAAAAAAAAAAGAAAAGGGGGGAAAAAGAGAGAGCTCACTTCTGGGAAACACACGTGCACACAGCCTGTATCTTGAGTGGAAAAAGAGGCTTAAACATGCCCAGATCGTGCAGACCCATGTATGTGATCAGAGGGAGGTCTCTCTCCCCAGCTAACCATTGTTATTGTTTTCAGAATCTCTGACACTGACTACACAAAAGAGGCACTGGATATTAACACACCTACTGAGTGCTGGAACTGACAATTCATCATCACTATTGAGAACCTCTTTTCTTCCTAGGGACTGGCAAGCAGGAATTTTTGGGCTGGTGTTTTGTCAGTGACTTAAGACACTAGACATGCGCAGATGAGCAGGATCAGGTTTGAATTATCTTCCTGCTTCTCCCACTAGTTGACTTCTGTCATAGCATGCACACGGACCTGCAGTGCCTGGCTGTACAGAATCATAGAATCACAGAACGGTTTGGGTTGGAAAGGACCTTAAGAACATCTAGTTCCAACTCCCTGCCAAGGCCAGGGACACCTCACACTAGACCAAGGCTCTGCCCAACCTGACCTTGAACACTGCCAAGGGATGGAGCATTCACCACTTCTCTGGGCAGCCTGTGCCAGTGCCTCACCATCCTCACAGTAAATAAATCTTTTCTTGTATCTGACCTGTACTTCCCATGTGTAAGTTTAAACACATGTCCTATCACTACAATCCCTAATGAAGTATGTGATCATCTCAAGCCTTACACCAGCAAAGAGGCAAGGCCCAGTAGCAAACCCTCTCCGCTGAGGAAAGAAGAGCCTGTTTCACAGAGGGTGTTCCCCAGCTTCACGAGACAGTGCTTGTATTATCCATCCTCTCCAGTTACATAACTATTCAGGTTACTCCCAGTCTCAAGCTTTACAAGAGGAAGACTGGAACAGACTGCAGGAGCCAGAACCACTACAAGGAGACTTTTGACCCAACCTGCAATATGCAGCAACTTCAGCACAGAGAGATGCAACATCAATGGATCCATCAGTGGCCAAAACAACCTCGCTGCATCTCAAGGTGAAAACTAGTTCGTCTGGCACAACAGCTTCACTAAGTGCCTTTATTGAAGAGGGATTGCCAATTGTATTAAACTGTGCCAAGCCACGCATGATGGTTTGGGGATTTCTTCTGGAGATGATAGAGACCAAGTTCTAGCCAAACTATATTTACACTAAAATCGCAGCAATTTTGTTCTGCATCACATTCTGAAATTTCATCTAATAAGATGTATAAAATAACCTGAAAACCATAAAGAAACTACTCAGATGTTTATCCTGAGACTACTATCAGAAGCCCAACTCAGGGAAATACTTGGATTGCAGTGCATACTAAATTAACTGTATCCCTAAACCAAAACCTCACCACTGGAAATGCCATGACAGAACACATGGCAGCACATGGCTTTGGTGGGAAGAGCATAATTCAGTTTCTATTTTGCTCACTTGACTAAAATCAGTGTTTCGTGATCAGATTCACTCCCCCTAGTTGAACAACCTTCATTCCCCTCCAAATGCTCGCTATTCACCACTTTTTACGGTTTTAATAGGTTTTGACGTAAACTATTTGGAATAGTTCTTATACAAGTGAAAACCTTTTCTAAAAAGAAAGATACAAATGCAGTTCTTAGACAAAAAGGCACTGGATCTACAATCTCTTACTCAAAACATTTTAAAATTCGGAGAAATTTAAGACAAAACCGGGAAAGCACAAACCAAGGCAGCAATCCTCTTCCCCCCAGTAGTTTCATTCTTTAAGTCAACAGAACTCAACAGTTCTATTTGAGGGCAAAAATCCGTGTATCGTTTTAGCTAGTGTATAAGAATTACTTTTCCTCCCACTTTGGGAAAACACTACATCAGACTTGATTAATTTTCCAGAGAAATTGGCAGATTGAACTCACTTGTATTACAGAAACATATTTCAGATAATTGAGTTTTTGAAAGAAAAAAAGAATAAAAACCAAAAAACAACCAAACAAACCAAAATCCACCCAAGCTTTTTAGCTGTGGGCTTTATTGGGTTTGCCTTTTATTTGAGCCACAGCTTTAAATAATGATCATGAAGCCTTCTATACCTTCACTCCTTTAATAGATTTTGCACTCCTTTAATGAGATCTTCAGGCCAATTTTTTTTGGTTGCTGTGTTAATAAAGTGTCAGAAATGGACTTAATTGCAGGAACAAGCTGACAACAGTCCATGTATCCGTTAGGCATTCCTGGGCACAAAATTACTTTTTAGACAGAGAATACACCCCAAATCAGGAGTCTTGTTGGAAACTTTGCACTCTGCTTTATAAGTATGCAGAGTGGTTAAACAATTTGGTTTGTCACTGCACTATAGAAAGAAATCTAGAAGGTTAATAAAATATTTGCATTAAAGTTGGAGTAGTCAAGGATACTGGTGTGACAGTTGTTACGGATAAATTTTGATGTGCATATAAATCTGTGATACTGCAGTGTAGGACACAATAAAGCAGATGAGACAGCTGTGTAACTAGACTACCTGTATTTGTCTGAACTGCTGCCTTCTTCTAGTGGAACAAAACTACTTTGTTCTAGTTGCTGCTGCTTCAGCTAACTCACAGCATCTATCGAAAGATATGTTCTGTGGTCCTCCTTGCTTCTGGAGCAGTGTACTGGGGGAAGAGTTTCATTCATCTTGAATCTGAGTTGAGAGAGAACACAGAAACTTTGCTTTGTGTGCTGCGGAAGCCCTATGATTTAAAAAGTTCCATATCCAATGAGGCAGAAACTTTGTGGGACTTGTGAAAAAAGGCTTTGAAAATCCCACAAGCAGTGAACTGATGTATATCAAGGGGAGTTTTTAAATTGTGTACTTTTGAGAACACCCTCTTCATCTATCTTTTGGTGTGGACCTACAAGCTTAGAGTCTTAAACTGTCTTTATCTAGAAATACATAGCCCTTGCTCATCAATGTACATTACAAGGCAGAGGAGTTAGTTTTAAAAGGAAGCATAAGACCGTACGTTACTACTGGATGGCCCTAAACCTTCTGAGAGAGAAGGCTCATGTCCTGTGGTGGTGGCAAGGGACCAAGCTATCTGATGTATGGGTGTTTGTGCAAAGATAGGGCACATTGCACCTTCTCTGTGCATGTGTAATGCTGCATTGTTGAAAGGACCTTGTCTTGTAGTTCAGAGAGCGTTCAAACAGTGAGATTGTTTCACACTGGCAGTTTGGTTTCTGTGTTGCTGAAGTTCACAGGTTGGTTTTCAGGTTTATACCCATGACTTACTAAGACAAAGACAAGGCTCATCAGAGGGTAAAGCATTTTCGGTTGCACAGCCAAAACCCATTTCTGATGTGCTAGAATATGACCTAAATCTTAAAAGATTTATATCTCTCCTTAGCCTGAAAAATATTCCTGTGCTGTACTTGACTTACCCTCGCACCTGCATTTCACTGCGGAAAATATCTGAGTGAGAAAATGTTGCTATGGCTAATGCACTGAAAAGCAGAACAGTTTCTTATAAAATCTGCCTTGAGACCATGAGTTCAAGCTGAAATCTTGAGGCGCTGTGATGAGATACTACTGCAATAGGAAAACAGAGTCCCTGAAAAGAGTTGGGAGGGGAGCAAGAGTAAGGAGAAGGACTGATTTAAACTGTCGTGGGTGTCAGTGCAGAACAGACTTTTCATTAAAACTTCCAAAATGAAACCCTGTAAAATCTTAGCTCTATCTTCAGTGTATTCTGTTTAGTCAGCTTTTACTTAATATTTACGTAATCATAAACCCCAAAACTATCAATTACTCCATTTTCCACTCTTGGAATGTGATGGATTTTTACATGCTCAAGTATTTATGTTTCCCTACTTGTCCACTGCAAGATTCTTTGTTTTTTCTTTTATTCTTTTTCGAAAGACTGCTGTGTTAGGGGTCACTAGGAGGACCTGGATTTTCACAAGGGGTCTTAGAGTAGTTTGTGATAATTTCGCTTTAAGATGTATTATATTGAGCCACCAAAATTGCTCTTTTCTTCCCTAAAAAGCTTCCCCTTGAGGATTGTCAATACATGTATTTATTTTAATTATGTAGCCAGATGTACTAAGAATTCTATTTTCAAAGAAAACACTTGCTGTAGATGTCTGCCAAGTATCTTTCCCATCTTCTCCAGTGTAGGAGCTCTGGGGTGTTTGTGATTCAGCCACTTCAGATGATGTTTGTGCAAAGGACTGTTTGCTTGTACTGCAGGTGACTTGTTCTCAGTTGGATTTGCAATTAGAAAAGCCTGGAGTGATACTGGTAAATGCTAACCTTTCACAAAACCTTGTTTAATACAAGAAAAGCTATAAGTTAATTTCTAAGAACATAACACTAACAAGAACAAATAATGTTATATGTTCCTGTAAGTATACTTTTTATAAATCACAAAATTTCATGTACTAACAAAGTATTAACAGAATTAGGTTGAGTTTCTATTCAGGATGTCTTATGCTAGTATTTTCCATTGTTTTCCTCCTTTGAGAAACAAAGCTCCTGTCACATAGAAAGAAAGTATCCCCTTCCAAAATCAAAGATTCTGATTTAAATAAGCACATCAAAGAGCTGAATGTTATAAACAGGTCTAAAATGAAAAGAGCCAGCAGAAATCATTTTGAGACACTTTGAATTTTAGCACTGAAAATACTGCTTGGATGCTTGCATGGACAGATACTTGGTGGAAGGTTTAACAGGAACAACAGTATCAAATTCCACAGGGAGAAGAAAAAAAAACACCCTGGGTTTTTTTGTTTTCTAAAGTAAGCATTGCACCTGAACTGAGAAACAAAACCATTAGTCTTTGTCTTAAATATGTAACTACTAAAGTTAGGTCCAGCTTTTATCTCTCTTCTTGATATTAGCTGTTATGAAGTTTCCAGTATCTGAAGGGCGCCTACAAAGATGCCAGAGAAGGACTCTTCATCGGGGACTATAGTGATGGGACAGTTTATGGGTTTAAGCTGAAACAGGGGAAGTTCAGGTTAGATCTAAGGAAGAAGTTCTTTACTGTGAGGGTGGTGAGGCACTGGCACAGATTGCCCAAAGAAGTGGTGAATGCTTCATCCCTAGCAGTATTCAAGGCCGGGTTGGACAGAGTGACATGGTCTAATGTGAGGCATCCCTATCCATGGCAGGGGGTTGGAACTGGATGATCTTAAGCTCCTTTCCAACCCAAGCCATTCTATGATATAGTTCTATGATCCAGAACCTCTTATCTATTGCACTTTTTTATCTGGGAGTAAATAAAGAATTACTGAATGAAAACTTTCACCCTCCACAGTCATGTTTTTTGAAGATGGTTATTCAGTGCTGCACCTTGTAGAGATAACTTTGGAGATAGAAGTGACAGTGGGAACAGACTTAACATGGTGTCAGCTCAACCTTGCAGATGGGCTTTTCTGGGGACATAGACCTTAGGCAGTACATTTGCTCAAACCTCTAACTTGGCATGTGCCATGGCTTAAGCCCAGCCGGTAACTCAGAATCACACAGCCGCTCGCCCACTCCCTCCCTTTTTCCCTCCCCCCAATTCCTGGAGGGATGGGGAGGAGAATCAAAAAAATGTAAATCCCAGAGGTTGAGATAAGAACAGTCCAGTAACTAAAGTACCATACAAAACTACTACTACTCCCACTAATAGTTATCATGACAAGGAAAATAACCAGGGGAGAGAATATGAAACTAAAAGGGGAAAAGGAAAAGAAAACAATAAGCACAAGCAACGCACAATACAATTGTTCAACATTCGTTGACCAATACCCAGCCTGATCCGAGCAGCACCCTTCCGGTAACTCCCCCCAGTTTCTATAATGGGCATTGATGTGCTGTGGTATGGAATACTCCTTTGGCGAGTTTGGGTCAGGTGTCCCGTCTCTGCTTCCCCCCGGCTTTCCATGCCCCTCTTCACTGGGAGATCATGTGTCTGAGAAAGTCCTTGATCAGCGTAAGAATGACTTAGCAACAACTAAACACATAGAATCATAGAATAGTTAGAGTTGGAAAGGACCTTAAGATCATCTAGCTCCAACCCCTCTGCCGTGGGCAGGGACTCCTCCCACTAAACCATGCCACCCAAGGCTCTGTGTTATCACCATTGTTCTCAGGCTAAAGTCAAAAACACACCACTGCACTAGCTACTAAGAAGGAAAAAATAACTGTTATGGCTGAACCCAGGACAGCATGTATTCTCAGGCCATAGTGATCATATACATAAACACAACCCATAGATGCAGTAGTCATGTCAAAATCAATTTGCTTGTGATCTGAAGGCAGCACGCATCAACAGTGACCTCGCTGGAATGGGGTGGGGAGGAGGTGTTGTGTGCTTTTCTAATTAAAGAACAGTGTTCCTCTCAATGATAGTTTGGGGCTTTTTTAAGATCAATTGTGTATAATAAAGCCTGCTGTTCCTTAGATACTTTTACCTATTAATGGCATAAGGTTTAAATGTTCATAACCTAATCAAAGGTCTGTTCAAATACTACAGCAACCAGAACAGTTTGTAACTCTGGATGCAAAGACAGAAATAAAGTAATTATCAAAATACATAAGTGCATCTTTTCACTACTTCATTCCTTTGTGTGACTTCCTTTTAGTGAAATCCATTCTGAAGGATGTCAGTAGAACTTAGGTTGGTTTTGTGGCTCAGGATTTCACTTGAATGCGGCCAGAGACATCTGCCAGGGGAAGGGTCCAGGTTGACACTTGGAAACAAATAAAGAACTCCAAACCATAATTCTTCCCATTTTTTATCTTTGATCCTTGGATCCTTTTTTCTAAATTTGCAACCTAATCACTTGCTAATAGAAATGCAAGCTTGTGCCTTCATAGCTGTACCTTCCAATAAAAAGAAAGAGGGACTGGCCACAGGACTCAGCTACTGCCCATTTCAGTTGTATTCACTCACTAAGCAGTACCACATTTCCCTAAGGTCTGATCTTTATCTGTGGAGATCACAGAGAATTACATCACCCCTGCCTGCAAGGAGATGATGCCTCCCAGAGTCAGCACCTCATCATGGCTTGCAAAGCTGTATCCTGTGCTTGCTGCATTCATCAGCCAACACTTGGGCAGAAGTGATGTGAGCAGCCACCAGGACCCAAAGAGTTTGGTCCTGTAACACAGACTTACTCCTGCTGAAGGTCTAGAATACTTTGGGGTAGAAACCATAAACCACAAGCCACATGTGTACACTAAAAATAAAATCAACAAGTGCTCACTAACGTTGTTTTAACTGGTTAAGGGGTATAAAGCCTGCCTAACAGGTTCTTGCAAATCATAGAATCATAGAATAGTCAGGGTTGGAAAGGACCTTAAGATCATCTAGTTCCAACCCCCTGCCATGGCCAGGGACACCTCACACTAAACCATGCCACCCAAGGCTCTGTCCAACCCGGCCTTGAACACCACCAGCAAAGGAGCATTCACAACTTCCCTGGAAGCCCTCTAGGGCTGTATCCCATGGAACCTTACTGAGCAGGTTCCTGAAGAGGCCAAAGTCTGCTCTCTTGATGTCCAGGGCACTGAGCTTGCTGCACGCTCTTCTCACTGTCCCAAGAATCTCGAATTTAACCATCTCATGATCGCTACAATCAAGGCTGCCCTGGAGAGTCACATTTCCAACCAGCCCTTTCCTGTTGGTGAGGATGAGGTCAAGCATGGCACCTCTTCTTGTCGGCTCCTCTATCACTTGCAGAAGGAAGTTGTCTTCCACACAATCAAGGAACTTCCTGGATTGCTTGTGCCGGGCCGTGCCGTCCCTCCAGCAGATCTCAGGGTGGTTGAAGTCCCCCATGAGAACAAAGGCCTGCGAGCGTGAAGCTATTCCTATCTGTCTATAGAGCGCTTCATCCACAGGGTCCTCTTGGTCAGGCAGTCTGTAACAGATCCCCACAATAATGTCTCCCATTGCTGTTCTCCCTTTAACCCTGACCCACAAACTCTCTGTCGACTGCTCACCTGTCCCCAGACAGAGTTCCATACTCTCCAGACTATCTCTAACATAAATAGCAACTCCCCCTCCCTGTTTACCGGCCTATCTTTCCTAAAAAGCCTGTAACCTTCCATTCCAACACACCAGTCATAGGAGCTATCCCACCATGTTCCTGTGATGCCAGTGATATCACACCCCCTTAGACGTGCACACATCTCTAATTCCTCTTGTTTGTTCCCCATGCTACAGGTGTTTGTATAGAGGCATCTGAGCCAAGCTCCAATTGAAGCCAGCTCATTGGCTGGAGCAGCTGGAATATCTCTGCATTGCTCCGAACATTTACTATAGGTGCTGGCAAGTGATTGGGTGTGTTGGGATGGAATGATGCCCCCTCCCCCAGCACATCTAGTTTAAAGCATCCTTGACCAGTCTGGTAAGCCTCCTACCAAAACCACTCTTCCCCTTCACTGTCAGACCAGCTCCACCAGCCCCCACCAGACCTGGCCTACTAAATTGAGTCCCATGTTCAAGGCACCCAAACCCCTGACTATAGCACCACACTTCTAATCATTTATTAACCTGGCCAATCCTCCTAGCCTCTTTAAGGTCCTCCCCTGTATCCTGGAGAATTGACAAAAAGACAATCTGTGCTCCAGAGCCCCTAACCACCTCTCCCAGAGCTCTGTAGTCCTTCTTTATGTTCTCCAGGCTACTGCTATCTATGTCAGTAGGACCCACATGGATCACTAGAAGTGGGTAACAGTCAGTAGGACCGACTAGAGCAGGCAGCCTCTCTGCAACATCCCTGATCTGAGCCCCTGGTAGGCAACACACCTCCCTTGAGCCTGGATCAGGCCAACAGATGGGTGCCTCTGTTCCTTCCAGAGTAGAGTCCCCTATGACTACGGCCCACCGCTTTTTCCTGGCAGCATCAGTAGTGATGATCTTTACCAGCGCATCAGCCGGTTGTTCACGGTGGGAGTGCAGCTCCTCATCAGCCCCCTGCAGGGCAGCAAAGCGGTTCTGGGTGGGAACAACAGATTTAGGAGGAAGCCCCTTGCTTTTAATGTCCTCTTCCTCCTTTTTTTGTTGTTTTTTTCTGTCACTGTTTCCCAGCTCCCTGTGTTAGCGGCCTCCTTTCCTGCATGAGTGACAGTGAACGCTTGAGGCCCCTGCACAGTTTGGTCCTGGAGCAGCAGTGCTGCTTCCCCTCAGCTTCCCTGACACCTTTCAGCCTATTGACAGCGTCCCGCAGCTCAGCCCCTGCTGCAGGAGGACCTCCACCAGGGAGCACAGAGTGCAGCCCTGCCCATTGCGCACCCTCCCCTCAGGAGAGCAGTGCAGGCGCTCTCTACACCCCGAGCTCTGCACTGCAGCCTCCCCTCCCATCGGCTCTGCCTGGATGCCTACACTGGCCACTGCCGGGGCTGTGAGCTGCCAGCTCCTGGGCAGGCCCTGTCGAGGACATCTGTATGTATGGATTTAAAATACACCTTCCCAAGTTTTAAGTTTTCTAATGTATAGCACAATGTATAGCATAGCACAATGCTACTTGTGCAGGTATTGTTCTGCCATTAAAACTGAACTTGGAAAAAGCACATGGAATATCTTAATCCAGCTTTCTATAAAAACTAACTTGTATATTATGTTATAGCCTGCTTAGAAAAAACAGGCCAGCCCCAATAACACGAATGCTTTAAAGAAGGTATCAGGTGTTGTGGTCATGAAATAAGACTTCTTGATAGGGAGGAACTGTGGCTTTTGATCAGAGCTGAAACCTATTAAAAACAAATGTTACAAAGTGAATAAAAATCAGTATTTTTACATTGCCTTTAAGATTCTGTGAAGGAAGGAGTGAAATCTCTGATTAAGTGAAGCCATTTGGGGGATTACACTACAACACTGAGTGGCTGTACTTACACATCATATACTGTATCTACCCAGTTTTGGAAATTTGCCATCACAAGAATTCAAATCCAAGCCACCTGACTATAAAGCGTAAGTGAAAACCTCTTGAAATTCTTTGTCTCTTATTTCTACTGTGAAATCTCTGGATAAAAGATTTGATTTTCTGATGTTCTCTAGTCAGTAACTTGTCTCTTGACTTCCCAAAATCAGCTACAAGCACAGTGCCACATCACTGGAAAATGAACAAAGGGACATTCTAGGAAATTCCCTCGTCTTCTTCAATGGTCAAATCCTTTGCTGTCCCCTACTGTAGGGGATTGTGAAAGCATGGGGGGCTACGGTAGGCCCGTGGATTCCCTGACTGAAAACATGAAGTTAGAACTCGGTCTCGAAGATGTTAAAGTGTATCCATGAGAAATGAGGCACCAGAGGCATCCAAGTGGGAAAGTAGAAGGCATCTGGAGGAGCGAGTCAGATAAGGGGAGGAACTAACTACAAAGGAAGAACTTGGCAAAACAATGGACTTCAGTAAAAATTTTTGAACGGAGTATCAACAACCGATCATAAATAGAATAACAAACTGTTAGCCAGTAAGTTTGCATTATGCTATGCTTAACCAATAAGTTTGTATTATGCTATGCTTGACCAATAAGTTTGCATTATGCTATGCATAACCAATAAGTTTTTACTATGCTCTGCTTGACCAATGAGATTGTACCATGCTATGCAAAAGGATATAAAAACAGGAGCTCTTCATAATAAAGTGTCACTTGCTGCTTAAACTCTCTACCTCTCCTGTGGCAGGTTCCTGGCTGTCCCCACTACCACATTTGGTGACCCCGACGTGATTCCATGCTGAGGGGATGGAGCCTGGTGAAGCAGATAGCACAGTGGAGACTGCAAGATCAAGACACTGAGGAGATGAGCCACCAGGAACACCCGCAGCCTGGTGAAGCAGATAGCGCAGTGGAGACTGCAATATCCTAGGAGCTCGAGACACCGGAGAGGTGAGCCACCAGGGACAATATGGGGACTAGGGGGGGAAATATCACTAAGGAAGAAGCCTCTGTTTTACAGATGTTTTCAGACCTTCTTAAGAAGAAGGGAGCAACCTTTAAAGAGACAGACTCAAAGTTAATGTCAAAATGGTTGAAGACGCGTTATCCAGAGATTGATGAGTCCACCGTATTTGAGGTCTCTTTGTGGGATAGCACAGGAGTTAAATTGTGGGATGCAGCCACAAAAGGCGATGACACTGTGAAAAATTTGATAGCCATTTGGAGAACTATTTTAGAAATGGTAAAGTCAAAAAATGAGATAGAGGTGCCCCTCCCCCCCCCCCCCCCCCCCGCCAGTCACCGCTGCGGCTGCAAAGACTGAGTTCTAACTTCATGTCTTCAGTCAGGGAATCCACGGGCCTGCCATAGCCCCCATGCTTTCACAATCCCCTACACCCTCCCATTTGCACAAGAAACGGAAGATACTTTTGATGCCTGTGACTGGCTCTGAAAAAGAAAAACCACAATAACTGGGCAGTAATCCCAGGTTTGTGTGAGCCACGGCAGTGCTCAGACTCAGAATTTCACCAGTAAGTTTCCATCAATCACACTGGTCTCTCTCAGTTCACAAAGAGATATTTAGGCACATCCAGAATATTTCACGGCTATACCATATCTCCTTTTTACTACCACAGATGGCTGAGGACAAGGAGGTGAGGACAAGATGTCTGCTGGCTCATTCCTGCTGTCAGAAGCTTAGGGCCTTGTACCTGAGTGCACACCAGTACCTGTTCATCCTGCCAGCAGCTAGTACCGAATGCTCCAAGAGTAGCAAGCAACTGCTCCTTCAGTAACTAAGAGTCACGCATGCATTTTTATGATCAATTCTATCCCCAAAGAAAGCTTCATATACTTTTCTTCCCCCAGACACATCTCACTAAATCTTGCCCTCTGGCTCAGAAACAGCATCTTGTACAACCTTTCCCTTGATCATTTTTACCGAAGGGATACAAATTTAAAAGTTCAAGACCTCAGACCTCAAGACTGCACATCACCACCTCTCTTTATGGCTTCATCTTATAAATTCCTACTTAGTAAGAGCTTACGGTGTTTCTGTGATTCTCAGAAACATTTTGAAAAGCTTTCTTACAAAGAAAAGGCAGCTGCTAGAATAAATCTGTTCCTTAAATTATGAAACCTTTAAGTCAAGGGGCAGAACTGTCTGCAGACAGCTTTGTTTGCATGTCATACACTCTTCTCACAAAGATAGTCCTAAGTGTAATTGTAACCAGCAAGATCTTCCAAGGATTCCAGGTGACTATACCATCAACTTCTACTGTATTACAATATCATCTAGATTATTCTATTTTCTTTCAACAAACATGTGCATCAGAACACAAGAGCTGCAGATCAACCCCATCTATCTTACATCCTCCTCGCAAAAACCTTGCCAAAGTCTGAGTACAATCCACTTTACAGTGCTTCACACTGCCCAGGGTTCAGCAGTAGCAGTCATTTTTCTCCTTCTTAGTAGCTGGTGCAGTGCTGTGTTTTCGACTTTCAGCCTGGGAACAGTGCTGATAGCACTGATGTTTTCAGTTACTGCTCAGTAATGTTTACTCTGTCCAAAGACTTTCTGAGTCTCATGCTCTGCCAGGGAGAAGGGGAAGTCAGGAGGAAGCAGAGACAGGATACCTGACCCAAACTAACCAAAGAGGTATTCCATACCACAGCACATCATGCTCACTATATAAACTGGGGGCAGTTACCTGGAAGGGTTAGATCACTGCTCGGGTCGGGCTGGGTATCGGTCGGTGGGTGGTGAGCGGTTGTATTCCCTTCCCTTGTTATTTCCCTTACCATTATTATTATTGGTGGTAGCAGTAGTGATTTGTGTTATACCTTAGTTACTGGACTGTTCTTATCTCAACCCATGGGAGTTACATTCTTTCAATTCTCCTCCCCATCCCTCTGGGAGCAGGATGGGGAGGAAGTGGTGGGGAGTGAGAGGGTGACTGCATGGCTGACTGGGCTTAAACCACGACACACACCCACTTACTGGTTTGCAGCTTACACTGGTTTTATAGCTCTTCTCCATTGTGGCTGAAAAACATGATGTCATCTTCAAAGATGCAATGACAGGGATTTTTGTGGTTTGCTTAATATTAATGTATGGATTTCTGCCACAGAAACCAAGGAAATCATAAAAGCAAACAATCCAAGGTAACGCTGGCAATAAAGAGGAAAAAAACCCATATATATATACACCCATACTTATGTATAAAAAATTACCATATAGGAAATGCTGTTGAAACACTCTCCAGACTGTACACAACTGCTTCCATTTCCTAATACAGGTAATTTTTGCAACAGTACTTAATCCTACAAACACCGGAGATAAAATCCTGGCCTCATGTCTCTTCACAGGTATTGTGAAAATTATATATATAATATAATAATATATATTATAAAACCCCAGCAGATTTTTCCATACATGCACAAGCTTCAAACCAGCAGCACCTCTGATAGTACCTGCCTATTGCTGTCTGATTAGTCATTTTCCTGGCAATTTTTAAATAAATACTTGCAGTGCCAGAGTTCCTGCTCTTTAATATATGTTATCATACAACAGGAAGCATGTGGGTTTTGTTTTCCAGCTGATGGCCTGCAACAAACCCTGGAACACAATCTGAAATGTTCCTTTGGTGCCATCCATGAGATTTTAAGTGAATTTCAAGTTTAGGCTTTTGCAAGATCCCAAGCAAACTGCCCAATCCTTGACTTAGCAGGAAGTTGGAGTTAACCAGCTTGTCATGATAAGCTGAGCACCATTTCTGGAGTGGCTGCTGTCCCAAAGTGTTGCAGGTATGCAGTCACTTAGCACTACCCCAGGTCACCCCAAAAGCACAGAAACCACACTTAGCCCAAATTCACAGACTGTGCCTGATGAAAAGTGCCACCAGAAGTAACTGTGACAAGTCAGAGAATATCATCTCTGTTCAAGAAGCAGAGGCAAGAACCAGCTCCACAGCAGGTAAAACACTGAAAACAGTTCAAAGGGTAAATGAAATGAAGGAGACACTTGAACAAACAGAAGCTACTAGATGTTTATATTTTCTTCAGGTGTTCAATGCACTGCATTAGTTACTTCAGCTCCAAAAAGAACAATTAAAACATATCTGAGAAGCATTACAGAATTCTGGTGCCCACACAATTATCTCCACAGCAAAACTTGGGGCTAATGTGTTGCAATATGCTATAACACTTCCTTTCCTATGATAGAAGATAATCCAGGAATTTAATTTGTGAACTCCCACATGGCTGTCTTCCACATTCCACATGCCTGAGGGCAACAAATCCTTTAATACTTTTTGCACCCTCAGGGGAATGTTCCAGACGTGCTCCAAGAGGAGCTCCCCTTCATGTAACCACATCACACAATAACAAGCAAGAATTCCTCCTGAAGCTAAACTAAGATTATATTGTGAGTTACCTAAACATGATTGTTTCAATATTTTACATGCATTTGGCACTCTTGTCATTTCTTCCAAGTATGGCTGAAAAATATCAAATGGGTGCATTCCACAATCTGCTCCCACAAGAAGGATGCTACTGCAAACAGCCAAGCAACACTTCAAAAACCACAACAGGAGCCAAAATTCGGTACTGACGCAGAAACTGTTCAGTGGAACAAAATGTCTTGATCCACAGAAGAGATTCTGTGCCTGTCAGGTTAGCATCATTGTTCAGGATTGTTCATGAACATGGCAATGTTCGACTTGGGCAACATGGTCTAGTGTGAGGCATCCCTGCCCACAGCAGGGAGTTGGAACTGGATAATCTGAAGGTCCTTCCCAACACAAACCGTTCTATGATTCTATGATTTGCAGTACCATAATAAGCCAGGTCTCCTCTAACATCATAAGCGCAAAAGATGCTCTTAAGTTTATCACCCCACTTTTAAGAAAATCAAGTCCAGTCTGGTCAAAAGGGTTAGATATTAGTACAAAAAGAAGCAAACACTGAAAGAGCAGTTTCAACAATGAAGTATACTGAAGTGCAGAGTAACGTCTGCAGTAGAGATCAAAAGGTTCTTTAAATTATTAAGGCACACTGAAAGAACTATCAAATGTACAAGGCCTCTAGTTAAAATAAGTTGGTGGAAGAAAAAAGCACCAAAATTTTTAAAACAGTCCTTTAGAACTGATTGACAGAACTCCAGCTGGGTTTTTTACAGTTTTGGCTTTGGGAGGGGTTGTATTATTGAGAGTGCAGCCCTTATTTTTTTCCACTAACACCAGGGTATCTAACCTTAAGGTATTTTTTAAACACACATACGCATTCATAGGATCACTGAATGGTTTGGGTTGGAAAGGACCTTAAGATCATCCAGTTCCAACCCCCTGCCATGGGCAGGGGTACCTCCCACTAGACCATGACACCCAAGATTCTGTCCAGCCTGGCCTTGAACTCTGCCAGGGATGGAGCATTTACCACTTATTTGGGCAACCTGAGCCAATGCCTCACCACCTCACCAGTAAATAACTTCTTCCTTAGATCTAACCTGAACTTCCCCTTTTTTTCAGTTTAAACCTATTTCCCCTGGTCCTATTGCTATAGTCCTGATGAAGACTCCCTCTCCAGCATCCTTGCAGGCTCCCTTCAGATACTGGAAGGCTGCTCTGTATTCATCCTCCAAAAATAGATACCAAACAGGATAGTCTGCTGTTCATATTTAACACACCTACCTTCCACACATACGAGTATTTTACCAGAGTAAAATACATTTCCCAAGTCCAACTATTGTTACACAATAGTGTAACAATGGGCAGTGCTCTCACAGCTGCATTCCTAGATGTTCTGGATTTATTGCCTACCTTGGGGATCATCCTTCAGAAACAGCGTTGCCAAGAAGGAAAGAAGGAACCCAGCGATGCTTGAGGTCCCTTCCAACCTTGTATTCTATGATTCTATGAATGACATGCCTAAGGATGAACCTCACTCTGAGTTAGAGAAGCACCAAGGACGTTAACCATTGCTGAATTAGTAAAACAAGAAGAAAGAGGTCAATTCAATGAATTAGACGTGTCATACACAAAACTTATCCTTCTCATGGATACAAACTGAAACACCGCTTTTCCTGCAAAGTCCAGTGCAGCAAATAGACTTAGCTTTCAAGCCCTTCAGGTAAGAACTACTATGCTCTTTTAAGGTACCAGGATGAAACACATTTCTCAATTGTAAAAGCAAAAATAACCAGACTTGCAAGGAGTTTTGCAGATACAAAAACCTTTTCCAGTAGATGTCGACTAAAAACAAACAACAGAATGAGGTTTCTCTCCCATTGTCTTTATTTAGAACAATACATTGCCAACACAGCACTTCTGTAATTCATACAGTACAGCAGTGCATAAAGCCACACCAAGACCACCTCTGCCCTCAGAAAGGATGTTTGCACTACTTCTGGAAACTACTCAAGAGCCAAGAACTGGGTCTGCAGGAACTCATTCCACATAACCATAGGACAGCTGGGACAATGGGTTTGTATTCCTGGCTGGACCTTCTGTGCCCACAAGAGCTATGCTTGGTGACAACCACAGTTTGTCTCCAAGTGGCAATAGTTAGAAAAATCAACTGGATCCCATCTGCTGGTAAACCCTAAATACAAACAGACTGGCACAGTTGGCAGGAGTTGCAGTAAGAAGGAAGCTGGCAGGGCTCCAGAGCCCACACAGGCTGCTACAGACAGGCTGCCCACCACTGCCCATGGCCTTTCGCAGTGTGCTCAGGTCACTGGTACGCATACTGCTGACAGTCCAACACCTGCATTCTAAGCAGACAATCAAAGGGCTGTTTCTACTGGAACCACACATAGGATCTGCCATGATGAGCTGTGCACTTCAATTCTGATCCATTCTGCCATAACACTTGTAAAGTTCCAGGCATCTAAACATCTCCCCCACAATCTACTCCCAAACCACACCACAGCACCAGCAAACCACTGCCATGTGAACATACTGCACTGTATTTGGGAGTAAAGGGTGCAGATAGATAGACTGACAAATTCTTAAACCCACACACAGGTAAAAACTCATGTTTTCATATATGTTCAATACGAATCATTTCATGAGTTGTTAATTCCGCAGCAGTTTGTTCATGTTCTGTATCTCTCTTTTTCAGTGTTCATGAAGAGACGGAGGAGGCAAGAAGTACGGTGAGAGAAGGAGAAATTAAGTTAAATGTGTCTCTTCATGCATCTAGTACCTGTCAATCAGTGGTGATTCTATTTCCTCTGGGAGGGGAAACTAATACTTGTGTCTCCTTAATGTTTAGCAACCTATTTTCCTATAACACCTCAGGGCTTGGACCGTCTATGTGATCTATGGGCTTCCATGCTGGTTCCCTGGTACATTTGGGGTGTAAGATGCACTGCTCAAGTACATGAAGCATGACTTTCGATCTGTAGAAGGTCACTAGCATGCAACAACTCAGCTGCAGATGCTCGAGGCGCCAGTCGGTGTCCTTAGGTACAGGCTTTTGAAACCAAGTACTTTTGTGGAACATTCTTTTATGGGCCAGGCCTTGGGGGAATGCTCCTTCTGATTTCATTGTTTTGGGAGACATATCCATGAGACGCAAAGAAGAATAAAGTTTCTACAAGAGATAGCTTGCAGTGAGATGAAGGATAAGCGCCAAACAAGCCACATTAGCATTACAGCCTCGTGTCTCCCTACCCTGCATCCCATCACCCTCCCAATTGTTTGACCTTATAGATGTAAGATGCCTGGATCATCAACTTTCATGTTGAGAAAACCTCCTTGATTCTTGATTCTGAATTAGCCATCTATGCAAGCATAATCTTAAATTTTGCAAGAAACCTTGGAGTTTGACAGCTTAGATTTCGGTTTTTAGCCTCGCCAGCTGAGGAGATGTCCTTGTTCAACTCCTGGTGCCCTGATTGTGAGGATTTACCAATGGACCATTCAGGTTACTCAATGTGACTGCTTTCCCTTCATGACTTTGCTACAGGAGTCACCTTTTTTTATAGCAGTCCACTTTTGTACTGCATATGCCACGGGGAGGATGTATTCACTTTCAAGTGTTCAGTTAGCACTTAAAGGTGAAAAGTTACTTTTAAAAAGTGAAATATAACACTCCATAAAGTGTTACTTTACCTTTTTAGCTTTTCCCATTCTTTTACTGGCAGGAAATAATTAGGTTAAAAAAAAATACATCCTGAAGGAAATATGGGCCTTCTGCCACTCTTTCTGCATGGAAAAAAAGAATCCCGCTGAAAATATATGAAGAAAGCTTTTTCTTTATTTCCTGAAACATTTCAGCTGGAATTATAAACAAAACAGCACCAAAATTATCAGATTTATTTTCCTGTCCAGGAACTTGCCTTGATAATTACACTTGCTGGATAATTTCTGTCTGTCTGGTTCTATGGAAAACTCAGTACATCACTTGAACAGAATAAGGGAGAGCTGATGTACAGGCAAGCTGTGAGACTGAGGGGGGTTTGGACACATGGATTTTCAACAGGGCCTTTTTGCTGCATTAGGAACACCTTTTGATTTTTCAGTGATTCAGCAAGTTGCTAAAATTTCCAGTTGCATTCACAGCCTGGAGAGCACTAGCATTCTAAAGGCTGACAAACATGAACTTGGATTCACACCTGCCAACCTGTACTACCTAAGTAATAATTCTTTTTCACTCATCAGCCTGAGAATTTAGTATCAGTGCTGTTGTGTGATAACTGTCTGTCTCACAGAGTTTCAGTTATTCATAGAATCATAGAATAGTTAGGGTTGGAAACCAAGTGCCGTATGAACTCAATACTGGTGACTGTAATGGAATGACAGGTTCATTAAGTCTGAAGGAGCCAAAATGCTTTCTTTCTTGGTAGGTTCAGGAATTCTTTTCTCTGGTGGTGCAAAACACTCAGTCTTCTGTGGATCAGCTGTCTGCTGTCTCAGTGCATTTGAACCCTATCCTTCATAGAAGAAAATTTGATTTTTTTTCAATGGGAAAATGCTGGTTCACCTTTTTGAAAAGACAGCTGAATGCAGTGCATTAAAACAACTGGCTCTGCATCTAAATTCATAAATGGAAGTTAAATGAGGGGCTGACTTTGGTGGGATGCAGTACTCTACTGTTGAAACTCTGTTGGCTTTGCGTGGCTTCAGCTGCCACCCGTTGGGTTTGTCTAGGTTCTTCCCTAAGGAATTAATGAGCTTGGTAACATCCGGTATTTTCTCCACATGATGGTATTTCTAACTCTGACACTTCTTCATTCTTTTGATAAGCGATTGCAAACATACCCATGTCCCAGGCTTTGAAGTACATCTTAGAATCATAGAATAGTTAGGGTCAGAAAGGACCTTAAGATCATCCAGTTCCAACCCCCCTGCCATGGGCAGGGACACCTCACACTAAACCAATGTCACCCAAGGCTCTGTCCAACCCGGCCTTGAACACCACCAGCAATGGAGCATTCACAACTTCCCTGGCCAACCCATTCCAGTGCCTCACCACCCTCACAGGAAAGAATCTCTTCCTCATATCCAATCTAAACTTCCCCTGTTTAAGTTTGAACCCATCACCCCTTGTCCTATCACTACAGTCCCTCATGAAGAGTCCCTCCCCAGCATCCCTATAGGCCCCTTCAGATATTGGAATGTTGCTATGAGGTCTCCACACAGCCTTCTCTTCCCAGGCTGAACAGCCCCAATTTTCACAGCCTGTCTTCACACAGGAGGTGCTCCAGTCCCCTGATCATCCTCGTGGCCCTCCTCTGGACTTGTTCCAACAGTTCCATGTCCTTTTTATGTTGAGGACACCAGAACTGCACACAATACTCCAAGTGAGGTCTCACGAGAGCAGAGTGGAGGGGCAGGATCACCTCCTTCCACCTGCTGGTCACACTCCTTTTGATGTAGACCAGCATACAGGTGGCTTTCTGGGCTGTGAGTGCACACTGCCAGCTCATATTCATTTTTTCATCAACCAACACTCCCAAGTCCTCCTCTGCAGAGCTGCTCTGAATCTCTTCTCTGCCCAACCTGTAGCTGTGCCTGGGATTGCTCCGACCCAGCTGTAGGACCTTGCACTTGGCATGGTTAAACTTCATCAGGCTGGCATCAGCCCACCTCACAAGTGTGTCAAGGTCCCTCTGGATGGCATTCCTTCCCTCCAATGTATCAACCGAGCCACACAGCTTGGTGTCATCAGCAAACTTGCTGAGGGCGCGCTCAATCCCACTGTCCATGTCACCAACAAAGATGTTGAACAAGAGTGGTTCCAACACCCATCCCTGAGGGACACCACTCGTTACTGGTCTCCAGCTGGACATTGAGCCATTGAGCACAACTCTTTGTGTGCAGCCATTCAGCCGGTTCTTTATCCACTGAGTGGTCCATCTATCAAATTGATGTCTCTCCCACTTAGAGACAAGGACATATGCTTCCTATTTGGCAGTGTGGTGAAATACTCCTGACCACCGCTAACTGGTCAAGGGGTTTCACTGGAGGCTATTGGGATCCTTCAGCACTCATCCAGTACTCATTAGAATTGTGTAATTCATGAGTTCCTGTGCTGCTCCTTATGCTTGTAAAGGTCCACTTATCTTGCTCAGTCCAGATGGTTTTACAATCTTAAATAGTAGTAGAATAGAGTATTTACAAGATGTGGAATAAAAGGCTAATCCCTATATATATACAACTGTATATATAAAATAGTATCTGCTGTTGCAACTGACTCACTCTTGTGCTGTGATGTTATATTCTTGTCTCCAGTTGTATTCTCTATCCATTTTCCTCTCTGTCAAAAACCTGAATACAGCAGAGTAGTACTTTAAGAAGGTTTAATTCTAGCAGACAAGGATGCTTTTACTCAGAAGATGCTGGCAGCAGGGACTCCCTGCAAGCCAAGATCCTTAAGTCAGGCTTATGCCCTGCCTAAGCACCTCAGTGAGGTCAGTGGTGACCTGACAAGGTACCCATGTATGGTTACACAAGAACAGGGAGGAATGTGCTTTTTTCCTTTCACAAGCAGTAGGTTTCTTTTTTCTCTGCAGTAATGTGATGTATTAACATGGACTTACATTTGTGCCACAAAAATGTTTGGTTTACTGGGTTGGGTTTTTATATGACCCTCATTAATATCTCATTTCACTTTATCACATGAAGTATTCATAATTGAGGAATAACTTTGGTTTTCTCTGGATCCTTTCAGTGAGGGTTGGTTTTATTCTGTTGGTATTTATAAGAAAGGGCTAAAATCTTACTTTCCAGTGCAAATTGCATTATATTTCGCTGCTTTTCATTGTTTTTTGGGTAGTATAAATGAGGAAAGACACAAAAAAAAGCACAAAAGGGTGAGACAATGTCTGATCAAGAATGAGAAGTGAAAAAAAGCTAAGATTAAGGAATGGTAAGGCCAGATGTGAAGGATCCGCTGCTGTCAGTAATGCTGGCTGACGTGAGCCCAGACCGCAGGTACACAGCACAGTGCAGTCAGTGTGAGCATCAGGCCATCCCAGTTGGAGTGTGCTCTGTTCCTGACTGTTCTTTGAAAAAAGCATTTGTGGAAGATTTAAAGAAGCCTTAAATATGGCTTAGTGTATACCCAATTATTAATATATCTGCCCTAAATTAGTTGGAATAAATGGATGTCTGTTTGTAAAAAGAAGTTATAAGTGACTTGAGTAAAAGAAATAACTGTGGATAAGTCGAATTCCTTCAGTTTGTTATCATAGCCTGTTATTTTGTTGGAAAGTGCTGTCACTGCAACAGCAAATTCTGTTCTGGAAACTGTTTAGTTTTTGTGGCATCTGGCAACATCTTCAATATGAGTCCTCAATTGTATCTGATGGAAATATAACTAAGTTCCATCTGTTTAACATGTGCTTTCTACTGAAAGTGGGGCACATGTGCAAGTGTGTGAAACCCACAGTATCAACCCAGTCTCTTCTGGAATGGATTTGAACCTCTTAACCACAGGAAGCAGTTGAGCCCCCTCCTTAGCCCTCTTTCTTTTTCCCCACCATCCTGCCCACATGCTCATTGCAATGCATTCGGTTTTGGAGCTCCCTTTGAAAGTCGCCTTTAATTTTCCTGAAAAAACAAATGAAAAGGGATGGTGGTGACTTTAAAGAAAACAGGAAAATTGCTAATGATGCTGCAGCTGTCCAGTTCTGTTTACAGTACACATGGGAGTACTGAAAATGGTCTGCAGAAGAAATGTAGATGCTTAGCCCATAAATGTGGAAAGCAGAAGCAGAAGGCCTGTAGCAGCAGAGTTAACTAGAACACTGACAGATTTTCCCCTATCAGAGGAACGCAGCTTGATTGTGAAGCAGTGGTGTCAGGCAAACCTGGATTCTAGGATCTCCTGGTATGCTCCTGCCCATTTCTGTGCTTGCCAACTGCCTCACTGCAACTCTGTTCTGGGGAGTTGCATTGCCTACCCGCTTCCAGATTTGCTCAGTTCCCTGCTCTCCTCAGACTGCCTGCCCCACCAAACAGCAGCATTACAGCCATGAACAACCACTGTTGCAAGAACCACAGCTGTAGATTTTCATGGTTACCGATGCAAAACGTGGCAGCTAAACAGTATCATCTGTCTTGCACCACTCAGACAAGACCCTCTTCTCTCCAAAAACAGTAATTCAGCATGCAATACTGCTACTTCTCAGACACATGCTTAATTTAAGCACTTAATTAAGTCTGTGGGAGTGCTTACTTCAGGAAGGCCTGGAGTCTAATGCTGTAATGCAGCGAACACACCGTATCTTGCTTTGCATCTGTAGAAAGCCATTATGCTACTATAGAATGTTTTCTTCTAAAAAATCCACCCACTTACACTAGTTACACATCTGACAAAAATGTAGCAAGTTACCTAAAATACCATTTATTATCTAGTTTCTATCACCACATCCTTAACCTTTCCAGAAAAAGTCTCCAGCTGTCAGAGTAGTTCTTGGAAATACAATAAAACACCCTTTCCTTGGAATGTAGGAGAGTAGGTGCTGAGGGCGCAATACAGCTCCTGTCCAAACCCACACATTGCGTCCCTACAAATACCACAGTATTAAACCTGGGTACACACAGCCAGTGCTACCTCCACGAACAACTGCACGTAACAAACAGCTCACAGTGCTTGCTCCTGATAAACACAACATGTGACTCACCATAGGTTTCCCCTCTAACGCACCCCAGGCACGCAACCTGCAGCAGCTTCAGCTCCTCAGCATCAGCATGGCTTCCAACCACATGGTCTCTTCTGCACGCAGGGTGTTGCTGTGGCTCTAGTGCAGCTCCGCAACAGAGCTAACAACTTCCACGTGCCAGCTAGCAAAGCTGCTACAAGACAATCAACATCAACACCACATGCAACTTCTGTGCTCTCTTCATTAAAGAGAACTGCCTGATCATTACAATCCAAACAGGCCCTTGAAGTCAGCAAGAGCTTGAATCAACCTCTGAATCAACCAACTGCTGTGGAGGTTGATCTGTAAACATCCCTGAAATACCTTCAGCACCTGCAGCCTTAGGGTAACAATCAGGTTGTTTTAAGAATTGCTTGAACCCTTCTGCAATATTTCCCCTAAGCAAGAGATTAATTTAGTGATGCTGGCTCGGTCAGAGCCTTCCCCTTGGTTCTCTTCTTTGGCATCTTCTATTTACATCCAGGATCTTTTGTGAGTGCAGGTGTATAAACAGAATAGCTTCCATTAATTGCAGCGTTGCCCATAGCGTGTTTCTAATCAGTGGATGTTGTGCACCTGCAGTAATAAAACACCAAGAGATAATGTACTGAATTTTAATCACATGTTGCCCTGTTACATATTATGCTGTTTAAAAACACTTCCTTTACTCTTGAGCTGTTTGTAAAAGGGTTGTTACCAATTAAACACAAATAGCCTGGGGAGTGATCTTACAGTTCACACAACTTGGTTACAGTGAGTAAGTGGAGAAAAGCAGATTGATAGCAGCTGGTATTTTTCCTCAATGGCCAACATAGTAACAAGACATTTTTTCATGAGCCTTTGCAAGGAGAAGGGAACTGGGAGGGGGGAGTAAAAACTCTTCCTGTACTGTAACATGACAAGTGTGTGACAATGCAGGTACTTCTGGCGGAGTGTAGAGAACGATACTATGGGAAAATAGGATGTGTTTGCGGGGCTCTGTGTGGTTCTTACGGAGACTGATACAAAGAGCCTCCTTTTTGATGTTTCTGTAAAATTTGGTACAAGCACCTCCCACAGGGGAGTCAGACCAAGCTGACGGTTCACCCTGTTCCCACCAAGTCTGTAACCCTCTACAGGGGCGTAAGCCAGAGAAAAAAAATCTGCCTTGTTAGCTTACCAACTCACACACATACCATTTGAAGAAATGCACCACAATGTCTCAAAGCAGAATCAGCTCCTAGAAGACAAACTAGACCAAGAGGTTGCAGATGCTCCCAAAAGCACACATAGCTGCATTAAGAGATGGGGTTTTTTTATATCTGGAAGACACATGAGAATACGCTGCAATACCTCCTCCAGTAGGCAGCAATAGCCAACAGACAGAGCTCCCAGGTGAAGGAGCGCTGCTCAGGACAAGGACTACAACTGGGACTGATAGGAACTGAGAGGTGCAGGCTACTATCGCTTTACAGTGATGTGCCCCCAGTGGGTGCCAGGTTCTGCACAATAAGAATGCAAACATACCATCAAGCTTTATCCATTGAAACCAGTCAACATGAAACACTGAGGTCCCTGCTATCCTTAAGCAGACTGGCACTCCAAAAGAAATTCTAGGTTTGTGTAGCCAAGACAGCCAGACATGGAAACATTTAAGCAAGTAGCCTTGACAGATCCTTAGCTTCTGCACATGGACGAGAAAGTTGGGGCTGTTCAGCCTGGAGAAGAGAAGACTGCGTAGAGACCTCATAGCAGCCTTCCAGTATCTGAAGGGGACCTATAGGGATGCTGGGGAGGGACTCTTCATGAGGGACTGTAGTGAGAGGACAAGGGGTAATGGGTTCAGACTTAAACAGGGGAAGGTTAGATTGGATACGAGGAAGAAATTCTTTCCTGTGAGGGTGATGAGGCACTGAAATGGGTTGGCCAGGGAAGTTGTGAATGCTCCATTGCTGGTGGTGTTTAAGGCCAGGTTGGACAGAGCCTTGGGTGGCATGGTTTAGTGTGAGGTGTCCCTGCCCATGGCAGGAGGGTTGGAACTGGATGATCTTAAGGTCCTTTCTGACCCTGACTATTCTATGATTCTATGATTTGTGAAAGCCAGTCCCCTATCACAACAGAGCTCCTGACAGGACCATTTTCATGACTTGCCATTCTCTGCCTTGGCGGTGGCGAGGCAGATAATCCTGTCTACTCCTTAGTGTGGGCCTGCAATTCTCATTTCACTTTGTGCAAAAATATATTTCAGCTTAGAGCTACTGTTTTGCAAAAGACTGCCATCCTTGATATACTTCAGAGGAGGAAAGCTGTTTTGTTTTTCACTTAATATAGAACACCAGAATTTTAGTGCTTTGAATATGCGTGTTCATATGGCACATTAGAATCATAGAATAGTTAGGGTTGGAAAGGACCTTATGATCATTGCTCTGACCCAGCTGTAGGACCTTGCACTTGGCATGGTTAAACTTCATCAGGTTGGCATCAGCCCACCTCACAAGTGTGTCAAGGTCCCTCTGGATGGCATTCCTTCCCTCCAATGTATCAACCGAGCCACACAGCTTGGTGTCATCGGCAAACTTGCTGAGGGCACACTCAATCCCACTGTCCATGTCACCAACAAGATGTTGAACAAGACCGGTCCCAACACCGATCCCTGAGGGACACCACTCGTTACTGGTCTCCAGCTGGACATTGAGCCATTGAGCACAACTCTTTGTGTGCGGCCATCCAGACAGTTCTTTTTCCACTGAGTGGTCCATCTATCAAATTGATGTCTCTCCAACTTAGAGACAAGGATGTCATGCAGGACAGTGTCAAATGCTTTGCACAAGTCCAGGTAGATGACATCAACTGCTCTTCCCTGTCCATCAGTTCCATAGCCCCATCATAGAAGGTTAGGCAGGATTTCCCCTTAGTGAAGCCATGCTGGCTGTCACCAACCACCTTGTTGATTTTCATGTGCCTCAGCATGCCTTCCAGGAGAATCTGCTCCAAGATTTTGCCAGGCACAGAGGTGAGACTGACTGCTCTGTAGTTCCCGCCTCATCCATTTTCCCCTTCTTGAAAATGGGGGTTATATTTCCCTCTTTCCAGTCATCGGGAACTTCACCTGACTGCCATGACTTTTCAAATATGATGGACAGTGGCTTAGCAACTTCATTCGCCAGCTCCTTCAGGACCTGCAGGAAGAATATGAAAGAAGGTGCATGCATTTGAGCATCACTGCCTTAGGCGAAGTTATACCAAAAGTTAATAGGTATCAAATTTTTTCTCAAACAATTTCTCTTTTCTATGTATTTAGCTCATCTTAGCTAGAGGTTGCACTTTTTTAACATCTATCTTGTCCAAAAGAAATCTGAAGCAGCCAATTATGAACTACAGGAACCCACAGGCAAATGCATTCCCCAGAGTCCAGTTTCATTTGCTTGAAGGTTGCTAGCAAAACAACAAACCAGTCCCTCCAGAAAGGAAATACTTTTCAGCCCTTATTTAAACACATTTCATTTATTTATTCCAAATATTTTCACCAAACTTTCCACAATTTCTAAAGGGGAAAAGTAAAAATCTGAGGACTGATTTCTCCTTAAGCAAAGAATGTTGATTATTGCAACACACTTCCAGGTGAAAAAACATTTCTGCTAGCATAACAAATTCACAGGCCTAGAGTACAAAGCCACCCAAACACACCTGGACCTCTTAAAAAAAATATAAATTAATATTGCATTAAGAACATTAAGGACATGAGACTTGGAGTCATCAAAACCTGCCCAGGTTTGTGTGCTACTTGGGGACAACCTCCATACACAGCGAATTGAACGGTTCCCAGATGTCAAGATATACCACTCCAAATGTGTGCCAGGTATTTGTTCAGCTACTCAGCTTTTTCAGAAGCCTGTGTTGTAGACTGTGGAGTCACAGCTGGAAATCCTCACTTTCTTCCCAGGTCATATTTTGAGTGGCTGGAAAGCACATACATAATACACATACTGCTGCCTTTGAAATCTAAGTCAGCAATCATGTCACCTATCAACTCATTCCACACTGTGCCATTTGCATATAAATAAAAACACACCAAAAAAAAAAGAAAAGGAAACCACTAACCACGAAGTAAAGAGCTTATTGCAGTACTTTCTTAAAATCCTGCCCAGTGACAGACAGAAGGATAGAGAAATGTTTTCCTGCCACTTTTCCCAGGTCTGGACTAGACACTTTAAAGGAACATACTGTCCTTGCCTGCAGCCATGGAAGCTTTTCTCCTTCCTTCAGCCTTGCCACCTGACTTGTGAATGACCAAAGGCACTGAGCAACCCAAACCTTCCACTACTCATAAAGCCAGTATTAATACGTACACCTTATGTTACATCTCCAGCCAAACATATCACTGTAGATGTTTTTGTTTCTATGATGGGTTTAGGAAATTTCATGTTCATTTCTCATGGCATCCAATTGCATACATGGTATACAATCAGTAGAAGACTGTTGAGGGAAACACAAATTCACAATTTTCTTCATCACTTTTTTCTCATGATGACCTAAATATCTCCCAGGCCCACTCTCAACAAAGTTATTGCTTCATCTGTTTCAAGAGGAACCACTTGGCACACCAATTTCCTATGGTGTTAGGAGGGGAAGCAGAAAGAAACTGGTCACTAAACTGATCTCTAGAGTGCAAAGTTGCCTTTACGTCTTATTTGATTATGCAGCCAACACAAGTTTGGGGAAAGCCCACAAAGAACAACTGGAACTAACTTTAAGAGTCTACTCCCGATCGTGGGATCCCAAAGAAGCCTGCCCTATCTCTCTCGGGGCCGATTAAGCAAAAATTAGGATAGTCAACAAAGTGTCAGAACTTACTGCTGTTATTACTAGAATATATAGGGAAAAAAAAAGTGGCATTGTGTTTACATGCCCATTTACAGATTTAGAGTTGCTATTTGCACAAAAGCCAAGACTGGAGGTAGGTGAAAGAGGTTATCTTTTCCTAAAAACAGACTTGCTAACACTGTGGAAACACGCTAACCGAGACACAGGATCTAGGTGGCACGATGCAGAAAAGCTTTGAGCATCAGAAGGGAAAGGATCCAGGAATATCAGCGCCTCGCACTGATGCTACCAACTGGTAGAATTCTAAAACTTAACCAACTAATTTACGTCCTAGCATTTTCTGCAAAATATCCCTTTGCAGACAAGAAGCAATTCTCAAGCCCGCTCCTGTCTATGGCTGGATTGCATGGAGTTTCAAAATCATGACAGAAGCAGAAAGAATTACCAGATCTCTGTACCATCATCAAATGACTGTCAAAGAGTCTTTCAACAACAGTGGGATCTGTCTCCTTCCTTCATTAGCCTGAGAAAGTGCCACTTCCCACTGAATTGGTGAGAAAAACATGATGCTATTTCAACAGTAGAACAAGCAATAAAAATTCTGAAAGGGGAAAAACCTCATCTCAATCCTGCTATTAGGTTTAGGGACAGGAATGGGTCATTATCCCCTTCCCACAAAGGTACTGGTTTTAAAGACTCTAAAGGAGGGTGTGGAAAAGGAGGAGAGAAACTCAGAGAGATCAGGAAGACGTCCAAAAAAGCTATTCTGCCGGGCCAGAAGGGCCACCATGAAACACTCTTAAGGCCCTTCCAGTTTGCTCTGTTTACTCAATCTTGAATTACCGAGACATGTGCAAGCCCAAAAAAATTCAGCTCAGAGAAGCCTTCCAACATTGATACCGATCTAAGTGTTATCTATACATTTTGGGCTTATAAAAAGGGAGAAGAAAAGCTCCAAGATACTCCTGCCACAGATTTTCTTGCACATTCTCCAATTCTTACTCATTCTGGTCAGGCCAAAAAGCAGACTGTCAGCCACATGACTCAAGACGTTTGGCCTCTAGTCCCAGCAAGTGCTAAGAGCTCAGAGGCATGCTGATATGAAATATAATCAACCATACCTTTTCCATAAAATCACAGGGAAAAAAATATATTGGAGCTTAGTAATAGTTCAGGGGGAGATTTGGTGGGGAGCAAAAGCAGGAGTGGCCTCTACTGCATCCGCAGGGACTTGCTTCTTCAAAGCCTCAGAGAAAGTTAGCTGGTCACTTCACTGGAAGCAGGTACCCAGCTGCCCTCAGTGCCTTACAGCATTTCAGCCCAGGAATTAGTTAGTTCACTCCCTATTTTTAATACTACCTAAAAAGTCACAAGTGTTTAAAACACCCATCCCTTAATTTAACCTGGGTTCTAACACCCCACCCATTACACAAGAGCATCACACACTCACCACATGCTTGCTGCTGAAGCGGTTTGATACACTTTGCTAGTACATACTGTATCTTTTTTTCTTCTTGGTGAAGGTATGCTCTATGCCAAAGTCAAAACTGGTCTATGAGCTAAAATGGGAAAAGCAGGGACTAAAACCACATCACTTTCCTCCAGGATCTTTAGGTGTATAGGAAAAGGTCACTTCCTACATTCCTTCAAGAATAAGCAGATTCATCCCTTCCTGCACCCTGCCTCTGAAGGAGTATCTGTGTAATACTCAGCCACAATTTGATTCATGAAAAGAAAGTACTCCATTTCAAGCCATAGTCTATCATTTAACTGTGGAGAGTCCCCCCTGCAGCCACTGCAGAGTCACCGAGGCCTGCAGTGGGTACAGTGCCACTCTAGCAGGAGAACCAGACAGCAGAACTGAAGGAAGAACCAAACTGCAAATTCAGATCCTAGCTACTGAGTGAAGGCCTGCTGTCAGCAAACTTCTGGTTTTGCTTTCTGTACACAAGCATAGCCTTTAGACCACTATGCACACACACATGAAAACCCCTAACCAATGATTTCTACGAGCAACATCCGTATGCATAAAACCACATCCAGTATACAGAAGTATTTCTGAGCCTACACCTACTGAGTAAAGGACCAGAACAGGAGTAGCACCACAGGATCAGGTGCCAAAGAGCGAGGCTGAAATCAATAGTATTCAGTAAGACACTCATGGAACATCTGAAAGCAAACTGCTCTGCAACTGTCTTGAGTTTGCAGAAATGAAATGAGCTCCCTCTTCTGACTCATTTTCTGTTTACTCTGATAAAAGTGGCAGCCTGTAAGGCACTTCCTGAACCACATTATGCAAAAGATAAAGGAGAAGACGGCGACATCTGTCCAACAGTTTAACATGCGCTCCCAGGATAACTGGCAACCACGTTTCACTCCCTTCTCTGGGAGAGAAACTTAAATCCAGGTTTTCTACCACCCAGGAGCAAAGCCCAGCTTTGCCTTTTGCTGCTCTGCTCCCACCCACATTTGTGTGGGAGAAACGTTTCTGGGTTCCAGGTCCTGCTCCACGTGAAATGGACCCATTTGAGAGGACAAAGATCCAGCACCCCATTCCAGAGCAGCTTATAACTGCACACCATTCTTGCATTTCCCGGGACACACACTCCTGCATAGATAGAGGTAGCTGTGCACCATCTGCAATGTAACACCTGCCTGAGTGATACAGCCCCGATGCTCTTAGTGGAAGTAGCAACCTTTCCTCCAGAGAAAAGCCTTAGCAAGGACGGCTCCAGTTCTTTTGTTTGGGCTTTTTTTTTCCCCTTATCATAGTCTGCTTGTGCCACTGAGCAGTCATATGAGAGCTCAAGTGCTGTGAATCTTATGTAGAGGGAGGCCTCTCCTGGCTGCATTAGGTAAGGCACCAAAACCCTGAAGCGGAGACAAGATCCCTCTCCTGTGATACAGACGCAGCAGTAGAAGGCGCAGCAGCAAAAGGTTGTCAACCAATACAGCCTGTAAATCATGAGTTTCTGACCAATAACAGACAAATCTCAAAAATAAAATGGGAATTATGAAAGCCTACAACAAACACGGCAGCTACATACAATAACTAGTGGCAGATCATGAAGCCGCAATGCAGCAGAGGCAATATATATTGTAGCTGTTGGTTTATTTCAGTACTTTCTAGCAACTGGAGCTTGAAGGTGATGCTGTGCAATTCTAGTGGGGCACACAGAGCTTATGGGCTCATTGTGTTTGCACCAGTAAGGTGCACAGGAAGCACTCTGGCTGTGGGAACCCCACTACTATGAGTGTCAGCCACTTGCAAACTGTTAAACACAAGTTTGTTCCCAAAGAGAACACAAAAAGTCACTTAGCAGATAGCACCTCTATGGTTTGATCCAAATAACCTCTCACTGTATCAACTGTTGCCGTCATATACCCCAGCTATGACTTAAAAGACTCACATTGTTTTTCTCTAATGAAGGAGATGATTGTGGATGGGAAATAGCCCCATCTATACTTTTATATGGGACAGCAGCGTCTCAGCAATTGGTGGGGGATTGAGGGAAGCACCAAAATAGAAATCCTGAAGGCACCAACCTAAGGAATTTTGTCTTCCATGCAAAAATTATCTGGGTGGTCGGAATTAACAGTGCCAGTTTGAGCACTGTGCAGTTTGAGAGCAGTCCAACTCAAGGGAGTTTTTTTCTCTGTTCGGAGAAATTGACAGGTGTATTTTTGCAAGCAGGCTGTTCAGAAGGCTTGACAGCAGCAACTCCAGACAGAGACATTTGGATAACCTGCATAACCAAAGGCAGCTAAATAGGCCATAACCCTGTGAGTCAGCCCTGACATCTCCACCTACAAATTAATGGGAAACTAAAAGAATAACCGAAACCAGGACAGTAGGACAAAATACCCACTTAGCAAGGAGAGAGACAACTGCATCATGCCCTTGGGTTTGCAAAATTAATTTCTCCATATACTGACACAAACAGTTAATGCTTTTAAATTAAAAGATTTGCTTCATACATGAAATACAAGTTTGATACAGGATTGTGCATGAAGCGTGGCAACAGCACATGTTTTAGGTCCACAAAGGCTAAAAAAGGCATTTTATATATGCTGTTAAACTATTAAAATATGTTTTCACTATAGCACAGAAAGGGAAAAGCACCACAGGAGAATAATCCTGCTCAGTGGCTCTACTATTCACCAACCACACTTCCTGTAGCAAAGCAGTGAAAACCATCCTGTAGAGGTTTTTTCCATTTATTTTTCTCAGGATGCAAAGAAAACAAACCCGAAAAGGAAATGGCTAAATGTTTAAAGGTTTGCAGGCGGGTTAACCGGAGAAGATGCAGAAATCAAGAGGTGGGTGGAACTAGTCACAAGATGTGATAAAGCTCTATTGCAAAGCACTGAGTTCTCAGCGCCTTATGTCGTCAAAGCTATTCAAATCTCTTCCAAATGGCTCACTGCACAGACCTTTTTGAGATTTGCTTCACCTGCCCTGTGTGAACAGCAAACCCGGTCTCCCTGAACCAAGGAACCAAGATGAGCTTATCCACTGCTGCTGACAGGAAGGAAGCTCTAGACTACATTACCCAATAAACTCCATCCTCAACACCTAACAACCAACTGGCAAAGAAAGGATATCTTCCCTTGTCACATGCCGTGCCTCTTCTGTGAGTACGTTCCATGGCTTGTAAGCATCAATCCTAGGAGTCTGGGAAAACACACACTACTTGTCTACAACTTTGAAAGGATGACCAAGGTATTAAAGCACATTATTTTGTAACGAAGTAGCAGTACTCAGGTACCTCAGACACCTAAAACACACCACTGTCTCATTACCCTTGCACTGGTATTTGAGCCTAGTGACAATCAACAAGTAGTACAGTGACAATCAACAACAGCACACATACACATCCCCAGGTCATGGAGCTGCCCCGAGCACAGGACTCTGCCTGTGGGACTGGGTAGCTGGTGTTCCAATGCCTGCTTGACACAGGAAGGCCATCAGAGCAGGCCAGTACTTACCTGTGGGGCACCACTGCTGCCTGGGCCTCAACCTCCTCCTGCTGCAACGCATGCCCGCAGCGCAGAAGTTCCGCTCCAGCAGCTGCTGCCTCACCATCTCGCACTGCGGGGAGAAGACGAATGGAGCCCGGTCACCAACAGAACACCAAGGCTGCTCCTGCCTGTCCCATCCACACCCCCTGGTGACCAGGCCCTGAACCAGCTCCCACGATGGGGGAGCCCCGAGCACTGCCTCACTGGGGCTAGGGGCTCAGGGTGGTCAACCTGCCACAGCCTCGGGTCCCTCTACCATAGCCCAAGCAGTAGCACAAGCCCCTCTGTAGCTGAAGTAACTCATTGCCCATCCTCCCCTGCCCCTTACCTGCTCATCATACCTCCCATCCCCACAGGAGAGAAACACCAACAAATCAGTGCTGGGGCTGAAATATTTCCTTGGGGATACCTGATTAGCCCTGAAAGGCAAAGCCCCTCGGGAAACTCTCCCCAGGCTGCTGGCCTCCTTCCCCGTTTCTTAAAGGGGACAGGGACAGGGAGCTGCTTTCTGAAAGCACACCTGTAAGAAATGCACCTCTAAGTGTGACACACAAAAACCTGCCACTCACCCCGAAGTCCCCTCCACCAGGCAATGTGATTTTTAGAGGTCTAAATTCCAACACTCAGCACCCTCTGAAGCATAGAATGGTTTGGGTTGGAAAGGAACTTAAGATCATCCAGTTCCAACCCCCTGCCATGGGCAGGGATGCCTCACGCTGGACCATGCTGCTCAAGGCTCTGTCCAACCTGGCCTTGAACGCTGCCAGGGATGGAGCATTCATCACTTCTTTGGGCAACCCCTTCCAGCGCCTCACCATCCTCACAGGAAAGAACTTCTTCCTTATAGCTAACCTGAACTTCCCCTGTTTTAGTTTAAACCCATTAACCTTTGACCTACCGGTACAGTCCCTGATGAGATTATCACTGTGATGGCACTTGTTCAGCCAGACACAGCTTTTGGAGCGATCAGGCTTAAAAATCATGCTTCATAAACACCTTATTCCCAGTTCAAAGAACTAAACTCTGTCTCAGGCTGGGGGAACACCGTACCCCAGAGCAGCCTGCCTCCCACAGGGAAGCCCTCTCAGGGCAAAGCAGAATGGCTTGTTTCCCAAGGAACCCTCGCACCCAACGCCCAGCAAAGGCTCCAAGCACTGACAAAGCGCCGGCTCCCCTCTGGGTCTGAGCCCTGACCGGCTCCTGCCGCTGCCACCGCGGATGGCACCCCCCGAAGCACAGACCCAAGGCCCGCAGAGGGCTCTTGCCCCCCCTCAGGTAGGGCAGGCCGGCCCGCGGGGGGCCCCGGGGCAGCGCCCCGCCTCCCATTGACGTGCAGCCCTGCAAGCGCCGGGGCAGGAGAGCAAGAGAGCCGCTACCGCCGCCATCCCGCCCGCTCACCTCCCGGGTAACGCGCAAGCGGCGGCGCAGCGGTCCGCCCCGCTCAGCGGCGTTGCGCGAGAAGGCGGAGAGGGAGCGAGGAAAGGGGGAAGGAGCGGGAAAGGGGGGGCACGGGGAAACGGGGACCGGCGGACCACGTGGCATATCCCCCCCCCCCCCCCCGTGCACACACACGCCTGTGCGCATCCCCGTACAGAGCGATGCGCCCAGCCCCGCACCGCGCCATGGCAGAGGGGGTGCAGCTCACCACTGTGCGGTTGGGGGGGGTGGGGGTGGCGATTTTGTTGCTTTAAGGATTATTATTGGGGGGGGGGGATGTGGCTTTTGGGGTGCTGTTGGGTGTGAGGGTGCAGGGAGGGGGGACACAACTGGTCCTCAGGCCTGCAGCAGTGCTGGAAGGGGCTGTCAGTGCTCTGCAGTGGCGCAGAAGCAAAGCCTTGTCCCCAGTGAACAAGTGACCTTGCAACCCCATGTCCCCCCATCAAACTCACACGGGGTCCTGCAGCTTGCGCTGGGCACCTTATACACTGATTGTTGTTACCTTATTTGTGGCTGCGGTTCCGCGGCAGATTCTTCTGGCCACCCCACGCAGGAGATATGGAAACGGAGCTGTAACGGGGCTCAGGAAAGGCAGGGACAGCATGTCCTGTCTGCAGCACATTGCCCGACTGCTTCTGCACCCGTGGGCTCTGCTGCAGTGGTGTGGAACTTGAGCTAACGTTTCTGGGGTTTGGGAAACGCAAGTAGAATAGCCCATGTACCTCTGCAGGGATGGCTGTAGAGGTTAAAAATGAGATGGGATGAGGAGAGGGGGAACATGGGGGGCTGTTTTCATTATAGAATTTTAACATAGAAACAGACAATGGTTTGGGTTGGAAAGGACCTGAAGATCACCCAGTTCCAACCCCCTGCCATGGGCAGGGACGCCTCACACTGGACCATGTCACTCAAGGCTCTGTCCAGCCTGGCCTTGAACACTGACAGGGATGGAGCATTCACCACTTCTCTGGGCAGCTTGTGCTAATGCCTCACCACCCTGATAGTAAAGAACTTCTTCTCTATATCTAAGCTGAACTTCCATTGTTTCAGTTTTAACCGATCACCCTTGTCATACCGCTACCGTTCCTGATGAAGTCCCTCTCCAGCATCCTTGTAGATCCCCTTCAGATACTGGAAGACTGCTCTGAGGATTTCACATAGCCTTCTCTTCTCCAGGCTGAACAGCCGTGACTTTCTCAACCTATCTTTATACGGGAGGTGCTCCAGCCCCCTGATCATCCTTGTGGGCTCCTCTAACTTGCTCCATCAGCTCCATGTCCTTTTTATGCTGAGGACACCAGAACCACACATAGTGCTCCAAATGGGGTCTCACAAGAGCAGAATAGAAGGGCAAGATCAACTCCTTGCACCTGCTGGTCACTCTCCTTTCGATGCAGCCCAGCACACAGGTGGTTTCTGAGCTGTGAGCACACACTGAAGCCAACTCATGTTCAGTTTCTCATTGGCCAGCACTCGCAAGTCCTTTCCCGCAGGGCTTCTCCGAATGAATCACTTCTCCGCCCAACCTGTAGCTGTGCCTGGGAACATGCACCAAAAAACATCGAGTGAGGCTCGTCCAGAAGCGCAGCACACTCTACCACACTCCCTGCTGTCCGTTTCTATGCTCCATGTGAATCTGCACCTCCTTTGAAGGCAGCAGTTGTTTGGAATTTGGGAACTCCCTTCTTTTGTTTCATTCCCAGCCTTTTCTACCCAGCACTCAGTCAGATAAGATAGAGGAAGAAAAAACCCACAAACCAAAGCATGACACACCAAACATTTAAGCCAATGTCTTCCCCAGGGGGTGTTAATTCAGTTCGGAGTTATTCCCAGGGGGAATGTGCCACCAGTGCAGTGGTAGTAGCCCAGGAGACCTCATGTTTGTTCCAGCACTCATCAGTGTTGTGCTTTCTCCAGCAGCACCGCATCTCTCCCTGTGTGGCACTCTGCCTGATTAACATTTTGGACATGTTCTATCCACAAAGCCTGCAGGACACAATGACTCAGAGATCAAATAGGAGTGGAAAAAAAGGCTGAATTTTGGGTATCCATACACATTGTGCCATTTTTAGCCTTGCTGACAAAGAGCTTGGGGCATTGTGCTGCTAGGATGGTTAACTTTGTACATCCATGTTATCATTCATTATACATCCCATACAGACAGACTGAGAAAGTTGGTGCTGTTCAGCCTGGAGAAGAGAAGCTGTGTGGACACCTCAGAGCAGCCTTCCAGTATCTGAAGGGGGCCTCCAGCATTTCCAGAGGTGCTGGAGAGGGTCTCTTCATCGGGGACTGTAGCGATAGGACAAGGGGGAATAGGTTAAACTGAAAAAAGGGAAGTTCAGGTTAGATTTAAGGAAGAAGTTCTTCACTGTAAGTGTGGTGAGGCACTGGCACAGTTCGTCCAAAGAAGTGGTTAAAACTCCATCCCAGGCAGTGTTCAAGGCCAGCCTGGACAAAACCTTGGGTGACATGGTCTAGTGTGAGGCATCCCTGCCCATGGCAGGGGATTGGAACTGGATGATCTTAAGTTTCTTTCCAACCCAAACCATTCTATGATTCTATGATCCCAGCTCCTGCATGCCACACACTCTTGGGCTCATCCGAGCACTGCTCCATGATTAAAATTGCCCAAGAAGCTTCTGGTTCCCCACCAAGGGGTACCCAGCCATGCTTCTAGCAGCTAGACCTCTCCATGCTCCCCAAGCACATGCCCCGGTACCCCAAAAAGGGGACAGGAAAGCCCTGCCACCCTTGATTTGCCCAGGTTTTTCCTCTGTGGGCAACAAGGTTTGAAGGCAATAGGAAGAGCTTTTATGCAAATTAAGTAAAAAATCCTGTTTAAGAGTTCAGCAGTTAGTGCTGTTGCTGTTGAAGCCGAGATGATAAATCCACTTAGATGAAGCAGGAGCAGCTGACAGGATAGCTTATACCAGTCAGAGCTGCAAAACTGGAGCCTGTCTTCTTTTCCTGGACCATCACAGCAGTTTTCCCTCCCTCCAGTCACAGAACCAAGTGTACTGTTGCTCCTGTTGATTCCGCAGGAGCAATGGTCCCACCAGCATGCTGCCAATAAGTGGGTAAGAGGGTCTTGCATCTTCTCTCCCAGTAAATCCCACCCGCTGAAGGGCAAGGAGGCTCCCCCTTCCCTTGGGAGCAGGGTTGCCAGAGGCTTTGGGCTCCCGTTGCAGGCTTTGGGCTTCTCATGCTGCCTGGGGAGCAGTTGTCCAGCGCAACATGGCCTCCTCTCTGCTTGCAAAAACCATACCCAGAAAGGTTTAATTGCAACCAACAGCTATAAACAAAAATAAGCCAACACCAAACCTACTTTTGAAATGCAGGAGACGTAACACACCGGAAAAGTTACCTCTCAAGTTGTCCCCAGGCTATTTTTAAAGTTAACAGATATCTACCCATTTTTTGATGCCTTCAGTCTCCTTCTAATAAGCAAACCCATTGTGTCTCCTTGCAGAAGAGTGGCCAGGAAGGAACAGGAAGGCTCTGTTAGTCCATGTCACTTGGATTAACTTGCATAAGGTTTCCTGCTGAGGTTGCAAGTGGGTTGCTGCACTCTTCATTGCAATAAGAGGACTGCAGTTTAATAATCACTGTAATACTAAAGCACCGGCCTCCCCACGCAGCTCCCTGCACCTGCTCCTGGCTGCCAGCAGCCCCAATAAAACGTCAGTGTTTCGGCAGAAGCCTCTTGGAAAATGGAGTGTAAGAGGGGGAAAAGCTCCTTCACTCCCCCAGACAGCTCTGAAACGTGATAAATGCTCTTCTCCTTGCTGGGAACAGCGAGGGGCATTAGAAGAAACCCGTGTCAGCCAGACCCACACGCACAAGGCAACAGCAATGCTCATCCTCTGCAGGCAGAGGGGCTGCAGAAGGGCTGGGATCAAGGTGGCATCAGCAGCATCCCTCCTCCCTTGGGTGACCCCCAAGGGCAACATGCTGGAGCTGTGGGCCCCTGTGCTCCCATCTCTGCAAGTGACACTTCCCAGTAGTTGCTATGGCAAATGTTGGATGCTGCTATTGCAGATCAGTTCAGGATCAGGTTTTGCCCAGAAACATATGGATCAAAGCATTTTTTTTTCATACAGGATAGTTATTGACAAGAATCACAGACTGGTTTCAAGGGACCTTAACACTCATCCAGCTCAAATCCCCTGTCACAGGCAGGGACACCTTCCGCTAGATCAGGTTCCTCCAAGCCCCATCCAGCCTGGCCTTGAAACACGTCTAGGGATAGGGCAGCCACAGTTTCTCTGGGCAACCTGTGCCAGTGCCTCACCACCCTCACAGGGAAGAGTTGTCCTTAAAAGAATATTAAAAATATACCTTTTCCCCCTGAGGGAAAGCAGTGGCACCAAGGGAATGGCACACTCACTCCTCTCTAACCTATCCCTGGAGCTCCAGGCACCTATGCTGGGCTGCGGCTGGCACTCTCCTGCACAGCTCCGGCAAGTGTTTCCATTTGATTAAATTCATTTAGGTGGCCCCATGCTTCAGGGAGCATTAATCACACCTCATTGTGCCTGGCTGCTGGACAGCAGAATTCAAGCAGTATTTCTTGAATTCTTCACATCCAAGGGCTGTCCCACTGGAAGTGGCATGAGTGTTTAACTTGTGCGCCCCTGCTATAGCTTGGCCCCAAAACCCAGCCCATTTGGGGTACAGCATGCAGCGCATGGCACACAAAGGAAGCATGTGCACCAATTCGGTTCCGCTCCACCCCATCACGGATACCAAACCCTCTGACAAAACCACACGTAGAAGCTGAGTTAGTGACACTCGTTTTTCTCCTTCAGGGAAACAAAAAGTAAAAACCCCACACTTCGAGCAGACAGGCAAGAGATTACACAACCAGGTTATAAAACAAAGCATGATGAGATTTTATTCCAGCGCCCCCATCCATCCTTGCACGTGGAGCACATGCCTCTGTGCAAAAGCATTTTGCAACTACGTGAAGCGGACGTGTTCAACCAGAGGCTGCCCAAAAAGACAACGGGTGAAGAACCATGATTCCAATGGCAGTAACCATTTGTACCATGATGAGATTGGGAAAGGCTCAGCAGTGCTGCCTGCCCTTATTATTGCTGCTCCACACTCACAGAACTCATGCTGGGAAGGGTTTTGCCAGTGCAAGCCCACCTGGGCTCTTCTTAAGGCTTAACTGGTATGGTTCAGTGCTACCATTTCTGTATGTATACAACACTGACTAAAACCTCCCAATGCACACTTACTCCACAGGTAACACAATGAAGAAACAATTCCACAGTCAGAACCACAGGGCAGCCTGGGTGGGAAATAAAACACTTCTGAATGTACAAGTGGCTGTAACAGCATTTATTGCTACATCACCACCCTTGCTATGAAATAAAACCCTTTCTCCCTGCTCTGGCAGTGCCTTGTGAATGATAAAAGAAATCAGCAATGATAACTGTTGGGAGAAAACAGGGAGTACCGGGGCAGGGGCACAGAGGGTGGTCCCCTCACCATGTGAGCAGGAATGCCACAGGGCCAGGGCAGAAGTATTTGAAACACAGATGTCGATGCTATCCTTTGATGGACAGGAGACTCACTCCTCCAGATGTCTGGGAGATAACAGGAAGGACAACCAGGAGCAGGGCTGCAAACAGCCACCCTCCCCAAGCCTGCAACTCTTAACAAAAATAATATATAGACATATATTATTGCCAGAAGAGAGTTTTAAGCCCCCCTTGCACCACAGATAAGGGGAATCCATTTGTTGGGCTTGATCTTGTTGTGGATGGGAGAAGCTTGTTTGTAGGTGAAGGGGAAGGGGCAAACCTGGGTATCTGGTGTCTGAGGTGGGAAGAAAAATGTGCAGCAAAAATGAGATGCCAAAAAAAATAAAACCAAAAAGGAAAAGAAAAAAGCACTTAAGAGGTTGGCTCTGAACAGGTCTCTTGTGTGAAAATGATTGTCAAGAGAGTCATTAGCGAAAATAAGGTAAGAAAACATGTTCGCTGTAGAGGTACCTTTCTGCTCCTTTCACCACCAGAAAACTAACCCAATGTCCACCAAGCGTTTTCCGTTCACTGCAGGAATACTCTTTGGAAAGCCCAAGTTACATCATCCCAGCGCATGCCTCCGAGGATGCCGTCCACTTTGTGGGGTGAAGAGAAGACCCTGAGCCCAACATGGCTACATGGAGCATCGCCACATTCATCCAGAGAGGGGGAACGCAGGTCTCCCAAGGGGTCACCCCAAAATACACCCAGGCACTGGGTGTCTCCTGTGCCACATCCCCACCATGGTACACTATCCAAAGCGGAACTTCAGTCGGTACTTGATGGGTCCGGGGTTTTTCCGAGGCGGGGATGGGGCAACCTTTGGTTTCGGTGGCGGGAGCTTTTTTTCAGGGAGGGTGACAGTGAAGGCAAGCTCGGGGAGCTGGGGCTGCCAGAAGCGGGGTAGGAAGTGTGTGGAGACATGCTGGGGCCGGGCACGGGGGCTGCAGCCACGCTTGGCTTTGCCCCGCTTGTTGAGGGCCACATACCACTGTCGCCCTGAGTGCGGGCTGCGGTGCACGGCTGAGGCGTACGTGTTGTAGCTGTTCTCTTGGAAGCGTTCCCGAAACTGGCAGTCCGCTGTGAACCGGGCCTGCAGGACAGAGCCAGGGCACTATTAGCAAAAGGATGGCCAGCCCCAGCCCCAGCCCCGCAACATTAGCTGGGTGTTTCTTTCTTCCCCAAAACAGTCCCCTTTGGGGGACTTTGTGTTGAAGGCAGCAACATGGGGCACTTGGGAAACCCACTCCAAGTCCACTGGGCACCCAACCATTTGGAAACCCCCCAATACTTGTGGTAGCTGCTCACCACCCAGTTTTGGACTTCCTTGGGAAAAACAGGCCTGTCCTGCCCTAGCAGCACCCTTCCCTCCTGCCCCAGCTCTCCCCCTGCCCTACTCAACAGAGGGAGGATGTGGCTCCAGACCCCTCATGCTGCCAGTCCCCTCGAGGACCCAGGAACTGAGTCGCAGCTCCACCTCCATTCCTGCCCTCGCACCCCTCGCTTGGGCGCTGGATCATAACTGAACAGTCTAGAAATGCAGTTTGCATGCAGATTGCCATTGCTTTACTGAGCAGGGCTTTGATTGTATTGGAATTTCTTTTTCCTTCTTCATCTTAAATTAACTCAGGCTGTTTTGTCCCTTGATAACCTCAAGGAATTACTTGCAGCGCAATAGTGCTGCCTCTTAAACTGGGCAGCTGCACTGGCTGCTGGACAACCAGGGGAAAGATATCCCATTGCCCAAGACTGAATTCTGCCCTTGTGCTTGTCTAGGGGAGGAATTAAATCAAAAAACACTACGAAACCAACCAAAAGGCATGCAGAACTACACAAATAGAGCCCTAACACCCCAGGTACGTACCCACAGACCCGGAACACCTGGCTGCAGGATCCAGCAACCCCTCTGACATACTTTGCTATGCTTGAAACTGATTGTGGGCATGGTACCTGTTGCACTAACAGCTCCTCCAGCCCTGGGCACCACAGCCTGACTGCAAAGCTATGCTTTGAAACTACTGATGGGAAAGGGATACTAAGCACTTGAGCTTTGAAACACTCAGCAATGGACAAGACACCCCCAGCCAGTGCTTTATAACCATGCAGACAGCCCAGCTAGCTGGGATAATTTTTAAATGCCTACTTTAACCAGAAAAATCATAGAATCATAGTCCTACAATGCAAGTAGCAGAGCCCCCAGCCTGCCATGTGGGGTTTTTTTTCCTCATAGCTCTTTGAATTAAGTCTCCTTTTGCTCTTCGCATGAAAGAAACATCACCCCGATGACTTTCACCCCGATGCTTTCCCTGTCTGTTATCCTTGCTGCTCTATCACCCATGCATGACTGTTCACCCTCCTGAGATGAGGCTTTGCTGACCCCTTGTTGCTCTTTGATGTCCCAGCGCATGCTGTGGTGCTCAGGAGAGACACCCCTGTGTCATCCCTTGCGCGGGGAGGTTTTAGGATTGACCAGCGTATCAATAAAAGGGTGCTCAGTGCAGAAGGCCTGAAGGAAGCCCTATGAACAGTGAGAAATGGCAAGAGCAGGCTTTTTTGGTGCGGGAAATGAAGTTGGCCGCCCTGCCCACAGCCAAAAATCTGATACCGAAATGGGTTCCAGCGGCCTTTGCAAATGTGCTGTGAAGAGGGTAAGATGCTTGTGCCCCTGCTCATCCATATCCCTGTACAGATGGATAAGCTCACTGCTGATTTGCTTATGGGAAAGCCAAACTGGTGTTCCCAATCTGGCCCAGCATGTCTGGGGCAAAGGCACACTGCAAAAGAGAGGTGGCAGTAAGAAGGCTGCCCAGCTCCCCAGCCAGAGCACTGCAGGAAAGTTCCTGCTTAATGTGGTTTGGGGGAGCTTTTTCAACAGGGCTGTAGGACAAGAGGGAATGGTTTAAACAGAAACAGGGTAAGTTCAGGTTAGATACCAGCAAAAAGTTCTTTACTGTGAGGGTGGTGAGGCAGTAGCACAGGCTGCCGAAAATGTGGTTAACGCCCCATCCCTGGCAGTGTTCAAGGCTAGGTTGGACACCCAAGGAGCCTTAGGCGACATGATCTAGTGTGAGGCTTCGCTGCCCGTGGCAGAGGGTTGGAACTGGATGATCTTAATGTCCTTTCCAACCCAAACCATTCTATGCGCTTTATGAACTGCTCCCTAAGAGCTGGAGCAGAATCCCTTTCCAAAGGTGTGGGGGATGCCAGACCTGGGCACAGAGGGGTGCCAGACAGCAGACCACCCTGCAAACCACCCCGTGGAGCTCATCGGCTGCTCCTTCACCATCACCCTGACAGGCTTCCATGAATCCCAGCCTCCCAGCTCAGCAGCCACACCATTTCCACTGAGGAAAAGGCATTTTCCCCAGCGTACTGGCTGCCCATTGGATTTGTTCTGTGGCAGCTCCAGAAACAATCACGAAGAGCAATCCTGACGTCAAATCAATTTCAAAATCCAATTCAACAGCAATTAGCCCCAGAGAGCGCCACAGCATTCCATCAGCTCAGAACAGCACCTGAGAAAGGAGAATTACCCAAGACCGCAGTGGGCAAATCTGTCCTCTGGGGTTCATGACAAGACTGACACCAAACCCCCTCCTGCCCGTCCCATGCTAAAAACATACAAACAGGAAACTGAGGATTTATAAATGAGGAAAAAGCCATCTGTGCATGTAACTGATAATTGCCAAGATTAATGTCATTTTCTGAAGCTGGTGCCTCTAAAAAAGAAACACTTGGTAATTTAGTTAAGTTACCATCAAAAACAAAAACCAACCCAGAAGAAGGAAGGAGAGGAAGGAGAGGAAGGAGAGGAAGGAGAGGAAGGAGAGGAAGGAGAGGAAGGAGAGGAAGGAGAGGAAGGAGAGGAAGGAGAGGAAGGAGAGGAAGGAGAGGAAGGAGAGGAAGGAGAGGAAGGAGAGGAAGGAGAGGAAGGAGAGGAAGGAGAGGAAGGAGAGGAAGGAGAGGAAGGAGAGGAAGGAGAGGAAGGAGAGGAAGGAGAGGAAGGAGAGCTGCCATAAAACGTGGAGCTGGGATAGAGCCGGACCCTGACAGCCTGATTTCCTGCAGGAATGACTTTTATCTGCAGTTCAGCACAAAGTCACTGGCACGACTCCCATATCAAAGCACTGCCCTGAGTGACGGGCACAGGGCACGCTTTGTACTGCTCAAAACTCATTAGGCCATGAAATAACTTTATCCTGTCAAAGCAGGAAAGAACAACAGATGCTGGGTTTGCATTATCGGTGTTATATAGCCTGGTAATCTTTAGACATTTGGGTCAAGTTTCTACAAATTTGTTGCTTTCATCCGAGCAGGGCATCGTGTGTCCTCACCCCCGCCCTGACCCACCTAATTAATGTCCCTCTCTGGCTTTGCCCTTTGTGTGCTGATAATTAACCATACACTGACAAGGTTTTATTTGATTTCCGACTGTGCCAGGGCATAAATCAAGGCTTCAGCTCAAATAAGGGGCCTATTGTACGCCACAAGGGAGGGAAGGTTATGGAGGGTCCAGGGATCACTCTCTGTCCACTTCCCTCTCCTCTCCATCCTTCACCTTTCCACTGCTCCCCACCTGTTCTGCATGTTTCCTATCCTGTCTCCTTTCCTCATGCTTTCCTTCACCATTCCCCCTTTCCCCTAGATGCCATTCCTGGTCCTACTTTTCTTCCTAAAATAAGCAACCACATGTCCACCCTTTAAGAACTGTCGTTTCAGGAGCAACACTCCAATATGACTCAAGGGAGAGAGAGGCAAGTTCATAAATCTCACATGAAGGCAAGCTGCAGGCTCAAGCAGCATAAGCACATCACTTAACTTACATCCACTTCACGACCAGGAGGCTTGGCTTATAGCCACAGGGCAGGCAATTGGCTTTTCCCTCTTCCAGGCTGGGAATAAACGTGGGTGACAGGTTGTCAGAGATGCTGCCTTAAAAATGCCCTCCTTTGGGTATTGCATTTACACATACACCTTTAAAAGTTGATGACTTTCATGTCAGCATAGTCGACACTTTCATTTGTTTGAATGGTCTCAGGAACTAACAGGAAAAAGTCAGGCGGCAGCTTCTTGAATTTGAAAGAAGTGGAATCAATTTACAGGGTTGGTGCAACAGAAACAGCGCGGAAAAAGCACAATTAGAACTGCAGAAAACCCCAATCTTCAGGAAAACACCCCACAGAAACAGGAGTTAATGGAAATACCCTATCTGCAGTTCTTCCACAGGGGCTGCATCTCACCTGCCTGAAATCCTGGGGAGGTTGTTCCCCATGGGCAAACCCAGCTCAAACTCCAGTGTCACAGCCCCTTTCCCACAGATGAGTCCTGAGCTAACGGGCACAAGCAGGCTCCTGGTGCCTCTCATGTCGCTCACCGGGAGACATTTGGCTAAAGCCATCTGCATGATCTGCTGCAGAAGGTGCTAAAAATATCCCAGCAACGCTCAAAGAACGAGTCCTTTTGATGCGAATACCCAACTGGAGGAAAGGAAAAAGTACTTCCCTTGGTGAGATGTAAATGCCAGTCAGGCTAAATGCCAAAGGGGCTGGGCACACTAGGATCACAGCGTGCACGTGGAGGTGTCCCAAGGCCTTTAATAAACAACAGATACTGAGAAGCAGGGGGTTTACTTACACTTGCATGGAGTTTTCCTTTTTTTGACATCGCTAAAAATTTGTTGCTGAAAACTCCGCGTATTCCTACAATCCCCTGAGACACAGCAAATATTTCCAAAATACCTAGGATGACAGAAATCCCAAAATAAATCACAGTTCTTTTCACATCAGTGTGACAAAGAGAGAAAAAAAAAAGGCAAAAAAATCAGGCTCATAGGGTTGAGTTTCCTCACTACGGGGCTCTGCCCCTCACTGCCTGGCTCCACACAGCGCTCCTGCTCCATCCTTCTGCCCCATAGACCTGCATCCACTGCAGGATGGCTACAGGGTGGTGGTTTGGTTATGCTTACTTTTAAAAAGCTGCCTTTAAGAGGCCTAATTATGACTCTGCTGTGACAGAAGTTCACTCCTGGGGAAATCTCTCTCAAGGTTGGGAAAATTCCCTTGCTCCTGAGATCAGCCTTGCCCATCCTCCTCCCATGCACGCCAGACTCTGGGAATCACAGTGCCATACACCCTATTTGGGGCTAGAAATACCAATAATGGTTTCATAAGCCCCTCCTGTGAAAGTGCTCATGCACAGGAGTATTTTCTAAGCAGGACTGGGCTCTGGTCCTTGGCTGGCATGACCTGTAACTCATCTTACAGCAGAGCTTCGATCTCCTGTTGAAGCTTCCTGTTCAGCAACATCACCAAAACGTTTCCCTTCCCCACACAGCATGGTATCCTGCAGGCAGAGAAGGGGTGGCAGCAGTGCTCAGGCATCCCCCCAACGGTCTGACCAGCCACGTAAGCCACGCATTCCCAATGTGCCATTCCCACCCTGGGAAAAAAAGTGTTGCTGCCCTTGGGAGGGGGGTCTCAGTGGCCCAGGAAAGTATCTCACCCAGCCCATGCGAAGGGCCACGCTGATTAACATGCCAAGAGCAAACATGAAGCTGCCTTAAATCCCTGAGGCTGGGGGATCAGATCACCACTTCCCATGTTTATTTTAAGGAGAAAGCGCAGCTCCTGGCACCAAAGGCCTGGGGGACACTTCTGGGGGGCTGCTGAGCCACTCCTCCTCACTCCACATGCCCCAGTGGGGCATGGGTTGTGCAGTCCCACTGCAAAAGGCACGCACCCTCTGCAGCATGTTTTCTGTCCTCAAAGGCAGCCCAAAACCTGATGGCCTTTGTGGGGGGAGGGAGACATACTCCTGGTTATTTGGGTTGAGCCCCACGGGGACAAAGGTGGGGTTTCCCTGCCAAAAGCCAACCTCTTCCCCATGGGAGATGGTTCCTTGGCGCAGGCCCCCAACAAAGCTCCCCCTGACACTGGCACATGCTCCGAAGTGCAGAGGTAATGCTATTCTCACCTTCCCAGGGGGAAAATTTCAGGTTAAAGAGGAAGGAACTTCGCATAACCCAAGACCCTGCGAGACAGCTGTGGTGTCCAAGGCTATACATGTCACCCTCTGTAGAACAGGGTGCAGGCAGCCCCTCCAAACTCATGTCTTCCAAAACAGCCCCAGCGGGGATGCCCCCGTTTTCAAACCCATCCCCTAACCCCCTTCCAGCCACCATCAACAGCACTCCTCAAAACACCAAGCAGGATTTCTGGCCTCCCAGCACCCCTTCATGGGACCATGGCACAGACAAGAGCCTGAATTATTCGGTCCTGGCCAGATGTGGCCATTGCTCCCTGACTGTGCCTGAGAGCCAGAGCCACGTGTGCTGCCAGGGTCACCTCAGGCCCAAGCTCTCAGGCTTTTTAAGTGATTTTCCATCCCCGCCTGCCATTTCATTCCCTCTAACAGGATATCGCAGCAACCCCGACCCAAAGGATAAGCCATGAGTTAGCACAGCTTTCTCTCAGAGGAACGTCAGCCTGAGTCCTATTTTTAAACTAAATATATCCTATCACTGTGTTGGAAGAATGAGAATGCAGAGGGAAGGATAGAAAAGTTACATGGGGGAAAAGACTGGAAAGGGGGGAGGGAGGATGGAGAGCCCAGTGCAGCATCCTCCCCCGCTATACCCCAGTGAGGTGCTATGGTAGGAGTACAGACCTCGCACCTTCACACCAATCTCCATGGATTTGCTTCCTCAATGCAGATGAACCCCACCGGGTAGCAATGCCCAAAGCAAGGAGGGCACAGCTCACTTTACTCCCGGGGGGCAGCATCCCACTCGAGTCTGCAGGATACAGCACCCCACCCCCAGCCTCCCGGGACAGCCAGCATCCCAAGCTCCCCTTCCCCAGGTGAATTTGGGGTGCAGCCCGGCCTGCAGCTCACCCTAGGCAAGAGAGACCTAGGGACTCCATCTCCCCAGAGGGAACACCTCAGGGATAGAGATGCTGCAGCCCCAGGGTTCCCCGATGTCCCCCGACCCCGCACCCCCCGGCCGGTGCTCCCCCACGGTGCACTCACTGAGCGGGCTTGCGTCGTGGGCGCCGTCCACCCGTCCATCGGGATGTAGCTGGAGGTGGAAGCCGATGCCCACCCGGCAGTACAGCCGGCCCCGCCGCCGCCCGGGGCGGCTCCGCGGGAAGCGGCTCTGACCCGCCGCGGCTGCCGCCGAGGAAGAGGAGAAAGAGGAAAAAGATGAAGGCGCGGGGGTGCCCGGCTGAGCCCCACCGGGTACCCGCTCCCGCCGGGCGCAGGCGGGCAGGGCGAGGAGGAGGAGGAAAAGGAAGAGGAAGGACGGGCTCATGCTGCCGGTGGGAGGGAGGGCGCCGCGCAGCATCCCGCTCAGCCGCCGAGCCCCGGTGGGGGGACCGGGCACGGGGAGGACCAGGACGCCCTTCGCCGCCGAAGGGGTATTTATAAGCGGGCGGCGGCCCCGCACCTGTGTCCGGCCCCAGCCGAGCCGAGATCCCCCCCCCCCCTCGCCCTCCCTCCCCCGCGGCAGATGCTGGGGCTCGGGGGGCGCATAAATCTGGGGAATTAACTTGTCCGTCCCGCCGAGACGGAGGCGCCGGAGGCTCGCCTCGGGTTACCGCCGAGAAATACCGTGTCAGCGGCTGCACAGCGGCCGGGCAGCGGGGCTCGGTGGAGCCCCCGGGACCGAGAAGGGATTGGGTTGCACCCCCCCGGGCCGGGGGTGCAGGGGATGACAGGCGGCAGCTGCACAGCACGGCCCCAGCCCCGGGCAAGGGGAGCAGATTTGGGGCTGCAGGCAGCACCCCGAGTGCTAAAACCCCCATGTGGTGGCTTCTCCGAGAAGAGCCCTTTGGGGTTCATGGGGGGCTGTCAGCACTGCCACCACCGAAGCTCCCCCTGACAGCACCTGAAGGCATTCAGGGAAGCACTGAGTCTTGTCTGCGCCCAATATCCCCCCCCCCCCCATCATTCCCAGGCAGGGAAGATCACAGCCCCTTGGCTTCCCACCGCCAGCATGGTAACCCCGACACGTGCCCACTGCCCTGCCAACACCAGCAGCCGTATTTCTTCCCGATTACAAAGACAACTGCCACACAGCACCACGCGCAGGAGAAGACCCTGTGGCGACAGGCTATCCATCACCCCAGCACAGCACCGAGCACACTCCTCTTTTTCCAGCTCTTGAGGCTCCCTGACATCGCCTGAGCCCACCTCTACAAAAGCCGAGACTGGGCAAACTCGCCCTGCCCAGCATGTGCCCAAACTCAGCACTCACATGCCCTTACTGCTACTGTAAACCTGGTTCCCCCCCCCCCCCCCCCTCAATACCCAGAAAACGGCTCTGCAGCCAGGCTGTACCCAGGGATCAGGTTCAGCAGGAAGGAGGCAAAGTGGTGGCATGCCACAAGGTGACCATTGCCCTGGGAGGAAGCTGAAAGTCAGGGGCACAGGCAGGGACACACACTGGAGGGGCTGTATCCATCCCAAGTGACACCTGCCACGCTGTGGTGTGAACAGAAATGATCGCACATCAACATTACTGCAATTTCAAACTATTTATCAGCACATACATACACACGTTTATATATAAATGTGTATATATAGACAGCCCTATATATAGATACACATACCTGATGGAGGGTCAAGGCACTCGAAAGCTTGCTTACTCCTTCCAGCTGTAGTGCTTGGCCTGGTAAAATGTGTGAATTCCCACTTACCCACCTTATCTTGTTTATTTAATTGGATTCCCATGCTGTCTTTAAATCCAGATCCAGGAGCCAGGCATGGACCTAAACAGGTTATGAACCCCTCCCATGATGTTTGCGCCAGATCTTGTGTATCAGCACAGCTGAGGCACAGCCACCTCCCCTTGAGGACGATTTCCCCTTATGCATCTCACTTTAAAAGCTGCAGCTACCAAAGGATCAGCCCCTGTGAAATCTCTCTTCTCCATCCAGGTCGAGGAGACTATAAACTATTCCTGCCACTGGAAGTTAAGCTGAATGTGAAAAGGTTTAGGCTCTTTATCGGGGAGTGATTGGACACAAGAGTAGGTCCCGCACCCCCATAGGCCAGCCAGCCATGCTGGCAAAGAAAGCGCTCACACAAGATATTAATTATTCTTACAGGATGTGGCATATTTTCATCTTCACGCTGAAACCCTAAGAAACTGAACTCCCAAGCTGGCATGAACTGTACTGCCTTGGGTTGTTTTCATTTGAACCTGCTCATTAATGCAACGCATGAATTTCGAAGCGTCCAAGTGTCCATGTAACATAACTCAGTAAGAAAAAAAAGATAAGGCTTAAATCTAAATAAGTAAGTAGATCTAATAGTCAACTTCCGGGAATAATCCCGTGTAATTGCCCTTGGCAGCAGCAGCCCTTACACACGCACACACCAGCAGCTTGTGAAGCCTGATGCTGATGTTAACTGAATTATTCAAGGCTTTGTGATAGACAAAACGGAGAGGGTAAGTTGGATTTCAAGTGTAAGGTTCCTTGTTTGAAGAGAAGGGGTCCTCTGAGACTATTTGATCTGCTGAATAACACAGGGCTATGCTTCACATGGCAGGAACGTGTCCCCCTCCAAACATGAGCCCACTCCTATTGAAGTGCACCTTAAGAATACGTGACCAGACATAAAGCAAGCCAGAGAAGTGAGCCTATCTGCTGAAGCACTAGCTCTACCAGAGCTGCCACATGCTCTGCCAGCCCTGTGTTTATAGGAAGCACCCCTGGATCCCATGGGATGCATGTGTATGGGTATGATGGACCCAAGCCAAGCTGTGAGAGGCTGGCAGCAGCACCCTACCAGACAACCTCACAAGGAAAGCATGCCGGGCTTCCAGCAGTCAGCTTGTTGTTCCACTCACATAAAGGGTTATTTCACGGTATATAGTATGCTGGAGTCAGTCTCTCAGGGGACTGAGGAGCAGTATGATATCCCTGTGCTTGTGCAGGGAGTAAGTGCCCTGGGATTAGCTGCTCCCTAGGAAAACACACACCACAGCACCCCAGGAGGTTGGAAAAAGCCCTTTCTGATACTGATTTATGGCCTGAAGGAGACTCAATCTGCAGAAAGATGCCCTGCAAGGACAGCCCTCTGGGAAGCATCCTCACTCCTGTGGAAGGTGCAAGCCTTAGAGAAGAAAGGCTGTGCAGAGCTGAAAGCAGACTATGTTACTATATACACATATACATACAAAGACACAGGTGTTAAACTAGGTTTATTTAAGTTAACTCAAGAGCTGTGGGAGCCCAGGTGCTGCCAGGGGACATGCACCCCTTCCCCATGGGGTCTCTCAGAAGCCACCTCACTGCTGGAAAACACCAGCCTGGCACTTGTGCTGCTCCTTCACTTTCCTCTAGGAAAGCACAAGGTGGAGCCAAGACCCCCAGGTGCTTCATTTAAGAGGTGCTGAGCACAGCTACCCAGCAGCACCCTGCCAGCACCGCATTCCCACTACAGGGTCAACGCACCCCACTGTGCTTCTGCAAGCAGGAGCTGGCAGCAGCCTTTCAGACCAAAACCAAAAAGCTGCTGCTAGTGGTTAAGCACCACCTTCAGCAACAGACCTGCACTTACTCAGTCCTACCATTAACACAGGACTCTTATTTTCCAGCATTCTGCAGAACAGTGCTGTACTTGGCAGAAACCCCTCCCATGCATCTTTCTTTTTGTGTGCATTTGTTTTAGACCCACCATCAATATCTTCTGCACTGGGCATGATCTTCTCCCCCTCCAAATAACACTTTAGCAGCAGGGTCTAGTTTTAGGTCCAAAGCAGAGAATAAATACTGAATAGAATTTCAGAATCCCAGACTGGTTTGGGCTGGAAGGGACCTTAAAGCTCATCCAGTTCCAACCCCCTGCCACAGGCAGGGACATCTTCCACTAGACCATACTGCTCCAAGCCCCATCCCACCTGGCCTTGAACACTGCCAAGGATGGGGCAGTCACAGCTTCTCTGGGCACCCTGTGCCAGCGCCTCACCACCCTCGCAGGGAACGCTTTCTTCCCTGTGTCTCTCTAAGCTCATTATTCTCAAAACAAGAAACCTGTTTCAGTCTTTTCTTAGCTATCCACAGCTGAATAATTCACTTTGCAGAGCTACGTATTAGAATGAAATATTAATAGCTGGGTTGGTTGGTTGGGGGGGGGGGGTTCAATTTTAGGAGCCTGCCCAATGGCAGGTTAACTACTAATACACACCTTGAAAAGAGGGGCCCAGCCCCTTCAGGAACAACCCCAGGAAATGGTGTCCCCGACCAGGCACCAGCTTTCCATCCCTCCGTCATGCTGCTAGGTGTCTTCACGCTCAGCTAAAAACTCAGCTGAGAGATTTTGGGGCAATCTCTGTAGGCTGCAGTGCAGCTGGAAGGGGGCTGACCCCGACCTCGATAACAAAATGCAGTGAAAGCAGCTCTGCTCTGCCTGTGTCCATGCAGCCAGGGGTTCAGTCACCTGTGTCTGACCCCACAGGTGCTATTCCACAGCTATTCCAGAGACAAAGCTCCCACACTGGTTTTGGCAGGGGCAGGATCAGGCCCCAGGGCAGGCAGCTACTTACGGCTTTAGGCTGTGGATTCACGAGCTGTGGGGCTGCTGCTCGTATTAACACCAGACAAAACAACCCCAAACCACAGTTTTGCCCACGTGCATCAGTGACACAGAATACACACAGTTCAGAACAGCTTTCAAACACTACCGCAGACACAAGCCTGCCCACTGCACCCTAGTAACAGCATTAACACTTCAATTTGTTAGAAGTACCTGTATTTGCAGTGTGGACGGGCCACAGGGAAGTCTTACCTTGAGCAGGCAGCAGGAACCATGCTCCCCCGACAGCACTGGGGCAGGCTGAGGCCAAAGGCTGCCCTTCCTCACTTCTCAGGTGCCTCACTTCTCTGCAGCACGTTGAAGATACACCTTGCAGGGTGGGTTTTGTAGCCACACGCACCAGTGTTGCGGTGCGGGCTCACAGATGCAATTCTGTCCTTAAAGAAATGCCTAGGCTGTGCCTTGGCGCTGTCTTTTCTGGACTGTGTTGCTTGGACAGAATCCCATGCCAGAGAAACCCAGCTGGTGCTGCAACTCAGCTGATGCTGCAGCCCAGCTGGCCCCTGCGCTGTGCAGAGACGCAGCACAGCATCAGCACACAGTCAGGAATAAAAAGCAACAGTGAGATTCCCTTCCTTCTTATTCCAGATGCAGCATTGTTGTTAATACGAGAGGGCAGGGTTTGGGCAGTGGCGCTCACTCTGACCTCCAGAGCAAGGCTCTGGAGAGCGAAGCACCTGATGCAGCCAAGCCCAAGGGAAACTCTCTTTGTCCCCCGTCTCAAGAAGCCAGGGGGGGTGCAGCAGCAAAGACCCCAAAACCCGGGTGAGCGCACGCAGCCAGGCAGCGCATCCTCCGTCTCTCCCTCCCTCCGTCCGCAGTGTCCCGGGCCCCTCCGAGCGCCGACGGCAGCCCCGGGCTGGGACCCCGGAGCCCTCACCGAGCGGACAAACCCCGGCGGGAGAACGGAGCTCGGCCGCCGAACCCGCCGCGCTCGCTAGGTGGCAGTGCCCCCCCGGTAACCTGCCGCCGGCGCTCCTTATCCCCGCCCGCCCCGGCACACCGGCGTGGCTATGACGGGAGCCCCCGCCAAACACCGCCTTCCAACGGCGGCGACCCACCGCACTGTTACCGCCCCTAAGGGAAGGTCCCTGGGGAGTAATTAAGGGCCTCTTCCAGCAATTAATTGCGGGCAGGTGAAGCCACGCGTGATGCCGACTTCAGCGGGTGGCTGTCGGGGGGTGCAGTGTGAGCACCTCGAGCTGGGGGGGTTAGTTATTCGCACAGTCCTGGGGCCAGGCAGATTGTGGCTTTCGAGGGCTGATGGAGCGAACAGCAGCTAAGGGAAGCTGTGCTGCGTGGAGGAAACCCCCAGACCGTGATATCAGTTGCGTATCGCCATATCAGGGACCGACCTGTGCTCTTCTGATTTAACGGAGGGTCGGAGCTGGTTGCATGCCTCAGCTCTCCTCAGGAAGAAGCAATAAGGCTCAAAATACACTGAGTTTTTAAGCGCATCCTCTCCGAAGCTGCAGCCAACTTACCCCGGAGTTGTTAAATCTTTGCAGCAGGTCTGGATGGCAAACCCCGGAACGCACGGCAGCAGGCGCTGGTGGCACCCTGAGCCCCATCTGCACAGCACTGTGGGGCTCCCAGGCTCTGCTCTGGGCTCCTGCCTGACTCACCTCCTGCTTTGGAGCCTGGCTGCTGGGCCGCACACAGCATCGCCCCTGTGACGCCTGGCGCTCAGCAGCGTTGTCCAGCCTGCCTGTGGACATGGGTTTTCAACACACCACCGAGCTGCTGCATCGGCTGGTGCTCTCCCGTGCACCCAAAAACACTTGGCTCTGACACGAAATGCACCCGCTGCAGCTGCTGCCATAGGACCAAACTGCCCCCCCAGTCCCAGGGAGGATACAGAGCCCTCCCATGTGTTCCTGTCCCATCACCCCAGTAAAGCAACAGGGCAGGGGGATCCACTCACTGGCCCCTCCCAGCACTCCTTGTCCCAGGGCACCCCAGGCTGGTGCTCCCCTGGGCCCTGTCACCTCAAAGGAAAAAAGGGAAGGGAAGGGAAGGGAAGGGAAGGGAAGGGAAGGGAAGGGAAGGGAAGGGAAGGGAAGGGAAGGGAAGGGAAGGGAAGGGAAGGGAAGGGAAGGGAAGGGAAGGGAAGGGAAGGGAAGGGAAGGGGTCGGGTCTCTCCCTTTCCTTGCAGCCCGGCCGAGGGCCCTGCTCCCCGCTGCCACCCCCCAGCATCGATTAACATCCAGGTGCTTTGAAGAAAATAAAGTCATTTATTGTCAAAGCATCCAACATACCCAGATAAACTATAAAGTTTAATAAATCTTTTTGGGGGGGACGAGGAGAGAAAAAAAAAACAAACCAAAACTCAAAACAACAACAACAACAGCAACAACAACAAAAAACCCCAACACAACTCCTAACAGTAAAGGGAAGGTCACACGGAACTATCGAGACTTCATTTCACGGGCACCAAGTGACACTCTGTAGGAATATCGAAAATAAAAATTTACCCTGACATAGAATTATTATTACATCTAAACCATAAGTGCTTAATAATTTAAGTAGAAACGTATGACAAATGCATCAATATGTTGCAATATATGACATTTTAAAAAATGTATTTTTAAAGTCTTTGTTTTTTCCTTTTTTTCCCTTATTTTTTCCTTGCTTCCCCAACCCCCTTTTTTCTTTTTTTTTTCTCGATTTTTTCCTTTCTTTTTTTTTCCTTTTCCCTTTGTCTGTTTTATTTTTTCTACTCCTCTTTCTTTTCCAGTCGTTTTTTTAAATTCGTATTTCTTGTAATTTTTTTCTTCTATTTTTTTCCGTCTTTTCCATTCTTCTTTTTCCTTCCCTTTCTTTTTCATTTTTTTTTTTGTCTTTTTTTTTTTTGTCCCTTCTCCTTTTTTTCTCCTCCTCGTTCTCCTCTTCTTCCCCGCTGCCCTCCCCATCCCTCCCCACAAAGTGAAAATGCGTGCATCGAAAAGAAAGGGAAGAAAGCGCCGGGCGACCACTGCCCTCCGCGGGGGCCGGCCGGGGGTCCCCGGGTGTGCGGGGTGTCGTCGGAGTGTTGCTCGGGGGAGGAGGATGTGCTCCCGCTAATTATGGGAGGTCATGTGGCGGGAGAGGTGGTGCCGCTCGCGGAAGGACTCGTTGCAGATGGGGCACTTGAGCTTCTCCTCGCGGCGCCGCTTGACTAGGGGCTCCAGCGCGTACTCCTTCTTGTGGTGGGAGCGCATGTGGTACACCAGGTCCGAGGTCATGCGGAAGGACGCGTTGCACTTGGCGCACCAGTTCTGGGCCGGCAGGCACAGCGACGTGAACGACGGCGGCAGCAGCGTCAGCGCCGACGGCAGCTGCAGCTGCAGCGGCCCCGCCGCCGCCGCCGCCACCGCCGCCGCCGCCGAGCTTTTGGGCCAGAAGGCGGTGGTGTAGAGGAAGGGGCTCTGTTTGGGCAGCCCCCCGCCGCCGCCTCCACCCCCGCCGCCGCCGCCTCCGCCTGCCGCCTCTCCGCCACCCGGCAGCTTGACGGCCAGCGCCTCGGCAGCATAGAGGCGGGTGGGAGCGGCGGCGCCGTCGGGGCAGGGCTCGCCCAACCCACCCAGCTTCTGGCCCAGCACCAGCGGCGGGACATGCGGGAAGGAGCGGGCGGGCTGTGAGAAAGCGCTCTTTCGCTCCTCCGCCCCGCCGCCGGGGCCGCTCCCCCCGAGCTGCGTGACGGTGGTGAAGGCGCTGCCCCGCGCCGGGCTGCCCCCTTCTAAGCGAGCGGACAGCGGGACCCCGGGGCCGCTGCGGGGACACAGCCCCGGATCGCTGCCGCCCGCACCCGGTGCAGCGGGGGAAGCCCGCTCCTGGCCCTCCTCGGCGCTGCCTCCGTCGGGCTCTGGGCCGCGGGCCGCCTTCTTCACCTCCACGAAGGCGCTGCGCTTGGCCTCCCCCGTCTCCGGGCTGGGCGGCGCGAAGAGGCGGCCGCCCTCCTCCAAGCCGCAGTAGGAGCCGGCGGCGCGGTACTGCTGCTGCGGGGCGCACACGGGCTCCTCCTTGGGCGCCGACGGCAGCCCGGGCCGCTCCGCCGGGAAGCGGCCCCGCGCGGCCGCCCCGGAGCCCCGCTCCTCCTCCTCGGGGTATCGTCGCTTGCCTTTCCCGGCCGCCGTCTCGGGGCCGCCCTCGGGGGGCGCCGGCCGCCCCGGGGACCCGCCGTGGCCACTGCGGGAGTTCTCCAGCTCCCGCGCGAGGTTGTGGAAGTCCGTGGAGGGCTTGGTGCTGGCGGCGGCCCCGCCGCCGTCGGCCCCGGGGAAGGGGTGGTGGAGCGGCCCGCCGGGCTTGCAGTACTTGCCGGCCTCCGGCTCCTTGCCGGCGCCGTCCTTGTTGCCGGGACCCTCGGTGGCGGGGCTGGTGGTATCCGGGCCGTGCAGCCTCTTGGGGCAGCGGAACCGGAGGTGGGCGGCGAAGGGCAGCTCGAACTGGAAGCGCTGGCTGCACTCGGGGCAGGCGAAAGGCGGCGAGCCTGCAGCCGGACACACGGCACAGAGAGAGAGATGGGAGCACCGTCAACCGGGGACAGCAACCAGGCAACCCGGAGGGTTAAAGGTAAGAGGAGGGGAAGAAGGGATACCGATGGCGGCAACGCCTTCCCATCACCCCGGGCGGCGATCTCTGCCCGGCCTCCCCCCGGCCATGGGAAGGGGTTTTGGGGCACCCACCGTTGCTGCGGGCAGGAGCCCGTGCGGGGCTGAGCAGAAGCAGCTCGGTGAGCTCTTTGCCGTACCACACCAGCAGCTCCTCGTCCTTGGCGATGCGGCGCAGAGACCGGTAGAAGAGCTGCCCGCTCTTGATGTAGGCCTCCAGGTTCTGCTCCTCCCGCTCCCGCGCCGACTGCACCAGCCGCAGCCACATCAGCCCCTCCGACGAGCCGTTTGCCGCCGACGTGTCCACCTACAAACCCCGTTTTCATCAACGCGCACGGACGGACGGAGGAACCGACCGAGGGGATGGGGCCCGGCAGCCGGCAGTGAGCGGCGGGGAGAGCATCCCGTCGGCGGATGATCCCTCCCGGCTGCTCCCTGCGGGGAGGATGAGCTCGGGGACCAGCCGTCGGGGCGAGCGGCAGCGGGGGCCGGTTCCCGTGTGCGGGGCAAGCGGCTTGGCCAGGGAGATGTGCGGGTCTTACCCGGAATATGTAGGGGACGGTGCGCTTGTCGGTGGACTTGAGGGCGATGAAGGCAATGCTGTCGTATAGCGATGTGTGGCTCAGGACGCAGGGGCCGAAAATGGCATTTTCAGGGATGTCGCAGGTGGTGTAAACGCTGGTGAAAATGTCAGTCAAGCACTGCTGGACCGTCTTGGCGTCCCCGTCCCATATTCCCCTCTGGACGCCGGCGTCCTCCATGCCTGTGGGCGGAGAGAGGGGCAGAGCCGACGCGTTACGGCGCGGCCGAGAGAAAAAAAATAAATATATATATATATAAAATAAACAAACAAACAAAAAAAGGCAAAAAAAAAATAAAATAGGCAGGCGAGCACTTTCACAGGTCTGGAAAAAAAGGAAATAAAGGCGGCGAGGAGCGGGGAAGCTGCCGCGATGATTTATTTATCAGCGAGCGCGGCGGGAGCCGGTTTCGGGGAGCAACCCGGCAGGAGCAGGGGGATCCTGCCACGGGCAAAGCCGAACAAAAAGGGACAGCGGCTGCGACTGGCCGGTGCCGTCCCCCCACCCCCACCCCAGGTGCCCTGCGAGAGGAGCAGGGCCGGTCTCTGGGCTGTGAGAGGAGCAGAGCGAATGGGTTTCAAGTGGCTTGTCATTGTCGCTGATTGCATGTCAGCTTACCTCCCGCTCCGCTCGACAAGAGGGAACGTATGTCTGCTCATTACCATAATCCAGCACTTTCCCTCCGAGACTTTAATTAAAAGCAGCAAGCAGAGGTAATTATTTTTTACCTCGACACGCTTATTTATGGAGGAGGGTGAGCCCCGGCTCCCGAGCTGTACGAGGGGACGGATGCAGGCGGGGGCGAGGCGGGAAGGATGTTGGCAGGATGCGGGCAGGGAGCGGGCAGCAGGACGGCGGCCGCCGGGCTCCGAGGGGCCGAGGCCGGGGAAAGAGCTTGGGATGCCCTCGCCTTTCCCTACCCGGTTAGTGCGAGGCTGACTCTCCCCCACCCCATCTGCCACTGAAATCGTTTAGTTCGGGTTCGCTTGGGAATAAATACGCTTTCCTCTCCGTGCGCTTATTTAGCATCCGGAGCCGCTCGCACCGGGCACAGCCCCGGCGAGCCGCTGCTCTCCCCCGCTTTCGGGAGACAACAGAGTATCCCCCCCGAAACTTCGCCTTCCGGAGAGGCAAAGGCTCTCGCACCCCCCACTCCCCCGGTAACGGGCCCCGCGGGGAAGGCGTTTTCGCCTTCTCCCTGCCGCCCTCTTCGTTCCGGCGCTGCCCGGCGCATCCCTTCCCCGAAGGAATTATTTCGCCAAACGAAACAAACGGCCGCGAGCTGCCCCCGCCAAACTTTCCACCCGCCCTCGCCGAGCCCCGCTCTGCTCCCCCCGGTGCCGCATCTCCCTGGTCCCCCCGCGGCCGCCCTTTGTCAGGGCCGGGCGGCGCCGGGGCCGCTTCCCGGAGCCTCCGCCGCCGGGCACCGCGTCCCGGGCACGGCCCCCGCGTCCCGGGCAGGGCCGCCACCTCCCGGCATTGTTCCCTCCGCCGGGGCCGCCGCTCTTCCCCGGCCGCGCGCTGGGGCCCCTCCGCGGGTACTCACCAGGGAGAGAGGCAATATAATCCTCGCCCGACAAGTGGCACAAAGCCGGGCTGCGGCCCCCGCTGCCTCCCGGCGCTATTGTATCAGAGCAGCTCCATGGCCGGGGCGGCGGCGGGGGCGAGGCGGGGAGGGGAGGCGGCCGGGGAGGCGAGCGGTGCAGATGGACCCGATGCAGTGAGTGACTGGCACACAGACACACACTTTTTGTTTGCTGCACATAATCTGCCCAATGACGCGTGACAGCCCACGTCCCCTCCCTTTAACCCCTTCGGGGGCTGCCAGATCGCTGCGTGCCCGCCGCCCGCCCCTCACCTGGACATCGGGTACCTACGGAAAGGGGGATAGTGGGGGGACACACCGGGGCGCACCCATACACACACTCCGCCTTTCCCCTGGCAGCGTGCGGGTTTGGGGGCCGCCGCTCCGGCCCGGCAGTGAGTGCGGGGCGGGGAGCCGGGAGGAGTCCGACGGCGGCTCTGCCCGGCACCAGGATCCCGGCGGCCGCCTCCCCGCTCTGTCCCGTCCGTCACCTGCAAGGCGAGCTCTCAAATACAAGAATAAGATCCCTCCTCGCCTGGGTGAAGGCAGGCGGGGATGCCCTTGCACCGCAGGGGAAGGCGCCCGGCGGAGGCCCGACGTGCGGGTGGCGGGAGCGGCAGTCCCGGTGGTGCGGAGCGGGGAGAGCCGCCGACGGGGCGGCCCCAGTTACGGCAGAGCTCCCCGTTCGCGGGGCGCGGGGGCTCTCTCTCCCCGCACTCGTGGGGCTCGGGTGCCCGCGGCCACGCGCGCAGGTTCGGTAAGCGGCGGATGCTCCTCGCCAAAAGGAGGGTTTCACCGCGCGGAAAAGCGTTCACCGGTTGCTCCCTCGCCGCCGTCATTTCACACACACACAAAAAAACCCCAAACAGGCTGAAAAAAATAATATTAAAAATAGAATTTAACACACGCACACCAAACTAAACAAAAGAAGAGACAAAGCGTTTTCCAGAGGCGAACAATGTTTGCAATCTGGGAGTACGCTGATGTTTGGCTTTCAAATTCACTTATCCTCTACATAATTACGATTTTCCTTGCATTAGGATTAAAGGCTGCATATAATATGCTTTCAACATTTATCTTATTAATTCGACAAAACACAGAGTCTGCTAAAAGCGGGGATTGTAATAACATTAAAAAGATGGGAGTCTGTAAAAATTTGGATCTTAATTCCTGCTTAAAAGTTTCTCCCCCCCCCCCTTTTTTTTTTGTGTGTGTGCGGGGGGGGGGTGTTTGTTTGTTGGTTGGCTTGGTTTGGGTGTCGTCCCCCCCATCTCGTATATATTTTTTTAAGGCTGTAGCTCGCTCTGCGTGATAGAAATTGTCCGAATGACTGTCATTAATGGGGGGGGGGGGGGGGGGAAGGAAACCTACGCATTATTTTTATTCGCGAGAATTTTAAGGGACACTACGGTACACAAACTACCTCGGAATCGCTTCGGCATTATCTCCACAACCGAAATTCCCCGGTACAGGAAAGGACCGTAGCGGCGTTTCCGAGCATTTCTTCAGCCTCTGATGCCGCCGTACGAGCCAACCTCCGGCAGCAGCATAGCCCCAGCCTCGCAGAATGACACTTGGATGTCCGCAGACTCTTTCCTTGGAATTCTACGCTTCCAGGCGCCACGGCCGCGAAGCGCTCACCTCAACCCCGACCGACCCCGGCTTCCAGGCGGAGCCCAGTCCCGGTGCCCGCGGCGCAGAAAAGCCACCGGGAAGTACGGGCGGCTCGGGGAGGCAGCCTCTCCTCGGGCTCACCGAGCGACCGCACCGGAATTTTGGGGGTGGAACGGAGGACCCACAGCCCGGCGAGGCCTCTGGTTACCCTGCAGGGACCGTACGGAAACTGCCTGCTGCCGCCCTAAACCACACACGGAATATCTCGTTATATATCCTCGTGTTATGTATAAACCTCCTGCGGAGAGCTGAGACCCGGGCTCAGGAGATCCAGCCTCCCCACGCCACTCACCGCTGCTTCAAGCCCACCACAAGCACAGCGGCGACCTCCTCCCCCGACTTCCCCGACGGCGCCCATTGGCAACCGTCTCTCCGGGAAGGAGAGTCTCCGGCAGCGGCCAGGGCAGGACTGAAACTGTGCTCAGATCAGGCCAAGCAGGCAAACCAGGGTCCTACAGACTCGCAGGGCTGCTGAACGTCCAGCCCCAGGGTCTGAGCCTATCTAGAGGGGCTGGGTGGCTGGCACCCCACGGGCCGGCGGGTGATGATGCTCAGTCACCACGATCGCTTCAGCTCTCCGAGGGAAGCACCAGTTTGCACCATGATGAGTTACCATGTGGATGGGTAGTGGATCTATCTCTCTGGGGATGCTAGGGCACCCTCCCTGAGCTGCCTCCTTCATGCCTGGATTTCACCCAGTAAGGTGAAGGGGAAAGGGGCGAGGTGAGGCTCAGAAGCACTCCTGCATCCCTTGGGAAAAACTGCCTCAAAGTTTTGACATGCAACCAGGCCTGCAGGTGTATAGCTACTCCTCTGGGGACACATAGACACAGCTTAGAGTTAGCTGGTAGATGACTACCCTAAAGTCACCTGTGAAATAAAATGGCTGAGGAAATGCCAAGTTACCAGGAGTGCACAAACCCAGCTGTGATTGTCCAGGGGATGCCCAGGACCGAAGGGAGGAGGAATGGATGAAGGGATGGATGTTCAAAGCTGCCCTGCTCCCCTCTCTGCCTGCTACTGCCATGGGCAGGGCTGGCCCATGGTCCTCAGGGGGAGCGCACCAAAGGGAATGGAAAAGCAACAGGAAATGTGGAGCCACAAGCTTCCCTGGTGTCTGAAGAAATGCAGGCAGAATGGTTCCCCTCCCCTGAGACCAACAGGCAGCTAGGCCTCTGTAGTGGAAATAAACCGGGGCCTCAGCTGAATGACAAATCATCCTTCCTGCATTTGACTATTACTGGGCAGTCCTGTGCCTGGGTGTCCACAGCACCACTGCCATGCTGCAGAATCCCAAACCTTGGCATGGAGAAGCAGGATTTTCTCCTACTGGAACAGCAAGCATGGGGATCCAGCTGGGACTCCTCCATCACACAACCAGCCAGACATTTTCCCACTAGCAGGCCCTAGCCAGGGCTGGGACAAGCAGGCACTGAATGTCCTACCTCTTTTCCAGCTCAGTTCCTAAACATTCTGCTGTCCCTGCCCCTTCCTATTTCCATTGACTCTTCAGCTGCATCTCACTGATGCTGGACTCCCAGGTCAAGCCACCACCACAAAACCATAAAGCCCTTTTTGCCAGGCACTGGCTGTGGGTCACCCCAATAAGGAGCAAACACTCCTGCTTCCCCTGGAGGCTCAGGCAGCCCCAGTAGGACTCAGCATCCATCTCTTCTCCATCTGTGTTTTCCCAAGTCAGAAATGCCATAAGCACCTCTGCTATTTCTTCAGCCCCTGATGGTGCTTGAAATTCCTCTGCACTTCTTTCTGAGCAAGCACCGAGACTAAGTAGAAATATTAATTTGTATATTCCCCACAGGTCAAATAACTTTTTTACCACTGACCAGAAAACAGACCACTGAATATAATACAGAGTGGTTAGTCCTGCAGTTAATATATAGCCCCAAAAATGACTGTTTATCTCAAAAATCAATTTGCTCAACCAGAGTTGGTTTTTTTCTCCTCACTTGATAGCAGCCACTGAGATTTAAAACCTGGAAAGTTTTCACCTAGCTTTAGCTTCCTTAAAATGCCTTAAAAAACAACCTGGCAGAGGATGTTATGGGTTGTAAGGGAGAGAAATAGAAGGGGGAAACTCCTCTAGGGCTGAAATCTGCTTCTACCTTCTGTACACCCTTTGACTTTTGTGTCCCTGTGAGCCACCACCCGTGTCCAATGTTGGGGCTGGAGCCCCTCACTGCATCGTCCTTAGTCACCCTCCAGCTTCGGTGTCAATGTCATGGAGGTGTGGCTCCACAGGGGTGACCAGGGGACAGACACACAGGGCTGCCCAGTGTAGGGCGCAGTGGAGTCGGGCAGCACTGGGCTCCCTCCCTTAGGGAGATCCAGGCTCTGCAGTGAGCGGCACAACCTGGGCACCTCTTGGTGGCCACACAGCCGCCGTGTTGTCCCATCTATGAGGATGTCACTCGGGACTCCCCACCACTACCCTGGGTGGTCTCATCCCAGGTCACACGTGGCCAGGCCTTAGAAGGAGCTGGATTGTCCAGCATATTACCATCAGGTGGATGATCTGCATCTGGGGACGGCCTTTTCTCTCCCCATGCAGCTTGCAGGGCTGTGAAGGCATTTGCGGTGAGTGATGGCCCCTCAAGTTTGCAGAGGTTTGCTAAAGCCTGGTGCAGAGGGGGTGGGAGAGCAGTGAAAGGACAGATAGACAGAGGGGGAGGGAAGGAGGGAGGTAAAAAGAAAGATGCAGAGGATTTCAGCTCCGGCTCTGCTATAGCAACTTGGCGTGGGGTGTGTGAAGGAGCCTCAAACTTAAAAAGATTTATTTTCTCTAGTCATAAATCTCATCCCGTTGTTCCTCTGGCCAACCAAGCATGATAAAATCCTTTTCCATAAAGTATTCAGTATTAAAGCCACAAAGCTCACGCAATCAGTAGCCATCTGCTTCTCCCATAACTGCTGCTCCAGAAGCAGGGAAAAGCAGCCAGAAGAGAAAGGGCACCACTGTTACGGCTCTGGGACAAATGAGGAGACGCTGAATAGCAGCCGAAACCTTTAGTTTGCCTTGTATATCTGTATCTATAGAGACAGAGAAAGAAAGGAAGCATTATATTGATACAACAATCGTAAAACAAAAAAAGGAAGAGGCATCTAAAGGGCAATACAGCAGGCATCAGAGGGCCCCACTTAAAAAGGGATGCTAACAGATTTATGGAAACCTTTAATTGGCTTTCAATTGAAAGATAAAGAGGCTGAGGGAAGGGAAAAAAAAAAAACAACTGGGAAGAGCAGCAGAGTGATCCGCGTTCCACTCCTGCATCGGTGCCTGATCTCATGCAGCCACAGCATTACTTATTTGAAATGATACCCCCGATATCGATCCCTCCAAGAGCATCCAAGCCGCCCAGCCACATTGTGCTGAACTTGACTTTGAGCCAGCTGGGATGAAAGAACATCACCCCCTTATCCCCAGCCCTCCACCCGGACTTGAACGGCACATCCCGAAGCCTCCCGATGCTGGCAGCAGCCCCGGCTTCCCGATGGAAGAGGGAGGGAGCAGGGCTGGCTCCCAGAGAGACGTTTTTGGGGGTACCTGTCCTCTGAGGCGGGGAACACACCCCCTCCTTGTCTGCAGGAATAAAAAGCAGCTGTGGGGGGTGTAGCTAAGCGGCAGTGGATCCTGCACGAAGCCGAATAGCAGGGAGAGGCAGCAGCCGGGACCGGGGGGATACAGTCCGCTCCGCTCCTTCCTACTCCCTCTCCTGCACTCACCGCAGACTAATCACAGGGTTAATGACCCTCTAATGAGAGAGAAGGGTTTGCCCAAATGCCCGTCCCGCATCCCGCCGGTGGCCTTGCACCTTCTGCCGGGGACTCGCACTCGCCACCGGATGTCGCTTTCCGGGATTACGACCAGGATTAGGAGGCGAGGGTGGACCCCGAGGAGTTTGTGGGGGCCCAGGGGGGGCTGCTCTGCAGGGTGCATGCTCCTTCCCTCCGGTGGAGGGCAGGAGAGTAAAGACAAAGCTGAAAATAGAGGCGAGATTGGTGTCCCGGGAACCTTCCTGCAGCGGAGCTCGGATGGGGATTGTGCATATGAACGGGGGAGCTGCATCCCCTGTGCCAGATCTCCCCCACCCTCGACGGCAGAGAGGAGCTGGAAGGAGCAACGGGACCTGATCTGAAAGTACAAGAAAAAAGGGTTTTTTTTTTGTACAAAAAAAGTGTTTGTTTCTTTTTTCGGAAGTCCCCTTTTAAAGGGGGGAGGGGAGGCGGCTGTGAAGGTAAAACATCACAAATATGATTTACACACCGATTAACCACCCGCGTGAGGAGCGAGGTTGAATGCTGCATTGAAGGCACAAGTTACTCTGTGGCTTTTCCTGATCTCTGTGGTGTCCAGCAACACTGTATTATGTCAAAAACCTGGCATGGCAGCCAGTGGCACATCTGCTAGGTGTGGATGACATTCATTAGCCAAGGTTCTCTGCTAAACGGCCTGCCAGAGTCTCAGCAGTAATGCCCAATGCCCAGTTGTCTGCTGCCAGCTCAAAGGCAATCCTGCTTCAAGTATGGCTTCTTTCCATGCTGGCGGGAGAACCAGAGGAAACAATGCATTTAGATGGTTGGGATGTGAGCGAGGTTGCACACTGGAGCAGCAAGCAGATGTAGCAGAAGAGGAGATGAAGTTGTGAAGTGTCATTTAATAATTGGAGATGTACTGGCAGGTCGAGGTTTGGGAAGGGAAAGTGTTAATCCCTTTCCAAACCACAGTGGTAGATGCTTTTTGAAAGGAAAGGCAATGACACTAATACAGCAAATTGTCTGTTTGTGCTCATAAAGGATACACAAAACCTTCAGCATGGGAAGGCTGCATGTCACGGCAGCCTGGAAAGCAGCTGAGGCCCATCAATGTGTCACTGTCACACCTTGTGACATCCTGGAGCGCGGGTTTGAAACCAAACAGTGAAGCAGCCAGGGTGGGCTTTGAGATGCCATTCTGAGTTGTGCAGAGGTTTTCCTTGTTCTAGTGGGTTTTTTTGAGGGGTGTGGTGGGGAGTGTGGGGAAATAAGCCCACACAATTTAGGGGCAGGTTTCCCGTGTGTGGCTCTTCTAAACCCCATGGAGGGGGGAGGCAGGGCACATCTGCAGCACCCCCTTCTCTACTGCTTGCATGCACCAAGCCCACAACTGTCCCCGCTCAGACACCTCATGCACGACCTGCTGCCTGTGCAGGGGAATGAGCTTCACTGACCTGTTCAATAGCCCACCCAACCCAGGTCATCCTTTCCCTTTGAAGCTTTACCTGCTGTAATCTGGACAACCCCATGTTCATGACTTAGTGGGCTCAGTGCTGGTTTTGACATCTTGGTTCACAGCCTAAAAAGAAGCAGGCTGGGCACCCACCATGCTCTCCTTTGAGTGATGTGGACAGCGGAGATGGAGGGAGGGAGCATCTGCTTGAGGCTGCTACTACCACCTTCCTTTAGGGAGAAGCACTCCATTCTCCTCTACTTGCAGGTCTTGTAAAGGTCCTTGTTCCTACAAAGGAATTAAATCACCTTACTATGAGATGGATAAAAAGATGTTAATCTTCTCCTCTTATTACTTTCATAAAATTACAACCACCTCATGAGGTTTGAACTTGAGCCAGTAGCTGGTTTTCAGCGAACCCAAGAATCAACCTCAGACAGGTGCTCAGTGAAAGCTCCCTTTGTTCCTCTGCCTTCCGCCAGCTTTCCCTCCTACTTCTATTTCTGTTTACATCCATTCATTTAAGTAGTGGTTCATAAAATGTGTAAAATGCTGCCTACACACAAGAGCATACAGCCGTTGCCTCATAGACAAATCTCTATGACAGCCTCAGTATCTTAAATCATAGAATCATAGAATAGTTTGGGTTGGAACGGACCTTAAGATCATCTAGTTTCAACCCACCTAACACAGGCCACTGTGCAATTCCCTGTGCTATTAAACCTCCACATACATCTTTCTGCACCCCACAACAGACCCACATCCATCCTTTCCCTACCTAGGAGCATGCTGCACTGTGGCGGTGCCCGTCTCTAACCCCACCTTGTGCTCTACCCTGGGCTTATGGGATAACTTTTCCCATAGCCAGTGGTTTTGGCTCCCCGCATTTCCCTGCCTGTCCATCTGTGGTACAGGCTCAATTGTAAGTTCTCGGCCTTTTAGCCTTCTGCTCCCAAAGTCGATCTCCTCTGGCTGTATTTGGGGTTGAGCCTTATCCACCTTCTGTTTCTGTACTGGCTTTGTCTTTGTCCTTGTCCTGGTTAGTTGGTTGGCCTTAACCTACTTAATGTCTGTAGATTACGAAGAATTTCCTCCTACTCATGGTTTAACACTAGCTGCATCCCATCAGCACGCTTTGGGCACAGGCTGTGTGAATCCCATAATGTACCATCCTCAAGGACCGTGACTGGGTGTGCTTTAGGAACAAGAATCTAACTGAAAGGTAGAGATGTTATGCTTCTCCCCCCATCTCCAAACATTACATCTTTGCTTAAATATGCCAGTAATCCCATCTGATCTACTCCTGTGCTTAAAGTTAAGTCTATTAAGTGTTCACAGGGACATGGTCTATATGCAGAGGAGTCAAAAGAAGGGAAAATGGGAGAGTAAGGCACTGCTCTGAAGGGAGTTGTGGCCATGTTGTTCTTTTCTCAGAGCCACATTCCCCTTCAGCCATTCCCCAAGATCAGGCTTCTGCCAGGGTTTGGCATGTCTCCTGCCATCACCTATGTAAATGCAGTAATCTTTAGGGCTGTCAATACATAGGGAAAAAAAGTATTTAAAAAGCTCTTGTCAAACCAAAAGCCTGATTTAATTTTTAAGTTCAGGTTGGACTTGGTGGTGATTGTGTTCAAAACCATATTTCATTTTATTTTCAAGGTGTTTCTCACATGAGTCATTATAACATTGTTCATTGTCACTATTTTCAGGCAACTATGTGGGAGAGAGCAGAGTTATCACCACTCCTGCTATAAGACACAAAAGCACTCATGCACGTGTTCCTTTCACTCTCAAAGGATTTTAAGCATGTACTTCAATTTAAGCCTAAGTACTTTTTGGAACAGGGAGCATCTCTTAGAACTGGGACTAGATTCAAAATCAGAGCTCATTCTCCTAACTCTCTGCTTTAAGCACTGGGGAAAAATCTCCTGCCTTGGCCATACAAGCCCATGTCACCGTGTTTGATGCATCTCTTGGCATGTGCACGTTCTAATTCACAATAGCACCAGTGCTTCCCCTCCTTATAGCTTGCTTTTCTTTGGGCACAGCGTATTATGTTTTACTGTATGTACTACTACATGCTGCTTGCACAATGTTTTGCATGATCTAATATTCTTTGTTCAAAACTGCAAAAAAATCTAAATAAAGACTATAGTGTGTCGCAGCAGTATAGGCATCAGCTAACGTTTTCCATGGCATATGGTACTTCAGAAGCCATATGTACCACTGTTTAGTGATTCTGGCAAAGAGGCACAGAATGGTGAAATCCAACTGCCAGGATTTCTGAAAACAAATATGTAAATGCTCCAGTGCTTTTGTTATTCATAACATACCTCTAACACAGCACATACAATATGCTGTTCATTCTGTAATGAGTATACTACTAAGCTATATTTGCTTCAGTTCTCATTTTAAAAGATTTTTTTCCCTTCTATGTATGATTCTTCCATCCTTTCCATCAAAATCCATGTAAATTGCAATTTAGAAAAAGCACTTAATCTATCTTAAAGGATGGACTTTTTGCAGGTGGGGGACTTTGTGTTGCATGGATATGCAAGTGTCTTGTATCAGAACAAAGACAGGCATTATTTCAACAATCTGAGAATGCCTGCTACAAGTAGTGGTATGAAACCAAGGAAGGAAATGGCATTTAACGGGATTGGTTGTGCCCTGTGAAGTCTGTTCAGCCAGGGAACCTCCCAGGGAAAACTGGTCCTGCTCATGAGCTAATGCAGAGCCAATAGGCTGACAAATCCTTTGGGAATACACTTGAGGGAACAATAGTTGTGAAGGGAACAGATGATTTGGGACACATGGTCAAAGGTAAATGACAGCTGCCAAACTCCAACCTGGGCTGGGATCTGTCCCAGCGAGCTGGGGTTCTGTCATCAGCCGAGGAGCAAAGGAGATACTCCACAGCTGTGGATTTCTCCCCACAAGAACCAACACGTCTTTGGTGCAGCAGCTCAAGAAGTCAGAGCACAGGAATAAGGGCAATGAATGGTTTCCAACTCACTTGGGTGAGCACAATTTGACTATGGTCTGTCCCGACACTCATGCAGAGCCTTTGTGCATCCATAAAGTAAGACCCCACCAGTGCAGGCAGGAGCACTCCTTCCAGAACCAGCATGGGCAAGTAAATGGAATCAACATCTGATTCCCATCTCTGGCAGCACTACTCCGTGGTGCTCCTCTCATCTGCAGACCGCCTGTCATCTCTGCTGAGCTTCTACTTGATGAAGTATTTCAAAATGTTGCTATTTAACATTCAGCTTCACCATTCACAACAAACATTTTAAAATTCCCTGTCGCCACCATTGCCTCTGTCTTTCAGTTTATCAGTGTACACGGAGACTGAAATGATGGGAGTGATCAAACATGTTAGCAAGTTGTTCTGCAGCTTACTCCTGCCTCGTCTGGAACAAGGCTGCTGTAAATTACTGTCAGAGCCAGCTCATACCCCTGCAGCTCTGGGCAACCTCAGCAAACCAGACAAGCCTTGAACTTCCTGGGTAATAAGAGGAGGGGAAAAATACAGATGCCTCTGAGAAACGTTTGCCTTTACAGCCATTGCTTTTGTGTTATTTATATTGTTACAACACAACAACAAAACCATGAGTCCCCTGCATACCTTTTCAGCAAAACGCAGTCGTGCTGCAAGTTCTTGCAAAGTTTCAGCCACCTCCACACATGACAGTATTACCTGAGACACATGTAAGCCTTTCTCCCAAGAGATCAAGCACTGCTTTTCTTTCTTTGCTAGTCTTGAACTACAGCATCCTATTTCAGCAAGCACCAGGGGGCTTGTGCCCAGCATAATCTCTTCCTAACTTTCTTCTCATGCTCATAACAGGCCTGCTTGTTACCTAAAGTCTCCTGTCAAGTCCCCACTATGTAATCCCGAGTCGCAAACAGTCTGGGTGCCCAAGCAATTGCTTTTCAGTGTGTTTTTTTTCCCTGCAATGTTAACCATTATCCAGCTCTTCCTCTGAAGTTAAAGGAAATACTCTGTTATAAAGTTCAAGTTTGGACCTCTGTGTGCAGCCAGGTCTTTCACCTTTAAACACACACTTGTTCCCTATTCTATCCCAAAAGAAAACCTTAAAATTAGCCTTTATGTTTTCCTACTTTCACAGATCCTTAAGCCAGAACCTGAGGGTTTTGGTTTTTTTTTGTTTGTTTTGCTTTTCTACTCTGCTCTAGCCAGCAGGTGATTACAAGTTGCCATAAAATGAGCTCCTAGCTTTGAGCTAAGAAGTTCCTGGATTAGAAAGAGGCAATTAGAAAGCAAAAAGTGGCAAAATGCTCTGAAGAAGCCAAAAATAAAACAACAAATAAACATACAATCTGGCTATCACAAACCCCACGTTTTCTTCTCTTACTGCAGTAAAAATCAGCGATGCAGCAACCAGTGTTTTGAAAGGTTAGAAGTCTAAGAAGGGAGGAAAAAAGCAATAGTGCAACACTGTCAAAAAGCTGAAGCTACAGACAGCCCTGAGAAAACCACGTGAATGAATAAGGGAAAGGGGCTGTGGTGTGACACAGGGGCATGCCAAGCTGTTGCACGAAAGAAAGGCACAAGAAAAGCCAAATGCTCGCACTAATAAGAGGTTGCACTAACCACACAGCTACACGATAAGACAAACTACACAAAGGGAAGTGAGCCAGAACAAAAGTGTGTTGATTGAACTGGCTCATGTACACCAGCATTTATGGCAGAGCAAAGGTCAGTCTTGTATTACCTCTTGTGAATCCCTCTTGAATGAGCAGGCTGTTGATTTAATGGGCTAACAATGAAGATTTATGGACATACCATGGGTTGCTGGCCCTAACTCTTAACCCGCTGGCAGAAGGTTTATTTTTTAGTGTTGGGGGTGTGGGGGTATACATGTAATAGTTGCTTGCTTATGTGAAGAGTTCATGTGATCTTGCCCCAGAGACCTGGCTGCTGCTGCTAAGACAACAGACTTTCTAAGCCCAACAGTTAACAGAAAGCTTCTTCACTTGAAACCATCTGAGCAGTTGAGGGCATGGAGGGGAAAGCATGGGGAAAGCTGAAAGGTGTATGTCTATGATTCTATGTTTCTATCTGTGAGCTCAAGATCAGCACAGAAAACCCAAAACCTCGCTAATAAAGACCACAGCAGGTAACCTTTTCTCTGTAAAGTGTTCTTGAGCCAGGTGAACACCCCACAGCCAATGCTAAGTTAGATGCCTCCAGAGGGCAATTCAGAGCTCACAGGGGCATTCTCCTATCATCACCACCAAAGCTGCCCTGTTTTATTGGAGAAGAGTCCGTATGTGCGATATAACCACCTCAACAAGCTTGCTCCCTCTCCTAAATCACAATCTTTGATTGCACAGCATCAGTGGCTTAAAATGGAAAGAGCCATCTGATCAGTTTTGTCTTTACAAACACATATCCTCACATCTCTTCTACTAAGAACTTTCACTGAGGTCCTCATCTCTACACTACAGAATCACAGAACAATTTGGGTTGGAAAGCACCTTAAGGTCATCCAGTTCCAGCCCCCTGCCACGGGCAGGGATGCCTCACACTAGATCATGTCACCTAAGGCGCTGTCCAACCTGGCCTTGAACATTGCCAAGGATGAAGCATTCACCTTTTCTTTGGGCAACCTGTGCCAGTGCCTCTCCACATTCACAGTAAAGAACTTCTTCCTCGTATCTAACCTGAACTTCCCCTGTTTCAGTTTGAACCCATCACCCCTTGTCCTATTGCTACAGTCCCTCCATCTGGAGCATTGCTGTGGCTGCCTGCACATGAACTACTGGGTTATCTTTCCCCCTGTTACTCCCAGGAGGTTTCCATGAACCAATATAACTTTGTTTTACAAGACTCAGCTCAATTTTGAAACCCCCTTAGACCCCAGAGCTTTAACCAGAAGCTAAGAAAAAAGGAGGACTCTGCATCCTGGTTTTACACTTACAGTTCTTGCAACTCTTCACACTTGTTTTACCTTTTTCCTTTCTGGTTGCAAACCAAATTGCTCCTGGGGCTGGAACAGAACTCAATTCCCTCCTCTTTTCCCTGCTGTCTCAATGCAGACATCTTCTGCTTCCTTCTCCCTTTTGCAGGGAGAGGCAAAGCTTTCTTACCTGGTAGCAGCACTATCAGAACAACCTTCCCCTTGTGTGTGCAAGTGCCTGTTTGGGGCACTTACACACCCAAAACCCCTTAAGGCTGCAGTGAGCACAGCTGGGAGATCATGTAAGGACCAGGAGAGGGATTCCCAGTATGTGCTCCTGCAGAATGAATGAATAATTCCTCTTCTGCAGCCAGTGCCAGCACTTGCTCTTTGCCATTCGGGAGAGGGTGCAGCTTCCTTTCCTGGGGAATGCTTAACATCTACCTTTCTCCCCACAGAGAGGTACCACAGAGGCTGGGGCTAGTCCTTACGTGTAGCCAGGCTTGGGGAAGGAGGGCGAATCCAGTAAAGAGGAGATGGGTTCCTGCCTCACGGGCTCCTTTGAGTTCAAGGGGAGCAGCCGGCACATCTCTCTCCCTTACCTGAAAGTTCCCATGGGCTCTGCAACGGCAAATTTTGGAACAGGCATCTCTGTAAAAAACTTCTGCTATAATATTTGAGTCCTCAGATGTTCAACCATTTGCACATACTGTGTGAATGCCTCATTTGCATAGAATTTGTATTTGTTGGTATTCACATTTGTAGGAGAATGCATACATTAGATTAATGTCATCACAGTTTATGGAGATCATCTGTGCCACAGTATCAGCTTGCAGCTCTGACTGCATTCTGTGCCCTGTGACAAACTGCAGTCCTGGAAGGGCAAGGCAGGACCACTGAGGCTCCAGAGCAATCCCTTAGCCTGGTCCTGATGAATTATCGCATTTACAAGGCTGTGCTAGCTTATCAGAACAGAGAAGCTTAAATGCATAGAACGGTTTGGGCTGAAAAGGACCTTAAGATCATCTAGGTCCACCCCCCTGCCATGGACAGGGAGACCTCACACTAGACCATGTCACCCAACCTGGCCTCGAACACTGGAGCAACTGGCCAAAATTGCTTAGCTCACATTGACAAAGGTGTAGTTAGCTGAACTATTTAGCTTTGTTCTCTTAAATTTGCTTATATGATCTTCTATCACACTCCTTGCTCACATCTTTAGTGCCTACACAGGGACTTGCATCTGTGAAACAGCCCAACTAGGAGGTCTGTTTCCATCTTCCAACAGCATCCCTCCCTCTGTAAAATAGGAATGGTTATTATTCACTCCCTGGTTTACCATGGCACCTGGGTGCTCTCGTATGCTAGACAGCTGGAAACTGTCACTAGAGATGCTGTTCTCACAGAAGCGTTGCTAGGCTCAGTCAGATATTGTTTGTAAAGCAGATGGAAAACCTCCGAAGAACAGCACTGCAGCAACATAAAGCTCATTTTCTGCTAGGAAATTGTTGTTATTGGGCAATGTTTTCATTCAGGTGACTTCACACCCCAATGAGTCCACATGCCAGGACAGTCTCATAACCATTTTATCCCAGGATCAGTTGGATTTCTGTGGGAAGCCACCCACACCCCAAACAACAGCAGCTGCTTCTAGAGTACAAGGACATAATGGGACCAGGGTGCTCAAACACCCTGAGCAAAACCAGATCACCTCAGTGGCCATTCCAGAGAAACTTGCAGCTGGAAAGAGAGTTAGATTCCCAGTGAAAAGCTGATGGGCTTATGGATTTTGCTCAGTCGCAACCGCCACAGTGGCATTACAATGCACTGAAGGGATTTACACTGGTTTTGAGACTTCCAAATAGCTGTTCACACCACAGTACTGCTGCTTTTCTGTCTCCCTTGAGCTGTGTGTGACATATCCCACCTCAAGATTTCTCCCCTGCCCCAAACACAGTCATTATCTGCTGCCTGAGGGAGAGGTGTAGTAACCAACCAAGAGCCAAATCCTGTACGGGCAATGATACATTACTGTAAAATATGTCTCAATCCTGATGATGCAACTGAAAGGAAGTGGGCAACATGAAAGAGCGTGTGCTTCCAAATCTGTCTTTTAATGATGTCACATTTACTCTGGTAACCAGTCAAGCAGCATCATTTTGGCAGCCATTAATAGTTTTGCTATTAAGAACACATGCCACTGACCTATCCTCAAGCTACGAGTGCCATCAAGTTGGTCTTATTCCTCCCTTACACAGGCACAGCTCTCCTACCTCCCAGCAAAGGTCCTATCCCCACTGCATTAAACGCACAAGGTTACTACCTTATGAACAACTTGTTTAAGGGAAAGGCATGCCCAAGTTTAACATGTTTTAGGAGGCATGATCTGAACTTACGTCTGTTACAAGCAAGAAGAATTTATTGAAAAGCCCTTTTAATATTTGAGTGCTTCAGTCTTATTTTCCAAGTGATTTATGCACCAAGAAACCTAGATAGAAACTTGAAATCATAATAAAAATCCCTCCATATGTCAGAAAACTTTGTCACAAAATCTTTTGATAGCTAACATCCTTGTGACAAATAGCTCCCTACTTCTTTTTGTTGGTTCCTACTTTTCATTAACATCTGTCACTATAACTATGACCTCCAATGGGCTTCTAAATTATATCATGGCATTCTGCATTGATGAGTTACATTCAGTAACTGTTTCATACTGCAAGAAGTGTAACTCTTCCTATGAGACATCAAACATGCACAGCACTCAAGGTGAGAAACTGGTTGGTTTTGGTTTTTATTTGTTTGGTTTGATTTTAAACACATCTTATTCAAGGAAACCAAAAGCTTTGTGAATGTATGAATGAAGGGCAGGTTTTATCCCACCTGCTTCATACACTGAAAGATTTGCATCCTTGCTAATACTTGCTCCTAACATGCACAGAATCACAGATCACATTACTATCACTTGCCCCATCTGGAAAAGAGCATGCTGTGTGCTCCTCTAGTTCTGTCTCAGGGAAAACAAGGACAAAAGAAGGCTGATTTCTCTGACAGGGTGTACAAGTAATTTTCTATGAGGTAGGCAGCGAGGTGATGACTCCCTGCTGATGACTCAGCTGTGTTTCCACTGATGTTCATCAAGGTTCTTGTGACATGGCTCAAGAGAGTAGTGATCTGTCAGGTTTGATTTACAGGACATGATTTATCGGGGTTATTGCTTACTTCCTGCAGATAAGGACATGCACTGTTGATAAGCAAGTGCTCTGTTTCAAGCTCAGACTAGCTAAGCTTTGCTTGCAACTCCTGCGTATGGCCAGCCTTCCTCGGCATCTGCAAATCAACTTGGAATCTACCAGGATTATTCCAGTAAGCACAGGAATAACTATTGGCACGGTACAGCCTTCCTGGTACAGCTCAGCTCCCAGAGACTGCAGTGGGGTGGCTTCACAGAAAATGGCTCTACAACATTTAGACATAGAATCTGGATTTGTGCTGTCTGGACCAATAGCAACCTGTATGATTTGTGGTTGTATGATTTTGTATGTGGTCAGTATGATTTTGTGGCTCTCATCCCACTGAACACAGGCATCTTTTTTGCTACTGTCCAAACACAAGCTCTGCATCCTACTGTCTGCAGAGGCAATTCAACCTACCCAGGTGAACCATCTCTTCACCCCCAGAAAGGCTAAGTCACTATGGGTGTTTGCTATCCAGGACAAGTCAAGATGATGCACTAAGCTAGACTACGGCCCACTCTGCATACACAGGGGTGCATATGATAAACCTCTCTTAACCAAACACTGGAGAACTATCTTTCAACATAGTTTAAGTCTTAGTACATGCTCAAATGCTAAGCAGATAACAAGGAAGATGTTGAAAATACAGTGCAGATATGGCAATGCATTCATGGAGTGGAGAAACACTGCTGACACCTATCTAACTTGTAATGAGTTCCTACACAAACTGTATTTCTAAGGGCACAATGGGAAAAAGCAAGATGAATCCAATTGCAGAGCAGGAAGACAGGTCCCAGAAGAACCCTGTCCAACTGAAACCTCTGCTCTTGCCCCAGCTGACAACATCTCCCCTTTCTTTTGCTGTCTATATACCAAGTAACTATCCAAGCCCACATGACTCTGACTCCCCCCCGAGGTGTGGCGCGGTTCCAGTCCTTCCTGTGAGGTCAGGAGCATGAAAGCCTGAAGGCACAAAAAGAAGAACAAGTAAATTGTGAGCAGAGGGAGATGGGAAAGCACAGTCATGGCAGGAATACTGCCAAGGGGCATATGCACCGTGGTTTGTCTGTGCTGCAAGGCATCTTTGCTGATGTCTAGGTGAGGTGTCCTTGAGCTGCCCAGGTGAACGCACACTGACTCACCACTGTCTCCAACTCAGGAAATGAGTTAGCGAGTCAATTAAAACATATCTTACTTGCACAGCCACAGCAGGGACTGAAGCACTCCCTTCTCTGAATGTGTTTCACTACAGGTGTCCTTTGCTATGATGATCTAAACGAAAAGAAAGAGCTGCTGCCATGTAGAAACTGAGGAGTACTTTTCTAACTAGGCAGGTGCCATGGGTTCAGCAGCAGCAGTCATTTTTCTCCTTCTTGGTAGCTGGTGCAGCTCTGTGTTTTTGATTTTGGGCCTGGGAGCAGCGCTGATAACACCAGTGTTTTCAGTTACTGCTTGGTAATGTTTTGGTCTGATCAAGGACTTTCTGAGCCTCATGCTCTGCCAGGGAGGAGGGGAAGCTGGGAAGAAGCAGAGACAGGACACCTGACCCAAACTGACCAAAGAGGTTATTCCATACCACAGCACGTCATGTCCAGGATGTAAAAATGGAGAGCAGAGACCCGGAAGGGTGTGGTGGTGCATTGGGGGGTTCACTGTTGGGGGTGCACTGCCTGGGTCGGGCTTGGTGAGCAGTTGTATTCTCTTTCCTTGTATTTCTCTTGTATTATTACTGGTGGTAGCAGCAGTGATTTGCGTTATACCTTAGTTACTAAACTGTTCTTTTCTCAACCTGTGGGAGTTGCATTCTTTCAATTCTCCTCCCCCTCCCCCCAGGACTGGGGGAAGAAAGAGAGAAGAGTGAGTGAGTGAGAAAACTTTGTGGTTGATTGGACTTAAACCACGACAGCAGGGAAGCACAGGTAGGCACAATAAGCATCGGTCTCCTCTCCACTTACTCTGGCTGACTGCAAGCCTGCTTTCTCTGCTGTCAGAGGGGGAGTTAGGCAGGTGCCCACTGGAGCCTGTGGGAGAAGAGATGCTGCAAAGCCATTACAGCTGGAGTTCTGCATAAGACACAAACCCACACAGGAACTGTGTGCAGGACATCTCCACAGAAATATATGTATAACAGAGACCAAGGTGGCCATCCCCTAGTGCTACAGGAAAGCCTAGAGAGGTCAGGTTTCACTGGATACTGATTTCTAAACATCATGGGAGGCAAAAGAATAGGTGAAACCAAGTCACTGCATCAAAGATGGAAAGCTGGAAAATCAAGTGATGGGTATCATACAGGAAATACTGACGAGTTTCACATTATCAGGTCATCTTCTGCAATCACTTTTTGAGCCCTAACCATGAGGTCAGCCTTACCTTTCCAAAAACACTTGAAAGGCATGCTGAGAGGACAATCCTCGGTGCCATAAGCTATTTATCCTGTCTAGCTTTGTTGAACAAAACATTTATTTTGAAATGCCTTTTTTTTTTCCCAGCCAAGAGACCACAAGCATTCAACAGGAATATTAAAATCCTGCCACATCAGGATGACATTTTAGTATCCTAGGTTTTTTCCTGTGACTATACTGTATGTCAGCTGTGAATACTCCCCAAAAGCATTGCTAAGCACACCACCTTCTACTTCCTGCTAAGCTGATCCATGGAGGTCATGCAGCACTTAACAGAGTTAAGATTTCCAAGTCACCAAAAGCATGAAGCTCTTATAAAGCTCACCAACTGATCATCAACTGATCATCATCTCTGAGTGAAGAGACACTACCCTTCTCCTTAGTAGATGATTGTATTCACTTCTCTGACAATGTCACTGCTCGAAATGAAACCTGCAATCCCAAGCTCTGCATCACCTCTATCATAACTGCCCAAATGTAGGAGGAAAACCAGGATAATCTCTCAAATTACAGAAAATAGGATACAAGTTTACCTTCTTTTAAGTGTTGAGGAATTGAGGAAAGGCTAATCCAGAGTCATGCCAATTTAAACACTAGTCAGTTAAGATACTTCCCAACTGGCTCCCTCCTGCCTGTAGTCCAGTAGTCACACCAATGCACAACCCCCTCCACTTGTGATCTAGGGAGCTGGGGAAACTGCGTACACAAATATGGCAGGACAAGAGCACTGACTGTGGTAGAAACCCCAGAAACTTGTAAATTCGGGGTTTCACCACATACACAATCAACAAGGTTTGACTGGAGTTTGCATTATGGCTTTGAAAGTTGTCAGCAACCTGAAACTAACTAGGCAGCAGACGGCAGTACTGTAATGAAGTTAAAAACCTGCATGCCAAAGCACATCATATTTTTAAGCTAAAGAAAGACAACCCCCCCCCCCCCCGAGCAGGATTGTCACCCACTCCCCTGAGTAACTCCACACCTCACAACCACTCCTGCGTATAGAAGGCAATCCCTGTCTCCTTCCTCCCCGTTCCTCTCCTGCAGACCCATATTCATTTGCTATGATGCTCCATGGCTGCAAGGACAGCCTTGTACCAGCCACCAAGCCCCACCAGCGTGCCACTGCACAGCCCTGATCTTCTGGAAACAGGATTCCCACCTCTCCTTGCTCTCTTCCTCTCCCTGTGCTAAGCTCCAGGAGCATGACACCCTCTCAAGGGCAGCAACAAACACCCAGGTTATACCCTCCAAACAGAAATGCTCCTCAGTTTTCAGCCTTTTTAATCCCAGACCCACTATCAGGGAACACCAAGCAGCTGCTGTTGGCTGCAGGTAGCCCCAGAAACCACCCAAAGCAGTGACCTCTGACCCATGGAAAGCAGAACCATATGAAAACACAAAGGACCAAATCCCACAAAGAGCTGCTGGGGACACAAAGGGAAAGAGGAAATAAAAAAAGAAAAATAAAAAAGAAGAGAACTCCCCAGGATGCTTCCTCAAAATGTAAAGTGAGAAAAAAGCTGCAAACCCCCCACCCTGAAAGTCTCTCCCAAACTTATAGAAGCCTCTATCTAAATAAATAAGGACAAGTAAGCACTGCATTGGCAGACATCAGAACTGTGGAACCCCTCAACTTATGGGTGGGGAAAAAAGAGGAGAAAAGGAAAAATATATACATAAACTGTCAAAAAACATGGAAAGGTATGAGACTGTCCTCCAAGGCAGACAGGGGAACCATGGCAAGTTGTTGAAAAAATCACCAGTAACAATGCCACCAAAGAACTATTTCCTGGCAGAAAACCCAGGGGAAAATCTAAGCTAAGGAACAGACCCAAGCCCAGTGGGCTTTTTGTTGGAAAATAAACGAGTTATCTACTGGTGTTGGGATCGATCCTATTCAGCATCAACATCGTCAGTGGGATTGAGCGTCATCAGCAAGTTTGAGGATGACACTGAAGCTGTGTGCTGTGGTTGATATGCTGGAGGGAAGGGATGGGATCTGAAGGGACCTGGACATGCTTGTGAGGTGGCCAATGCCAACCTCATGAAGTTCAACAAGGTCCTACATGTGGGTCGGGGCAATCACAAGTGATAAATCTATCTCAAACGGGGTGGCTGTGGGATCATGACCTGTTTTGTACCTTCTGATGCTTTTTTTCCCCCCCTGCTTCATATACTGTTCATAAATGTTCTGTCCTTTATACGGGATGTGCTCTTCTTCAGGGAGCATTCCTGTCTCCTTCCTTCCTTCATCTGCTCCAGCTGGGCCGCTGTTTCCTGAGAGACCAAAAAGGGTCACTACAACTCTAGAGTTGTGCTAACTCCCAGCAGAAGTTATTCCTCAGTGCTGCTCAAAGCCAGCAGCTCTGTGTCTTTTGTTTTTGCTCTCCCAGGCCAAGACGGGTTTATTTCTATTCTGCGATGGTTTGCACCAGGACAGCCCATCTTTCCTTCTTTATTTTCATGCATTCTGCTCCTTTGAACATAGTGGAAACACACAGCTTTGTGCTCCAAGCAAAGAATCAGCCAACAGATACCCATGTGAAAAAAAAATGGTCCCATCACCACCTCTGCTGAGCCCAGGAATGAGTATCCATTATCATCCCTGGCTCCTCTGGGCAAGTAATGGTCCATTGTGCATATATCAGTGTCAACACTCCTATTCGCACATTTACAGCTTCTCTCATCCAACATATTGCTAATATTTAGGTTTCCCAGTTTTTGGAGTTGAGAGTTTCGGTCTAGGGTTTTTTGTTTGTTTGTTTTGCGGGTTTCTTTTTGCTTTTGTTTTTGTGGTTTTTTTTTTTCCCTGTGTTTTTGTATGCATTTGCAGCAGGTATTGCAAACTATTCAATGATGCTGGAAAGGAATGGTTATTCAGGAATTCTGAGCTTGCATAATTCCTGTATTTTCCCAGACAGATACTTTCCATCTGGATGATACACGCACCACCACACTAACACGAGAATTCCTGTGTTACTTAATGTTATCCTTCTTATTTATTCATTTATACATTAATTTACAGAATGAGCACAGACCACGAGTCTACATCTGTAAAGAGGAAAATGGATTTGTGTTACTAGTACTCTAGGAGGCAGCTCCTGAATAACTACTGCATCTTGTATAACTCCAGGAGTCACTCTGATTTCTCTTTCCTTTTCCAGTGCATGAGACTTCCATTTGCTGTTTATATCCTGTGATGGGGGAAGAAAAATATTTCCCTGTGAGCTGCCTTGAGTCAAAATCTGGTTTTAAGCCAGAACAGCTCAAGGGCTCACATCAGCATTGCCCCTGCCTTTCGGTTTGTGCAGCTCAGAGTGCCTCTAAAGTGCTGGCTCGTACCTGCAACACACTGCCAGCACCTGCTGCTTGGGAGCAGGCATCCAGGTATCCTTGATCAGAACTGAATGCATTGAGCAACAAAGACCACCCAACCTTTTGTGGTCTGTAACAACGGCAGCCCATGTGTTTGCTGGCTGACTGTTTGGCTTTGGTTAAGGCCAAAGGTCCTTCCTTCTCTTGCTGAGGTCACCTCACCATAGCAATAAAGTACTTCCCACCACAAAGCACCATCTTTCAGCTGCAGCATTAACAATGATCTAAGGGCAGGGCCAGGCTTACAGCCAGATTACACTTGAGTCACAGGTCATCTTCTTCCTTCAGCTACTTCTTTCTGACACACACTGAATTGGGTTTGGCACAAATAGTTTGCCTAAGGTCTTTCCAACCAGTCTGGGCCAAAGAGAAGGTGAGAGAGGGTGGATCTTAAGGGACAACATGTGGGGAAATCATCTGCAAGTACTGCAGAAAAGAAAGAGAACAGTATAATCCCATATGTGTTATAAACTGCACTGTCTACTACTTTGCAGTAAATCTTGGTAGTGAACTTGTGTTTATCTATGCATTGATTTTCCACATGAAAACTTCTGATTCTATTGCTGGGTTATTTTTAAGTTGTATTTAAGAGTTCTGTTTTAATTGACCACAGCTTTCCCTGCTCTGGAATAGCTAGCATTTGCTTTCATTATCGGTATGTGCTGCATGCAAAAGAAAAGGGTCCTCAGGAGAAGTACTGCAACAGCAGGACCATGGACTCCTCACTACAGTCTCTTCCTGCAGTGTGGAGGTCAGTCTGGGTTCTATGTTTGAAGGACAAATAGTGCCAGACTCTCTTTTCTTTCCCCAGCTTGAATGGTGGCCAGAAATGAAACAAAACTCAGCATTTTTGAGAGGTAGGAAAAGTCTGAAAGGGACCAGGAAACACTTCAGGAAGTTTTAGATATACCCATGTTTTGGGAAACGTTTCTTTTGATTTGCCTCTCCAAATGCTGTCAGCTTTATATGTACCAAGCACCCAGAGGATGCTTTCTCCCTCTTGTTTTCCTTGATGTCCCAGGTGGGGGTGAATACTGGGGTGCAAGAAACCCATGTGAAGGAGGCCCTTGTGCAAGTGAACTCCACTTGAGGCTGACAGGACAGCAGGTGAGGAAAAGCTGTTGCTAGTCCAGGTTTGGAACCAACACCCAGAGCCAGCAGGAGACTCGCCTGGTGTTGAGGCAGAGGTTTGCAGCTGGCTTTGGTCCCTCAGTACCGGCAAAGGCATGAAGAGTTCCCTCCTTCTGCTGGACACCCCACACAGCTGCTTCTATACAAGCAAGCGCCTTCATGGGCACTGGAGATAGCAGCATGAAGGTCTAGTTTGAGGAACATCTTGCAGTATTTCTCCTCTCAGCTCCATGAGTCTGTTCTTCTGCTGGTTTGTATACAAACAGTCACCAGGGCAGTGACACTCCCCTGCACTGTGCTTCTCGCGTTGGTGTGCACACAGTGAAACCCGCCCATCCCACTGGGGCTGGCTGCTGCAGTCCAAGATTTATTCAGTGGTGGAGGAGGAAAGGAAAGAGGAGAGCATTGCCTAATGAGTTCTGAGAACTGGGAAAGGAGGCCCTCAGGCCTTTGGGTGAATGAAGCCAAATATGTATATACAGCCATGATACTGACCAGTACCTCCTCTGTACCTATCTCTTGCATATAACCATTCCAGCAAAACAGGCATGACTTATCTGCCACTTCAGCAGAAATCACAAGCTGAAAGAAGAATCCACATACTTAGAAACAAGAGCAAACCCCACAGCTGGCAGGGGCGGCTCAATCCAAGCACAGCCAGTCACATGCGCCTGAAGGAAAAATTCCAACAGCTGGAAAACGTGATGTACTCCCAGGCGAGGCACGTGTTCCTAGGGCTTGGGCCTGACTCTGAGAGCTAAAGTGCAGCTTGTTTTGGAAAACCTTATTCAGCCTGCGCTGCTCTACCGCAAGCCTCGGCAGAGGGAGGGAGAGCTGGCACTGCACAGCGTTTCTGGGGTGGAACTGCCTATCAGCCTTCGCTTTTGCGGGGTCTTTGGCAAAGCACAGGCTGCTCAGTCCTTAATCTTCTACATTTTGTGCATCCACAGGGACTGTAAAACACCACACCCCCTTTAGCCGTGCTAGCTCAAAGACCTTAGGAACTTCATAAGGCAGATCTGGCTGCCATAAGTCACTTTTGGTGCACGGACTTCTGTGAAATTTCCAACTTGCATCATTCTGGGGCTTGGCTTTGCATTCGGATTGATGCAGGGAAGACACTCTGGCATGGATGTGTCAGGTCAGAACACTGTGCCTGGAGGAAACCATCCAAAGACAGCAGGAAATGTGATGAAATGAAAGATCTCCGGCAGGCCACCTCTGACTGAAGCTTTCCCAGTTTCTCTCGCAGAGGGCAGAGGCTTAGGACACTTTTTGGAGCAGGTGGTGCGTCTGATTCATCTACATGGCCTGCGAGAGCTGCACGATCCTTGTTAGGTTCTTGTCTTGGTTAAAACCCAATTCTGCTGTGTTTGTGCAGCTGGAACTTTCAGCCACTGGTAGATTAGAGATATGCAGACATAGTACAGGTTTAGACTGAATTCTAAGCAGTGTAATTTTGTGTATTTATTTCACACACTTCATTTTGTAAAGCTCTTTTCAGTGCTCCCATTCTAACTTCCTGACAGAGCCACTTCATCTGACTGTTTTATTTGCACTGAGAGCAAAATGAAATGATACAGAAAGGGGGAAAGAAATATTGCACCACCAGTACATATTTAACATTAAATTTGTTTAGGATTTAATCTATGACACGGGGACTGCTGACAGCAATCTGCAATCCTCAAGTCGTTCCATCTGTAAGAAATAGTGCTTGTGTAAAGACTGAAGCTGTTCAAAAGTCTGCAGCAGGGAAAACAGAGGTAATTTGTTTGGTCTCACAGTGGTGGGGCTGCACTGTGACCTAATTTAACAAGAAAATACTTGATAATCATAGAATCATAGAATGGTTAGGGTTGGAAAGGACCTTAATTCTGCATGGAGTCCTGTTATTCCAACCAGCAATTCATCATGGGAGACCTATCTGTTTGAAGTGACAAGAAGAAGATGGGTGTTAAAGATACCAATTTTGCCAGCTCACCGATGGCGTGACTGATGCAAGATTCTTCTTGTATCTTATCATGCATGAACAAGAAAGATGTTGACTGAGAGGTGGAGGCTTAACAAGGATAACAAACATCAGCCTCCCCCATACTTTGTATTTTTCTCACCCATCAGTGATGCTCAAGCTGTCTTGACTTCCCTGAACAGCATGCCAGCCTTTATATCCGTAGTAAAACAGAGATCCTCCTATGGAAGCTTGCACTAAGCTGTGCTTTTCCCATAGCCTCATCAGTTCTTGCCAGAGACAAATACAAATTATGTGTTTTTCCTTTGGACTGTTGTTTAGTAACCCCTCTTGAATCAAAGATGCACCTCTGGGTATGAAGGACTTACCTGTGTGAGACACAGCATTGGGGTTTAGTGGCTATGGTGTATGAGGCACCCAGACCTCTGCACAACACCAGCAGGATGCCCTGCAGTGTGAGGATTATCAGTGAATTAAAAGCTGACAACGGAACAGTCACTGTTTAAAGGGAAATGTAAATTAGATGGTCAACCTAAGCAATGAGGTAGTTACTACGAGAGGAAAAGAAAGAGCATCTTGGGAACAAATGGTATGGTTCCAGGTAATATCCTCTATGCAGCCCCATAAAACATTAATTTAATAAAAGCCATGAGGCCATGACAGCTTTCTGCCAGTCACAAACACACACCGCCTCATGAATCATTTATTGGGCAAGTGATGAGGGAAATCCATAATTTCTGAGGGATTTTTCTCTTGGTAAATGGCTCAACCTTTGACTACTTCCACCAAAAGCCAGAGCTGTCAGATTATGAAGGAAACATGGGTTGTTGTCTCAAGGCACAGGACACCTCTGGACTGTGTTTTGTCTTTCCCCAGCTGGGCAGCCTTACTGACTCATCGCTTCTGTGATTGATGTTATGATGGGAGACAGATTTCTGAGAGCTCTAGCATGTTACCTGCGCAGTAAAATGTCACTTAACAGATTAAAAGAGAGAATCATAGAATTACAGAATAGTTTGGGTTGGAAAGAACCTTAAGATCATCCAGTTCCAACCCCCTGCCATGGGCAGGAATGCCTCACACCAGACCATGTTGCCCAAGGCTCTGTCTACCCTCGCCTTGAACACTGCCAGGGGTGGAGCATTTATCACTTTTGTTGGGCAACCTGTTCCAGTGCCTCACTACCCTCACAGGGAAGAACTTCTTCTTTATATCTAACCTGAACTTCCCCTGTTTCAGTTTACACCCATCACCTGCTAGTCCTACCACTATAGGCCCTTATGAAGAGTGTCTCTCCAGCAATTCAAGAATCCTGAGTCTGGTCCTCATCTGAAGTCACCTGAGGTCTCTGGTGCTTGAGAGTTGGATCCAGAGCTCCTGTGCATTGCAGTGGTCAGCACAGCCCCCTGTAAATCAAAACTGCTGTTAAAACAAAGCACTGAGAACACAAAGGGGGAAAACCAGAATAAGTGATTTCATCTCAAGTCCTCTTAACTGCTTGTCACATTGCGCTTGTGGAGAGAGCTCCAGAAAGGAAACAAAGACATAGAGGCTAGACATTTATTAATAACTTAGGGGATAATTTTGGTGTATGAAGCATACCACATGACTGGCATTTTCCTTCTAAGAAAATTCACATATCTTTTTAGCCTTCAGATAATATTTTAAGATTATTAAGCATGTTAAAACCTGAAACCACAGATGGAAAACTCTGAGGGAAGATATTCTTGCAGCACAAAGCAATGCTTTCCACAGCGCCTCATGTTTGCTGTGAAGAATCCAGCCTGTGCCTCAAACCAAATGTCTGCTCTATATTTAGTTTTGCAAAGCCTATTGTAAATCGGTGGTTACCATGTGCACTGTCCCATAGCACCAGTTTAGAGCTATTGCAGCCAGTTTCTGACACCAAGGACATGGGCAATGTATATGGGTGCAGTAGGGGTTGCAACAGCCTTCAGCTGGCTGCTGGTTGAGAAATCTGTTTTATATGCAGCATCTCTGGCAAAGAACACTCAGATTGTCCCTTCCCATGGCAGGGGTTTGGAACTAGATGATCTTAAGGTCTTCCAGCGAAAACCATGCTATAATTCTATGATTAATAAAAATTAAAAATGAAGGATTCCACCCCGGACAGTGTTCAAGGCCAGGCTGAATGGGGCTTATAGCAACCTGGTCTAGTGGAAGGTGTCCCTGGGCTGTGGCAGGGGGTTGGAACTGCTCTAAGCTTTAAGATCCCTTCCAACCCAAACCATTCTATGACCCCATGAGGCTGCTGGTTGCACCTCTTTGGAGGGGTGGGTGACTGGATGAGCAGGCAGGTTAAGAACCAGGTACTGGTGAGAAGGTGCTTGGAGGGGGGTAGGGGTGAAGCTGCCTGCTCCCCCACAGAAAGAAAAGCTCATAAAGCCACGGGTTTTGTTACGGTGGAACGACATACTCCCACCACGTCCTCATCAATTCTGCCAACGACCATGCAGGGGCCTTCCTGCTCCCCCGCTGACCGCCCCAAGGGTGGGCTTCAAGCCGCTGCCCCGCACTGCCACCGGCTACCGGGACCCCGCCGCAGCCCCGCGCCCGGGCGGAGGGCTGGCGCCGTGAATCCGGGTCGGGCGCGGCCGCCGCCTGCCGGAGAGGTACCCGCGGCGGGAGAGCTGCAGGGCCGCCATCGCCCAAGTCGCGGGTGGCCGCCACCACGCCGCCGGGGCGGGTGAGGGACGCGGGAGGCGGTCCGAGCCCGCCCGGGCCCGGCCCCCGCCCCAGGCGCCGCCGCTGACGGTCGGGGAGGGCCGCGCCGGGCAAACCGCGGCGGAGGATGAGGGGCTGCGGCTTCAGCACGGCCCGCGCCCGCTCAGCGGCAGGACGGCAGCGACGGCCGCCGCGTTCCCGAGACTCCATGGCGGGGCCCGCGCCCCTGGGGTGCTTCTCGCCGTTGCTGCTGCTGCCGGTGCTGCTGATGCCTTCGGTGCCCGCCGCCGCCTCCCCAGCGCCGGAGAGTCCGTCGTGCCACGGCGCATTCGACATGTACTTCGTGCTGGACAAGTACGGGGCGCTCGCGGGGATGGGGCTGGGGTCGCGGTCGCAGCCGCCGTCGCTTTTGTTCGGGTTGCGCGACGCTGAGGGGGAAAGCGCGGGCTCTGTGGGGGGAGGGAGGGGCGGCATGCCCCGTGCCAGCCGTAAAAACGGGCTAACGGGATAACTAAGGGGGAACCGGGCGGCTGAGTCACCCAGAAAGTTTGTGTTGTCGGTGGGGTGTGTGTGTGTGTGTGTCTGTGTGTGTCTATCTCTGTGTGTGTCTATCTGTGTGTGTCTGTGTCTGAGGTAACTCCACCCGACGCCCGAGGAGGTGGTGAAGCTCGCAGCAAGGAGGTTATGCTTTCTGTCCGAAAGTACGCGGGTGGACGTCTGATTTTTGAGTCAGGCCGCATCTGCCACCCTTCCCCCTCCGCAGCTGTTGCGTTACCGTGTTTTTGTGGTGAAGTTCGCGCGTAGCGGATCGCCATCAGCGCCGGGAGCCGTCTGGCCGCAGAAGCGGTGCTGCCGGGCCTCACGCGGCTCCTGAGGCTTTCAGTTCTTAATGTAAGCGTTTTGCGAGACAGACCGCGACAGAAATCGTACGCGAGTGTGGTGCTCGCGTACTCGGGAGCGGGGTTTGTGGTAACTAGAAATCATTACAAAAGCAAAGAGCCCCGTATGGTGTAATCTCTCACTGAAATCGTCACCCTTCCTTGCCTGGTTTCCTTGAACAAGGCCTTACTAACGTGCTTTCTGTTTTCTCTTCAGGTCTGGGAGCGTAGCACAGAACTGGCATGAAATATTTGATTTCGTAAATCAGCTGACAGAAAGATTTGTGAGGTGCGTTTTGTTACTTGTGACATCTGTAGTTAAGGGCATGTGTTGGGAAAGCCCCTATGGTTTTGTAGTCCCTCACAAATGTCCTAACAGTTTGGCTTCTAGCACCCAAATTGCCCAGGATAAGGGGGACTTTTACTGCTTTTTCTCACGTTTGGAGCTCGGTATAAAGGTGGTAAATAGGCGTCTTTAAACACTTAATCTCCTCTAACATTACTCTCAGAATGTATTGTGTTGATTTTGTTAAAACTTTTTCCATGCATTTTTATATAGGTAAATATATGGTGCAGAAGTATCATTCAGCCTCCAAGTACAGGATGCTTATGCCATGTTAACCGAATATTTGTTGTATGTATTTGCAACCAACTTTGTACCCCAGTAGCAGTGTTGTCTTGCTGTTGTGCATACTGGCCAACTGCACTCTGTAAAAACAGCTGACGAGCCGCATTTTGCTTTAAACACTCCCCCCCCCAAATACCCAAATAAAACAAAGGAAGCCCCCCAGAGACATAGACTCTGGTAGTTTTTGCTAAGGAAAATGAAGTGCAGTCGGCAGTTATTATCTTGGCTTGCTAATAAAGAGATACAATTAGGCTTGCATAATTAAATATTGCTTACATTCATCTTGTAAAAAGCAAATCTTCTGTAGACTATGTGGGTGACTCAAGGTTTTGAAAAGTATTTTGTAAGTTCTATAAATAATAATGATAAAAAAGAGCATGAGGATGCCTGAGTCCCTACAGAAAGGGTGGAGCTTGTTAAATGTAAATCTGTAAGCTCATCATCTTTTATAGCCAGTTGATGTTCTCTTTTGCCCCAGTTGTTGTGTGGTGGTCTGGGGGCATTACCTGAAATAGAGCCATTGAGTTGGCTGAGTTAACTTAGCTGACCTGTCAGCACCAGAGGAGGATCAATTATGGCAGAGAGCCAGACAGTCCAACCTACCAGCATCTCGCTTTGCAGCGGGGTGCTGAGCTGTCAGCCTTCTGGGCCCAACCCCTTCACAGTACAATGGCTTCTGGACACTTGTGGGAGCCTGAACTGTCCATCTCCCCCAGTGTTTCCCTGATGGGGCTTGAGTGCTGCTGGAGGCTGACAAGCCTTTGTCCTGCCTTCAGGCCTCAGTATGCTTCCAGAATTGGGCATGGTGTTATTTGACCTTGCCCTTTCTTAAATTGAAAAGAGGAATTGTGAGAAGGTGGCCAAGAACCAACTGGTAGCAGTTGCCTTCAGTCCTCACCTAAAGAATTAATTCATGGCAGTGCATCTGCTCTGCAGTTCAACTTGTCTGTAACATGTTTGCAGTAATAGTGCTGCATGCCCATCACCTGGATTCTGAAAGGCCTGCGCCTGGCAGGGCCCTTGGGTCTAATGGTTGTGTTCATAGGATTCTTCTCCATCCTCACGGTGTCCGAGTGCTCGGGGAAGGGAACAAAAATTAATTGAGTGTCTTCTGAAGAGGACAGTTTAGTGGTTGCTGCTAAAGACAGATTAGCTAAATAGTAACTTTGAGGTTATAACACAGGGAGAGTTGCATATTAGGTAGGGAAGTCTTGCGTAACTTGGACTAGGCAGTGATGCAATTGCCAGAGACCGGGTTTTGTTTGGCAATGGCTTGCAGCAACTAAGATGATTGATAATGCCATTATCAATTTAGATTATCATTTTATTTAGAGCATCTCAGAGGTTTGTATTCAGAGCCTTAGCAGATAGTCTGCAAGGCTGGATCTTAAATCCAAGATATATACAGTTCTGTGCAGACCTGCCCAGTACTAATATTTCCATGATGTCAATAGTTTTAAGTTGCATCATTGACATAAGTCATAATATATTGGAATTGTCATGAATAAAAATTAAAAGCAGGTACTAGAGATGTTGTATCTTACCTTAGGAAAGTTACTGTCTTGAGCTTTTAGAGTGTCAGTTCTTAGGCATTTTCCATTGACAGCTGGATATGACTCCTTGTAATGTCATTGGAAGAGACAGGTGGGCTTCTTCAAAAAAAGGTTGAATTCCTTAATAAAATCAATTCATACGGTTTTGCTTTTTATAGTGACTTTTCCCCTGATATTTTTAAGGAAGATGGTCCCAAATGTCACCACTGAAGTCAGGCAAGAAGGAATAACAACTCTGCTACTTCATTCTCAAAGTATCTGGGTGAGGGGTAGAGGGCAGAAATCCTTTAATTCCTCTCTCCCTCTGGGTTTTCAGTTCAAAAGTATGTTCTTTAGTTAGTTGGAGGATAAAGATGATACTAATGAAGCATGAATAAGTGAATGAAATGATACACATCTGTACATTTCATTTTCCTAAAATGTGTTTCTCTTTTTTTTTCTCTTTACCTTTTTTAAAAGCCCCAAGATGAGATTATCGTTTATCGTGTTTTCCACCCAGGCACACGTCATTATGCCATTAACTGGAGACAGGTCAGTGCACTGCTTTTTTAATTCTCTCTCTCTCTCATCTCCCCACAAGAGCTCTTATTAAATCAGAGGAACAGTAGAAGATACTGAGCAATAACTGATGCCTTTAACTGGTGGCCAGCCATGAAGCCTTTTTGCAGAGCTGGGTTTAATTTTGTGAACAAAGCAATGGATAGCCTAGTAATAAAGGAAAGAGAAGAACGACAGGAAATAAACTCTTGATACGAACTCTGCCACTTCTTTGCAAAACAACTGCAAGTAGTGCTTTCATCTCTGCATGACTCTCCATCTTTCTTGGCACAGCAGGAGAAATTATTCTTGCTTTTACTTCTGTAAAGCCCCATCTCTATGTAGGTATTCAGCATTTTTTTGTGTCTAGCTAAAGCACGAAATGGTAAATTAATGTTTCCCAAAATCTCATATAAGGTAGGTATTTAGTTTTTAATGAATGATACATAATAGCTAGTACAAGACTTACTGAAGAGACCTGTCACTGGGAACAAATGAATGCCTCAGGCTACAGAAGTGAAATAGGATGTCTAAAACTCCGATTCCAAGCTCCTGATTTAGCATTTAAAAAAGTGGTCTGATTTAAGAAAAGCCAGCTGCTCATCTCCTCCCATGTGGGCTTGGATACTGACAAGATCACAAGCCATTTTTCTAGGTGGCTTGAGAGAGGTCAGGAGAGGACGCTAAGCCTGTTCTGAGGACTGCTGAAGTCAATGAGATCCTTTCTCTCCAGTTTCATTAGGCCTTTAATCCTTGTCAGAGGCCTACTCCTTATCAGGCCCAAAGAGTCAGGACAGATAGCACACAGACTGCTTGAAATGTATGGGCAGAACTCTGGAGCCGGGCCACAGAAACACAAATGCTTTTTTCATTGCATGTCTGTGGCACACTTGAAGCTATTGAAAGAAACATGTTTTTCTCGGAAGCCTTTTTTAAAGCATGGGGAGAGCCTTCTTCAGCTCTAGTGAGTTCCTTTGTGGGACTTTTCTTTAATACAAAGTTTGCCAATGCTTTTTGTGAGTGTGGTAGGGAAAGGAAATTACTGCCCTTACTGTTAAGGAGGAATTCTAAGGAGAATAAAGAACGAAACATTAGCAACTGTGTGTAGGTAAGAATGGATATGGTAGGAACAGTTGTCCTTTTTAAATATTAAAGAACTTAACAGGGAAATTACTTAGAATGTCTAACTCCCATTGTTCCAAACAGAAGATGAGGATGCTAAGCACAGTGCAGTTTTGGGGATGGGTGTGTATATGTGTTTTTATGGGATATTATGGGCTAGGGTTTTTTTATGTGCATTTTGGACTTGCAGGGATGTTTTTCCCCTTGACTACTTGCTAATTTGCAGAAGTCAGGAAACCACAATTCATTCCCAGCAGTTAGTTCAAAGTAGGGAACTCTTTTTTGTTTTGAAAGCCTTAGGCTTCTGATTGTTTGCACAAAGCTCTTGCTGGTTTTTGCTGCACAATAAAGCTGTGGACATAAAGAAACCCACGCCATAGAGCTGAAGCCCCCAGATTACCAAATATGTTGTGACTATGAACAGTGCTATGTGAGTAACTCTGGAAACAGAAGTCACTGCTAACCACAGTACACACAATGCTATAATAAATACATAGAGAAAAAACCCAAACCATCCAGATGGACAAGACTTCTCACAATGGTTGTATTCTATTTTAGAGATATATGTTTCCCCTGTGAAGTTCAGCTGTAAGCTGTAAACTAAGTGCTAAACAAAGATTAGAACATTCATATTTGGGGCTCAGTTTTGCTACTAGTTCTGAAAAGCAAGTTGTTTGGAAAAGTGGATACTCTGACAAATGTCATCCAGATGGCACAATGAGGTCTGTGTTCTTTTCTGGCCAACTATATGCTGGCCAGCAGAATTCCAGGTGTCTGTAAATCCACTTCTGCAGCATTTCACTGACATCCATGGCCAGGAGTAGCCTCGCTGACTGCTTCAGTGAAACTCCTGTTGGAGCTAAAGAATGATTGCATTAATGAGGGTGGAAAAATAGGATACTTGAGTATCTTGCTGTGCTTATCTGTAGTCTGGTTAGAGATGACTATTCCTCTGTTGTACAGACACATGCAATCTAGCAAGACATGTATTTGAGCCTCGGTCACATGAGCTAACCCTACGCTTCGGTTCAAGAAACTTGCCAAAACAGAGCCATCTGCACAGCGCATGTTCTGCTGAGCGTATGAAGTACAGCAAACTCAGCCACTTAATGCATTTTCCATCTGGAGCCCATGCAGGAGGCCTAAAGTTTGAAGCAGAATATTTATTATAATGGTACTGAGCCCTGTGTAGTATTTGAGAGATGCAGAAAGCAGGAGCCTTCTCCAAATTCTGCATCTGAGGATGCCAGCGTGCAGGGTTTACTTTCACCAGTACAACAGCTCTGTTGGTCAGGGATGTAACCATCCCTCGTTCTGATGGAGAACACCCCCTCCTGCTTTATTTCACTAACAACTTTGTGTGTTTTCCTGTTGTAATACTTAGCAGCAAAACCCAAGTACTTGTTTTGTTTGCCTTTGTTAGAGATGAAGTGTGTTGCCTTGCAGGCACACAGCCTCATTCCTGACAATAAATATGTACTCATGGGAATCGCAGTTTCCCTGCCAGTGCTTATACTCTCAACACAATGAAAAATGAGTCAAGATTTGAGCACTTCGATAGGTAGAATGCAACATGGAAAAGAAATACAAGACACTGTCCCCCATCCAGAAGAGCTAAGAACACCACTACTTAAAGCTGCATAGATACTGATGGAGGGTCAGTGTTCCATACAAGGCTAAACCTTTACCCAGCTAAATCAGCGTGACCCCAGGCCTATGCAACAACTGGAGCTGGTTCTAAGCTCTGCAGCACTTATGTACAAGCACAAAAGATTTTTTTTTTTGTTTTTAAGATTCAGTCCTCCAGCATGCTTTGCTTTCTAGCAAGTGTAAGACTTTCTTTGCATACCCTGAAGCTGCATATATTTCTTTTAAGGCAAATGATTGTCCCTTTTTGTTAAGTGTTCTTGCTCTCAAAGATAATATCATGTCACCGAGAAACTAAGATGGCTTGTGCTGTGCACCTGATCTGCAGTCCTCTTAAATGGAGTGGGATCTACATCCTGCTGCAGTAGAAAGAAGTATTTATTACTTATCTTTCACTGCCAGCAGGTGATGGCTGTGAGCCTTTCTACACAAGGAGACAAGGCAATGCCTTAACAACATCAGTAGTCTGACCACTTGGCTGCTGACAACACTGGTTTTGGGATTGTGTCGATTAAACTTACTTGAAGTGAAAGATAGCACCAAACAGTGATGAGAACAGTACCTGTTGAGTTGCCCAAATAAGAGCTTGCATCCTGGTGTGACCAAATTTATGCAGAGAAACCTCTCCTGTAAGCTGTTAGATAGTTTCCTTGGTGTTAATTCAAACTTGGTAAGGTAAATGATTACATTGAGACCTGAAAGCAAATCTGAATTGTGGAGCATGCTCAGGTAAGGAGCATGTTTGATTGCAACAGTTTAATTGGTGTTAAATTCTTCAGTCATTTGCAGAGCTGGGGTGCTCTGTTATGTCTGTTTACTAAATGGTCCATTTTCAACTCTAAATTTAGTTCCACAGTGCCCTGCCTTGAGGAGGCACTGAAGATACAAGACAAGCTCATTGTATACTTTGGCCTGAGAAGGGTTGGCACAGCCTCCCTCACAGCAAACATGGCCTCTGCTGCTGAGGTGCAGCAAGGTAGAGCACAGCAGAGTTCCCCAGACAGGTGAGAGCAGTGGGTGTTGCTAGGGCTGCCACTAGAACCTTGCCTGACCTCAGCCAGGCTGGGATTACTCCTGCAGCCCCTGCTCATGGGCTAGCCAAAAAGAAACCACAGAGCAAAATGACAGAGAGCTTGTAACTATTGTTGTGTTTGGCTGGGTGCTGCTGGAAGAATTATCTGAAGTAGTTAGAAAGCTCCATAAAAGAGAACAGACAGGGTAGCTATTAAGAATTAGATGTGCCTTTTCTGAAAACCGGAGATGTGATGCAGCACATATGCTGAGTGGGGAAGAGATATTAAATTTGTACTCCTTCAGCCCAAACACAGACAGGCTGTGAGTTGCTGATTTTGTTTTGCTTTTTCCACCCCCTTCCTTTGTCTGACTTAAACCATGAAGCCAGTGGTCCTTCAGCCTTTATCACTGTTACTAAACTGTATTGCATCCAGACACCCAGACTGAGGTCATGGCTCTGTTGTTTCAAGTGAAAAACAGACCTTCTCTGTGGATTTTTGTGGCTACAAAAAATTATTACAGAAACAGGAGAAAGGAGAGTTTTCAGAGTACTGAAAAGCAGGAACAAGGGCTTCAAAGTGCTATGGCTAGTTGATTAAAGAGTCCTATTATCAGAATGATTTAGGCAGACACGACCTCATGTGCCCACCTTCCAAATCAGCTGGGTGTGAGCTTCAACGTGATTGAACCAGCTTCTCCTGCTCTCTAGTAGGGCTTGTTTGCTGGGGCCCCAAGTCCTGCACCCACACTGGCGTTGTGGCATCCAGACCAGGGATCACTCGTACTTGACCAACTTGGAGCTTGATCGCATCTGGCTGGGCTTATCCACCCACAAGGGAATGAGATAGTGACTGATTAAAAGCAGCTAAAAAATCTTAATGCTGCCAGAGATTTTCCTGGAACCCCTTGTAGGCAGAGGCTTGGAAACACCAGAGATTTCTGTGTGACCGGGTCGTAAGACATTTTAGATAAATAAAACTGAACTGATTGTACAAAAGCTATTTTTGCAAAATGAAATCTGTTTCAGAAAACTGGGACTTCAGTTGCTGCTTGTTTCTTGGCAGCAGAACACTTAACGCCTGTGATGTGCTGCCACTCATTTCTGGCAAGCACTAAGTATGTGGTTTATAATCTGCGTTCATACATAACCAGTTTCAAGTTGTTTCTATAGATGCTGAATATAAAATATTTGGATCAAGCAGATTGTATTATCTTACATAACTTCTTCCCTTCCATATATTCAATGCCATATTTCTCTCTTCCCCCCATTGTATTGGTTGATCCTGTGATTGGGAGCTCATTACAGTTATGCATCATACTTTGAAACAGTTCTTCTAAACATAGAGGAAGCCTATCAGTGGAACAAATGACTAGTGGGTGGCATTCAGGCTGAGAGGCATATGCATTCTTTCTCATTTTGTTTGCCCTAAGGAAAGCTTTCACGCATCCTACAATGTATTTTCTCCTCCTTTTCCTTAACCCTGCTGATTTCCTCTTTGTCACCTATGTTTGTTACAGTGTTCTATATATTCTGGCCCAATTTTTGTCCCTTCTTTGTTTTTACTTGCCCTTTACTAGCACAACTTGCCATGGGCTTCACTGGAAATTTGCTTGCATGAGAACTTGCAGATTTGATTCTTTCAGTAAAGTCTCTCTACCTTTCTTTCCCTGCTCATGCTAATTTCACTTGAAAGAATTCCTTTTGTGCTTCCTACCAGCTTCTCCAGTCTTAACATCATAGTTCAGTGAGCAGCTCGCAGTCCAAGATGGATTTATTTAAAGGCCCGTGAGAGGTCACGGCACAACCTTATCCCCCTGTTAAATATAAGTGACCTGTGCAAGTGTGATGTCTTGTCAGAGGTCACCCAGAAACAGGCAAAAATATTGAAAAACACCCCAAAAACCTATTTGTAATCCTAGTCCCTTCCTTGGATACAAGAGGGATCTTGCAAACGCTGCATCTGACTATTGATACTTATTTTGTTAGACTGTAATTACTGCAATTCTGTACTACTCCATTAAATACCTGCATATTGACCCAGAAGATTTCTCTAGAAACAGATCTGCTGTTTTACGGGATTTCTTTTTTAATTGCAGCGTGATTGGAAGTGAAGTTGGTTTAATTGAGCAAAGTAGACTTAATACAACAGCATTTCCACTGGGTTATTTAATGCTGAGGCTTTGCCACTTCTTGGCAATATCTACTCTGTCTGAATCAATTTTACTTGATTCTAGCTCTTTGACTCACTGAGGCATATTGTGTTAGTTAGGTCTAAAATATCTGTTACCACAGTGCTGCTTCCGTTGTGAATACAAAATCTGCCTCCACATGGTATGTCAGCTAAATGCTATATTTTACAGATTTTAATTTCACATCTCCTTTATGACAAAGGCTAATTTTCGCATCAATAAACTAACCTCTTTCCCCACTTCAGATCATGCTAACAATCTCTTTTTGTTTTCAGAGAGAGTATCAAGAAAGGTCTTAAGGATTTGGAGGCGGTAAAACCAGCAGGTGACACATACATACATGAAGGATTAAAACAGGTAGGTTTTACTCATCTTCTTGCAATCAGAATATCCTGTGTTCTTGCCCTTTGGATAACAGCAGCCATAACCTGTAGCATAAAATGGATTGATTGTATGCCTCAGTCTGTTACATTCAAATCTTTTTGGTTTCCTATGTGGTCCCAGGATTGCTCAGATACTATGCAAATCCCATGCAGAAGATTAGCCATCATAGAAAATGGCCATATGGAATTTCTTTGACTTGATCCTTCACAGTAGAGAGCAGTTCTTTGTCGTGAATTTAACAGCTAACACAGCATACCAATTACATGGTAAATAGTCACAAACAGCTTTGTAGGGCTGTGAGCCTTAAAGAGCCTTCTAGAACATGTACTTATGGAGAGTTAGCTGCACAGATAAGCATTTTCAAGACAAATAGTCTTACTTTTAGATTATATTAATTATGGAGTTCCCAAATGCTTGTATTTTATTGAGAATGTACAGTTAGAGGATGCTTTGTGATTTTACTGTACTACTCAGGCCCTGAAGGTGAGGAACTAAGTGTTACTGATAAAAACTTGGTTTCTTCCTTTGGCCTATGAAGCCAAATTTGTACCTGCGATCCAGGGGCTGAAAACCCAGAAAAACACAAGTCGTTGCCATTTAAAAAAAATACTTAGTTTTAAGCCATTCTTTTTATGTCCTGGAAGCTACTGACTGGCATTTGAAATCTGGGGGGGGAGCACAGGAAACCTTATGGTGGATCTAAAGAGAGGTGAGCTTCACAGCTCAGAGAGCATCTGTCCTGAAAAAAATCAAGTGTTTCCAGGTGTTGATCAGTCAGTGAACCTGGAACTTTGGAAATGGGTTCACTGGTGACTGGAAAACACTAATGAATGATTTCCTTGTCAGGAGTGAATTAAAGAGGGGCAGAAGATTTTTGCAAGATGGGCTTGAAGATAAGACTGAGTGTGGTTTCAGATGCTATACTCACTTAGAAGATGCATCTTGGTTAAAAGTTTAGGTGTAATTTTCAGCTGGATAAATATTTTTTGTTTTCAGGCCAACATGCAAATTGCAAAGCAAGGAGCCTCAAGGTTTTCTAGTATCATCATTGCACTGACAGATGGCAAGCTAGATGGTCTGATTCCCTTGCATGCAGAGAAAGAGGTGAGCACTAGGTGAAAATGCATGTTAAATTCTGAAGAGTTTGGGTGTTGCCTCTTGAATGAAAAATTGCTTATTCCTCTGCTCTATTTTGGGGCAGGCAAAGAAATCCAGAGAGCTGGGAGCTAGAGTTTACTGTGTTGGTGTCCTTGATTTCGTACAAGAACAGGTAAGAGCATTACTAATGTAGATTACTAGGCAATACCTTGTCACAAGGTTTTATACATCAAAATCAAGTAACAAAGAAATTAATTTTACTTGCATTAGGCAGTATAATGCCTTCTGTGGCTCAGGAAGCAGACACTCGGATGTGTACCTAGACGTAAATAGAATGTGTGGGTGTTGCTTTCATTGCCGGGAAGACCTGTTGGAAATACCCTTGCTAACTAGTAGCTGGCAGCAGGAAAGGATGCCGGCAGAACCCCTTTCGTTAAGATGGCAACTAGATTAAGCTACAAGTGGCATGAACAGAGTAGCTGTAGAAAAGCTGCAAGCAGCATGTATAACAACCTTGGGATGAGAAAAAGAAAGAAGGATTCATGTCCTTCACTGATTGAAAGCTCTTCCAGAGTTGCTATGTCCTAATGAAGGCTATAGCTACTCTTGTGAAAGTGACTTGAATGGAGAAGTGTACAAAAGACTTTACTATAGAAGCCATGTAGAAAGGCTCTTTAATGGAAGATGGAGCAAACAGGGAAGGTAATTCTGGAAAGTTACAAAATCACTGCCAAGATACAGCTCTAAAAGGTTTCTTTAGTGTGGTGGTTTGACATGGTGGCTCGCTACTGTATGGTTTTGTTAGCTGCAGTAGGTTGTAATAAGTTCTCCTATTTAGAAAAGTCAGCTGTGAGGGAACTCAAAATTTTCTTTCTCGTTGCAGAGTGGATGTGAGTTGGTTTTAGACATCCATTTACATTTTAAGTGTGAAAAGCAGTGGGACAAATTTTGTTTGCCAAATGATTCACATGTTTGAAAATGTTTTCTCTCCAAAGCTTGAAAAAATTGCTGACACAAAAGAGCAAGTCTTCCCTGTCACTGGAGGATTCCAGGCACTCAAAGGGATAATCAACTCTGTGAGTATCAGGCAACAAGCTTACCATTTCCTCAAGATTACAGCATACTCTCCCATTCCACTTACTTTTCCAAGCAGCACTGGTTCATAAAAAGTAATTGCAATATGTTAAGTTCTCTCTTCCTTATCTTAGACATGCAGTTCTGTAAATTAACGTTGCCTGCCACCCCTGCACTTACTCATGCTCAGACCTTGTAAGGAGTTTGGGGACTCCATACAAGTGTGGTGAGTTTGAGGGGGATGCATTGAGGAATGGCTGGTACAGGTTTAGTCTGAAAAATATTGGGCCTGTTAGGAGAGTTGAGAGCAACACGTTAAAATCATTAAGGATGAGAGCGATTCAGGAATTGCCCAAATCTTCATATACAGAGGAGCATTTTAAATACATACTTCAGTCTTGACTTTAACCACTTGTTTTCCCAGTATGCAGTAGGACTTTCAGTTCCTTTTTTACAAGATGCCATGAGAGACTCCCATGACCATTAAACTGATTACCCTGATTTGCAAAAAGGGATCAAAACAAAAAGAACATTTTGGTTAGGATCAGTGGCTTGATAGTATTTTAGATAGGTGTCAAGAAGACACCTTTAGTTATGGGGAGGCAATTTATTTACCTCATCTTAAACTAAAGATGGGTGTTTTCTGCAAGGTTAACAGTGCTCCTGCTGCTGCATGTAGGCAGAATGACGGAATAAAACTTATTGTCAAAAGTCAAGTCAAAAGCAGTAATTTAATCTTTTTTCTGAGAGAAATCCTGCTATAATTCATTTCCTTTTTCTCTTTCAATAAAGAAAGGATACTACTCACATACAGGATATTACACAGTCATGAATTGATCAGTTCCCTTGAACAGTGTGTTTTTTTTGCAGAAGTTAATGTCGTAATGAAACAGCTTATTTTCCTTCTTGTTGCTTAAAATAAATGTAATTTTAGAATCTTCCTTACACATTCTAAAGGAATATAACCAACCTTTTCAAGCAGTGACATTTATTTTCTTGAAAAGACAGTACATCCCATGTGGTACTGTCTTTAAAAATCTCTGTGCCATTTTAAAGGCTTAGAAGTTACTCTGCTAGTGTGAAGTGATGCAACATTGAAGCCACTAGTGATAGACTTATTTTTAAGAACTGAATGTTTAACCTTGATTGATTATGTTATGTTTCCAAGGAGACTGCATTTCAAAATGTGTGTGTCAAGATAGAGCTAGATAAAGGACTAAAGGCATTTGTGTTCAGAGTTTCCCTTCCAACAGGGGTCACTGACCTGCATATTGGACCTTTCGAAGGCATCAGGGTTCTCCATTCTAGTTGCTCCAAGAGGTAGCCGGAGTATAATGGCTTGAGGTTTCTGAAGAGCTCAGCTTGAGGAGTCTAATTCGAACATGCAGAAGATTAGCATAACCTGTAGGTTGTCCTGTTAGCCCCTCTTCTCATCCAAGGTATTCTGGGGCAGCATTTGGCTAGTAGCAGTTCCAGTCTGACTCTTTCAGACCTCCCAGGAGCTTTCAAGCATCTTCACCTTTTTGTGGACAGAGTGAGGGAAGCTTTTCTGATAAGATTTGGCAGATGGTGTTTGCCCAAGCCTCAGTCCAGCTTCTTCTGGCACTTGTGAAAAATCCAAGTGTAAAACTCCCAGATTTGTGCATATCCTAGCTGTACAGCAAGAAAAGACACACATATGCACATAATGGCAGCATCTTGTTTTAAGATAACAGCTTAGCACTGACATGGACTGTACTGAAAAAGCACACTTCAGATACACGATTCTATAGCTTATATGCGTTGTCTGTTCCTTTACACTGTGACTGAACTCCTGAATTGTTTAGGGTTTTTTTTTAACAGAATACAGCTGGAACAGATACTCAGCACTTGGCTTATTGCAGATTTCTGTCCATAAAAAGACTCTTATGTTGTGGCTGTCTTGGGGGTGGGAGGGGAAAGCAGTGAAAAATATTACTGCTGATAAAGGAGCATGAGAAGTCCTTTCTGATAGGAAACGTATCAACTGAATTCAATCTTACCTGCATCAGTCTTTTTTGTGGGGATAAAGGATCAAACAAAACCAGTTAGTGCTAGTGATTCAATAGCTCCCAAGAGCTTTTAGAGGCTTGAATACCGTTTACAACTTTCTGAAAAGCACTGAATCTAAACAGAGTTTCATTTAGCAGTCAAAGCATTTGGAACTCTCCTTTTACTCTTCTCTGGTAAGCACATTACATGTATTTGTTTGAAATAGTGAGAAAATGATACCCTGACAATGTCCCTGTTTTACCACAGAATGTGGATAGAAGTATATATAGACAGAGTTATTTTGCTTGGTAGTTGGTTTTTTTTGTTTGTTTCTGTGTGTTTTATGTGTGGTGGCTGTATCATCAACATGAGGTTTTGGTATGCTGTACTTATAAGTCAATTTTTTTTGAAGGGGTTTTTAGCAATTGTGACAGTTCATTCTCAGTGCACTATAAAATTTATAAGCAGATTTAACTGAACATGAAATACTAATTTTTCCTTTTTATTCACCATTATAAATCCATTTCAGTTTATAAGTTAGCTAGAGAATACAGGCTCAAAGAGACACTCCATCATAAAAGGGAAAGCTAATTTCAAAGGAGATGAAAATGAAATACCCACATCACAAACATGAATAAGTGTTGCTCAAAGTGTGGTGTCTAAGGTGCAGTTGTGAAACCCTTCACGAACATTTGTTGAACACTTCTTGTTCAGAAAAAATACACTATTTACAGAAATGGCAGCAACCCGCCAATTAAAACCCTCAAGCAAAACTACAGCCCACAACTGTTCAGCAGAAACGACTGGAGGAGCTGCTCGAAGCTTTTACGTAGTTCGTCTCTGCCAAGCTCAGATAGGAAATCTTTTGGCTGCTGTGTAGTTACACTTGTAGCAAATTGCAGAAGAGCTGATCAGTTACTTTGTTGATGGAAAAAAGAAGGGATAAGCATAGCCATAGAGAATCTGTTAGTACCTCCTTCTGCAGTGTTTAAAGTCTAAGCAATTATTCTGATTTATATTAAACAAAACAAGTTTAATTGTGGCAGGGGATTAACACTCAGGACAGCTGAGATTAGCAGTTAGAGAAAACCTAGCTGAGATGTTGAAAAGCTTACACTGTGTTTTGACCACCTTCTCAGGTCAGATAAAATCCCAATGAAGCTAGTAAGGATTTAAGCACCACCATGCTGTGTTGTGTTTCTGTTGAGTAACATCGACAAATGATTCAACACTCTGCAGACTTTTGTAAAGAGATGACTGCTTTGTGAAGTTTCCAGCTCTTCTGGCGTTACTAATTCCTAACTTTATGAAGTAGTAACTAAACAGCATTGTCAGGGTAAATAAATCTAAGCAGAAGTCTAGAGCTTGAAAGAAAAATGCTGAAGGCAAGTTATTATGCCATGAGGAACAGTTTACTGATGTAGTTTGGCTGATCATTATGTGCAGTATGGCCTCATGAGCAAGCCATAGCAGTGTGAACTGTAAGGGTTCTGGAGCGCGTAGTTTATATCACAATGTGGCAGTTTAGGGCTATATAAGGAAATGAAACCCATTCTTTTTACCCTTCCTTTCCTATATAAGATTTATGTTATTTTTTTTTAAACCCATTTGATAAAGAACCAGTTGGGAATTGTCATTTACATTGTTAGTTCTGAGTCCATCTGTCATAACCAAAATAGCACCTTGCTACCTGGCTTTGGGAGAGTGCTGGTGAGGCTGCGCATCTCTCAATACAAGGATGCTGAGCTGTAAGCAAGCTAAATCAAGAGAACCTTGCTTGCAACTCACCAGATACGGTCCTAAACCAGTACTGTCACCAGGAGAAACTGAAGACTATGTGCTTATTAAATAGCTCAGTCAGATAAGGCATCAGTTTCTGCAAGGCAGCTAGAGACTGTAGGGCCAACAGCCTGGAGAGAATTGGGTAATAGCTCAGGCATTGGATAAACCCTTTCCTATAACTCAGAAACCAGCATGGGACTCCCTGGTGAGGGGAACAGAAGCTGTTTGTCTTCATAGAAGCAAGAAATGTCGCTATTCTGAACACTGCTCATTTGAACTGTATCATCACCTATGAAACAGTGACTGGGAGAATAACAAGAAGCAGCAGTTAAATTAAGGACCGGGAGCCAAGGTGCTGCTACTGCTTGAATCAAACACATGGAGTCTTTAGACAAGACAGTACCTTTCCTGAGGCTGAAGTTTCTGTAAAGTTCCTGTAAAACTTCACTGCAAATCAGTGTGGTGGTTTGTTTCCATTTTTTTCTGCAATTTTACCCTATTTCACCCTCTTCTGTGGCACGTTTTTGTGCATGTGGTTTGCACAGCTCAGCAAATCTGAATTGCTTTTATGTGCCACATTCTAAAACACAAAAGCAATGAAGGATCCCCACTTCCCTTCTGCTTAAGCAAATGCAAGACCTACCGATTTGTGAGTGCCTGGTTGTCTCTGCAGGCAGAATTGGACAAGGCTTGCACCTTTAAAAGTTACAGTAATGGAACTCATTTGTATCTAATCATATTATTAGAGTGTGACAGCTCTAAGTAGACTTAAACACATTTTCATGCTAAAGTGAGTTGGCAGCTCTTAATACAGGAAGTTAAAGTACATTTTGTGCTTAAGAAACGCCACAAAAACTTATCAGATAAGATTACAGGAACTGAGAGATGCAGAACTTGAGAGAGTATGTAGTCAGTTTTAAAAAGTTCAGTCTAAAAGTGTTTTATCTTTAAGAAGAATTCTACCGGAGAAGGTTTAGAAATAGAATTGCAAGCTCCCTTTGCTTATTCAGTTTGCAGGTGCTCAGTTTTGAATTGTTAATTCTATTTAAACATACTGGACTAAACACCCCCCCACCTCCCCCAGCATAGGTAAAGCCATGCAAGCTGAGCAGTTGCATCACCTCGAACATTTTAAACTGAAGGTAAATTGTCTCCAAGATGGTGGAGCCCCTCAGGGAAAAACCCTAACCCTTAGCATAAAGTTGTAAGTTTGGCCAAGAGAAGTTGCAAATTTGTAGATAAGATTGCAGCTGTCAGAGAGTCTTAGTCTCAAACCTTTAGCGTAGGTATGGAGAGGCAGGATGCCATAGAACAAGGTACTGATGGCCTGCAGACAGCCTCCCTGCAGCTCCAACTGGGTTGCTGCCTTCAGTGCTGAAGATCTCACTGCAAGCAGTGGTGGTCACAACTGGAGGAAGAGTAACAGGGTAACTGCAAGAGAAGACATGATGGCAGGAAGGAACACAGTAATAACATGTCAGTAGTTCCTCCCTCAGGCGCAGCTTTTCTCTGACAATACCTGCACTGCACTGGGTAGCACCCCTGGCTGTGTGATACCTTACCCCACATGATGAGATGTCTCAGTACTTAGTCAAGTATCCACCTTCTCTGACCTGGGGAAAAGAGACCACAGTGTTTGTAGGATGTCAGCTCCAATGCTGAAGTGCAGCTACTTAGAACTATCAAATGAGTGTACGTAGAAGCAGCAAAGTTAAACAAAGAATTAAAAGGTTTTAAACTGAAACAGGGGAAGTTCAGGTTAGATACAAGGAAGAAGTTACTTACGTGAAGGTGGTGAGGCACTGGCACAGGTTGCCCAAAGAAGTGGTGAATGCTTCATCCCTGGCAGTGTTCAAGACCAGATTGGACAGAGCCTTGGGCAGCATGGTCTAGTGTGAGGTGTCCCTGCCCATAGCAAGGAGTTGGAACTGGATGATCTTAAGGTCCTTTCCAACCCAAACCATTCTATGATAAATGCATCCAGGGTTCTTTAAAAAAACTATATTCATAACATAGTCACTGGCAGACTTCTGGTAAAGCAGTATAAGCAGGCAGTGCTGTAGAAATCTTACTGCCTAATTGTAAGAGTTCTTTCTAGTAAAACTCATGTTGATAGAGGGAAATCTGCTCTGGTTGTAAAGAACAGTCAGAAAATCCTTCTCACATTCAGATTCATTTGTGCAACAGTGAAGGGTATCTACTGAATGTGCAGGGGGTTTCTGCCAGTTAGATGGTTCCTGTATTTGGCACCATGCATGACAATGCGTTCCTACCTTTAAGTTACATGGATGACAACCAGACCAGCAGGGACAGGTAAAATGTGTGGGGGCAGTGGCACAAACAGCAGCTCTCAATACCTGACTGGTCACTTCTCATCTCAAATGTGGTGACAGTCATTGTCACTACACTTGTACCCCAGTGCTTAGCAGACAGAGGGGCCATACAGCTTGTTGATGAGACTGGGTGAAAAGCAGACCTGTACCTGCACATCTTACAGTCTAAAAAATGCTCAGAAGGAGAGAGGGTATTGACCTGTTTTGGACAGTGAGCTGGTGCCAGAGGAGGGGGAAAAGAACAGAGCCTACTCAGTAGTAGTCAGTTATGTTCAGGCAGAGAAGAGCTCTCTTCTCTCAAGCAAAGAAGAATTTTAGCCTTAAGGTTTGTAAAACTTACTGCAGGACTTTACAAAAGCGTGTTCCAGCCTTGCTGTTGGCCTGGCATCTGCTGCACCAGGTAAGCTGCCAGCAGCACTTTTTCAGAAGCAGCAGCACTTCACCCTAGCTTTTGCACTAGGGTGATAATATAGAATTATTAAACTCATGAGTCAGTCAGCATCTCCAGCTGTTACCTGCTGTAAGCAGCAAGACAGGTCAGCAGAGTTCATATAGGTGGAGAAGGAAGCTTAACAACAGCAACAGTTAGTGCTCCAAGGTTAGACATTCTGGCAAATGTGCAGTATCTCCAACAGGAGTGTTTCCTGAGCCTCTTCTAAACTGCTTGTGTGTCAGTGGCCAAGTTGCACGCAATTTGGTTAATGAGTTTTAACTGGGAACTGTGTTATTTTGAAGTTGTCAACAGGTCTGCCCTGAGCTAGCTCAGCTAGTGAGAGCCGACTACCTCCCTAGACTACCTTGCTGAGAGTGTGCAGCATCTGCTTCCCTCTTTTTTCTTAAACAGTGTCCCTTTGCTGCAGACTGAGGAAGAGGGTCAGCCAGCTGACTGCATGCTCTTAAGATTTTTCAAGAGCAAAATGGGCTTAAACAGTTCATTATCAATTATACATCAGCTTAATTGGATCATTTCCTGTAGGAAGAAAATATGCTCAGTTTGTGCACTGGGAATCCAGGAAGCAAACTGTTAAACATTTAAGGAGGTTGGGGGAGGAGAAATGCAGCAAGTTACCATTAAATGAATTACTCTGTTTAAATCAGTCATCTTCTTTAATCCCCTTGGATGGTCTAATACTCAAGCTGTACTGGGTGCAAGGCTTAGAACTAACGCTGTGCTGTTTTCCATGTGATTGAGAATGAGTAGGTAGTTTTGGGAATTACTGCATGTAGTTGTTAAAAGGAATCAATGGCCTGGAATAGAATGCTTTCTCCTCTGTCCTTTGCTGCTGTGCAGCCCTTAATTTGACATTCTCTGACATATTACAAACCATATAATGTTCTCCTGGAGAACAGAGAGCTTGATAAGCCAGCAACATAACTGACATGGTTCGAGCTTGTGTGAGCGTGCATGTACTTGGGGATTTGGATTTGACTTGTCAGCTATCCCTACATGGCTATCAGTTCTGTTACATAAGGGATGCTCCAAAACTTGCTTAAAAAGAAGCACTTGCAGCTCCAAATGAAATTTAGTGTTACCTTAGTGATGTTTCTGGAAGCCAGATTTTCCTTACTGCTAAAAAAAAAAATTTAAAAAAATATATAAAAGAAGAAAGAAAGAAAGAAAAAAAAATAAATAGCCCAAACAACTTCTTTCCTTCTTCCCTGTTATGGAAAGTAACAATTTGTCTGGATTCCTATTTACATTACTTGATAAGTAATGGTCTTCAATTTGTTGTGGTAATTTGGGGGTAAAGGTTCTCATGCTTTTAAAATACGCATCTTTGATGACCCACAGTTTTGTCATCGACATTTGTTTTACTCAGTGACTACAAATGAGGTACTGCTCAGACATTGCATAATTAGAATATTCCCACTAACCTGACACTGCACCCAGCTTCTCTCTGATGATTATTTTATGCAAGACCATATGTCTCAGGGATTCTTTCTTCTCATTTAGCTAGGGGACAGGACAGCAACCTTCTCCCCATCCCCTCCCCCCTTGCTCTTTGTGCAAGGCACTGCTGAGCAGCATCGGGAAGTAGGCTGGACTTGGCAGCAAGTTGTAGTTAAGAGCACAGATGTTTGGCAGCAGACAGAGGTAGCTGTTAACTGCTGTAGTTCCCTTGATGTAACTTTGCTGGAGAGAATCACGGAAATGGTGTTTCCTATGAAAGCACACGTTTCATTGCAAGTTATCTTGGTTTGATTGTCTTCTGTCTAGTGTGAGGTGGTTTGTGCCTCATTGCTTTCTGTACAGATTAGCACTGGGGAAAAAAAAGGGAAATGGTAGGGGCTGCTTTAACATGAGACACATGATATGAGACCAGTCCATACATATACAGCATGGAATTTAATTTTGCACATGGATACCACAGGTTTTGCGTTTTGGTTTTGGTTTGTTTTTTTTTCATTAAGTTCAGATCATAATGAGATGGACCTTGGGACACTATCCAAAAGAATGCAAGATTTCACTTTGGAAATATGTAGCTCACTTCAGGGAGTTTAAACATTGGTCACTGCATGGAGAAGCTGGCCTGTCTAGAGCCTAAGGGGTGCCTTTTACTTAAAAATCCTGATTATGATTCAGGGCACAAAAGTGTCAACACTGAAAACAAGGGCTCTGCTTAGATGAATTTTCTCCTGGAACTTATGCCAGGTTTAAAGTTTACTCTTACCACTATATGAGGGGGCACAGCTCCCACTCAGGTAGAAAAACACAATTCTCGAGTGAGAGAAACCAGTAATGATACCAGCATACAGACAGCCAAAGTTTTTCACCATCACATGCTCACTTTCACATGCTGTAACGTTCAGCGAATTCAATGTGAAAAATACTGATCTGTTGACAGTGAGCATTTAATTCTCTAAAACAAAACTAGCAAATGAGTCCATTTTAATTAAACACCTCCTCCTTTACTTGAATTCCCTGTTTACTGTCTCAGCAACAGTGTGTGTGTATGAAGTTCTGAGTTACGGGAGAAAAAACCCCCAAGAACAAGGAATACAGCTGCCAGTAGTACTTGGAAATGACTCATAGAAAAATAAAAACACATGGAAACATGGGCTCAGCCCATTCCTAATTCAGCCAGTCAGCACAAAAGAATTGTAGAAGCAAAATCATTTCCAGAACTAAATTAACCATCTGTGTGAACTGAGCTTTGATAGGCCCTGCTTGACTTGGGCTGGCCAGACAGGCCGCCAACCCAACCTAGTTCAAAGCTACTAAACAAACAGAACTGCAACGCTATTTTCAATATTCATTCTTCTGAGGAGTTTCACAACTCTATGCTAGGACAAATCCCAAAAACATATTAATTTACCAGAGAAGGGACTAACTCAAGAGCATTGTTCCACATGCTCCAACAACTTCACATAACTCTAACCCAGAAACCCTAGACTCCACTTACAACTGCACAGCAACTGTGATCCTGCCTACCCCTTAAATAGATTATACAGGTGTGTGCCATTCCCTGATCAGCACTTAGTGGGAGCCAAAAGGTGTAGGCAAGCCCAGTCAGTAAAGAACTCAGTAAACTTGAGCATCACACTTGACAATTGTAACAGGCTTTTTCTGTGTGCGCAGATCCCACTGAGACTAGTAATGGTAAAGGTAATTTGAAGTGCTGTTATGTGATGAGGGCCCTCTCAGGCATTGTTTTGAGTTAGCTTTTGCCTGTGCCATCATCCCTTCCTGCAGCCCTTCTTTCAGTACATTTTATCAAATGAAGTAGCTGTGTTTGGCAGTAACAATTGCAAGATTGTGGGTGACTAACTGGAGCATGGTTGCCAGTATGTCTTGATCGAGGATGGAAGTGGAGGAGATGCAGCATTTTGTGATGCAGGTTTCATGGTTAACTGAGAGGTCCTTGGCACAGTACATGAGGAGAACCACATTCTCTTCACATGTCGCAATATGAACAATTTCAATTATGTTTGCAGTTTACTGTAGTTCCTATCTGCTTTCCTCATGGTTGTATTTTGCTCACTAGATGTTGTGTTTAGAGCATCCCTAGAGAAAAGGATGAACCCCACATTTGGAAGGAAGATAAGAAAGAAAATGGGATAGAAATCCCCACAGAATTTACTGTTAGACTACCATTTAAGGGTTTTTTTTTAGTGCTGTTTTGCCATCTTTCTGAATTGAGAAGCACACATTTTGCAGTGAGTATACACATGAATGGCTGGCAATGTATCAATAGGCCATGCTCCAGACGCAAGCCCCTGTGCACTGAGCAGGAGCTACTACTGCTGTGAATGTAGTTTTGCACACAGACTGTGTGCAAAAAGTGAAGTGATTATATTGTGCTGCCAGCATGATTTGCACATGTCTTGCCATATGTGGGTATAGCAAGTATTATTTTGTTTTAAAGGTGAACATTTTCTTTCTCTTTAAAAGAGAAAGGAAAGGTTCTGCAAATAGCAAGTTAGAGGCATTTATTTTCTTACAGTACATACACTTCTGTTCACAGAATCACACACCTTCCTCTGTAAAGAGCCAAGCTGGCCTGATATGGGATTGGCAGCAGTTCACTGTTATGCTGGTGTTTTTACTGGGAATCAAACACCTTACATTCAAATATCATTTTCTAGTGTCACAACAGTAGACTTAAAAAGTTGTGATGGTGGTTCAATAGTGAATTCAGCTATACTGATGACCTGTCCCAGGTCCTGACCTCAGTGTGCAGTTCCGGGGAGGAACAGATGCCACGTGAGTTAAGATTTATAGTGCTGACTGCTGCCAAAACCTTCCTAACTGCATACTGGGGCTAAGCAAAACCAAATGGTGCTGGGAAATAACTTGACACTTAGCGTGTTTTGTTAATTGTCGATGTACAGTTGGGTTGCTCCATGGCTTGTTGCTGCTGCATTGTTCTCACCGTTTCTTGGAACACGAAATTCATTAAAGTGCTGGAAGGGAAAGTTGTTTTAGCCTGCATGTAATGCTGTACCGCATGGTACAGCTCTGTTCCACAGTATGTTCTGACTGCATGGTAGTCAAAATACTTACAAAGCTGGAGTGCTGCTTTACTGTTTCAATTCCAAGAACCTTTAAGAGGCAGTAGCCAAGGTGAAAAGTGAGTCCATGCAGAACTGGGCCCAGTCTGTGGCAATTTTAAGAGATACTGGAAGATGCAGAAGGCATGTTTTCTATGGGAAGAAATGTTTCTATAAAGCAGGGGCAACATTTATGACAAGGCAAAATTTATAAACAGAAGTGGAACTTGCAAAGCCCGTAAGCACTAGTGTGCCTTGTATCATCTTGTGATTTGGCTGCCTTTTTGCTGTTTATTGCAGGGACATCTGCCTTTTGTATGCTAATGTAATTATTTGTGTAGGTGTATTGTTTCTGAAGCTTAAATCTGACAAAACATGATTCTGTTTTCCAGTTCAGACACCTACAGGTCAGAAACCGACAGCATTTTCTGTAAAACATCTCTAATTGAATTAAATGTTTCATTAATGACAAAAATGCTAAACCACTTATTTAGGAAGGGTAGTCAGGTACTGCAGCTCAAGTCAGTGAGTCTACAGCAAGGGAGAATTTGCTTTTGAGTGCCCATGTCTCAGATGCCTTTATTCTGATAACTTCTGTTTTCAGAATATTCCTGAGTGAATAACTTGCATTACTGAGAAGTGCTATGGAAATTGTACAGTATCCATTCGTTTAATAGCTGTAAGATGTGATTTCACCAAAAGCCTTAGAGGCTTCTCTGTCTTCCAGCAGTCCTTGGGAGCTGTGCTGAGCGGTGTGTTCAGCACAAAACATAAGCTGCCTTCGTGCGCTTGTTACTGAGGTAGCTGTTGTAATAACTGTGGAAAACAGCATGACAACGTTTTTAATCTTCTCTGCTCGGCTGGTGCTACTGCAATATGGCAGTGAAGTAACAAATCCTGTATATGGAGGAGCTACAGAAAAGGGTTTCCTCAGCAGTCTGTTGTTTTGTTGTTTGCTGTTAAACAAGAGGATGTTTGGGACCTGAATTTCATATCTCTTTTTTTTAAGTACAGGAGACTACCTTGAAGAGCAGAACTGTATTTCCTTCTTTTCGCAGCAGCCACACATAGACTCACAGAATGGTTTGGGTTGGAAAGGACCTTAAGATCGCCTAGTTCCAATCCCCAAACATGTTTCCTAACAAGTGTTAAACTGACAAGCTCACAGCTGTGGTCATTATGGTTGGACTTGATCTTAAAGGTCTTTTCCAACCTAGTTGATTCTATGATGTGACCCTCTCCACTTTGATTAGCCTCTATGTGTAGAACTGGTGTTCTGCACAGCACAGTTCAGTCTCACACTTTGAGGAACTACTCAGTAGATCCTTGTGGTTTAAGCCCAGCTGGTAACTCAGAACCACGCAGCTGCTTGCTCACTCCCCCACCTTCTTCCTCCCTCCACTCCCAGAGGGATGGGGAGGAGAATCAAAAGAATGTAACTCTCACTGGCTGAGATAAGAACAGTCCAGTAACTCAGGTATAACTACTGCTACCACCAATAATAATAATAAGGGAAATAGCAAAGGGGGAGAATATAACTGCTCACCACCCGCTGACCGATACCCAGCCAGACCTGAGCACTGAGCTGGGCCTTACGGGTAACTTCCCCCAGTTTCTATACTGGCCATGACATGATGGGGTATGGAATACCCCCTTTGGCTAGTTTGGGTCAGGTGTCCTGTCTGTGCTTCCTCCTGGCTTCCCCTCCTCCCTGGCAGATCATGAGACTCAGAAAGTCCTTGGTCAGAGTAAACATTACTGAGCAGCAACTGAAAACATTGGTGCTATCAGCGCTGTTGCCAGGCTGAAAGTCAAAACCACAGCACTGCACCAGTTACTAAGAAGGAGAAAAATGACTGCTACTGCTGAACCCAGAACAATTCACGCTTCTCCATTTCTGAAGCTCTAAGAAAACTGATCACAGGCTGACTGCTTTCAGTTCTGTTTTGTACTTGGATTTGTGGGGAAATGTTTCTTTCTGGGACAGCTAATGATTGGGGCTAGAAGGAAAGCCTTCTAAGCTTTCTAAGCTAAAAGGAAAGCCTTTTTCTCTCTCTTTGGGAGAGGAGAGCCTTGTATTTGGTGTGGAGCTCGGGTAATGAAATGAATGACCTGAACTCTCAGTGCATGCTCTTAAACTAAGTGTGTTTGTTTAAGCCCAGCTGGTAACTCAGAGCTGCACAGCCGCTTGCTCACTCTCCCCCCCACTCCTGGAGGGCTGGGGAGGAGAACTGAAAGAATGCAAATCCGATGGGTTGAGATAAGAACAGTCCAATAAACAAAGCATAGTAGAAAACTACTACCACTAATAATTGTCATGATAAGGAAAATAACAAGGGGAGAGAATATAAAACTTAAAACAGAGGGGAAAGGAAAAAAACCTCAATAAACAGAAGTGATGCACAATACAATTGCTCACCACTCGATGACCGATACCCAGCCTGACATGAGCAGTGATCCAGGCCTCGTGGGTGACTCCTCCCAGTTTATATACTGGGCATAACGTGCTGTGGTGTGGAATACCCCTTTGGCTAGTTTGAGTCAGGTGTCCTGTCTCTGCATCCTGCTGGCTTCTTGTGCCCCTCCTCACTGGCAGAGCATGAGACTGAAAAGTTCTTAATCAGGATAAGCATTACTTAGCAACAACTGAAACCATCGGTGTTTTATCAGCATTGTTCTCAGACTAAAGTCAAAAATGCAGCACTGCACCAGCTACTAAGAAGGAGAAAAATGACTGCTGCTGCTGAACACAGGGCACTAAGTCAATTTATAGTCTTATTTAAATTTATGTCAGCAGACCTGTTAAACTAGCCTATCCAAGGATGGCCTTACATAGTGACCATTCCAAGTTGCCTTGTGGGCAGCAGGTTTCTACATAATGAATTTGCATTTGATTATCCTGAACTGGGAAAGAGAGAGTGTCATGCAATTTTTCACAGAGTTGATTTTGATCTTGATGACTCTTCAACCCAGGTTTCCGCAGCAAAATAGGTTAAAGTTTTTAAAAGGAGTGGGAGGGGCTGGTGTGGAGAAGGGAGGTGAAGTTATATGCATGTTTTGGTTTCTATGTTGCCATTGTTAAATGTGCTTCTGTAACACGCAACTGGGTCTCCCTTAAAAGCTGTCACTGTTGGGATGGGTCAGATCCCCCATCTTGGGCTGCAGGAGTGGCAAGGGTACTAGATTTCAGCTGTGCATGCATATTGTGTATGAGCCCAGGGCTTACCCGTTTAACTGTGTGGTAAAGCACCAGCATCTTGAAAAGGAGAACTTGGATAACTAACATGCACCTTGGAAAAACCCTCGTGAGCTGTTGCTAACAGATGATTTCAGTGTGGTACCAGAAGGGGTGAAACAGGAACAGCCCTGACAGAGAGATGAGGGCTTATTGAATAATGAAGATGGGTTATGAGGCAAAATGGCTAAGATGCTTTCACATCATTCCTAAAGGAACGAGATTAGCCTTTTATTGGAATGCATTGTGCTAGCTTGGAAGAAACAGCTTTCATGGAAAGAGTGAGAAAAAAAAAAAGAAGATTAAAACAGATAGAAAAAAGTGAGAGCCAGAGCAGGAAAAGAAGAAAGCCTCCAAGTTTCTATGCATCATTTTAAGATGCGAAAATATGTTCTCCTCTCCCACCTGTGACAGGACAAGTGCTGATTGCTTGGAAGATATTTTCACATTTTGCATTGTGAGAGCTAAATACAAGTTACCATATTGTGAGCCAGATAATTCAGAGTGGTGGCATGTGGTACAGTTAATGGGATTTGACCCTTTGCACCAATGCTCTGATTTCAAAATCAGAAAAAAATAATCAGTAAATCAGTATTTTATTTTGCACGTAATAGTTCTCCTCCCTCTCTCAACCCCTGCCCCAAACTACATAACACTTCCTCTCTCTATACTGAGCTAAGAATCAAAAAGTTAAGTCCTTTTTAGGAATTGCGATGAGAGCCTCAGCTAATATAAACTGGCCAACTTGGAGCTACATTCTTTCCAAAGTTCTCTCTTGCTGTGCCTCATCCAAATGTGTGCGCCTGCAAGGGCTCTCTTTTAAAATACTCCTTACTGTTTATAAATGGGGTGTTAAGGGCTAAAAAAGATGATTTGTGCACAACAGTTTGTGGGGAAACAGGTGATATGAGGAGTGTTAAATGAGGCAGGCTATTCTTTTCCTTGGAGCTTGGCATGCTTTTTGTCAGCATAATGACAAATATATTCTTGTTTCTACTGGGCCTAGATTTCTAGCAGGCCTAGATTGCTGTGGATCAACAGAAATCACTAGCAGTGATTTATAGACAAAGTAAACAAGAGAGATGTACTTAAAACAGCGAATGAGGAGTTAAGAGTGAGACAGAGTTACATTTACTGACATTCAGCCAGCTCATGAGCAGGCACAATTCTGGCAAATGGAAATAGAGAGGGGAGGGAAACCGGACTTTCTACTATGCACCCGATTACAAGGGCCTGAATTAATTCCATGCAGTAGTATATATGAATGTCTCCTAAGACCATATGACCTATTACAGGGAAAGCTATATACAGATATGACAAAAGTTTTCTGAGAGAAAAACTTAAAACCATTGGGGGGAAAAAAAAAATCACACATTACCATGGAAAGGTAGAAGGAAGTTGTGGATTGTTTATGTGTCTAATCCTACAAACTTAAAGAGACTCATTCCCGCTGAGTTAGCAGAAATCCCATTACCTGCTTAGAGAGGGGGATTAACATTTCTGTAATAGGTGTCACATCTTCCTCCTGGGCAACAATAATAAGTAAGAGATGGGCCCTGCTGTGGGACTGAGATCCTGGCAGTGGGAAGAGAGAGTGATCTCTTCATTAGAATCCAGCAGCAGTTGTAGTCAGACAAGCTTTGAATGGAAACTGAAGTGGTCTGCAGCACCTGGTTGCTATTCATGCCTCTGCTTGACCGTGGATAATGTGGTCGCTCTGTGTTTGTAAACAGTAAAATGTGACTTGGCTGAAACTAAGGGTAGCATCTGAGATGTCCAGAAGTACAAATCTGTCAAAGGTGCTAGTTCCTCCTTTCTCTTGCATTCCATCCTTTGTATTTCCAAGTCACCTGTAAGAGTATTGTTTTATCCCAGCCTTTTGGAATCATATTCCTTGACTGATTAGAGAATCGAAGCAGGCTGGTACAGCAGTGAAAAAAACCCCGTCCTACAGAAGGCAGCACATCAAGATCACTGTGCATTCCTACTCCGCTTTACAGAGGGCATGATGCCAGTGCTTGGAATAATGGCACTTGGCTTGATCTGCAGATTGTTGGAAGACTGCTTCTGACTGGATTGGCTTTTGGATCAGGCTCCTTTTGACTAATTTTTGGCTTGAACTTTAGGATTGGGGTGCCTGGAAAATTAGGTTAGGGATCTGGACAGAAATTTAAAGACAAATATCAGATGTCATTATCTTTTGAAGACTGCTCTAGATTTAACAAACTAATCCGAATCTTCTGAACTCCTAGGAGGCTTGACTGTGCATGTCTGCAGAAGTTCTACATGGTCAAGGCTATGCCTTACAAAACGAGACTTAGGCTTATCAAACCTGTGGCTGTTGCACATCTTCTAGGAACAAGTGTTTGGTTAAATCATATTTCTCACTGAAATACCACACAGACCTATCCGTGACTTGTTTCCTCCTTTATGGTAGGTTTTGAAGCAGTCATGCACTGAGATTTTGTATTTGGAGCCATCCAGTGTCTGCGTAGGAGGTGAGTTTCTATAATTTTAAAATAATATTTGATTATTATAGCATGGATTTCCTTATGTACCTAAAAGAAAACCTTACAGGTCTCTAGAATAAAACATCTGTATTTAAAAATTCCTTGAGGAGTTAAAAAAAGATCAGATCCTTCCCTATTGCCTCATTTTTCTCCTCAGAAGAGGTGTTTTGCAGGGCCTCCTCTCATAATTTAGGTAATACATGTGAAAGTTTTGTCCATGGACCTGATGAAATCCATCTGTGGATCCTGAAGGATCTGGTGAATGAAGTTGCTAAGCCACTGTCCATCATATTTGAAAAATCATGGCAGTCAGGTGAATTTCCTGATGACTGGAAAAAGGGAAATATAACCCCCATTTTCAAGAAGGGGAAAATGGATGAGGCGGGAAACTACAGAGCAGTCAGTCTCACCTCTGTGCCTGGCAAAATCTTGGAGCAGATTCTCCTGGAAGGCATGCTGAGGCACATGAAAATCAACAAGGTGGTTGGTGACAGCCAGCATGGCTTCACTAAGGGGAAATCCTGCCTAATCTTCTATGATGGGGCTATGGAACTGATAGACAGGGGTAAAGCAGTTGATGTCATCTACCTGGACTTGTGCAAAGCGTTCGACAATGTCCCTCATGACGTCATTGTGTCTAAATCAGAGAGATGTCAATTTGATAGATGGACCACTCAGTGGATAAAGAACTGGCTGGACCGGTCTTGTTCAACATCTTTGTTGGTGATGTGGACAGTGGGATTGAGTGTACCCTCAGCAAGTTTGCCAATGACACCAAGCTGTGTGGTTCGGTTGATACGCCGAAGGGAAGGAATGCCATGCAGAGGGACCTTGACATGCTTGTGAGGTGGGCTGATGCCAACCTGATGAAGTTTAACCATGCCAAGTGCAAGGTCCTACAGCTGGGTCGGAGCAATCCCAGGCACATCTACAGGTTGGGCAGAGAAGAGATTCAGAGCAGCCCTGCGGAGAAGGACTTGGGAGTTTTGGTTGATGAAAAAATGAATATGAGCTGGCAGTGTGCACTCACAGCCCAGAAAGCCACCTGTATGCTGGTCTACATCAAAAGGAATGTGACCAGCAGGTGGAAGGAGGTGATCCTGCCCCTCTACTCTGCTCTTGTGAGACCTGACTTGGAGTATTGTGTGCAGTTCTGGTGTCCTCAACATAAAAAGGACATCAACATAAAAAGGACATGGAACTGTTGGAAGGAGTCCAGAGGAGGGCCACAAGGACAATCAGGGGACTGGAGCACCTCCCGTATGAAGATAGGCTGAGAAAGTTGGGGCTGTTCAGCCTGGAGAAGAGAAGGCTGCATGGATATCTCATAGCAGCCTTCCAGTATCTGAAGGGGGCCTATAAGGATGCTGGGGAGGGACTCTTTATGAGGGACTGTAGTGAGAGGACAAGGGATAATGAGTTCAAACTTAAACAGGGCAAGTTTAGATTGGATATGAGGAAGAAATTCTTTCCTGTGAGGGTGGTGAGGCACTGGAATGGGTTGGCCGGGGAAGTTGTGAATGCTCCATTGCTGGCGGTGTTGAAGGGCAGGTTGGACAGAGCCTTGGGTGACATGGTTTAGTGTGAGGTGTCCCTGCCCATGGTAGGGGGGTTGGAACTAGATGATCTTAAGGTCTTTTCCATCCCTAACTATTCTATGACTCTGTGATTCTAAGTAGAGAGGCATTTATCTGCCCTCTACCCTTAGTTATGCCCTCATATTCAAAGCCATGGAACTTATTCTGTGACACTTGCATACTATCATGATTTTAAGTTTGAGAATCCTGTTAACATATATGTTCATATAAATACATGAGAATATTTCTAGTGGCCTGTTCCTAAGTCTGTGGAGTATAAGCAGTAAAGCATTTCACTGCATTTTTCTTCAGTGAAGGGAAATGCATTTATTAAGTAGAAGAGTTGCACAAAATTTTAAGGGCTGGTCTTTTTTCTGGGTTTCACAATCCATGGATAGCTTGAGACCAATCCAAATCAGGAAGTTGCAAAACCTCCCTATTTTAATGTTTCTGTAACAACATGGATTGTCTCAATGAAACTGGTGGCCTTGATAAACAAACCGTTTTCACTCCTCCTCTGCACAACTCACAAATAGCATGGCCCTTCACAGCCTCCAGAGAAGTAGCACTAAGGAGAAGTGTTTTCTTCATCTGGCACTTGAAGTCGGCCTGAGCTAGGTCTGGGGAGTCTTCTGGTTATGAGACCCAGATTTCTTATTTATCACTGAAAGATTGTTTCTTACTGTGCAACTGAGCCCCAGATCCTGTTGGCAGTCAGAATTAACCTCCATTTCAGTAGGGCTGCCTCAATGATTAAGATCTGGGAACAAATCTTAATTTTTCCTATAGTGACCTAACTGATGAATGCAGTACCAGGGGCCACTTAAAGAAAAGAGACCTGAGTAACTTTTAAGCATTGCTGTGTTGTGCTTCATTTATTGCAAGCTGTATCGAAATTCTTGCCGAATTTACTGCAGTGCACGAAATTAGTGATTTGGGGTTTTTGCTTTTCTCTCCAGAGGAATTTCAGGTTGTTCTTAGAGGAAGTGGCTTAACCCTTGGAGGCAAAACTGATGGCATTAGTTGTACCTATCAAGTGAATGGAACTACAATTCGTAAGTATTCATGTTTGATATTATCTGCCTTGTTATTTCCCAGTATGTGATATATTTTGTTTCTCATTACCTCATTTAATTAAAATCCAAAGAGAAAAATATCAAAGAGGAGGAAAACAGGAAAGGCTCTGAGGGTTAGTAAAAGGATGCAAGTTGTTTCACATCTTGCCCAGTGGCTTGAATTTGCTGCTGCTTGCCATAAGCTATAAACTGTGACTGGTGTTTGGCAGCCCAGCTGACCATGTGAATTAACATGGTGATAACTGTCTGGCTTCTGATTTTTGAATAAGCAGATATTTGCTGATGGAAAAAACATGCCCACAGAGTGTATCAACCAAATGGCCCTTCTTGTAAGAAGGCCCAAGTCAAGACACAGGCTCTCATCATGATTCCAAAAGGCACTGTTTTGTTTACGTTCTCCTGCCTTGTTGTCCTGTACAGTTCTGGTGTCTTCAACATAAAAAGGACATGGAACTGTCGGAGCAAGTCCAGAGGAGGGCCACGAGGATGATCAGGGGACTGGAGCACCTCCCATGTGAAGATAGGCTGAGAAAGTTGGGTCTGTTCAGCCTGGAGAAGAGAAGGCTGTATGGAGACCTCATAGCAGCCTTCCAGTTAAACAGGGAAAGTTTAGATTTGGTGTAAGGAAGAAGTTCTTTACTGTAAGGGTGGTGAGGCACTGGAATGGGTTGCCCAGGGAAGTTGTGAATGCTCCATTGCTGGCGGTATTCAAGACTAGGTTGGACAGAGCCTTGGATGGCATGGTTTAGTGTGAAGTGTCCCTGCCCATGGTAGGGGGGTTGGAACTAGATGATCTTAAGGTCCTTTCCAACCCTAACTAGTCTATGATTCTATCTCTTCCGGCTCTCTCCGGTGTACCAAAGGTATAGCCATTGTGCTGTTTGGTTCAGGGGCTTGTCAGAGCGTGAATGCCCCTGTGTGACATGGAGTTAGTCCTCTTCCTGAAGCTCCTGCAGCAGCACTGAATAAGGCCGAGTCAGAACAGTTGGTACTACTTTGTCCCTATGTCACTGGGGAAATTTTACTGAGTGCTGTAGAAGGTAGAAAAGCTGTAAAAGTAATTGAGAAGTAGAGTTCAGGCTATCTTCTTCTTGATCTCTGGTTAAGGAAGTAGGTTCACGGAGAATGTAACTTTCAGCAAAAGTTTCTGGAGTTGGTCTTGTCTTGCTCAGTGCATTAACTCGCCCCAGGGCAGATGGAAAGTCGTGCTGGAATTTGGGTTAGTGTCCTTGTGCTGCTCTGTTTCCTGAACTGGCACAAGGTAGATGATGGTGAACAAAAAGCCATTAATAGAAACCTCTGCAATTTTTTTATGCTAAGGAACTAAATTGAATGGCTAGTATAACTACATTCTATTTCTTGCTCTAAGTAGTAAACTTTCGAAGCAAGCCGGACTAGAAAGAAAAAGTTCAACTCATTTTTTCCCTCCCTACTGTCTGATTTTTATATTAGTCTGTCTTAAATTCCTCCCCAGTAGAACATGTGTTTCCAGTACATTTTCTTCCTCACTCTGGATATCATATATATTTGAACAGGCTGCCAATATCTCCTGCCTGTTAAACATCTAAAATAATTTTGAAGAAGAACAGAATAGCACAGTAATTCTAGACAAAGGCAACCTGGGTAAAGAAATGCTGCTTGTCTCAATTTCCCTTTAGATGCAATTGTCACCTTTATTTCTTATGTTAAACTATAGCTTGCTTACTTTAACTTGTTGCATAAATTAGCTTCAAAAAGAACTACAGTTTGCAGTGGGACAAAATGACTGCTGCAGTGATGTATTTATCATCACTCTGGACCTTGCTTACTTGGAGAAGTAGGGAAACGGTCTTACTCAGTTCCAGATGAATAGAAGTAATCTCATACTATCTAGGCTAAATAGCTGAGAGATCAGGTATCTGACCTGAAGATAATTCAAACTGAAATTTCAACTGAAGTGGCTGGTTTGCAAGTCCTCAGGACTCCTCTGTTCTTTTCCTGCTTTGCTCCTGACTTGTTGGTTACCATGAGCAGTCACTTCTCTACACCCCAGTCTGTCTATTTGGGAAATAAAAGCAATAGCACATACATTCTTTACATGAGTGTTTTGGGGCTTGCATCAACCAAGTTATATTTGTAGTGGCATCTATACCATTCAGGATCTTCTGATGGGGTGCTTTAAGGGATTGCTGGAGATAAGGACCTGTAGAACACAACTTGAGGGATTTTGCCATCTTCCATAAGCATCACAAATGTAAACTTCCTCTGTCCTACTGATGGGTGCTATTGCCAAACTACAAGTGTTAGTATTATTTAATAATAGTGCTAGCAGCATATACCAAATAGGCTTTCAGTACTTAAAGATTGGTAGGCTGCAGTGCTGTCTGACTTCAGGGCTGTGCTGTGCCACCAAGGATGTACCCTAGGAATTGTGATTTTGATGTGCTCCATGCTACAAGCAAGGGACTCATTGTGGAGAGTGTCCGGAGGAAGCTGTCAAGGATGGGCTGAAATCCAGAGCACAGGCTGTAAGGCAGGGAAGTTCACTTGGTTACACCTGCAGGAAAGGAAGAATGGCCAAAGTAATTGTGAAATATGGGCTGCTGCAGGGCTGGAAGTAGTAAGTTGAGCTGTCCCAATCCACTGAAAACAACAGGCAACATGGTTCAAATTCTGCCACCGATCTATTGTGAGATATTAGGAGAGAGGTTCTCACTGTGAACATTTCTCAGGCGTGGAACAGGCTACCTAGACAGCCTTTTAACAGCTTAGATGTGTGTCACTGAAGAATGTCTGAGGCATGCTGCCTTCTTTAAATGACCCTTTGAAATGCTTTCTCACTTGTATTTCTCCAGTTCTCTGACTTTTATAAGTCTTTTATAGTTATACTGCACATGTACATCTGTTTTGCCATTGCAAAAATAACTATTATTGGACAGGATGAAGCCCCAAGTAGTTGCTAGCATCTGATGTGAGATTTTCCAACCAGGTCTCTGTGCTGCCTTTTTTTCCTCCCCTTGGCTTCAGGAAAGGGTGCTCTAGAGCACACGAAGGGAGGGGAATAGCACACTGATGTATTTGTGTGCATGTTGCAGCATGAAAACACAATCTGTTGAATGGGATCTTGCCAGAGACCTGCTACCACCCACCCAGGTTCTCACTGTCTGCAGTGGACAACAGCAAATGTTTAGGGAGTAGTAGAGGAAGGAAATAGGGAAGTGTGATTCTTCCTGTTATGGGCAAGCTTGTTCTGTACAGCTTTGTGCTGGGCTCCTAGCACTTCTGTCTCAGAGCAAAGCTAGAAGAGAACAGTAGAGCTGGGATGGATGGACAAAAAGGTAGGAAAGGCCATTTGAGCAGCAGGAGTAGGGAGGTAGTCCCAAGAAAAGGAAGATTGTTCATGTGTCATTGCATTCTCCTCTACAAAATGCTGGCAGCCTCTCAGCAGAAGCCTCCCTATATGAGGGCGTAACAGAGGGTATTGCATGAGAATGTACTTCCATGTCAGAGTTCCCCTGACTGATAGCGATGGGGCCAGCTTCAGAGCAAACCCTTATTTTGTCAGTTCTTCTGGTTTAAAAGATGCATTTGGCATGTTTCTCTTTTTGCATTTATAAGGAACCATTACCAAATGCTGGAAAGGAAACCTGCCAAATGTAGCTGTGGGATAGAAAAATAATCTATGAAACATACCATTAAGACAAAAACATATGGCAATGTGCTAATCCCTCTTCTCCACCTCACAACTAGCCCCAAATCTAGGCCAAGCAGTCAGTGCAGAATATAGCACGTAAGAAAAGCTCATTTATGCTAACAGCTCCTCCTTCAGCTGCCCCTGCACTACTTGTCTGCCTATTCCCTAAATGCAGGACAGTCATCTCCATATTTATCTGCTCTCATCCCTTAATCAGGAAATAGTCCATGCTTGCAGGGGCAGCTGTAGTACAGAAATTCACTCTCCTGCCATGGGGAAGTTTGGGAGGATGGTTCTGTGTGCAGGAGCAGGTTTTTTCCGAGCTTACCAAATGCATGAGGTGAAAGAGCTCCCCTCTCTCCTCTTCACAACTGTAGAAAGGGTGTGCTCTTCTGGGTACAGGTCTCCACTAATAAAGGCTGTCTCGTTTAAGAGGCTCTGCAAACAGCTAGAGACTCAAAAGCATGAAGAACACTGGCAAAATAGACATTCCAATCACAATAAAACAGTTCTTGAATATAGTGTGCAGGGTTGGAGCTAATTGGAAGCAAACCGGCATCCTCCACATATTAGGAAGCCTCTTCAAAAAACCCTGGTGATTCTAGGAAATGGTCTCTAGGAAGAGCATGAGCTGACTTGAGTAAAATCAAGTAAGCGGTGTAACATGGGCTCACACTCACATCTAAAGCCAGCTCTGGGTTTCTGTTTTCAAGGTGCAGCTACTGAAAAGCAGCAGCTTTATTCCTTGACTTGGCCCTGCTTGCTTGCAAGCTCCAGCCATTTCCAAACCAGTACTGAGAAGGGAAGAGACTTTACAGTGTATGCACACACTGGCTTCTCATTGAAGCAGCATGGTGTATTAAGCTCATGTGATTGTTGATGGATTATTTTTTTCTTTTCAGATGAAAGACCAAAGACCGTGGAATCTGATTTTTTGCTCTGCCCTGCACCAGTCCTGTACAAAAGTGGCCAGTAAGTACTTGAATCAAATGTCACCCTCTGTTTTGCTAGAATTACAGCCATTATTGCTGATGTTAAACTTGGGGGGGTTTGGCTGAAGGCAGCCTTTTGTTGGGTTTATGGGAGGTGGTTTGTTGTTGCCTTTGTTTTTTCCTGATTCTGGTGTTATTTCTCTGGTGTATTTACCAGCTTTGGAGTGGGCTTTAAATAGTCATCTGTGACCAAACTGATTTGGACAGTGTCTTAAAAATGAATATTCAGCCAGTTTATTAAACACTGAAAAGGTCTGGCTTGTCATAAGTTTTATGCAGATTAGCTGTTTTAACAGAGCAGAATATGCTCTCTTCTGGATAATCTTTAGGCTCATTGTTAAATAGATTACATTATCACTGACACTTACAAGCTATTATTAAAATTACATGTCAAGATGTGTACCACTGCTCAACATGCAATGGGAACATGAGGCGCTCATGTAATGTCATAACAGCACTGTGGCTAAACTGCAGCTCTAGCCTTATTCTAAGTGTCACTGGCCATGCCTGCACATTACTTCTGGCCCTTAGAGAACTAATCCTTCCCTCCTCCTCTCAATTCAGACACGCCCTGGGCTTTTAAGATCACTTCAACTTCATGATTTCAATTTGTGAAATCAGAAAAGCTAATGAGAAAATTGCATGTCAGATCCTGGCCGTGTAGCAGAGCAAAGGCTTTCAGGCTGTTGACTTTCTCTGAGTTTTGCAACTAGCTCTTCTTAGAGTTATTTGGGATGAGCTTAATACCATTCCAGTAGGAAGCATAGTGAAAACACACACAGAGAAGAGGTGCATGGAGAGCAGAGGAAGGGCATGAGCTTTTCACACTGTTTGTTCTTCCTGATACTCAAGTTGCCTTTTACATAGCTACGAGAAACGTCCATCTTGTCTTATGTGCAGCAGGACTTTGTCAGACCTGTGTGTGTGCCTTTGTATTAACCAGTGCAGTAGCACTGTTATCAATTGAGTTAGGCTGTATATGGTTATCTGGCAAGGGCACAAGAGAACTGTAACAAGCTGCTGACTTAACTGGAACACATCAGCACTATGCGCAGCTCTAACAGAACTCATTTTATCGGAACCATGTAAATCAGTCAGGTTAAGAACCCCTCCTCAGTGGGCTGACCTTGCAGCTGAGGAACAGTAGCAAATTAGGCCCCTAGGATTAAGCGCCCCAGGACATGAAACTGTAAATGGTTTTCCACACACTTTTAATTTGAGGGTATGTAAACAGCCTATCCTGCCAAATGAACATGAAACACATGGAATATTTGTATTGATGGAAGTTATGTAATTATACAGATACAATACTTATATAATGGAAGTTATTTGAATATGCTGCTTTTTTCTTCCTCTGTGAAGAGCTTGTTTGGCCTGTGAGGCATTACTGAAATAGACTACTCACCATATTGCAATTGCAGTGTAGATCAAGCATGTGTCTTCTCAGCAGTGTTTGTGAAGAAGGATGCATAAACAATACACATCAAGTTGTACAGGTTCAAAGGGAAAAAGCCCCCACATCTATTCAGAAGTTACTATGTGAAATCTACTTCCATTACCTGATACTGAAGTAGCTCTGGCTTTGGCCTAGAGATAAACAGTTTGCTGTGCAGGAGACCAACAGCTACGACAGATACGTACTTGCTTGAACTCCTGACTTTCTATTGGCACAGCTCAGACTATTGCTGGATAACTCCCAGTAATACCTCATGTAGTGGAGCTAATATTAGTCACTAATATAGCAACAACCAGTCTGCTCTTCTTCTAGTGCTCTTTTAGTGGAATTAAGAGCAATACGACCAAAGTTGTTAGCTTTGTGACTTCTAAGCCCGCAGCTTAGTTTCTGAGTAAAGACTCATTTAACAGGTTTCATTCTATTTTTCTAATTCGAGATACTTCTTGTTGACTGATGAATTTGCAGTTTACACATACAGAATGGAAACCCATGTGGAATACGTAAAATGCCCAAGATGCTGGGTTGGTAAACCCCTGGTCTCCTGCACATAGTTCATTGTGTATTTCTACTTATTTTCTAGCTGCTGGCTGTGTTTAGTTCAGAGCTTCCAAAATGCCAGCTGTAGATTTAACCAAGCGTTCTTTTCAAAACCCATTTTTTCACAGTACCGTATAGCAGATGGATGTGGTATCCTCAGGTTATGTGATAGCGTAACTATGCTGCTGGTGCCATTTTGGATAACTTCTTATTGAGCCACTTCTGAAGTGCAAAATTACATAGGCTTCTTACAAACCCAGCCCTCTTTAAAAGACCCCTGATCGAGCTAACTTGGGACTCTTACATGAGCAACCTATGCATTATAAAAAGTGTCAGAAAGTACTGAAATACTTTATAAATGCAAATACCAGGTACACTCTGAAGAAAGAGCATGAGGAGACAAACACAAGTTGAATTGCTTTGCTTCATGTACTTCGAGAGATCTCTTGTGTATTGTGAGAGGAGGTGGGACGTTACAGCTAAGCTCGTTTAGTAATAAAGACTCAGATTCTACTGCATTGACCATTTAAAAGCCACATTTTTAGAGTCTTGAAGAATATTTGAGAAAATCAGTTCCCCTTTTTAGCTCAGGCTTAAATTTGCTGTCCTGACACAGCACAAGGGAATCAAACTGAATCAGTTTTCTTTGACCTCTCCATTTCTTCTGATGTTTCTTGAGTTAGTGTTCTTGGGAAAGAAAGCAAAGCCCTTGTCTCTTTGGAAAAGCAGTACAGGAAAAACATGTCTATTTTTAGAAGTCTACGTTCTGGTGCTACTTCCCTTTTGTTTTCTTCATTTTGCTCTTAAGTTCCTTGAGTACAGCTTCCAAAAATATCTCCTTAGGTTTGACTTCACAAACAGATGGCTGGTGTTCCTCCAAGCCAGTGGTAAAACCCCCTCTGCCTTCAGTGGGGAGGCTATCAGAACAATATGCATTTCCTTACTATACATTTACAAATTGTCTTTTATTTGATGAGTAGATTACAATCATAAAAGTTTAAACTAGCACAGCAGGATGCTATTCTACTGAAATATTTGTGGTTGATATTTACATGTCTACTACTACCTACCTCGGTTTGTTTGATCACTACTGTCTCATTGTATTATCACAGTAAAATTTTGGATTTGCTGGTGCCTACTGGAAAAACCCACTTTGATCTTGTGCAGATACTCGTCTAAACAAAGCAAGAAAGGTTAGGTCTAAGTAAGGTGGGGAATTGTTAAAAGTGCAACAGGCAAAGAGTTAACATTGTTCTTAAAATAGGTCAGAGAACTAGAGAGGTTTATTTTTTAATGCAGCTGCAGTGTTACTGGCCAGCTTCCACCTTTATCCATCCTCCTTCACCTTCTACCTCCACTTGAATTCATACAGTGTTTGCTCTAAGATTAGCTCATAAACTGAAGTGAGCCTTTCCGCCTTGGTCCGACAAGGTATACAAGATTCTCAACATGAAACACATTGACTAAGCTATCCAAGCAGCTGTGCAGGAAGTTGGTGATGTGTTTCAAATGACCAACAGAAGGGCAAACATCAGGTCAAGTGGGATCACTCATTTAGGTATCACATGGTTTCCATCTCTCACCTTAGTGGTATTCTGACCCCATTGCAGTGAATGGCACTTGACTACCTGAGGGGTGTTCTGGGACAGAATTGGGCAGTGTCTTCCTCCTTGGACTTGTAAACTTAAGGACTAATAAAGCCAAAAAAGAAAAACCCAAACTTAAGCTCTCAGTTAGTTGAATTTGGAGCCAGATTGTGTGTAGAGATGATACAGTCTGCATGACTGCTTTTTAATGACCTGATTTGCCCTCTATTCAAATCGTGCTGGCTTCAGCTTGCATATATTCCTTCTTACATCCTGTCCAACATGAACAGCTGCTGGCACTTAAAGAGCAAAGATTAAATAAGAATTACTTTTTGTGTGGTAGAAAGGAAAATGACTATGCTTGTATTCCCAAATTCTGAGTTGCCTCCAATTTTCAAAGGAGCGGACTTAAAGCTCCAGCACGCAGTTCACTTGAAACAAAACACGCAACAACACATGACTTAACCTGTTAGCCAGCATCGTATTGGATTTTTTAATGTATTGGTAGTAGTAAGAGCTCCTGGCAATAGTACAAGTTTAGTAGTCACTTTAAATGCTCTTTCTATCCCACATTCATAAAATGAGTTATGGAAGGAAAAATTAACCTTACTGATCAAGTCCTATGAGAATTTGAACGTAACTGGAGAATCAATAGCTCAGACTCTTACAAGTGTAAGAAAACTAAGGATTTTTGTCCCAGGAAGAAAGCATAATGGGAAGTGATCTCTAGGACTAAGCACATGGCTTTATGTTTCCTGGAGACATGTTTTTATTTGGCTATTAACCTGATTTCTCACAGGAGGAGCCTGTGTCATTAAAGTCTTTGTTCTTCTGTTGACAACAGCTGCTTGGCTTGTTTAGCACTCGGTTGTGAATGGGATGGCAACTCAGAGGGAATGCAGAACCACCACCAGCATTGTGTGGTTTCTGCACTGTCACTTCTCGAGTCTTTAGATAGTAACTTTTTGCTGTTGTTGCTTCTGGTTTATAATTTATTTTCTTTTGATCCTGTCTTTACAGCATTGCTATTGTCCCTTAGACCTTTAGGATAAAAAAGTGAGGGAAGAAACAAGTAACCTCTTCCTTATGTAGTACCACCAGGCTTTAAGTAACCTCTTTCGGGAATTAGCTTAACGCCTATTGCAGGCACATATCTTCCTTTTAAGAAGTTTCTCATCTTCCCTACAAATGAAAAGAATTTTTTTTTCTTTTTTTAGGTTCTGTTTCACTTGCAGAAAATTGTTTGGTTTTTTTTTCCCACAGCAACAAGTCAGTCCTGTAATGTTCAGTGATGCTGTCTGGTTGTTGACATTTGACTGTTCACATCACCTGCCCTCTGTCTACTTTTGTTTGAGCTAGTGCTAAAACAAGCTCCACTTCTTTTCCCTTTTATGCCATTTCTTTTAGCCTGTGATAGCCTGAACGCAGGCAAGAGCTTTGTCATTCTTTAGCCAAAGTTTTGGTAATATGATCCTAGTATTCCAAGTACAGCTTTAGGGCAGAGTTAACTGCTGTGCTTTATACTGTGGGTCACATGCAGGGCTGAGGGTTGAGGACAATGGGAATTAGCCACAAGCTTCAAGTTAGACATGACTTTGAGAGCGTCTCTCAATAGGGGCTACAGGAAAGCCAAGGTCCTGTCTTCTGGAAGAGCTTGTAGTTCTGGGCAGTTGGAGAAGCAGACTTGTAAACTCAGTTTCATGGGGTCTGACAAAGTAACTTAAAACCAGTTTAAAACAGTTTAAAGCCAGTTTAAAAAAGGAGAGTCTATATAAAACATACTCAACTGCAGTTTACAGGTTGCACCAAATAGTTCCTGCTCAGTACTTCAGGAGCTTTGAACTTTATTCACAGCAGCTACGCAGGCAAAAGCTAAGACAAGCTGAAAGCCCAGGAATTCGCACCCAAGCTGTCGCTGGCATTCTTGTGCTAGGTTTCTGCCTCCCTGGGAAACAATTCTCTTAGTACAAAGAGAAAGCACACACCTCATACTTAGTTCTAGGTGCTTTGAGTGAAAGATGATGTTTCTGTGACAGTGGTGCATGAGTCTTGCTTTCCAGTTTCAAAGTGTCATTTTTATTAATACCAGCACCTGACTCAAGAGGAAGATCATAAACACATGAAAGAAGATGGATGGATTGTGGGTTCTGTCCTGTGGATTACCTCATTTGGTTTCTAGACAGCTGCTCCCATTCAAGAGCAGCTGAAAAGTGTTCTACAAAATGGCTGTCAAGACAGGCTTCTAACAAAGCACCTCAGCTATTCCTCCCTGGTCCTCACTAGCCCAGAGTAGAACATATTATGCCTTTGCTCCATCCATTGCTTCTTGTGACATGAACCTGGGAGCCAGAAACTTAAAAATCACCTTTACATTTAATCTCTTGGGGAACAAGAGCATGTTACATTGGCCAGCAATGTTTGCAAGTTCATGATGCAGGCAGAAGGCCATGGAAGCGTGGGCATATTCACGGATATTACAGTACATGCAGAGGCAATGAAGCCATCCTTTTTAAAGTTCAACTTCAAGGGAAAACTTTTTCCACTGTTAATTCCCTTGCTTTTGCCAACACCTGTAGGTCCTTACAGTCTTCTGCTTCCTCCCATGTGCTAGTGTACTTGCAGTATTAGGTGGCACATAGTGAAGGCAGTTACCTGGAGCACTGCTGTTTTCATTAGCACAGTGATCAGATTGCGTATCTATTTTTTTCCCTGCAGCTTCTTTGTGGGATCTCTGTTTTTTCTCCTCTTTTTTCCTGCAGTTATTAATGACTCTAAAGTAGTAAAAGCAGTGTTAAAGAAGTGATGCTTTGTAAGGTGCCTGATACTTTGTATGTTTGCCAAATTAACTAATGGATAATAATTCTAACCCATTAAGTAGCTAGTTAGTGCATGTTTCGAGTAAACACATCTGGTCCTGCCATGAGTGAAAGTTCTGCCTGCGTGTGAGTGACAGATGTGATGTTTCCCCAGTGCTCCCCTTTAACTAATTAACAGCATGGAGGTGAAGTAGCCTTAGCCAGCCAGCCTCCAAGGTAGCTGCATGGTCTCATGGCTGTGGACATGTCCCTCATCTTGTTAGTGTGCTCCAGCTATTGCATTCCCCGGTCTTTCCCATTTCATAAGCTACGTGTAGCTCTAAGAAACACCGTTTTAAAGAGCTTTGGACTCTCTGCTTCTGGTCTGAAAGGCAGCAGCAGCAGTAATAGTCTTTCATGCCATCCAAGGGGAAATAGTTGTGAATTCACCAGCCTTGCAGATTGATCTTTCTTAGCAAAGGGCATTTGTGGCAGTGCCACCCTGCTGTGTCATTACTTGGAGCTGGTGGGCTAAGTTTGGAAACAATGTTCTTCTGAAGGAAATAATCATCTCAGGGCAGCCTACTTTTTTATGTAGTCAGTAGCTTCTTTGGCTGGAACAGCTGGCAGTTCTTACCCAGTTCAGAAGTGAGAAAAGCTAATATTAGTTACATGCAGAAGAGAGCATTCTTCCCAGCTGTACTGTCATTTTGGTTTCTTCAGATTTTGTCTTTTTGGGATGGGGCTGTTTATAGGGGTTTTCCCCCTTCCCCAGGCAGAGGAAGGGATTATGTCACTAAATTAAACAGCAGGATATTTTGCAATAGGCTGATTTGCACAAATGTCAGTTCTTAAAACATGAGGCTTGAGTTCTTGCTTACCAGGGGCCAGGGTGAGATTTATTCCTGTTTCTGAGGGTCCATGAACCCTGGTTGTTGCATCCCTATCCCTTAGTGGTTAACGTGCAGCTTAGCTCTAGTGATACGGCTTCAGTCTGTGACCTTTGTTTTGTAAGGCATCAACAATAGCACAGCTGCCCCTGCATAGCTGAGATCTCAAACCTGTAATTTGGCACGAGGAACAGAACAAATTGGATAAATATACATAAACACATTGTGAAGGAAGGGAAAACAGAACAGAATGAACCAGAGCATCATCCTACAACTTGTTTGATAGGGATGATTTAAGGAGGCATATGGTATAGTTAAATGTGCTTTCGAAAACATTGGCCCGATTCTTCAAGCAAATATGAAATAAATAACTAAATAGAAAGTGAGCTGATAGAGTATCGTTAGTTCTCTCAAAGGAGGCATGCGAGTGCCTTTGGAAATATGTGCCAGTGGGGGCTGGGCGTGAATGATAACCAGATTTACATTCCTACACAAAAAGTGTCATTTACTTATTGTTAAGATGACACAGTTGTACTTCTTTCTAACGCTGCAAGCATTAAAAACCCAAGCATGCAATGAGTTAATATTTAGAGGTAACCCAGCACCAATTTTCAGATCTCATGAGTTCAGCGTTGGCGTAGCGGACCAGCACAGCACTGTACTACCTCTCACACACCTATTTCCACCCAGCAGTCGTACTGCCTACAACTCATGTATTCCAGAACTCAAAATGTGCTGTGCTCATCCTACATTGCGACCTTTTAATGCTGTGGTAGTTAGTAACTCAGTAGCAATTGTAAGTTAAATTTATCCTTTGTCTCTCTGCGTTTCTTTTACCCCATGGAAAGAAAAATACAAAGTGGATAAGCTAAGAAACATTTAATGCTTTACTGCAAAAGAAGTCTAAAAAGAAATAAAGGATGCTCTTCCCAGGCTGGATTAGGCTTAATGTCTGTTATAAATATTAACTTCTGAAAATATTTTAGAAATACATTTAGTTTGACACAATTAGATTATAATGGGAACTATTCACAGATGGAAACGTCCTCAATGAATTGTATAGGCTAACTGGCTCCTTAGACATATGGATCTGATGTTAAGATCAGTAGTAATTTCTAATGCAGTCCTTCACGTTCCTCAATAGGGCACAAAGTGTTCCCAGCGCATTAAGAAAGCGTGCGTGAGCAGAACTAAGTGCTTAATATTATGCAGTGGACATAGTATCCGGAGCTGAATTAATAGACTAATTTAACATAATGATGACATTTCATACCCTGTTACTGCAGGTTCCCATGATTCCGTGAGATTGAGCTAACGCATTGGAGGCTCCCTAGTTCTTTCAGATTCAGTGGCACTTCCCCACATTGATAGCCCACTCAGGTATCACTGCACTGCTGTCTGTTTGCTGTGGAAAGCAAATATAGGCAGTGTGTTGAATACTCTGCTGAGAAAGCTAGATAGTTCTGAGGTAACAAGAGGGGATCCTGAGAAAACTATAGTTTGCATTTGTGTCATTGCTAAGCTACGCCAAGAAGGAGACAGGGAAGAGTTTGTACTAACTCTTTACCAAAGCCCCAAAATCTCTGACCATTTATTGTAACTGCAGATTTACAACTGTCCCCAGTACAATTCCCATTACCTCAAGTAAGCTCGTTCCTTTGTGACCCTTGGCACAGTGGAACCACACTGCATATTTGGCAGGCAAGTTTGTAAACCTGCTCCAGGGAAACTCGTGTTCTTTATGCAGCTGGGGCTTTTGGTACAGGAAAAGCAACAAACCCAGAAGCATGGACTTGGAAATACCTTCCTGTGTGGTTTTGTGTGGCCTCCTGCTCCATAGATGTATTCCTAGATGCAGAGAGTCACATTTGTGGTCCTGGAGTGTTTGTTAACTGAAAACGGGGAAGGATACTCTCTGCTTTGGTGGTGAGAATTTGTGGGTAAAGGTTCTGTACTGTAGTGACAGGACAATGGGTAACGGGTTTAAACTTAAACGTGGAAAATTCAGGTTAGATATAAGGAAGAAGCTCTTTACTGTGAAGGTGGTGAGGCACTGGAGCAGGTTGCCCAAAGAAGTGGTGAATGCTCCATCCCTGGCAATGTTCAAGGCCAGGTTGGACAGAGCCTTGGGTGACATGGTCCAGTGTGAGGTGTTCCTGCCCATGGCAGGGGTTGGAACTGGATGATCTGAAGATTCTTTCCAACCCAAACCATTCTGTGATTCTATGGTTCTATAAGGTTAGCTGTATCCCTAGCAAATAACTGGCCAACAGTTTCAAACTTAGGGTGGTCAAATGCAACCCCTGTGTCCATACAGTGAGACTGAAGCAGACCCCACTGAGATAACATCAGAGTCCTGCAGCCATCTCTCCTGCCCTGTACCTGAGCATGAGTTGTATCCCTGGTGTGCTGCTACCCCTGCTTTTCAGCCTTCATGCAGGGAATGAGGGGTGGAATGGCAGAGCCTGCCTCAATGTACCTCCAGAGGTGAGGTGGGTATTGTTTAGCAACTAAGTTTTTCCTTCGACCGCTAAACCACAAAATGTTTGCACTGAATGACATGTCCAGCTGTATTTGCTCCTGCTGTGAACAAGAGTGAATATTTCTGCCATAAAAACCTGAACATCATATTGTTTGTCACAGCATGTTCCAGTTTCCCTGGCCTTCAGGTAGCTATCAAAACAAAGCATGGTCCTGGTGGCACCCCTTTGTACTGCCAGGCTGTTGTGTAGGGGATAGTAAATTACGCAGGGATGAAGTGATAGGCATGCAAATAATGACACTTAGATTGGTAGTTCCGCCAAACCCCTTTCCCACCCATTCCTGCTTTTTCAGTGTGATTTCTGTTGACATGTAGATGTATGCAAACACGCAGGTGCATTCTGTATGTATAGATACATTTAGAACACATACACTTACTTCTGTCTTTCCAATATTAACTGTGTAGTATATCTATATATTAATTTATGGAGATAGTTTTTTAAGGGAAAGTATCCTTTAAATATATAGCTGTATTTTCTTCCTTCCTACTATGTACGGCATTTTAGCTATTTTAGTGCTGGCACTTGATTCTGAAATACCTTTGTCACCAGAATTTTAGTAACTTTTTGAGCAGTTGCCAGTTTAATTTTCAGTGCGTGGAAATTGGAGGTAAATTATTTATTACTTCCAGCAAATGCCTTTCACAATTTTATTTAATTTTTTCATCTTTTTTAATGGCTCATAAAATGGCAGCCTTTCATTGGGTACTCATAAAGTAAGGAGCAAATGAATACTTTGCTAATAGGTTACTGTGGATTGAAATGTCAGCTGTATTTCACAGGGCATGAAATTCTTTAGACCAGAGCTGGCGTTACATATGGCCTTGGGCCATGGTCCTCTTCTGTAACAATACAGCAGCAGTAAAGATAAAGGAAAATAATAATAAAGGAAAGAAAGAATTGCAATTGTTGGGTCTTCTCAAGTTACATTTTTTGGTAAATTATTTTTTAGAATGGCCAATGGGTGGTAGCTGATGTAGTTTAAAGTTGCAAGACTCTTGTGGTTAACTTTGGTCATAAATAAGAACATCGTTTAAAAGGTTTTTTTGTCGGACTAAGTTTTCCAGGATTGATTCCCATCCAAGAAGTGATATTTCACAGACAACATTTAGGAAAATCCCTTCCACATTGAGCAAGGGCTATTAACTGTAAATAAAACCCATAGTTTTTGCTATGACAATGAAATAGCTTTAAAAGTACAGATCACTGGCAAATTGCACATTAGACCTGTGGTGCATAAAAAGCAAGAGAGTGTGTGAGCTGCATAGCGTGTTAATTACACATGCTTGTTAGCTCTATTTGCCATCTCTTTGATTCCCCTTTACTCAAGCGCTGTGTTAGCAGTGATCAGAAGGTAGGAATGAGCATCCTGGCTAAAAACCTTAAAGAGCTGCTGGATGTGGGTACTGCTGTGCTCTGGAGGAACAGTGTGGAGGGCTGCCCTTGCCTTTCCCTGAAGGCTTGTTCCCACAGCTGTGTTTTTCAAGTACAAGACACAGAGAAGCTGGTCGACTCAGTTGTGTTCTGGAGTGTAACTGCAAGAAGGCTTGAACCGGCCTTGGGTATTAGAACCTCTGGGTCTGCTTCCCCTTCTTGTGTGCACAGGAATGGGAACCCCACACCATGATCCATGTAGCATGTGTTAGGCAGCAGAGGTGAGGTGTTAGCTGGGCACTGAAGGGTGTCTTCCTGGGTTGCTGTAGCAACATCAACATTTACATTTCCAGATTCTCTGTGGGTTTTATCTGGGGTTGACTTGAGGATACTCTGTTCTTGCAGCTTGCAAGAGCTTGACATTTGGTTTTGTTCCGTGCAGGTAGGAAATCAGTATCACTCTAACCCTCCCGTTCAAAATAGGGTTGTGTCAGAATGTCTGTTGTACGTTAGGGACAGTCTTCACTTCTGTGTATAGTTGTGCCTTTTATGTCACCAGATTCTATGAAACGGAGCCCAGCAAGGGTTTAAACATGGGCCTTACATGGGCACCTAGTGCCTGTGGAGACATTTCTGAAGCATTTCTGATCCACTCCACCAGGAAGACTGAAGGTACAGTCTTACGACTGGCTGACCAAAACCTGTGCTGCTCCTTCCTTCATGAGCTTAAGCCTGTAATGAAAAATGACTGCAGCGTCATAAGCCTTTAAATGGTTTTCCTCCAGTCTCTAGAAGAAAGGGTCCCCAAGATTCCAAGCATTAGCTGTGACATGGGCTGGTTCAGCTGTTGGCTGATTTGAGCTTTTCTGATGGAACCCAGCACTTGTGAAATACAGACAGTCACCAGTGGGAAATGAAGGTGCCCAAAAAATAGAATCACTGCTGGATGGTATTTTATTTTCAAAATATTTGAGGTTTATGCAAGAGTGCTGAGCTAAAAGCCTCATACATGTAGACAGTTAGTAGTAAATGATAGATGTATTTACGTAGATGTCTTTCTTGTGGATGTTTGTGAATGAGCCAGTAGAAGAAATAGGACACCTAGTTTTTGGAACTCCAAATTTGAAGGGATAGTGTTTCTATGAATTAGCAGCACACATAGTCCATCAAACAGGTGGATGCTAAGGAAATGAAAAAACGTGTTTCTTATCCCCTACAGACATGACAGTTTCAGGAAAGGAGTGATTTTGTATGTTGACAGCTTCATCCTTTTGAGGATGAGGTAATTATCTGTCTGAGTTCACTTCTGTGGCTTCTAGAACTGAGTGAGTATGATCAACTCCTAGGAAATAGCTCATCCCTGCAGCAGTGTATCAGCATGGAAGCTGATAGGGAAACTGGTTGTTCTGTATCTGCTCTGATAGCTGATGTGCTTGCTCAGTGAGCCTGTTGCTTGGGATATTTGTCAGACAGCCTGACTAGCTAAAGGTCGGCAGAATGCAAAGCTCCACAGCAGTGAGGTGGCAGGTGGCACCAGGGATGGGAAACCTGCGGGATCCAGTGAGCAGTGGGCCTGCTTCTCATTCAGACACAAGTAGTGTCAGTGCCCTTTTCTGGGTATGGCCAGAATGGTGTACAGACATGTTGCTGTGAGTGAGTATCAGATCTGTAGACCACACTGGAAGCAGAGTCAGGCCCAGAGGGGACAGGAGCTTGCTCCGTGGCACCTCCTAAAAATATGGGTACGCTCCCAGTTTTAGCAACCGTCTCAAGAACTGGCCTTCAAGAACCAGCCTGAGCAGACTTTATGATAATCAGAATCACAGAATGGTTTGGGTAGGAAAGGACCTTAAGATCATCCAGTTCCAGCTCCCTGCCATGGGCAGGAACGCCTCACAACTAGACCATGTTGCCCAAGGCTCTGTCCATCCTGGCCTTGAACACTGCCAGGGATGGAGCATTTACCACTTCTTTGGGCAACCTGTGCCAGTGCCTCACCACCTTCACAATAAAGAACTTCTTCCTTAGATCTAACTTCAGCTTCCTCTGTTTCATTTTAAACCCATCACCCCTTGTCCTATGCTCCAGACTCTGATGAAGAGTCCCTCTCCAGCATCCTTCTAGGCCTCCTTCAGATCCTGGAAGGCTGCTCTGAGGTCTCCATGCAGCATTCTCTTCTCCAGGCAGAACAGCTCCAGTTTTCTCAGCCTCTCTTCTTATGGGAGGTGCTCCAGCCCCTGATCATCTTTGTGGCCTCTTCTGGACTTGCTCCAATAGCTCCTTCTTATGTTGAAGACTCCAGAACGTCACACAGTACTTCCAGTGGGGTGTCACAAGAGCAGACCCCACCTGGAGTACTGTTCAGTTAATGGCAAGTTTCTTCCTGGTCATTTGTGCAGGACTGAGATTTCTGTGGCACTTCTGAGCATCTGTTTCCACCAACTCATGCACTCTAAAAGCAGTTGGTTATTTGTCATGTGCCTGGCGCCTGTTTGTGGCTGTGTTCTGATGCTACAGAAAAGAGCTGAGTTGTGTCCCCGGGACTATGCCTGCTCAGCACACCACCCATCTGGGACTGGGGCAGGTCACATAAGAGAATAGATTACAGACATCCCTATGCCCTTTTCTCCTAAATCCAAGGGAAAATACTAAGATAAGTGAATGGAGCTGGAACACAGGACTCAGGCTTGGACAGCACATCACCCAAGCAAATATTTTTACGGGGGCTGGAATTTAAAGCTGCTTTTTCTAGTAGAAGACAGAGTGTGTTTCATCCGTATGTGTTTCAGGTTCCCATTTTGCTCAATTTGCTAGCAAAGACCATCTAAAAAGATAGATAGTTTCTTTTCATAATAACTAAGTTGGACAGACATTGCATGTTGCAGGCCAGGACTCATCGAGCTCACAGTGGCAAATAGACTAAGTCTGGTAGCTACAGAATGCTGCTAGAAAAAGCCTCATTCAGCTGTTCCACACGAAGGCAAGAGAGAACTGCCCCTAAAAATTGAAGAAAATAATACGTATTGCAGCAGGAGAATGTAGTTCGGTGCACAACACAGGGAACATAGAAGAGAAAAGGGCGACTTTTTCTGCAAGGTTTAATGCAGAAGAGGGAAACGGTGTGAGAAATCTAGCAGCATCGACTGTTAAGGCTTGAAGCTGGGCTTTTTCTAAGGAAACCAAGAAAGTCCAACACCTAAGTCACAGGTCCAGGAATTCCCAGGGTACGCTGTCTGCCTCACACACTGAAGCAGGTAGTGTGAAATGCAGTACTTCAGCGAGTTAGAACACCCACCTCCAGATTAAGCCATGGTGGCCCATAGATTTTTGCTGACAAGCCAGTCAAGGCGTGGGGGACATCCTGGAGGGGATGGGAAGCATTGCTGCAAAAAGGGAGAGTTTGTTTCCTGAAGAGCTGTATGGGTATGTCGGAAGAGGGTATGTGGAAACCTGCTTCTATGAAGATCTGTTTGAAGTAATTTCCATTATCATTCTAGTGGACTTAGCAGGTTTATTTTTTTTTTGGCAGGGTTTGTTATACAGGAAAATGAAATTAAACATAAACATGAATTAAACATGAAATTAAATATCATCAGGGACTGTAGCAGGTAGGACAAGGGGTGATGGGTTTAAACTGAAACAGGGGAAGTTCAGATTAAATGTAAGTTTTTCACTGTGAGGGTGGTGAGGTACTGACACAGGCTGCCCAAAGAAGTGGTGAATGCTCCACCCCTGGCAGTATTCAAGGCCAGGTTGGACAAAGCCTTGGTCAACATGGTCTAGTGTGAGGCGTCCCTACCCATGGCAGGGGGTTGGAACTGGATGATCTTAAGGTCCTTTCCAACCCAAACCATTCTATGATTATATGAATAGCATTTAGAGATACTGGTAGCATAGTGAGAACAGGTCTCAACAGCCCTTTGCTTTTCTTCTGAACTCTCAGATGTGTTTTGTTTCTCAGTAGCTCAGATGAAAAACATGTGATGCTGAATAGATGACATTTCAGATAGTACCTGCTGGTGCTGGCAGCGGCACTCAGCCGCTGATGCACCATCCCTTTCAATCACATAGGTTTGGGACTGGTAATGGCACATCACGCAGATCAGCAAACTGCTGGAGGGTAAAAAACCTGGTGAATGATGCTAGAAGATATTGCTGACTGACAAGAACACACATGGGTCAGAGGGAAGGTTGATATTGCCAGGCAGCAAAACGGATTTGCTTGGATAGCAGAAAAAAAATCCTATGGGAGATCGAGGATTCACATTCATTTCTTTTTTTTGTTTTTTATATGAAATGGGGAAAAAGCAAGCATCTGAATGTGTTTTGGAAATTCGGCCTCAGTAGCTGGCAGCAGCTGTAGTCAGATGTTGCTGGCCAAATCTAGCAGTTCTTAACTGCTGCAAAGGCACATTTATTCTTTCTTTCAGTGGGAGTTTTGTCCAACAATACACTACAGAAATAGTTCCAACAAAAGGTAGAAGATCTGAGGAAAAGCCTACAATGTATTTAGACAGTTAAAATAGGACTGGAGATCAAGTCAAGCAGAGGGTATATAAAGAACTAAGTTCTTAACATGTTAATTTAAAAATCAAAATTGGGTGGTGGACTGTGTTGGATTTAAAGCAGTTGGAAGGGTTCTTCCCATGCTAGCAGGCTCTGAACCGTCAATGTGAGGCGTCCCTGCACATGGCAGGGGTTTGGAACTGAATGATCTTAAGGTACTTTCCAATCCAAACCATTCTGTGATTCTACAGTTTATGAAATGTGACCACAGTGAATACCCTTGCTCAGGTGTAACAGCTCTTGGAACTTGGTACAGAGCCTGTGGGATGTTTCTCTGAGTCTTGCTTTAAAAAAGGCTAACGGGGGAAAAGAAAACATTTAAGAGATTAATCTTTCCTCTCTAAATTTGTGCTTAACTGAAAAGTTGCTATCCAAAAATATTTGTGTGTTGTGGATTCCTCAGTATTTATGGGCTGAGTTCAGTTACTCCCATTCTGTGCTTGAGTTACACCCAGTCATAGGCGACGCAGTGCTTTTACCTGGGTGCAGAAGGATGTGACCCCAGGCCAGCAGAGTGAGTCACATCAGTGTAACTGAGCTGTAGGTTAGTGGCTTGGATGCTTGGTGTAATATGCTCATGGTGCACATATCTCCAGAAGGCTGAAGAGTTTAAACGCACACATTTCCTCAGGGACACCTGTCAGGATCTGGGCTGTGTTTCAACACAGTATGTGCTTAAGTCGCTGATCCAGAAACGGTACAGCATGGGATCCTCCTGCACCGCAATCAGGAGGGTTCTTCAGCCAAAGTCAAGCAAAGTTGTTGTGCTTAAATTTCCCACAGCACTTCTCATTGAGGTGGCAAAACAAAACATGGGAAAAAGCATCAAGTGTAAAAAAAATTAATCACCAACAAAAGTTTGAGTATAGTTTGCTTTATTTAGTGTGCTGGAAGGGAAGGGAATTATTTTTTTATTTTTATCTGTTCTGATTCACTTATTCTAATAATAGTTAGAAATAAATGAGAGTTATTCTTCCTGTTAGATCAATTATTCATAACACAGATCATTTAAAAATGAGTTTAGCGGACACAACTCGCTTCATTTTTACTAAAACTGAAAAAAGAAATTAGCCAAATTAGTTAAAATAGCTTTGAACTCCATATTGACTAAAGCACTTGTGCCAGAATAAAAATTCATGACATATAAGAATGGTATAAATGATTAATCATGTTATTAGTTCATGGATATCTATATTTTTATTTAATTACATCTATGCATAATATAAACTGTCTGAATCTTGGGAATCCAAGCCAGAGAAGCTGAAGAGTCGTCTTATGTTTAGCATGCACCATGTGTTGTTTTCTTCTAAGGTTAATTTGTAAAATGTAAACCACATACTATTTGTAAGCAGTGTTTGAGTACTATTTATAGAAAGTCTTGACCATTTATAATTATCCGACATTTTTATCCATAATGTCTGCTATGACTAAAGAGTTGCTTATGGAACAGACAAAACAGTGTTACTTTTACAGCTGAACTTCAGTTGATTTGATGTAAAACTTTCCAGAGTATTTTATGCCTCATAAAGTAGTGAAGGGTTTTTCTGTGCTCTGATAGCTGTCTATCAAGCAGACTATTTCCCAGTAGGATTCAACACAGTACCCAAAACTGGTTTCTGAATGCCCCAAGATCCAGCCCTGTAGCAGCCAAGTCACTCCTGACATCTAGAGCAGCTCAGATCCCTAACTCCCATTTTCCTTTCTTGGAAAATGTTCTTTGTTGAACGCAGTCTGTACAGGGCAACTGCCTCTCTAGCATATATGTGTTGTTACTGACTGCTTTATGGCGGCTGATTCTTAGTTTTCTCTTTCTTTCTTTACAGAACTCTGGAAGTGTTGGTGAGTTTGAGTGAAGGGCAATCTTTCATGTCCAGCTCATTAACAATCACAGCTTCAGAGTGTGTAAGTAAGCGGATAACATCAGTCAGTCTAAAATCCTGAAATCCAGTTTCTCTTTTGGCTTTACCATTGCACAACCTCTCAGTGCAGAGAACCTCAGTGCATGGCAAGTCCTGGTGGACGTCTGGAGCACCCAACTACAAATACACCTGTGCAGACACATACAGAATTGACAGAATTCTATTGATACCTGAGTTCTCAATGTGTAGTGCTCACATATATATATGTCCTAAGATGCTTTCTCTGTATTTTGATACACACTTAGAATCTGTTTTATAACACACAGCTAAGGGTTTTCAGCTGGTTAAGTTCTCTGATGAAGCGTGTGTGTATGTGGGGTTACAGACAAGATTTTTTTCCTGCAGTTGTATAAAACAATTCCCATAACTCTTCCCGTTAAGGTGGAAAACAGATTCATTTTAGGAAGATCTTTTTTTGGAGGATGCTATGTAAGTGAAGCATTGCTATACATATCATATGAGACTTCCTAATAACACTCAAAGCCATGTCTCATGCAGCAAGCTTGGAGTTTTACCTTTGCTTTCTGATGTAGGCTCTAAGGGTTTCTCCTCTCACCGGTGTTGCATGTGTTTTGCTAGCTGCTTCAGGGTTTGCTGATTTAGACCACCTGCAGAACTCTTTAAGTAAAGGAAAAGCCCTAGAACTCTCTTCTCCCAGGGTACTTCAGCTGGCTCTGCCTGTGAGATCCAAGTAGGGTCTGTGTTTGTGGTCTGGGCAGGGCTTGTATTTTTCTGGAGCTTGGGAATTGTATTTTACTAAATATATTACAACAAATGACTTTAGCACAATGTGCAGCTGAGGCTTTCAAAATATTCGGAAGCTTCCATGCCATCAGAGACTTGCTCACTGTAACAGTAATCATTTGGTAAGAGCCAGGTGTGAGACAGTCACCTGGGATCCCATTCCAGCACAGTCCCATTCCAACATGCTGTGGGATCAGTGGGAGCAGGCTGAAGCTGAGTAGACAGGACCTTCAGACTTCAGCCTGGTATTGAAGGTGGTTATAATCCTATGGGAGGGTATTAATGCCATGTAACTTTACATACCTGACTTTGGTGCCCAAATATGGAGCGCAGGCTCTCAACTCTGTTAATTAGAGGAGATAGTCTTTGTCAAAGCACAGGCTGGAGCACTTAAGCCTAGGGTTAAGGTAGTGTGAACATCTGGCTATGTTTTTTCATAGGCTTAGAAGTTAACAACAGCTTCTAGGATAAACCACATACTTAGGCAGTCAGTGACTTTCCTAATGTAATATATCCAGTTTCTTACCTCACGTTCCCGCTGTCCATTAATTTCCTGTATCTTCTGTATTATGTAGGCAGGAGAGGTGAAATGTTTGCATTTTGACACCAGACCACTCTGTAGGGCTGGAGGTTTGGAAAGCATGCTGAGCATGGATACCCTGTTTCTTGAAATTTGTCTCATTTAATAAGTGACTTGACTGCAGTTTTTCTGTCAGGCACAGAACATACAGAACAGTACCTGCTGCTTATCAGCATATATTCTTCCAACAGTATTTGGTCATAAAATCAATTGGGTTGTAAATAACCTTAAGATCATCCAGTTCCAAACCCCTGCTATGGGCCGGGACACCTCACACTGCACTGTTTTGCCCAAGGCTCTGTCCAGCCTGGCCTTGAACACTGCTGGGGGTGGAGCGTTTATCACTTCTTTGGGCAACCTGTGCCAGTGCTTCAGCACCCTCACAGTAAAGAACTTCTTCCTTATACCTAACCTGAAGTTTCCCTGTTTCGGTTTAAACCCATCACCCCTTGTCCTGCCACTACAGTCAAAGATAAAGGTCCCTCTCCAGCATCCTTATAGACCCCGTTCAGATACTGGAAGGCTGCTCTGAGATCTCCATGTTATTGCTCGTAGGTAATTAACCTAAGAGAAAAAATGACATTTTTCTTCTGTTCATTTAAATCCTAAATACTTTTGTAACTGTAGAGATCAGAGTCATGTCAGTTCAGCCCTTCTGTTGCAGGAAGAAAGCCTGAATGAATTGAGGGCTGAAGAAACACATATTACCCGAATCACATTTCTCTGTTTAAAAGCGGTATCATTCAGAAGCATTTCAATCTCCCCAAAACATGCTGAAGCAGCCTCTCGGCATGGTAATGTAAGGCCAGTACAGTCACAGGAGGATGCTGGAAACTAGCAGAGGGCTGCTTTTATCTTAGTCCATGTCCAGTCTGTCCCTGTGCCCCCTTAAAAATGGCTAAGATTGCACAGATAGGTAAAAACAAAGCATCGATGCAAAGCATCATACCACACTGCTGGGTCTTCCCTCTGCTGTACTCTCTGAGTCAGAAGTTTTCACTAACAGGAAACAGAAAGAGTGCAGATGTGCACTGACAAAAAAAAATTGTTGTACTTCTGTTCACCCTCTTTTTATTTTTTACCTTGCCTTTCATACATGTTGCAGCAAAGATGGCTCCACACAAGGAGAACTGCTGTTTCCATAGTAGCAGATGGGCAACTGCAAAAAATGGGTCATTGCTGGAATTGTTCCACTAATTCTGATAGCTGAGCAGCTGATGGCTGGTTGGTGTAGATGAGTTACAAGTTATAGCCTCCCCTAGCAAACACACGGTGCTGCAGTGAAAACAAACAAAAGATATGTGGCATCTAGGCACCGTGGCACACATCCCACCTGCTTCTCGTAAACATGTATGCCTCACTGCACCTACGTGTACTTACTGTAGAATCACAGAATCCCAGACTGGTTTGGGTTGTATAGGAACTTAAAATCATCCAGTTCAAACTCCCTGCCACAGGCAAGGACACCTTCCCCTAGACCAGGTTGCTCCAGGCCCTGTTGAAGCTGACTTTGAATACTACCAGGGATAGAACATTCACCACCTCTTTGGGCAACCTGTTCTAAACTTGGAACAAAGCTCAGTTTCACCTTCCATTTGTAATGGTGTATCTCCAGTACAAGCTCTTTGACAGACTACTCACGCTGTATGCCAGCCTTAATGCTTCAACTTTGTTTTCTATCTCAAGTCTTCGTGGAAAAGGAAAATTCAAAAATTACTAAGAAGAAGGCTTCAAATTCTCTTATTTTAAAATAATTAGCTTCCTTTCCTTTTTCCCCAGCTGAAGTCTAAACAACTTCTCTTTTCCCAAAGCCACTGTTGCATTGTTTTCTGAGTGTTGTACTAAACCAGCACAGCAGCACAGAGCACCAAGTGTAAGAATAAAAGTACCCTACAGGATGTGGTTTTGAGGTGGTTAGAGATGGGCTGCTCTTTACTAAAAGTACTATTGCTGGAAGCAGTAACACTTGGTCAGAAGATCTCAGGATGGTGGGTTCAGGTTCAAACAGCACTACTACAGAGATTCAGTGTGCTGCATATATAATCATAGAATGGTTTGGGTTGGACAGGACCTTAAGATAATATAGTTCAAACCCCCCTGCCATGGGCCGGGAAGCCTTACGCTAGACCATGTCGCCCATATGCAGCATGAATGCCCCAGGTGTGTGGGCAATAATCATAAAAGCCTTGTATATGTATTGTTAGGAGAGATTCCTTAAAATTCCACCCACCAATCCATACAGACCTGTGTTGTCACAGAAAGAAGAGTAGGGTACCTCTCATCACAGACTCAGGAGGAGACTTACTTTGTGTCCAACAACAGCTCATTTCTTAGAAGTTAGTGTACACTTTCTTTTCTTCAAGTTGGGCCTTACTCATTTGGGATTTATATCATTTGGTAAGACACTGTTTTGGAGTGAGTGGGAATACTGGCAGCAGTTGTTTGCAACATCCACTGACACTGTCTTTCTGCTTTCTTCACAGTCTAGTGGAGTAGCAGCACTTGTTGCTGTTCTTGTGTTGTTACTGTTAGTGGCACTCGCTCTGCTCTGGTGGTTCTGGCCCCTCTGCTGCAAAGTGGTGAGTAAAGACTGCTGGAAATTGTCACTACATGTCTGACTCATGATGATAACTCACAGGGAAACTCAGCCTGGGAAACACAGATACCATGGGAAACAGGTTAATTAACAGGAGAGCTTCATGTGACATAAGCTGTCTATTGAGGGAGTTTTCTGTCATTAGCAATACACACTAAGTGGAAGAAGAGACCAACTTCAACGCTGAGAGCTGCACTCTTAGCAGTGCTTCCTGCTTTCTGAGACCTGCATGCAGTGAAACCAGCACCAGCATGCTTGCTGTGATGCTCATTGGCTTTCTACTGAGTGAGCGCATGTTCTATTTCTGTAAAAGTCTTTCATAAAAGCCTTTTATTATCTGGAAGTTGTTTGCCATAGTGGTATGCAGATGTTACCCTGAAATCAAGGATATTTTAGAAGTACTAGCACTAAAATTGATATCTGTAGTCCATTAAGGGCTCTCAAGTTAGAAATCCCTTATTGTCTTAATAATCCCTTGCATACATTGCATCTCTCTTCATCAGAGTGCATGTTTATTATTCCTCCAGTTCAGTGACAGTGCTGAGGACTTGGGGAATGGAGATTGCTTCCAGGGTGTTACTGCACTCCTTGTCTTGTCTCGTGCTTATCTTGGGGACAGCAGAAGAACCAGTTTCTGATTCTCACCTGACCATGCTGAAACCTTTGGGTGCAGTCTGTCAGACCTTAGGCTATCCTAGAGCAAGAAGTCCTCAGCTCCCGTCTGCATCCTCATGGTCTGGGGTTCCTGTGGCCTCTATGAACTCATCTCTAATAAAGACTCTCTTCTGTCTCATTCTTCAAAGTACAGCCCCATCACAAATCTCAGGAGGTTGCCTGTTAGCTATTTTACTTCAACTTTGTTTTCTATCACGAGTCTTCTGTAGAAAAGGGAAATTAAAAATCACTAACTAGAAAGCTTCCAATTTTCATAGTTTAAAATAATTAGGTAACCTTAACTCATAGGCCATCTTCACACTTCTTAGTTTCTACACTTTCTGTTTGTAGAAAGCAGCCACAACTGGGCTAGTTTGTCAGAGCTCTCAGAACGACTTACCTCACCTTAGTAAGGGTTGTCACTAGCTGAATATGACTGTCAGAACATAATCCACATTTCTCCAGTTTATGTTAGCCCAGAATCAGTCTTTTGCAGCTGGAAGTGCAATCAATCACACCATACTCAGTTGTGCATGCAGTTTTCATCGTCTGCCAAGTGGATGTTTGAGGGTTTTTTTCGGCATCAGGTTTACACATGCAGTGGAAAAAATCCAAATGCTCTTCATACTGGTCAGTGTTCAGAAGTCAGTGCTTGTCAGTGGTCAGTTCTCATGCTGTAGTACAACTTCAGGTACTGTGCATTTTCCCTTCATTACAGTAAGAAGTGATTGCAGTATCTCATCCTCTTGAGAGCAGGAATTCCCTTCCCAGTGATGATTCTGTAATGACAGTCAGTAAGGTGCTTTCTGGATTTTTTGATGTTCAAGCCCTACATTTAAAAAAAAGGTCAGATCTGTAGTTCTACAGGGTTAATTTCCAGTCCTTTTGGTAGTTATGATAGTGTAATACATTAAAATATTAGCTGCATCAGCCTATGCCTGTTAAAAGTGAAAAGAGTTCAGTTTACATTACAGGACTACAGCAACACATGTGCAGAGCTCTGGAGGGATATCTCAGGTAGGACCCAATTCATGGGAGGAGATGTCCTTTATAACCAATTACAGAGTGAAGATTCTACCTTGCGTGCTGAGGATGCACTGTGTCATTAAGGCAGGGTTCTTTCTGGGCTGATCTCTTGTGTGGAGCTACATCTCCACAAAGCAGCACTGAGCTGTGAGAAAACATCCCTTGGTTCTCACTCACCTTGGGTTTAATTCTGCTCCTTCCTGATGCTTACTTTAAGGAATGGTAACTTACCTGAGTATCTTTTCTGGATATAGTGTTTGATACAGTAGTAATTGCTATTTCTGGGGGCGTCTTGACCTATAGATTGGTAAACTATTACTAAGAAGCAGCCTAACTTCTGTGGGCCCAATAAAGCCACAGCACTTTAAATGTTAGTGCCCTCTGTTGTCTCCCCCCCACCTCTCATGGATATTATTTGTTTCTTTGAAAAGGAAAGGTAATTTTAGACTCACTGCTACAACAATACTGAGTTCCAAACCCATATATTCTTGCACTTCATTGACTCTTTTCCTTTCTTTGTGTTTTGATGTCTGTTTCCTCCAGCCATTATACCATGCCTCCATTCTTCTCCCTCTGTCTTGCACCTGAGGTTCTCACACTACATGTTACTGCCAATTCTGGCTGTGCAGCTTTGGGCTTTGATAATGGTGTCCTTGATGTGAGGCAGCAAATCAGGTCCAGGCAAGACCTTCTCTGACTCTGCTTCCCTGGCAGAGTGAAGCATCTGGTTTCATGGGGCAAAGAATAAGAGCAAGGGAGAAAGCAGCAGCCCTCAAGCCTCGTAAGCTTCCCATGCTTCAGAATCAAGTGGGAGAGAGGGAGGCAAAAGGTGTCATGGGCACAACACAATGAGTGTCTGGAGCCTACATGAGCACATAATCCCTTCCACAGTGAGCCTCAGGTGGTTTGGGTACTCCATTCTTGCTGGGCCTCAGTCCTGACTGTGTTCCTTGCTGTAAGGTCAATATTGGGGTAGGTGGACTCCTTTTTCTTGTTCTTCTTCCCTCCTACCCCTTTTTTTTAAAAAGGCAGTTCACTGTTGACAGTTCTTTCACTCTTCCCTCAATATCAGAGCATATGATCGCATCAAGCTGGCTTCAGGCTCTGGTGCTGACATTTCCTAATGCCCACATCACGCGAACATTTGAAAAGTGTTAATGAGCAGATCAAAGGGACTGTTGCCTGAAGCAACTAACTTTTTTTCTTTCTTTAAGAAATCGGCTCTCCTCCAAACTCAGTTCTTCATTCTTTGCAACTAAATAAATGAGATGCAGCCTTGCCTGGTGATGACGATGATGATAAACCAAAACAAAATTAGGAAGTGAACCCTCGCTACCTGGGGTTAATAAGACAGCAGCATTATTCAGTCTTCCCTATTTAAACCATCTGAATCAAGGTCAGGAAAAGGTAATTTGCAGTATTAAGATCTCCAGTATGTGCAGTTTCATGCTATATTTGCATTCTTTTCTGCCAAAGCTGCATCAGTTCCTTGGATTTCTGTTTCTTAAAAATGGCTTTCTACTAAAAAATGGCTTAAAAGTGGCTTTCTACTGATTTCACTTGAAATATCACACAAGACTGAAAATAATCTTTGTGTGTGTGCGTGTGAGAGAGAGGGAGTGTGTGAGGAGCCTGTAGAAACATAAGGATGCAGGCATTTGCATTCCACTTCTGTCAGCAGGGGTGAGTATCTGCTACTCAAAGCAGACTATTTTCTCACACCACTGTCACATTTAAAACAAGTTTCATTTTCTGAAGCTATTAGAAATAGCAGCTAATTAATGTATTGGCTAGCTTCAAACCAAGTGTACCCTGTAACTTCAGGGAGCTTAGCAGCTGGCACAGGATTAGATCCTTCACTTACAGACTCAAACAAAAACTGCTACTGACTTGGGACTTTTGAAACCCAGTGAGGTACACCTGTAGTTTTTCTTGGTTCACTGCAGTAGAAATGTTGATTCCGTAAATATCAACATGCACAGGGCCCAAGTGAACTTTAGTATGTACCACAAAAAAGTTTGTCTTTGCTTGGGGGAGGTTGCAAGACTTCAGAAGTTGCAGAACTGTAGAAAGTGGAGTGATAATACCATTTAATGCATATTTCTATATGCATATAATACCATTTAATGCATATTTCTATAAAGCTACAAGCTACCTAGGCCTTCCCCTTGTACAGATTGCAGTCTTGGCAGCAAAATCCACTTGAGCTAATCATTAGATATGGGCAAAAGGGAAATAAGAATGTGAATTAAAGAAGATAAGGTGACCCTTAATACACTGAAATACTGCTTTACTGTTTCCAGTCTTTTAATTGCTTTCAGTGAGAATTAAATATCTTCATGCCTTGGAAAACCTTGTTCAGCATCCAAGTATCTCACAGAATCTGTCCTGTGATACCTCTGTGTTGTTGGCTCTTGTAAAGTGAGGGTAGTAATTCCAAGCTGGTTCTCAGGAATGTTTCACTGATGAAATAATCCATTTCTGTTAAGTAACCTGAAAATTCCTGAGGGGTGGAAAGAAAAGGTATTCAGCACTAATTCGTGAAAAGTAATGTCTGACATCATAGCAGCAAAGGATGTCTGGTTAAAATCCATAGTTGGCTTTTCGGTCCACTCCAAGTGCTCTGAGCTTGCTTGACAAGCAGTTAAGTATCTCAAACCTGAAGTGCTATGGAAAAATGTTTCCAGGGGTGCCCTAACTTACTTCTCTTATTTGACAGTAATTCCTGTATCCAAGCACTGAAAAGTCCACAGGCAGTAACTAGTGACTATCTTGATAGCACTGTGTCTTGAAATGGAAATCAAGAAGGAAAACTTGATTATTGGTCAAGAAAAATGCATTTCTTTTATGTATGAGGCTATACATCTCTGCAGTGACATTATTAAACGGGGAAGTTTAGATAGGATATGAGGAAGAAATTGTTTACTGTAAGGGTGGTGAGGCAGTGGAATGGGTTGCCCATGGAAGTTGTGAATGCTCCATCGCTGGTGGTGTTCAAGGCCGGGTTGGACAGAGCCTTGGGTGGCATGATTTAGTGTGAGGTGTCCCTGCCCATGGCAGGGGGGTTGGAACTAGATGATCTTAAGGTCCTTTCCAACCCTAACTATTCTATGATTCTGTGATTCTATTTATCATGGACAGTGGTGGTCATGTTTATATAATACTAAGGCATAGCAGAAACAGACTCCTTGATATTCATGGGGCATTTTTTAGTCATTACTATACAAAAGTCAAGTGCAAAAGATGACATCACTAAAATACTTTTTAGCTCACAAACCTGCTTTTTCTGTTGAAGAATGGCTGGCATTCGCTTTTCATCTGAATCATTTAAGAGGGTTGCTGCCTTCCTCTTCCTCTCCCTATTCTACTTGGTGGATTCCTGTCAGTACCAAGGAACTCCCTGAGATGTACAGTATGTATGTGAGAAAGAGAACAGGAAGAAACTATAGGTAGAGGTTAAAATATAGCTGTAAGTAAATTATCCTAAGAGCAGGTCTTATCCAGAAGCCATTTGAGAAGCCTTGTGACTCTCAGTGCTCCTTGCAGGAATGCCACACTGAGCAGTCAAGGAGCTACACACTTGAAATGATTAGATCTCAAATGTGAGATCTGTGGAAATGCTCTGGACATCTAGAAGTGAAGCCTGACCTACTAGCAGAAATTTCACACTTACCATTCCGTGAGAAATTATTCAGCAGCATGGCACAAGGAAGCCAGCATCTTGGCCCCAGATTAATCAAGACCTCACGTAGACCTTGTGATGCTTTTCCTCCCAGGCTTGCTAATGAACTCCATAGGGTTTAATCACTGGCTATTACTTAGAATGACTGAATCTTATCCGGTCAGGAAGCAAAGTGGCAGACACGTCTGCCCAAAGAGTGCCTGCCTGTCAACGGATGTTATTTTCTATTAGATGGATGGTGTTAATTTCCAGAAGGCCTTGATAATCGATACCCAAGGGACTTGGCAGCAGCAGTTGCCAGGTTGCAAGCAGATGTAGGGGACTCAGATGTAAACAGTTCACTCTTAAAATTTTCTGTTGGGTTTTGAATGCTGCCAGTGCAGTTTCTTATGCTTTAATGTGTTTGGCTCTTTCAGGTCATCAAAGATCCCCCTCCACCTCCACCAGCTCCCAAAGAGGTATGGTATGATGGTGCTTCAGTCATCACACTGCTTAACACCACACCACTCTGTGCTTTCCTGTGTTCTGTGACTTCAGCTCTTTGTCCTAGCTGCTGAAGAAGAAAGAACTGCCCTGTGGGAAGCCTTAAGCTGAGAGCAGGATGGCTAAAGTCCAAATCTCTGTTCTGCCTCACTCATCTCAGTGTGGCATGAATTAAGGCCAAATCCACAGCAATATTTGGGGGCTTTATCCCAGGATAGTTGAACATTATTTTTCCCATTCCACAGCAAAACCAGAAAGACTGACAAGCTCTTGTGTAACAATCAAAAGATTCCTGTATGACTTAAAGAGCATTTTCTCACAGCTTTGCCATTCTAGATGCTGAAGAAGCCTTACAAGGGAATTTCTCTCCCTCTTATGGGCAATAATGCACTAGAGGATGTTCTGGTGTCTTCAGTATATTTCCCCCTTGGTCTTGACTTAGATGATTGCTTGAGCATACTCAAGCATACTCTGACAGTTATGTCCATGATAAGGCGCACTTGACTGAGCTGAGGCAGCCAAGAGCGAGTTTGACAAAGGCTGGCTTAGGAAACTGTGTAACCTTTATCTGCAGATCTGCTGAACACCGTCTGTTGAATCCAAACGTGTAGTGCTGATGATCTGTCTCGCGGAAGACATTATATTTTCTGTAGAAGAAGCCACTCCAAATTCTTCTCTTTGTGTATGTTTTGCTTATTTTTATTTGTGGAAAGGAAAAGGATGATGCAAATAAATGACTGCCAGTAGAATGCAGAGATTCTTCATTTGTACTTCCCTGATGGTCACCACCAATGCTCTTTTCATGCAGAATATTAGAAGTACTTCCAAACATGACCAGATTTTGTTTGGAAGTTGGTGAACTACTTATGAACGTTAAATATCTGAGCTTTCACACCTAATGCAAGAAAACTTACTCTCTCTGGACTCTAGTGAAATATACTAAAAAGACAGTGGGGGAAGAAAAAATTATCTTTTGAAGTAAATGTTGTTTGAATTTATTGACAGGAAGAAGAACAAGAGCCCTTGCCTACCAAGAAATGGCCCACAGTGGATGCTTCCTACTATGGTGGACGCGGAGTTGGAGGAATTAAAAGGATGGAGGTTTGTGCAATGGGGAGATGCCAATTCACTGACACACAAGCTCTCTGAGGCTACAAGTGGTGGAAACAAAGACTTTCAAAGTGTACTGGAAATACAAGGGCATAATATGTGCTTCCTTCCAGTGACATAAGCCTTGAAAATTCTTTTACTGTATCAAACAATTTTGACCTCGCCTATGAAAGAACAGCTTTCAGTAGTTCCATTTGACTGGAACTTTAAATAGCTGCCTGAAGACATGCTCTTTCCATCAAGCTAATGAAAAAGAGAGAGTGAGAGCCTTTTCTCAATGTTTTGGAAGAAATTACAGTGGAACATAAGTCCTCCAACTGCGGGCCAGCCAAATGCGCTGACAATGGTGATGCGAAGGAGAGGCTTGATCCCAAAGGAACTCAGAGTGACAACAGTGCCTGTCTTTGAAGAGACACGATAGCATCATGTTAATTAAAACAGAATGAAAAATGTGCATCCTTATGGGCACATCCTTATGTCAGATTTTATAGTCAAGTCAGCCTTTATGGCATTTGCAAAGTAGTTTTCTGCAGCTTTTAACTTCATTCTCCATCTGAAATACCCACCTAGGTCATATTGATGTATCTTAATGAAACTTTAAAGGTATTGGCCTAAGAGTCAGCCTTATTTGAGTTCCTTTTAAACTTAGCAGAAGAACATGCAAGTTTAAAGCTGTGCTGCTTAGATGTGTTTCCTTCAGCAGTTCAGCATTGCTAATTTAGAAGTGATACAGATTCTAGAAAAAGAAAACATTCTGTGCAGTGCTTTTCAGAGACAAAGTATATCATACTTTCCAAATTAAAGAATTACAAGTCTGGATTTTTAATGGGAGCCATGATGAGGCTCTGGGAGGGGTTCCAGGGTTTAAGTCATTACGGTTTGTAAATGGGATCTTGCACAATGAAACAGAAACCTGATAGATAGCTCATGAACACGAGTAACATCGGTACTATAAAGAAATCCTGGTTCATCCTGTGGCAAAAATACAGTATTTCCTCTTCCAAGCAGAGAGCAAAAAGTAATGATGAGGTTAGAAAACTTGATCTGTGTGAGGAATTGTGTGCAGGACTAAGGGCTAGAGATGTAAACCAACTGAAACTGCTGACAAGGCAATCATGGGCTCTTGAAGGGAACCTCATTCTTGGGGCTGTGTCTGTGTCCTTCTATGGGATCCAAGAGTGGTAACAAATTTTGGGGTTGGGTGCCACATCGTGAATGCCTGAGCATTTGAATATGGAGCCTTACTTCTGTCCTGTTTCACTCCTGCCTCCCCCCAGTAGCTTCACCCATTTGCAACAGTCCGGCATGTAGCCAGCATTGTTCACTCTTCCTAGATCTGCCTTTTGGCATTACTTTAAAAGTTTATGATGCCATTTCTAGCCCCACCTATTACAGGCAGTCAGTTTTTATGTGAAAGTTGTGTTGTCATACTCCACAAATCCTGGTTTCTTTTGGGTGAAGTTGCTTTAATCCGAAGGAGAAGGTCATCTTACCAGCAAGGAATCCACCATCTTTCTCTAAATGGCTTTAACAGTGTTTAAAATAGTTTTTTAACAACCTCATAAAAAACACCATAAAAGTACCATTGATCACAGTGCAAGACACAGATGCATTTTAATGAGGCAGCAGGGCCTACTTGGATATGAAAGCCCATTCTAATAATGCAGCGAGAGGATTCCCCAATGAGGAAAAGAAATTAAATAGCAAGCCAAACAGTAAGGTCCAAAATAACAGAAAGGTCCAAAACAATCCCCCTTCTGAGAAACAGTGGTCTATTTTACCAAGGTGAGTTACAATATTACAGACCAAATTAAGCTCTGTTGTAATTTGCTACTCTTTACATGGAGATTACAGGGGAAAAACACACTTCCTGGTAGTGATAAAATGGCAAGATTTTCCTCCAGGGTATTTCATTTTTCTGAAGGGGCCTAGGCTGGCTTGCCTACATTTTTTCTGCACTTTGTCTGTCAGCACATTCTGCGCATGGTACTGATGATGAAGTCAGGCTGCTTCCTCCTCCCATCCTGTGGCATACTTATCCCAGCACATTAGAGAGTGGCCCTAGCAGGACCTGGAGAAGTCTTCCCACTCCCTCTGGACTTCAGAAGGAAGACCAGGGGCATGTCTTCTTCCTGGTGAGCAAAATGATTTTGCACCCCTTGGCAGTGGGACAGTTGTTGCACCCCAGTTCTTCTGCGTACTTTTCAAGTGCTTGAACTGGCAGGTAGGAAGACAGAACTGCCATGCACCTACCAAGCAGCATGCAGTGATGCTCCTAATGGTTTCCTTCAGAGTGGAAGGTCAGTCTTGTCAGACTTTTCTTACTTAGGTTTTTCTCTCTTCATGCCAGGAGATCCGTGAGAAAACAGAGCATGTTGGTGAGGTCCTGCAGGATCCTGTTTTCCACTAAGAGTTTCTTGACTCACCAGCTTGTCACATTTACCCAGGATGTGATGTCAGAATTTGATTTCCTGAGTTTAGGTCTGTCAGGTCCTCCTTACAGGGTACATTGTAGCAGATAGCATGATTTAGGAAGTCTTGCACTGAAAATAATCTAGGCCAGTTTTACAGAGAACTTCCAAACTCCAGCCATAGCTTTTAGATGCTCCTTTTTGGGTCATAAAGTAACAGTCTCATCTAGGTTTGCTTCTTTGTACAATACAGCAAACATCCTTGCTCAAATTGCTTCACAGTGTTTCCAATGAGAAGATGAAATAAGATTACTGTAGTAAGACAAATCATCTCTCTTAGAGGGAAGTTTGTTTGTTTGGGGTCTTTTTCCTGTATTTCCTCTTTACAGCATAATAAGTACAACCTTTTATGTAAATGGAAATAGGTGCTTGTCTCACCAAGGGCAATAACCCAGTTGTCCTTTCTCTTTGAACTCTCTGCATATATTCTTTATATGTAGGGCAGTGATCAAACATACATTGCTACATGTTTTACATTAACTTACTATGCATGTTAGACTACTTTATCTGCATTTACTCCAGTCTGTACCTTCATGCAGGACCTACTTGAAACCTGAGCAGTTGCAAGGAGCTTCTGCTAAAACCTGCTCAAGTATTGCCTTCCATTTAATTGGGGTTCTCCACAAACATGCTGTGTTAGGAAATCTGGGGTGACAAAAATCTAGGCTGTCATCAGTGCCAAGTTAAGGTCTGGTATTTTAAGATAAATCTGAACTACAAATAATGCCTCTACATCATTAGTTAGAGAAGACTTCCCAGATTTCCTGTCTCCTATACAGCCTGTGTGCATGATAGAGTTGAATTGTCTTTTAGTATTTCTCTTGCCTTTTCACTACTGAGAGTGCCTGCATAAAGAGGGAACATTTTCCTCAGTACCTCCTCTCCTGTTTATTCAGAACTTCTTCCAAATTTAAACATTTTCAATCACTTCTGTTATTTGCAACAGTTCCCTTCTCCATTGCATACAGCACATTCACATCTGAACTCTGGCTTTCCTTAGGTTCGCTGGGGTGATAAAGGATCCACTGAAGAAGGGGCTAGATTAGAAAAAGCAAAAAATGCTGTAGTGAAACTCCCAGAAGAACCAGAAGAACCTTTTCATCCAAAGCCACCTAAACCAAAGCCTACCTCACCAGCCATTCAGGAGAAGTGGTATACACCAATTAAGGTAATCTTTGCAGTCTTCAATACAAGCGAATTCTGTGCTCAATCCTGGATTCTACCTTAGCAGTCTTTTGTATGCTGAAGTGTGGATTATTTTTCAAGTATTCCCATCCAAGTGAAATGTACTATTCTCAAAGCAAACACCTACTCAGGATGAATAGCAAGAACAGTTTTTAGCCCTAAATACACTACATCATTAATACTGCATTCTGTTTTCCTTTCCCTAGTAAGAGTACTAAAATCTGTGGGGCCTTTGTTGGCATTTGGTTTATCTCAGTGTTCAAGGCCAGGTTGGACAGAGCCTTGAGTGACATGGTCTAGTATGAGGCGTCCCTGCCAACGGCAGAGGAGTTGGAACTAGATGATCCTAAGGTCCTTTCCAACCCAAACCATTTTATGGTTCTGTGATTCTGTAACTAAGCCTAACTCAACACCTTTTGTAGCTGTAATACTAAGTTTTAAACACACATGCTTACCAAGAAAACCTTACAACTGAGAAAAGCAAAAGATTATATAAAACAATATAATGCAAAAAGTCTGATAAACAAGTGAAACATAATAAATGGCATAAAATAAAGACACTTATTTCTGCAAGTGCTGTGAGTCATGTGTAAGAGCAGACAATACATGGGTTTACCTGGGAGTATGGATGTATCTGCCTTCACAGCTGTATACCACATTCCTGGCAGTTCGAAGGCTGCTTGAGAACGACCAAGTTGCTGTATACATGCTGTAAGAACAAATACATTGATGTGAGAGAAACCCCAGATGGACACAGGGCAATTCAGCCGAAAATACTGGCAAATAAACATATTACTTCTAGATGGCTCAGAAGTAAATGTGGGTTAGGTCACAGCCACTTCAGGGGAGATAAGAGCACAGTACATGCCATTCACTGATGCAGCCACATGGTGTAGGTGACAGCTGAAACTTGTCTGGCCCTAGGGAACTGGTGCTCAGTGCTGCCAGTACATTTCTCCATGGATCAGCTTGGATGGTAACTTAGCAGGTGTGGTGTGCTCTTCATTGACTGATTTTATTGTACTGAAACTCCTGTTGCTCTTTTGCCACAGGGTCGACTCGATGCACTGTGGGCACTGTTACGAAGACAGTATGACAGAGTCTCTTTGATGCGACCACAGCAAGGAGATGAGGTTTGTGTGTGGTGTGTGTATCTGCTATGGTTAGAAAAAGAGGGGCATGTCACAGCCAGGCTTTAGCACCTGCTGAACACTGGCAGTCTTGTGACATTAACTAAGGAAAGCACTGCAGCCGGAAGAATGGCACAACAGGAAATATAAAGCATTGGGGAAACACAGGGCATTGAGAAATGCATCACACCAGCCCCAAGATATTGCAGAAACATAGATCTCCTGAAAGCAGAGTGAAGGACTCCTTATTTTGTGTGTGTTCAGCTAGAGACCAAAAACATGGCACATACTTCATTCAGCGTAAGCTCTGTAACAAATACCAAGTCTTTCCTATAACCAGCTGTTTATAAGAGTAGAGGCTGGCAATCAGAACAGTAAAACCGCATCAAATTGAAGTCACCATCTGACTTTCATGCAGTCTGCTTCTCATAGCCTTGCACTTCCATACCAGAGGCAACTTTTACGGAAAGGAAGAGGTAAGGAAACCTTTTCCTCAGACAATCCTTTCTTCTTCACTTGTGACCCATGAAAAAGTGGCCTCCACTACAAAGGCTGCTATGACTGGGAAGCAGAGTTGTTATTTGAACCTTTTATAGTGAAACTACATTGTGTATTTCTGGTTGTTATTCCTCACAAAAGTATTATTTTAAATCTTAGCATTCATCTGAGGAACTGATTTATCTTCAAAATATTTCCATCCTCCTAGGACCATTTAGCTTCCTGTTAGTTGCACATCTGAAGACACACATGAGCAAAAGATTTCCTGTAAATGAGATAGCCCTGGATGGGTGCTGACAGGTCAGGTTCTCTCACAAAGCAGTAGTGTGCAAGAACACTATTTGTGCAACATACACCATAAAGGTGACATGAAACAATTAGAGGGGTTAAAAGGAGGGTGTTACCTTTGGGCGAATGAGAGATAAATTGGTGTTTGCATTATTTTCTTGGGTTGTAGTTTGGTACTGTTCTAAAGGAGGAAAAGGGGAGACTGGATTAAGACAGGTGTTGAAAGAAGCAGAATGTCAGAGTGCAGTGCTGGAAATAGCATAGTCAAATACTTGTGTTAGCATTCTAGTTGTTAATGTTGGAAAGTTACCATTTGCACAAACCATGCATGTTACATGTAGCAGAATTAACAACAACGAATCTACATAAAAAATAAACAGTACAGTACAGCTTAACAGATAGAAATCAATGTAAATAGGAACATAGAACTGTTGCATGACCAGGTTAAAGATTTGTCAGCCAGGCCCTGTTTTGGGGAATTCTGACTATTGAGGCAGGTAGGTACCTTAAAAGCTGCCTGCCAGGAAAGCCTTTGCTGAGCCACCATGGAGACAAGCATCCACCTTCTCAGAACAGACAGGAAGACACTGATCCACATCCTGTTTTCTGAAAAAAACGGAGAAGTAGCTCACTCATCATCAGTTTCCTCACTAAAAAAGGAGTAGCATTTGTAGTGATGAATAAAGGCTGAACAAATGGTTGTTAAGGTGTGACATGGGGCACTGTGAGAGTGCTATTTGTGTCTAGTATGATATTTTTTATCTTGGGGAGTGTGTGTGTAATCTGTTTACTGTTTCCTACCTTGCTAGTCAGAGATCTCATGGTGTACCCTGGTGGGTTTAAGTCAGTGAATGGCCAAGCAGTCACACGTACGCACAGCAAGACACACACACATATGTATTTATGTCAGAAGCACTGTTACGGTGAACAGCAGCCACAGAGTTGTTTTGCTTTGTCGTCTTTCTTTTATGGTTTAAGAACTTGGTAGTTGCCATTTGTAGAAGAATTCACTGCTGAATTAATGTCCTTGATCAAGTAATTGAAATTTAGGCATGAAGTATCAAAGCAGAGTGAGCCGTTTCTTCCTTCTCCCTCTCCTCTCCTCTGCCACCTCTGCCAGTGTTGCCAGGTGATGCTGAAGGTGGCCTAGTTTGAGAACTGAACACTGTTGCTTTGATTGTGGAAGGAAGTCCTTGGAGTGATCCATTTTTCAGCTATCAATCTGTGAGGTTAGGGAAGCTTGTGCAGGTGTGAGCTAGCAGGTTGTCACTGACATCTGTTCTGAGTGGAGGCGCAGGTCCTCGGCAGCCTGCAGCGAGGCTGCAGGACTGTCAACAGATGTAGTTAAGAGTGGCAGAACAGTTTTGGTCTCACATTTGCCGCCTGGGGGCTGAAACACTAAAGGTAGAGTGGGGGTGGACACAGCTGCGCTCCCAAACATGCCTCAGGCATAAATGAAGAGATCCAATATAGTTTGACTCTGTTGTGATGGAGAGATGAGGACAGCGAGCCACTTCAGAGACAACTTTGCGCTACAACATCTGCTGCCAAGTTTCCAGGGAGTGACAGGGGACAGCAGGTACAGATCGAAGTCCCCACATAAACAGCCTCCATTAAGCCATGAACTCTTTTGAAGGGCTCCCATCAAACATCATAGGGGAGTCCGCAACAGGAGATTTTGTTTTCAAAGCCATGTTTTGTTTTCTGCACTAACAAGCTAATTTATAAATGATGCATTACCCTGTGTTCATACTCCTGTCGGTACTTCCTTTGCTTTTGTTATTAAAGGGGCAGAAAAGGGGGAGCCACAGTAGTGTTGGGGTACTTTGATAAAGCAGTTAACTGTTTGAGGATCTTATCTGAGATTGTTGCAACCTTCAGTCTGCAATGTCACATCCAGCCAGGAAGCAGAGTGGAATGCATGCACCATTGCAGTGCCTCTTCCAGGGAATAGTTACTGCATGAGAACAGACCTTGGCACAGGCTCTCAATGCTAGCGTTAGGGTCCTGATCTTTTCTCCAAATCCTGGTGTTTGTTTTCCGATTCATAGCTTAGCACCTAAAGGTAATCATCAGGTTTCTTCAAATTTGTTATATGACCATATTGCTTTGTGTAGTTTGATTGTGGCTGAGATTCTGATCCTGTGAATGTTGATGCACACAAATTTCCTTTAAGTCCACAAAAAGCCTGTGGCACTTGTATTTAAAATGTTTCCCTATCAATATGCAAGTATGTGGGACTGGTAAAAGGAAAAAACCTTCAGTAGCTAATCACAGATGAATTTCTATAATAGAATTAGAGAATAGCTTTTTTAGTGTCACAAAATTGCCTAATAAAAAGGAGGACACTTGTTTTTAATTTTAAACCTATTTATTAGCATTTACCTGCTTGAAAGATTCTTTCATCATAATGGCTGCAGAATTAATACAAACATCTGTTTAAACTCATGTTACTTTGTGAGCATCTCTACATTACACAAATGAATTATACTCTGCATTGTGACTTGGTTAGCGCCATACAATTCACAGTTAGAAACACTTACTTAGTCAATATTCTGTTCTCTGAGACGAATCCCATGTTACTGTTCCCTTTGTGTTTCTTCAGTAATTTCTAAGCTTGGCACAGGCAGGAAATACTAAATCATTAATTGTTAGAAGGCTGAGGCTGTAAGTGCCTTACAACTGAGAACAAACACTCCATAATGGCAGTGCCATCATCCCCCTTTGCAGCAGAGCTGCTCCTCAGCCAGCACTGTTACTAGCCCCATGCTTTGTAACCCAGTGAGCACTGCTGTCTTGCCTAAGGGGATAATGGGAACAGGAACAAGACTAGTGGTAGCAGCATTTTTTGGTTTACTTCTGTATTCTCTAAACCCGGAACTGTTTGTCCATTCACTAACCAAGGGGGACTTCCTTGAAGAAAATGAAGGTGATTTGGCTCCTTTTTTATCACTGCAAGTTGCTGAAACGCATAGAGAAATAACAAGTTACAGTTAGAGAAAGATTAGTGGGGCTGCTTAGAAGCAGTACGCGTTTTGGCTTAAAATTAAACTGCACTAGCAGTAATTCAAACTGCAGCGTAAGACTCAGTTCAATGGATCTCCTCCTTCAATGATAGTATTCCCATTGAGCAAAGCATTTAAGGTCCTTTCCAACCCAAACCATTCCATGGTTCTATGATTCTATGATTTTATGAAAAGCAATTGTCCCTTGGCATGCCTAAAAGAAAGCACTGCAATTCTTCCCCCTTCCAAGCTATACTAACAAGAAATTATTTCATTTGGCAATACAGTTTTTCTTAGTATCTGTTTCATTGGGTATGATTCAAAAAGGAAAAAAACCGAGTTTGTTTTTTAATTCCTCAAACATCTTTTTCACAGTGTAGAGTACACTAAAAGCAGTTGTAGCTAATAGCTACCTGGCTGAGAATGAAGAGGGGGCAGTGTGTGTGTAACCAAACCTGGTCGTAAAAGCGTAGCTCCCAGCTTGGGCACAGCCCTTCTGCAGTTGATGTTCATGATGAGCATCTCATTAGTCCACCTGAGGAAGAGACCTTAGTTTCAGCTTAGGCAGCGAGAAGCAAGCTGACAGGTTCATGCAGTCGCTCTTCTCCAGAAGAGACATGGGAGCTTTAACTGTCTTGGGCGGACAGATTTATGGAGTAGTCCAGTGCTCCTAACCAGATTAGTTCCTTTTCCATTAAGTGCTGAAAGTAGGGCAGCTGTCCGAGCGGCTGGTTGTAAATTCGATAATGTCTGCTGTGTTAATCTGTAGGCTTTTCAGATGAAGAAGGCAGCAGATAACAGGATTAGTTTCACGACCCAGGGTTTTCACAGCCCGAGACTCGGGCGTAAGGGGATAGAGGATGACTTCTGTCATTAATCTTAATTGATTGCCAAGAGATTTTAAACTGCGTTATTAATTAGGAAGGTCCTTAACACACTGTCTACATATCAACATCAGATGCTCTTTTGGGACTTTTGGGACATATGGCCTATCTTATATTTACATTCACACAATTTACACATACATACATTTCAGTATGAAGAAATCCTTATATGTATATATGCCTACAAATTGCTGTGGGAGCACTTGCATGCACAGAGGCAGCACACTCTCTTTGGCAAAACGTAATGAAAGTGAAAAACCTGCTTTGCACGAAGGTTAAATTTCCGTACAAGAAACATGTATACCTCTATTTATGCTAATATGTATATTAATCCATTTTGGTTATAGATGCCATTTATCTTTATTACCTTTGATTTGCAGATTTAAGTCATGTTTAACACAAGCGCAGCATACGTCTCTGTGCCTCTGGCCATTCAGACACAAATCGTGACCAGAAATGTTACCTTTCTATCTTTCCCAGTTTTGGTGAGTTAATGGTTGGGCCTTCCCTTTTCCCTTTTCTTATTTTTAAACAAATTCCTGCTGGACAGGCAGTACAAATAGAGGTGCATCTATCTATAGCTGCAGCTACCTAACTGTGTGATAAATCCCAGTAACATTTACTGAAGTCCTGACTGCAGGTGAAAATACTAAATTATGATTTGAGCATGTAAACTAAGCAAGAAAACTCTGTGATAGAGTTGTGGCATTTGGATTTTGTTCAGATTCAAACTATACTACACATTTTTGCAGTCTTTCCTTTCTTTACAGAAGATTATTTCCATGAGTAATCCTAAGTATAGAGGAGATCAGTACATATATTTTGTAGAAACAGAGATGAGTGATGATGGAAATCAGTGGACCAGGAGCTAGAGAGGTTCTGGGATGGGAAACTTGATGACAGAATGAGGTGAAAAGAAATAGGTTAGTTTTCCTTTGACTTCCCTGGGCTCCAGTTCTCTAACCAACAGAAGAGGCTTGTGAAAACATCTTGAAAAGACTAATTTTAGAAAGAGTTTTATGTGTCAGTGTCACTTGCAGGTGGCTGTGGCAGCCCAGGCCTCGAGGAGGTTCGCTCAGGGTGGATTCTTTATATGCTTGTGCTAAACTGGAGCTCATCAAGTTCAGAGTATGTTCAAATATGCCCACCCAGGTACTCACTGTACCAGTGCAAAGGCTCTAAAGCAGTTGTGCATGATAATCACTACCTACATGCAGATTTTTTCACTAGCTTTAATACAGCATTCTCAAAAAGAAGGATGAGGTCAGGGCACTGTTCCCATGGCTTGTCATTGATTGCATAGCTTATGCAGAATCAAGGAATGAAGGGGAAGGTTAAAAGTTGAGAAGGACTATAGCACATATGCTGCTGAATGGGACACTTATAGATGGACAGTGGGGAGAAAAAGAAGAATAATAATCAAAAATTATATTTATTGCTTCTGATCGTTTTCCTGTGGTCCCATAATTCAAAATTATTTCTGTTGTGAAATTAATTTTTCAATGTCCAGGTCCATTTATGGGTTTAAACTGAAACACTTGAAGTTCAGGTTAGATATAAGGAAGAAGCTCTTTACTGTGACAGTGGTGAGGCACTGGAACAGGTTGTCCAAAGAAGTGGTAAATGCTCCATCCCTGGCAGTGCTCAAGGCCAGGCTGGACAGAGCCTTGGGCAGCATGATCTAGCATGAGGCATCCCTGCCCATGGCAGAGGATTGGAACTGGATGATCTTAGAGTCCTTTCCAGCCCAAACCATTCTGTGATTTTATGAAAGCCAAGCTCTCCCCAGCATTACAAATTGTAGCACATCTCTAAATGATACAGAAATCGTGCTTATTGCCACCAAGAACAACTGCTCATCCGTAGGAGAGAGACGGTTCATTGTAGGGCACATCCTCGCATCAGGACTGCTTCCCCCTCTGTCCCAGTTCCTCCTTGTTGGCTCTTTCTGGTTCCATTCTTCAGCTAGCTCCATTTGCCATCACCACAGGAGAGCTTTGGGTGGCTATCTTAAACCTAGAATATCTGTCACAGTTGAGCAGGTTATTTATTCCATTTCATTAACAAAATAACATCTACAAAGGCTTCTGCCCACTAATAGGCAGTTGGAGTCTCAGGCAGTTGATGGGAATGACCTTTGTTTGTGCAGTCGTTTTTCCATAATGACACTTGGGGTCAGGCCTGACAACCAATCTGCCACACATTAGTAGCAGGCAGTGGTTCCCTTTGGTCACACGACAAGGATGGACCCCAAGCAGATGGTCAGAGATCATAGCTGGCTAATGAACTTGATGGGCATTTTATTAGGATTATGATGACAACTAAGTAAGACTTTTTCCCTCTGATAACAGCGTTTCTAATAGAAAGAAAAGAAAGGTGTGCAAAGGAACAGGAGAATGCAATGGACCATGTTTCTGGTTGTCCTGGTTTTGGCTCAGGCCCAGCAAATGTGCCCCACCAGGCAGCAGCAGAGGCTGGTTTGGGCACAGAGCTTGTGTCTGCTGTCACGGCTGGGTCTTCAGCTGCCTGTCTTTCCTGATGGTTCCCTGGGGAAATGGCGGGCTTCCTCTTCCACAAGGCAAAGCAGTAGAGGCCAACTGCCTCAGTTCTGCGATGTGAACAAACTTCCCTTTCCTCTGGCTATGATAAATGCACACCCCATCCAAATGATTATGAAGTCACCCAAAACCCAGGAAAAAATTTGTGAGAAATGCCTGGTAATCCCTTCCCCCCCCCGTAGATGCTCTGATGCAGTGTTCTCTGTGCTTTAGTCAAACCTTACCTTCATTGGAGATCACCCAGGAAAGCTAGTTGAGCAGCAATGAAATGGCTGGTAGAAGGAAATACATAACAGCAACAGGAAATGGTGCTCTGTGGTCACTGCAACTTCTGGTTGATGTTCGCTCTTCCCAGTTGCGGTTCACTGTCTGTCCTGCAGCTTCTGGAGTAACCTATCACTTGTGTCACCATTACTACAGAATTGACATATGCAGTAGCGAAAGCAGCAGAAGATTTCTAGTTTTCCTGTTTGCAGAAAGTTATACTATACACATATGCTTAACATTTTTAGACTTGTAGTAAAATGGTGGTGGTTGGTAAGAGGGGAAGTGCTGACTTCCCTTTTGGCATGAATGGATACAGCTCTGTTGGTAATAAGTTTAGTCATATGTTTTAAGGTTTTGAGGCTGATATTCTCAGATGTGCTACTCAAATCTGTTTTAAGTGTCTTCATGCTGTTTGTGAAGAGCATGCATTAGGATTTTAAAGCACTGCTTTGGGAAGCTATTATCAGATATTAATTATTGAACACTATACCTTCTGGAAAAGTTGTTTTATCACTGGAAAGTGACCTTGTTAGAAGAAGCAGAGGGAAAGAGATGAATAGTGCCTCCTGAGATCAAGTGGAGTGATGCATATCAAGAGGAGACACTAAAGATTTATTGTCTGTGGCAAAAGAAACACAGATCTCTGCTTGTGCAGTGTTTTTGACATCAAACACCATAAAGAGAGATTGGATACTGTAGGCTAAAAAGTACTTCACTGAAGGCAAGTAACAGACACTTTCCTAGCACTGATTGTATTAAGACATCTGACTGCATGGCAGTGTAGCCTGCCTTGTCCTGAGAATTTGATGGGGGCTGAGTCAAGCCAGTTGCGTGATAAAAAGCAGCTGAATGTTCCCAAGAGAGGATATGGAGAATTTATCTAAGTAAAAGGAAATGTAAGGGAAAAAAATCTTGTGTCTGTTTTTTGTTTTGTTTTGTTTTGCCTTTTTCAGGTTTACAGTTTAGTGAACAAAACCCTCACTGTGGCCTTTCACAGCTCCTGTTAGGACATGACACAGGGAAAGCGCAAGTGGCAGCACTGCTCAGGAAGATTGCACAAACTGTACTGCTGTGACATTTGTAACGTTCTCCATTATATAGCAAATGCTATCTTTGTGGCTCCCCTTTGACATGTACTGAAAAGCACAGATCCCTTTTGACCTTGGTGATTGCTTGTACAAATTCTTACTGTGTGTCAGCCACACCACTGGAGAAGTCCAACATCAGCATTGCTTGGAAGCCTTATATAGACATTTAATTTCTTAACCTCACCCTGGCCTTCCCCCTGGAAGCTTCTTTTTTTCACAGATGTTTGTGCAGCACTCTGCTTGGCTTGCAGTAATACCCGTTTGGAGTGTTTCCACTGCTCAGTCAGCTGGAGTTGTTTAAAAAACCAAGGTAAATAGGAATTCAGTTTAAAATAAATGCTAGGGAAAAGCGACCACTTAAACTCATCTCTCACTTGGGTTGGACCGCAAGCATTATGGCCAGAGAGCCTTTAGATAAATCATAATTAGATACACGTGCAGATACTTCAACTAGGCCTAGGCGCACAATTAGGCACCTAATTATGTTGAAAATGCAATTGCACACTTAGCTAAAATGACCACACTCCCTGGGAAGCCATTCTGTTGCTCCTGTCCCGTCTGCAGCACGGCTTCAGCCTGGTTTTACTGCGGGAATGGAGGGGACAGGACCATCAGTTCAACCAGGAAGGAGCTCAGTGCCTTTTCCAGCAAAGCAGAGATATCAGAGGTGTCACACTGCCTGCACGTGTCAGGGAAGATGTGGTCAGGTAGAAAGAGATGTTTCGGTGTTGCCTTGGAAAGGACAAGCTGCAGCAGAGGCAGCTCTGCAGGCCATGATCGGTATCCCTGTTCTCCAGGTATCGGTACATAAGAAACCAGGCTGCGCTGGGCTGATGTCTTGTGGGACTGTTTGTTTTTGAGGAATTGAATATGGAGTCATTAGAGGGTATGATGAGAAAAGAGGAATCGGTAGTTCCCAGCATCTTGTCATTGGGCCATGTTGGCATTTACTGAACTGGTTTTTTTTCTCTTTCTGCTACAGCTCTTTCTTTCTTTCTCTTTCTTTCTTTCTGTCTGTCTCTCTGTCTCTCTGTCTTTTCTGTTTTTCTTCCTACAAGGAAAAGAGGGGGAAAGAACCAGTCAACTGTGGTTTGTGATTCAGCTGACAGTGTGTGATTGAAACTGCAGAAAGGTTGATTCCAAAGAAAAAGTGCAGTTTAAAAGAACACTGTCACTATTCAGGGACAGCATTTTTTTTTTTGGAAATGTCTCATCTGAGGGTGTTATCAGGTCATGATCCACTCAGGGCCTAGTTGTTCAGCCACTACTTTGTCTGAAATCATAGAATCATAGAATGGTAGGGGTGGAAAGGACATTACGATCATCTAGTTCCAACACCCTGCCATGGGCATGGGTGCCTCACACTAGGCGATGTCACCCAAGGCTCTGTCCAACCCGGCCTTGAACACTGCCAGGGATGAACATTCGAACAATTTCCTTGGGCAGCACATTCCAGTGCCTCACCATCCTAACAGTAAAGAACTTCCTCCTTACAGCCAATCTAAACTTCCCCTGTTTAAGTTTGAACCTGTTAGCCCTTGTCCTATCACTACAGTCCCTAATGAAGAGTCCCTCCCCAGCATCCCTATAGGCTCCCTTCAGATACTGGAAGGCTGCTACGAGGTCTCCATACAGCCTTCTCTTCTCCAGGCTGAACTGCCCCAACTTCTTCAGCCTATCTTCATAAGGGAGGTGCTCCAGTCCCCTGATCATCCTTGTGGCCTCCTCTGGACTTGCTCCAATAGCTCAATGTCCTTATGTTGAGGACATCAGAACTGCACACAGATGACTTTTCACTGGCAAGAATTGCATGTGAGAGTTCGGGCATGTTCAAAGGAACAGTGTGTGAACTGGGAGGTGCTGCTGGAAAGTGTGTGTGTGGTGGGGGGAGCTGTTCATGACTTCATAAATCCATCTCAGCTTCACAGTCAGTTCTTCAGAAGCCCCTCACAAGTACAACATTACAGCAGGGTATTAACACCAAGACCTCCAGAGGTGGGTGCAGAATAGTGGGAGGCCCGTAGTACCTAAGGCACAGGAAGGCATGACACCCAGCCTGCCTACCTGGCAGCCAAGAGCAAGAACCAGCCAAGTGCTGTTCGATAATCCTGCTTGAGACAGAGATCAGCATGGCAAAGCAGGATATTTAGAGCAATAATGCCAAAAGCCCTACGTGAGTGACAGCGCTTAATTTTACCTTGTAAAAGGACAGTGAGGTGACCAGAATTTCAAAGTTAGGCATTCACGGAACTACCTTAAAAGTTAAGAAGGAAAAGAGCTAGATCCTCATAAGGCTGAATGTTTCTGTACACAGATACGTGCACAGACAAACCCAGGCTTGCCTCTTAAGGACAAGAAAAGCAGGGCTGAGTGTGCCTGGAGGTGAGTCCGCAGCACGGCCCTGGGGCCCAGCCAGGACTGGGAGCATTGCAGTGGCAGTCAAAACCAGGAAGATTTTACCAGCAGTGGTGGATATGCTTAATGTGTTTAAGACCTTAGCAGCCTATTGAAATTAAACTGCAAATGCATTGTGCCAACATCTCCTATCTGCCAACAGGCCTGTGAACTGCCTTTTCCAGCTACCACTGTGCTCGCCTTCTTTCCTATCTGCCAAGCACAAACCTGCCCTCCATTTCCTTCACCAAAATATTTTAACTGTGTCATTTACCATGGATGGGTGTGTGTGAAGATGATTTTGCTTGTGTTTAAATATATAGATTTAATTTTTCCCCCTGTTATAATCCTTGAATTGCACAGCTCCCCCCCTGTGAATCAGTCACCTCAGGTGGTATTATCCCGCTGTGACTGCATCATGCCTTGGGTTCAGCACAGGACAGGTGCTCTCACATCCTTCTCAGGATTCCTCATCATGTGTTAGTAATCTCTGTTACAGAGGAAAACCAGGCATGGTATTTTCTTATTGTCACCATCAAGTCTGCAGTGATTTATTCCTACCCAGTCTGTAACTGAATTAAGACCTTAATTAGGCTTATGCCACTTTTTTCTTCTTTTTAATTAGGTACAGCCAAGCCACTTATCTATGGGAAGGAGTAAGAAAGAGATAAAGAGCAGAAACCTTTTTTTTCTAATCTGTACCTCTAGTACTGAAGCCTTAGTTAAGAACATCCTCTCAAAGGGATATCCAAGGGTTTTTTAGTTTCTTTTTTATTAATGATAAGAATTTATTCCTCCCTTAAACTTTAAGCCTGCTGTGCAGTTACATGCTATGTCTATGTTACATCCCTGGCTGTTGTGATTTCAACAGCTTGCAGCCACTATGGTGTTGTGCCTGGGCATGGGACTCTGATGAAGAGCCAGTGCTTAGCCATATGCCATGAGTTGGTCATCAGCACCATCAGTTTGCTAGCAAGCTCCTATCCAGTCTCTTCCCAGAGTAAAGGTAACAACATTAACCGGAGTGCTCTTGTACAGGAAGCCTCAGTAATTCACAGAAATGTTTTTCCTGAGTGTTTCCTGGTGTTATTGTCACACCCAGCTTTCTAGAGTTCTTTTTTAACTTACAAGACACCAGGAGATGGATGATACATTGCAGCCATGAGGTTTTGACGCCTGTAGCAAACACTGCTTCCCTCTAAACCAATACGTCATAGTTAAATGGAGAATTAGTGGTAGTTTTGGCTGGTGGTACTGTACAGATGTCTGTCCTGGCTTTGCAACTCCAATCTTTAGGTGGAAAGGGTGAGCTCAGCTGCACCTCCGAGTGCTTCCCCTAATCCATCCCTTCTCCTTCCCTCGCATGTTTCACACACAGCAAATGTTACACAGATTACAGGAGTTTCCCCCAGCAAATTAAAAGTTTGTACTAAACTATCCTAAAATAGCAAATGCTGCCATCAGGGAAGTGTAAATCCTTAATTTTTAGCAGTGAGGGGCTTTTGTTTGGTCTACTTTCAGCATTACCCATTTCTTTTACTCTTGTCTCAACCTGCCTCTTCAAAGGTTACATCTGTGTAGAAGTGTGTAAGATGGCTCTTTTGGGGACACCACAGTTGGGGCAGTGTCCCCCTCTGCAGGGTGCAACCCTTTCAGGCTTTTGGCTTTCCATGGTCTGCATTTAGCCAAAGGTCTTTATGTGTTGTGTGGGGTGGAAGGATTTCAATCCAAGTTAAATTCTAAATGTTTATAGAATCATCGAATCACAGAATGGTTTGGGTTGGAAAGGACCTTAAGACCATCCAGTTCCAACCCCCTGCCATGGGCAGGGATGTCTCACACTAGACCATGTCACCCAAGGCTCTGTCCAGCCTGGACTTGAGCACTGCCAGAGATGGAGCATTTACTACTTCTTTGGGCAACCTGTGCCAGTGCCTCACCACCATCACAGTAAAGAATTTCTCCCTTGTATCTAACCTGAACTTCTCCTGTTTCACTTTAAACCCATCACCCTTTGTCCTGTTGCTATAGTCCCTGATGAAGAGTCCCTCCCTAGCATCCTTGTAGACCCCTTTCCTCCGTAATCTAATTTCCTAATTTCTCTTTGTTGCAGAAGCGAGCTTCTGCAGCTTCCTTAGTGTTTATAAAATATACTATAGTAATAAATTAAACTTTTATTAATGAGTCTTAGGAAGAAACTCCATCCTCCTGAGTGCACACTCCATGCCCTGCCCTGTGGAAACACAAGGCATGCCTTTCATTTCAGTCACCTGTTTACTGAGAAGCCAGTCTCTTGTAGTCATAACTAGATGCACTTCTTTCCACATTAACCTCATTATTTGAGTTCAGTCTGTACTATCCTTTGGGAAGGAAGGAGCTCTGGCATGCAACTGTTTCAGTGTCCAAGTGTCAGACTTTCAAACACGCAACTCAGCTCTGGTTTGACAGCTCTCCCCAGTTAGGCTGACACTCTGTCCTTAGCCCAGCCTCTTGTGCACAGGTACTGCAGCACATATGGTACCTACCACCACGTGCTCTGCTTGCAGCTCTGCAGGAATGGTAAGGGAGGTGAGGGGGGTAAGGAGGGATTCTGCTCCAGCTCCAACCTGATGTGCTGTCACTTGGGGACACACTGTCCCACAGGCGTGTATGGAAGAGAAGCAGCCGTCACAAGAAATTCAACCTAGTCTGAAGGAGAATGTCCTTCACTGGCAAGTGTAGTAGCACTTGAGATTTTCCAAAAGGGTTTATGGGATGCGAAGCGCTTCAGTGGGACTTGGGAGACTTTTAAGTTCTTCTGTAAATCTCTTACTTAACATTCGCATGTTGACATTTTCTACTTATAGGGCTCTTTGACATTAATTTATAATGCTGCGATAGTTGGATTGCTGTTTTAAAAAGACTTTGAAATCAGGTTTGGTTAAGTACAGAGATTGAGCACATTCCAGCTTCTCCTGTTAGTTTTTGTTTGATTGTGGGGGTTTTTTTGTTGTTTTTCTTGGCTAGATTTTACAGATGTGTTTCCTAACTAAATTTCTGTCTCTTTTTGCATGTTTTAATGAGTATGGTATGATACTTGCAATGTTCTGTATGCCTTCGTATGTTAATGGTGTATTAATATAGAGTCATAACAGTCACAGAATGGTTTGGGTTGGAAAGGACCTTAATGTCATCCAGTTCCAACCCCCTGCCATGGGCAGGGACACCTCACACTAGACTATGTCTCCCAAGGTTATGTCCACCCTGGCCTTGAACATAGCCCCACTGACTGCAAGAGGATCAGTCAAGGAAAAAACCTCACCTCACTGATGGCAGCTTCTCTTCTGTTTAGCTGAAGCATCCTGTTCGCATCATTCTCAGAGTTTGCACCTTTCAAGATTATGGGAGCAAAAATCTTGTGCTGTTGGTTCGGCCACTGCAGCAAGTCAGAGCACATACTAGCATGCAGCTGTAGCCAAGCTGTGGAGCTCGCTCTTGAAAGGGACAATACCAACAGTGTTCTGTCTTAGTCCAGCCTAAGTGACAGCAGTGGGGCTTGAATTTTTGCGCTGGAATCCTAATTGTGATTTACACACTGAGCCTGTGATTGGTTTGCAAAGGGGTGATTAGAAACAAGGACTTCTAGACAAGCAAAGTGAACAACAGATAGGGCTGTTCATTTCAGTAGGGCTTCCACATGCAAATGATGGATAGACTGGCTCCATTAAGGTCTGTAACAACTGGTTCAGGATCCCTTATCAACGTGCCTGGGGCATTTTAAAATGTGAAAAATAATTTAGCTTGAATCAGCCCTTTACTAACTGCAGCTAATACATGTAAGGCAGTTTAAGATGGTTCCCAAAGCTATCTTTACTAATTTCACTGCACTTGTTTGAAAGTAGAATTTGAAATGGGCAACTGATTACAATAAAGAAACTCAGATTTTATTTTTGCAAGAGAACTTTTTTATTTAAGTTTATAATTTAACAGTTTAGGCTTTTATTATGGTTTCAACTAGAAATAGCTGTCATCCTCCTCAGCGACAGGATCTACGAAAGGCACCAGTCTACCCATATTGCAATTAAATTCATGCTGAAGTGTGCAGTGTGCCTCAAGCTTTGGAAGGTAATTGTGCACACCTCATTGCTTTTTACTTCTAAATGTTGTTGTGGTCATTTACCAGGTAATTGCAGAGACAAGTTCTAAATTACCAATGATTTCAAAAAGTTTAAAACATTCACACCTAGCTAGAGGATGCATCCTCCCCTCAACGGCAAATTAAATAGTCCTAAAACAGTGAGGAGAAGCACATGCTTGGGAGCAGTCTCAGGCAGCAAAATGCTCACCGTTCACTCCACTGAGTAACAACAGTCACTGACTTCATGTTTGTATTGCAAACAAAGGCCTGCTCATTTCCTATATTCACCAATTAGACTGATCACAGGGTTGTTAAATCTGACCTCCATTTAAACGCACTGTACCACTTCCCTACTCTTAAACAAGGATCTTTTTGTGGGGATTGTTCATTTTCTTTTTACCAAATAGCAAAATTCAATACTTCAGTCTTGAAACAGACTGGGAGGATGACTGCTGTTTCTTTCACATACCTTAAAACCTTTTCTCCTCCTCTCATTGACATTTCTGAGTGTTTCTTCATGCAGGGAGAAAGGAGCAGGCTCAGAGCAGAGCCGCCCTACACTGCATGACCCCCACCCCAGAACCTAGGCTGAATTTATCTACAATAATGGTGGCATATATAAAACAATGGGTAGCTCTTTGGTTCACATTCCAGTGCTGCAAGGTGGGTCACGCATGCCGCTCTGGCTGTGCTGCCCAGGTCTGTGCTGCATTCCTCTTGTGGCCTGTGTAAGCAATGGGTGCTTCTATATACACAGAAGCAGAAGACCAATTGGAAAACCCATGTTTTCCAGGAAGGGAAGTGACAAGAGGTTTTGTTTTGGTCAAAGGTAGGAACCTACACGTTTGTCAGCCACTAATCTGTTTTTCACCTGTACTAGGGCTGTTTATTAGTACAGGCCAGTTTAAGCATTATCTAAGTATTCAAGGGCCAATTTCTAAATGAAGTGGAGGGCCTTCCTTCCTTATTACAAACCTGCCAACTCCAGCACCACCTGGGCATGGCTATAGCATCATAGAATAATAGAATGGTTTAGGTTGGAAAGGACCTTAAGATTGTCTAGTTCCAGCCCCCTGCCATGAGCAGGGATGCCTCACACTAGACCATGTCGGCCAAGGCTCTTTCCAACCTGGCCTTGAACACTGCCAGGGGTGGAGCATTTACCACTTCTTTGGGCAACCTGTGCCAGTGCCTCACCACCCTCACAGTAAAGAACTTCTTTAGATCTGACTTCAATTTCCCCTGTTTGAGTTTTAACCCATTTCCCCTTGTCTTATCACTACAGTCCCTAATGAAGAGTCCCTCCCCAGCATCCTTATAAGCCCCCTTCAGATACTGGAAAGCTGCTATGAGGTCTCCACACAGCTTCTCTTCTCTAGGCTTAAAGCCCCAATTTTCTCAGCCTGTCTTCATACAGGAGGTGCTCCAGTCCCCTCATCATCCTTGTGGCCTCCTCTGGACTTGCTTAAACAGTTCCATGTCCTTCCTGTGTTCAGAACACCATAACTGCATACAGAGCTCCAAGCTATGACGAGCTTTATATATGCTGCAAATGAAGAACCAGATGCTCACTCTTTCCACAGCTCCTAAAAGTTAGCTTCACTGACTGAAATTGTCTTCAAGGGTGTTTCCCCCCAGTGTGTTAAAAAAAAAACCCAACACAAAACCCCAGAAGCTTTTCAAAAGGAAGCAAACATATTTTTGTGATGTGGGCTTTTTTTTCAGTTGACTGCTAGTTTTTAAAGTATAGCATATGTTTAACGCAGAACATATAGAAAGAAAGAAAAAAATCTTGAATTGCAAATATCACATTCTTATTAGAAAAAGATTCCACAGTGTGAAAATGGTCATTCAGAACAAAACTAAAGAAATAGGTATAAAGAAACATTTACAGAGCTAGCTCTAGTTATTATCTTATATATATCCTGATGGAAACCTTAAGTAAGGCTGCTGCTGGGAGCCTCAGTCCTGCTACAGAAACACCACAGCAAAAGGCAGCCCATACAGATTCTGGCTATGCCATTAGTTTAACTATAAATTGCCTTTACCAAAGAGTACCTTTGGTGAAAGGAGACATGCTGCACACGTGTCAGTCACAAACAGCTCCACTGCACAGTATCAGATCTCAGTATAACCATGCTGTGAACGGGCTATGCATCAAACAGGCGCAAAACAAACTGTTCTGTCTGAGAGGGTCTACTGGAAGGTCAGCCTCATCTCAGGGAACACTTACATTACAAGTAATAGAGTTCCATCAGTGTGGGCACTGTCTAGGCAAACACAAAGATGCTTCTTTATGTTCTTCTTTGGAACAGAACCCTTGATTCATCAGCCTTGGCAGGAATTGTGTTCAGCTTGGAGGTGGCTCCTTACCCCTCTGCTCTTTCTCTAATGCAGGTTAGGCTGAATAAGGCACGTCAGTTTTTCTGACAGACTGACATTGTACTGATTTAATTAAAGTAATTCTTAAGCCAGATAATTCTCTTTTAAATTCTTAGCAGACAGTTATGTTCAATTTAAGAACTCTTTCATTTGTATTTATATCTGCTCTTTTGTATTTTGTACCTACCTCCTTAGGACACATTGGTCCAAACTGCTGTCACCTAAGAGTATGCACAAAACTTATTTTTCTTGGGTTCAATGAAGCTGATCTTAAACTAAAAAGAGCATAGAATGAGGAAATCTTTGCTTTTAGTTCACAGTCTCTTAAATTATCAGATTCTGTTCACCTGGACAAGGGTGCTGCAGAGCTCGGAGCACTGGCTCTGGGTACTGCCTGTTGGTCTGTGTCCAACGTGGGCAGACCTGGACCGTGATACTCTCCTTGGCTTTGTCAGGAATTCCCTTCCCTGTGATAGTGTTCAGCCTTTCCTTGTCTCCAGACACAGAGACGTACAGGTCAGAGGCCTTTCTCTTGAGACTACCTCGGCCTGGATAGGCAGCAGTCCTCCAAGGAGGTTACCATGCTGCTGCTTATCAGTGCTCTGACTTGCAGCTCTTTGTTTATTATGACAAACAATACAGCAGACAATTAAAAACAAGTAATGAAGCAAATGCTCACCTCTTCCTTTATCTATAGGAAAGAAACCATAGGAGGCTATTTCACACCTAAGTTTCTTTGAGCAGCAGATGACTGAATAGGAAGCAAAATGCCAAACCCAGTGGGATGACATCTGCATTCCTATATGCAATCAATATCCTAAATAACCTTCAATACAAGCTGACAGATTGTCCTAGGTTCATTAAAGGCATCATTCGGTCCAAACTTTTTCTGACCAAACTGAAACAAGATGCAACGGAAGGTGACCATCACCAATGCTAAACTGTCCTTCAGGAGTTTTATCTGTTAGGTCCTGACAGTTTGTCTTCAGTCTAGAACACAAGGTCAGGGAGAATTTATCTGAATACCACAACAGGATGAAGCAGCTCCTATTTAGAGAGAAGGACTAAGAAGGAACATGGCACATTTCATTGGCAGTTGAAATGAGGGACATCAGTGCAGGTGCCTGTGCTCCCCACTGCATCTTCCGCTTTGAGACCTGTTTTTGACCTGTTTGCCAGCAGCAAACATAAAGCTGTAGGTACCGCCCTTACTGTGTCTCTTCCTCCTCCCCTTTTTCTTTCTCTTTCTCTCTCTCTCTTTTTTTAGTGCACTTCCAGATAAATGCCAATCATTTGGCCAGGGCTTACTCACAGAAGGTACAGCAGGCACAGATGGTACTAATGCATAAATGTAATCTAGCAAAAGTATGCCAACACCAACCCAGAAAAGGTTCCAAGTAACTGCAGTGCACTTACAGGAATACAGTGATTGGCAAGGTGAAAGCTGAAATTTGAAAGAGCTTACTGTTCCCAAATCAACAATAGAAATTTTACAACAAATGAGCATATTTATTTATTAATTTAGAAAACACACTTAATACCAAGATCTCCTTGCATATGTATAATAAAGGCTTACTAAAAGCCAAACTCATTATACAGGTTATACTGATTTTAGTAAAATAAGGGAGAAAGGGGAAGGTGGAAACTGGAAAACAGAACCAAATCCAGCGCCATACACCCACTCCCCTCTGTTTCTTGGGAGAGCTCCTACGAGGAAAGATGGGCAGCGCAGGGGGACTTGTAAGTCAAGTGATGCAGCGACTGAAGCTAATCCCATGGGAGTGGTTTTCCAGACCATACCTGCCCTATCCTTCCTCAGGATTGAGAGCCTAAAAACATCCACACCAAATCCTTTTCCCAGTAGTAGCTGGTAATGTACACTTAGGAAAAACTGTACAGGCAAGAAAACAAACACAGTTTGACAGTGTCCCCATGAGACCCTTCTCCTAGCTTCTGGGGAACACAAGATATCCTCTAAGCACATCTGTTGTAGGATGTCCAATGAAGAAAAGGTATTTCAGAGAGCAGAGACTTCACCTCACATTCCCCTGTCCGCAGGGAAGGAAAGAGTACCACTTCTGCAGGACTCAAGCATTATCTCCTTGCTGTGCACACATCGTACAGGCTGCCAGCACCATGGGTGCCTGGCCAACTGCTTGGTAGTACTGAAAAGGAGCCTGCGATAGACACCACACTGTCATAATACAATCTGAGGACCAGCTTCTAATCTTTTTCCCATGAGCTTTATGCTGCTGACTTTAAAAGAACTGTTCCTGATTTCTAGGAAGACACAGGAGATAAGAAGCAGTGCCTAAAAATCAAGGGAACCTGGTGTGACACTAGTACATCCAAGCGAATTGTTAGCAAATGCCTTGCTAAGGTTAAGTAAGGAGAATATTGCTAGCTGTCAAGACAATCCAGGACAAATGTCCTAAATTACTGACCTCTTGGCAAAGAAATACTACAGAAACGTGCTGCATGTGTGCTACCCATTCTGTCTTGCTTGCTGTCATTACTTCTTGCGAGAGGAGAACGCTCACTCTACTGGCTACTGACCAGTACTCACCTGCCGTCAAGTAAGAGCTTTGCTATTCAAGGGCTGCTCTGACCTTCTCCTGCTATGAGCGGCTACTACAAGTAGCTACAAAGCACTGTGTCTCCTAGCAGCATCTCATCTGTGATCTGTAATGTTCAGATACAAAATTAAGCTTTAGTTTTGTATGCAGGGGGTCAGGCATGGAGCCCTCACTTCTAACAGTTTGTATTCTTGGACAGAGGCAATAACTCGTACTTCAAAGGCTAGACAGATGTAGAAATGCACCCTGGCATTTCATCTTGGTCCCCATTGATTAGCATTAGAAATCAGCACTTGTTATTGTAAGGGATGGGTTGCAGCCATGTACAGTGGATCGTGGGTCAATGGCTAGGGCTTCAGCCAGCAGTCATGCTAGCAACAACCACCATAAATTAACACTGTCTGAAATATGCCTGACATACAATTAATAGACATCCTTGCTAACTGAGAGCAAGGCAGACTGACAAAGACGTGCATGAATATAAATCAGACAGCTCCACAGCTTCTCCTGTCTCATAATCCAGGAGGTCTAAATCAGATGTAGAGCAGGCCACATAATAGATCCTGCGGTCATTTTAATGATGGTGTTCTGTGAGGGTTTGGCTTTCAGAAAGGATTTGGGCCTTCATCCAGTGTAGGGAATTCTGGAGCTGCCACTTCTAACACTGCTCTGAAAGGAGAAGGGCTTTTGTTGGCAGGGGGCAAGGGGAAGGAGGGGGGAGGGAGATGTCCAAGTATCTGAAGTTTATGGCTACTAATCCATTTGAATTAAAACAAATGCCTAATGATATGCTGTGGGGTTTTGTCTGCAGGAAACAGAGCTGACTCAGTGATGTGTACTCCTCGTACTGTGGGTTGAGGGGTGGGGGAGCAGTTTGGCATGCAAGCTTGTTCCTGGGCACAGTGGTCAGGGTCATTAATGCTGAATTCTTTCCCACTGCGAAGGATCCAGTGGTGAGTAAGGCCGTGAAGGCTTTGGCTGGTGAAGTGACAGCTGGATCACAGTGGCATCTAGAGGGATGCCACATGCAGCGGTCCCTGCAGGGCTCTGTTTTGCTGTCTGCACAGCCATTGCCATCAGAGACAGAGCTGTGCCCTCACACCATGCTGGGGCCTTTTAGTCTTCCTCCTGAGAACCCACTTAAACACTATCTACATCTTCAGATTCATATTTTCCCATAAAATTATAAAATGGTTTGTTTTGGAAAGGGCCTTAAGATCATCCAGTTCCAACCCCTGCCATGGGCATGGATGCCTCACACTAGACAATGTCGCCCAAGTCTCTGTCCAGCCTGGCCTTAAGCACTGCCAGGGATGGAACATTCACCACTTCTTTGGCAACTTGTGCCAGTGCCTCACCACCTTCACAGTAAAGCACTTCTTCTTATATCTAACCTGAACTCCCCCTGTTTCAGTTTTAAGCCATTACCCCTTGTCCTATCCTTACAGTCCCTGATGAAAAGTCCCTCCCCAGCATCCTTATAGGCCCTCTTCAGACACTGGAAGGCTGCTCTAAGGTCTCCACGCAGCCTTCTCTTCTCCAGGCTGAATAGCCCCAACTTTCTCAGCCTTTCTTCATACAGGAGGTGCTCCAGTCCCCTGATCATCCTTGTGGCCTCTTCTGGACTTGCTCCAACAGTTCCATGCCCTTCTTATGTTCAGAACACCAGAACTGTACACAATACTCCAAGTAAAGTCTCATGAAAGCAGAGTGGAGGGGCAGGATCACCTCCTTTGACCTGCTGGTCACTCTCCTTTTGATGCAAACAAGGATACAGTTGGTTTCTGGGCCAAGTGGAATTTTTTTCCTCACAATAACTGTGTCATCATTATTTTTAAATCATTTACATAGCATTCTACAGTCTGGAGTGGCTTCTCTCTTTACCCATAATTATCATAATGCCAGTCATACCACAAAATCTTAATTTTCCAGGTTTTTGGATGGGGTAGAAATGCCATGTTACTGCTCTGTCACAACCTAGAACACAATCCCAGGATGGCTTATAGACCTGACAGCTGTGGAGCATCTGGTTCTTGTACTCATGAGCCATCTGAAGATGACAGCATCTTTTCAAAAAAGCCCTGGCTAGAGAAGTCTATTGAGAGAAGGAGACAGGGAAGTATTGCTAAAGGAGGGAGATTTTAGGAGGGACTTGAAGGGTGGTCATGGTGGAGGAGAAAAGTAGTTTGAAAAGAACATTTCTTCTGACAGTTACAGTTTATCTGTTGATATCTCCTATTTCAGAGAAAGATGAATTGCATTCTTCTCACTTGGAGTAGCTGCACAGAGGGGAGGAAGGAAGAATAATAGATGTGTTTGATTTTGCTTTAGAGAAGTCATCTCTAGAAACTGTAAATTTCTGATCATCCTGGTATTTTTAGATGAAAAAGACCCCGAAGTGCCAGATTTTGATGTTTGTTGGGCTTAGTGGGTTTAAAATTGTGCTGTTTCTGACTTTACAAGGCTTTAAATGTGATGCATCTAGTGGCATTTTCTCTCTCTTTTCTTCCTAAAAATAAAGTAGAGAACTGGAGGAGTCATTTAGGATGCTCACATGAGGAAACCACTTAAGATCAGGCCTGCTATCAGTTTGGCTGGAGCCCTCCAATAACATAAAAAGGATCCCCGGTAATACACCTGACAAGGATTCATCCCACAGTTTTAAGAGAGTTCAAAGAGCCAGGAGGACAATTCTCAAGAGAAAACCCCTCTCCTGTTCCACAGCCCAGAGGAAACTCAGGAAGAGCTCTTGAAGCTTCACCTGGAAATGAGTTTCTCACCACCCTAGTTTGATTCTCACCGCCCTAGTTTGTCTCCTGAGGAGAGGGAGCTCTCTCTGTGACAGCCCAGCCTGTCACTGGGGATGACGGGAGAAGTGGTGTCCTGGTTCTTGTGCCCACGTGAGCAGTTGAGTGCCAGCACAGGATTAGGTGTGGGGTGGGATGGCTGCCAGTACAGGGATCACTTTCCCTCTGGCAGTGAGAACAAGCTGGATCTGCCTTCCAAGGCATAATTAGACCTGAAGGAGAAAAGCCCTCTATTGGCAGGCGCCTGCAATGGGGAAACAAGATCGTGTCCTTCAGGAAAAAAAGGGTCAAACCTTGCCAGGCCATGGAGGCAGAAGCTCTGTGTGCGAGGGAAGCTTATTGCCAAGGGGTCAGATGGAGAGCGTTCCAGAGAACCTGTACTAGAGAAACAAGGGACACTCCAGGCCATTTCCACATCCTTTCCTTTTGCATAAGCAATGCTTGCCTTGTATGAGGAAAACAACAAACTCCTGCCCTCTAGAGACAGGAGACCTCCAGCTCTGCTGAATAAAATATTTGCCACAACCTCCTTTTGAAGCAGATGCTACAAATGCATACAGTTTTATTCTCCCCTAAGGCCCACACAACCAGCTCGGCAAGCTCATTGCGCTCTCCACTCCCAGACCTGGAAGGCCAACTCGCAGGAGGGGCAGCTTGTCACAACCACTCTATTTCAAGGCAGTAGTTTATTTCCAGAACTGCTGAATAAAGCAGTCACAGAAAACTTGGCAAAGGAAGATAAATCCCTCCCTTCCTCATTACCAAAACCTGTCTAGGCAGGACAGCAAATGCTTGTGCTAGCTGAGCACTTGCTTGCTTTTCCTTCCCTGGCTGCCTGCATGCCTCTGCAACCCACTCATCATCTCATCTTCCTTGGAAAACCAGGCTCCCTGGCATGCAAATGACAGTGACTAGGAATTTCAAAGGTGGGAAAACAGTGTTTTAAGTCTATTCCTGCATCTTTGCTCTCCAGTACCAGGAGTCTTGGCAGAAGCATTCCTCGCAGTGCCACACAGGGTATTGAGCTACCAAATCCCCTCAGTACTGGGTTTCAGAAGGTTACAACCACTGGTAAACATGTGCTTCAAAGGTTTTGCTCACTGTAGCAACTGTGCCGAAATGTCCATATGTCCAGTTACAAAATAAGCATTATTAGTGAGGTGAAAAGCTGTTGTTAATAGCATTTTCTCAAAGCCTTCAGTGTTACTAAAAATACAACAGATAATCATAGAGTCATAGAATAGTTAGGGATGGAAAGGACCTTAAGATCATCTAGTTCCAACCCCCCTACCATGGGCAGGGATACCTCACACTAAACCATGTCATCCAAGGCTCTGTCCAACCCAGCTTTGAACACCACCAGCAATGGAGCATTCACAGCTTTCCTGGGCAGCCCATTCCAGTGCCTCACCACCCTTACAGTAAAGAATTTCTTCCTCATATCCAATCTAAACTTCCCCTGTTTAAGTTTGAACCCGTTACCCCTTGTCCTCTCACACAACATCCTTGTCTCTAAGTTGGAGAGACATCAATTTGATAGGTGGACCACTCAGTGGATAAAGAACTGGCTGAATGGCCGCACACAAAGAGTTGTGCTCAATGGCTCAATGTCCAGCTGGAGACCAGTAACGAGTGGTGGCCTTCAGGGATCGGTGTTGGGACCGGTCTTGTTCAAGATCTTTGTCAGTGACATGGACAGTGGGATTGAGCGCGCCCTCAGCAAGTTTGCTGATGACACCAAGCTGTGTGGTTCGGTTGATACATTGGAGGGAAGGAATGCCATCCAGAGGGACCTTGACACACTTGTGAGGTGGGCTGATGCCAACCTGATGAAGTTTAACCATGCCAAGTGCAAGGTCCTGCAGCTGGGTCGGGGCAATCCCAGGCACAGCTGCAGGTTGGTCAGGGAAGAGATTCAGAGCAGCCCTGCGGAGAAGGACTTGGGGGTATCGGTCGATGCCTCTTGACTCCTCACTGCGGTGCACCCAGTGTTTCCATTTACATCTAAGCCAAGTGGCCCCAAAGCAGAGAGCGAGCCGTGCCAGTTGACATAGCAACACTTGATAGATGCGTGTAGGGAACGTTTGCTCCCAACCTTTGGCAAAACACGTGAACATAAGATCCGCTAAAACGCTTGAGAAAAGCCAGCGCACCAGAACTTACAATGGTGTTCATCAGTAGTGACCTGCTATACATGTCAATGGGTTTAAGATACCCACAGGGTTTCCCACCATAAATGAATACTTACTGCATATATTTATATGAAGTTGAAAGCCTGGCGCTGAGGGCTACAACTGAGCTGTATATTTTCATGTAAGAAATACTTGTCTGACACAGCAGCAACAGGCTCCTGGCGATCCATGACGTATTTTATGTATTTACAAAGCATCATTAAAATACCTATTTTGAACCTATTACTGACAGTTTTGTATTGTTAGCCTCTATAATACAGTGCAGAAAGAGAGGAACTACCTTTTAAAAGAAATTAGTCCTGTCCTCCTCTGCACTTCACTTGCTTACAAGTCCAGCATGACCAAGGGACAAACAGGGGCTGCCGAGTTAGACTTGGCTCCTGAGGCACTTGTAATAGTGCTGGCACATGTAGGTTCCTCTAAGCAGTCTGTTTCTGAGGCAGATGATGGCAGGGTTGATTGTGAAACTCCTGTTCTTCAAATTCAGATGTTGTGACTTGTGAAATATCACCTACAGGGCCACTAAGATTGCTCCCAAAGTTCATGAAGTTCATGTGCAGATGCTGAGGAGGCTTATTTACACAAATACAAGGACAATAAACAATGTTCTGTGCCTTTCCACTTAGGTCACATTGCCTCCAAATACTGCTAGAGTGAAACAAATAAGATCCTTCTTAGGGTAAGAATATATAATGCCATTCATCTCTAGTTTGTTTCTTTCTGTTATGTTGTTGTTACTTTAGGAGGATTTTGAGTCCATCCGACCATTGTTTTCGGGGTTCAGAGTTTATCTCACCTCTGTCAGTGACTTTTCAGTCATCAGTTTAGTAATTTTGAGGAGAAAGCCTGCTTGGACAAGCCCTAGAAATGATCCTGATGCCTGCGTCAGTAGTGATGGGCTCTGTAGCAATAACACCAGTTCAGATCATTCCTCTAAGAGATTCATTGCTGATTTATTCTGTGAAAAATGATACCTCCAGCAGTCTATAGCACTGCAAGTCATCTTTTCCCAGGTGCTAAATATCTACCACCATAGTGTGGGGTAGGGATGCCAAGTGAGACTTCCTCCAGGATGTCACATGGTGATGGCACATGGAGACACGGCCATGGAGACCCATCATGGGAGGGGAGGCCTTGGGCAGTAATTTGACATGAGCAAAGACAGGAAATTCTGACAACTTAGAATGGGGTTTGCTAAGGTTTTATGGCAAAATCAACCTGAAATAAAAACCAGGCATCTGCAGAGATGGAGCTTGAGCACTAAGATGGTTTCTGTTAGCAGGGGTGTAAAGCCAGTTCCAAGTTCTTACCACATTCTGAGCTTCTTGGGTCTCTGAGACAAAGGATTACCTGATGGGCAGTTTGAATCTCTGAGCACTGTGTAGAGCCGCACAGGACATGGGTGGGTTAGCAACCCCTCTCTGAAGTAAGCATATAAATCACCTTTTTTAATATATATATATATAAAAATATATACATATATATGAACTTAACTTCAGCTGTATGCTCCAGCTTGTCAACATGCATTTATGAGGTGAGCATAATGTTATAATGGTTATAGCAGTGAAATACATCCTGAGCCAGGGAGCTAGTAAAGAGGAGCATGGGTGTTAATGCCAGTGGAATTCTAATGCCCAGGAGATGGGGCAAGGTGACATTACCTCCAGTTAATGTTGCTCTTGATGGCTACAATTAGGGGAGATCACTGAGAACCCTTTCTGGTGGCTGTAGAGAACAGGGCACGAGCTGCTGCCTTGTTCCAGTCACTGGTACTAGCCCTGCCGTGGGATTCTTCCAGTAAGGAAAGAGCTCCTTCCTGTTCAGCCCTTGTTACAGGGTGCTAAGGGCCAGCCTCTCAGCACTTGTTTTGAGTCACTGGCAGTTTTATGCCATTAGAAGGAGCTTTTATTGTTAAAACTGCACAAGTGTGTGGGTCAGGAGCATGGGAAGGAGGAGTTCATTATCCCCGGTGAGCGCTGTTACTGGGAGTTAATGATTTCAGAGAGGTTTGGGAAGCAGGAAATTGCCTGTTCCCTTGCATTAGCAAAGGAGAAAAGGTTTGCGGTCCTTTGCTGAAAGGGCTACAGGGAAGAACTCCATACACTCACCTTAGATTCCTTATAGAGAGGCAGATGGCTGGCTGGGCAACAAGGAAAGTAAGAGTAAGATGAAAGAGAACCAGGTAAACCAGATTCTCATCTGGTGATCCAGACTGCATTAACAGTTTCGGCAGCCTGTTGTGGGGAGCTGTAGTGAGAATACAGCTTCCTGGTGAGCAGCTAACCCAGGCTCACGGCAATGCACCCATCACAGAGATGAAAGATGCTCTGATAATGCTGTGGAGACGCGGCCAACACTAATGACATTGCTAAATACATGTCTCGGGAGTGACATTATTCTAGAGCCCTCCCCTTCCTCATGGCTCTGTGGGCACTGATCAATTGGGCTGGAGGACACAGAGCTCACATGTGCCATATAAATGACACATCCCCAAAGGGTATGTTCTCTTTATGGGGATACTGCAGCTGGGGGTAGAAGCACACGATCCTCAGCTTCTGCTGGTATGTCAGAGACAGACAGTGGAGGATCTTGATGCTTCAAGGTCAAAGTGAGCCAATCTTTGTCAACATTGTATATTACAGGAGGTAATGGGCAACATGGTCTAGTGTGAGGTGTCCCTGCCCATGGCAAGGGGTTGGAACTGGATGATCTTAAGGTCCTTTCCAACCCAAACCATTTTATCATTCTATGTAATACAGCTGTTCTGGACAGAGCTGTAAGTGCTCCTTTAGAAAATGTGGTTGTTCTTACCACTCTGAAGCTGGATGCTGAACAATTCAGCCCTGTACAAGGAACCTTTTCCTATACATACAATTATGCAGCATGTTAAAGAAATTAAGTCACACACAAGGACAAGGTATGGATGGGCTGTTACAATTACCTGACAGTGCAGTGCAAGCTGAGTGGCCGGGTATCACCACATCCCATCTCACACTCCTTGGGGTGCCCTTTCTGAATTGCTGAAGAATAGTACAAGTGAGGCCAAAATACCAAAGGAAAGAATAGCCAGGACAGTGAGTTGAAGGTAATAATATATTAAAAGCTGCCTCTTTAGACCAGTGACTACCCTGCAGCAGCCAGCTGCTTAAAAGCTAAGTGAATGATTCGAAGTCCTGTCTGAGTTGTCCTTTCAACTTTCTGTGTCATATGGGTGGCAGTTCATAGGTAGCCTGAGCCTATTGGCTTAGTAGCATTTGAAGGAAGGCTGTGATGAAGGATCCATAGCCTCACAGGCGATAGATCACGTCTCACCATGACCCTTGTGACAGCCTCCAGAAGTTGATGCCAGGTTCAAGGTTTTAGATAAGAGAACCCCAGTCCCTTAAATTACATCCTTTCAGACAAGTACACAACACAGTAAAGAAGAGCAGAGCCCATATATCCGTATCTCTGTATTTGTTTCTCCTGGGTGGGGATTTTTTCTACTGGCCCTGGTGTATGGAGACAACTCCTGTATTTCACACAGAGCTCAGGGAATGCTTGCATAACCCATTGTTTAATTACTCTAGTCCTAAACCACTATTATAGTTCAATTTTGTACAGACTACATGTTGGTATTGTTAAGGTTTATGATCCAGTGATTTTACAGGGCATGATACATCAGATTTCAAATTGGCTGTATTGATTGTTTAATTGAATATGGGGACATGAGGGCAACGTTAGTGCAAACTGGTGGGTCACAGGAGTGCTGCAATGGTGGTAATTCACTGTTGTCATCAGTTATACAGTACAAGCATGTTGGAGTTGTGAAGGCCAGAACCAGACTGATGAACCTAAGTAGTGCTTCTGTTTAACTACACAGTCCTTTTTGTTGAGAATAATCAGAAGAAAAATGTAATATTCTGTTTCTAAAGGCTGGTCTTAATGATGAAATAGCTATCACTACACAGGAGGTTTTCAATTCATTAGAGGAACAACTTGACTTACACACTGTGCATCTTCTCAAAACCACCTTGCATGAAGACAGTGAGACTGGTTGCACCTAGTTCATATTGGTTTGATCTTTAGGAAACAAAAATTAGTCTTTGTATCTTCTGCCTACTTCAGTTTTCCCTTCTAGAATGTGAATGGTTTAAAATCTCACTTAAACTACTTATAGTGTATGTGTTATTACCTGTTACTGTCTGATATGGACAGTGGTTGGATAGCTGATATTTCTTAGGTGCTCTCAGATTCTCCTATTAATGGTGTCTTGTCTGCCTGGCAACACACAATTCCTTCTTTTTCTCCTTCCTCCCCTGTAAGTCCTCAAGTAAGGAGTTTGGGCCAGATACCATGGGAGATGAGTGGGGAGCCAGAATGGGAATTGTTCATTTACGGCTCTCCTCTGTCCTTGCTATGTCTGGAACCACTCATCCTGGAATCAGAAACCCTCTAAAGCCAGCACTTGGGGAAAAGGGTTATGTACATGAAACCAACTATGGAAAGTACCTCCCATATGAAGACAGGCTGAGAAAATCAGGGCATTTCAGCCTGGAGAAGAGAAGCTGTGTGGAGACCTCAGAGCTTTATTCCAGTATCTGAAGGGGGCCTACCAGGATGCTGGAGAGGGACTCCTTATCAGGGACTGTAGCAATAGAACAAGGGCTGAGGGGTTCAAACTGAAACAGGGGAAGTTGAAGTTAGATCTAAAGAAGTTCTTTACTGTGACTGTGGTGAGGCACTGGCACAGGTTGCCCAAAGAAGTCGTAAATGCTCCATCCCTGGCTGTGTTCAAGGCCAGGTTGGACAGAGCCTTGGGTAACATGGTCTAGTGTGAAGGCATCCCTGCCCATGGCAAGGGGTTGGAACTGGATGATCTTAAGGTCCTTTCCATCCAAACCATTCTATGATTCTATAAGCATACTGAGAGAGAGCCTTGCTGATAGACATACATTTTTTTTGCTAAGAAATAATAATATGAAAGGTATAGATGGTAACTGTGCGAGTTAAGACTTAAACTGCAAGCCTGGAGAGAGCTCAAAGCCCTGTACTTTGGCTTGAAAGCTATTTCTGAATGCATTTCATGTGTAGGTATTGTGAACTCAGGCACCCTGTCACATCCCATTACCTAAATGTAAAAGCTGTTCTCTCCTTTGCCGGCATGCTGTATTTGCTGTTCCATTAATGACATGGCAGTGTTCCCTACCTTCTCGTTAATTAGCACTTTCAGTGTATTTTCCATGATCCTGATTTCAGCTCTGTCCTCTGTGAGCATCACACTGCACACAAAAAATGGCTGCTTACACAGAAGGCTTTGTTTAATTTGAAATCTATCACTCTCCAGTGTTCTTAAATAAGTAAAGGTAGAAGTAGTTATCAGTACAGAAATTCACAGAGGTTCTAGCATAGCCTGATCATGCATCACATCTACTGACTAACCTAATGCGTGTGGGGAGGGTCAGAGTGGACCTGACTCCACCTCTGGTAGAAAGGAAGAAAAGATGTATCACAGAAACATCTCCCCAAAAGCTTACTAGTGTGGCAGAGAAGACATTGTTTAGAACAAAACACAGTGTCTTTTTCTTAATTCTAGTGAAAGCCATTACCTGTAACTACTAAGACATCACCTCTAAGTTATATTTTAAGGCTTAACAATTTCTCAATTTATTTTGGAACAGGTTTACTTTCCCTTTCCTCATTAATCCCTCCTTATATTGTTAAAAAATCATCTACCATGCTCATGGTCAGCCTTTAGAAGACAATGGACACCCCAAAACTGTAGGGCACTTACGACAGGCACCTGGCCAGCAGAGCAATGGCTCCTGTGCTACAGACCTACATGTGCCAGACCTTATCTTTGATTCCAGGGATTATTTCAGACCTCAGGTAAAGTGCTGAGCTGCTGAATAAGTCATAGCCCAACTCCAAAATAAGTGATAGCCCAAAACTCCTCTGAACTCAGGCACTGGTAACTACCATTAAAGAACAGTGAGAGAGCTACAAACAAAAGTAGAAATGTTGTGTCAGTGGGTAAATTGTAATATTAACAAAAGCAGACAGGAACTACTGCAATTCCTCACTACCTGTTTTCTGCCAGGGTTTTGCAGTCTTGATTTTCCATTGTGGCATTACCTTGGGTGTGAACATCCTTACTGTCAGGGTTCATTTAACATTGACTCTGTCGTCACAAGTGCTCAATCTGCACAGCATTTCTGTATTTTATGCTCCAGAAACACTTTGCTTCTACCACAGAACTCATTTTAATATGTTTAATTACAAAAAAAAAAGCCCCACACAAACAACAAACCTCCACAAAAACACAAAACAAGCAAATGAAAAGGTGCATAAAGATGTCCAGGCCTTCAAAGGAACCTCTTGGCACTAGTGATCTCTTCTTCATTAATTATATGGATGGTAGCAGCTAGAAGTTACTACAGTTACAGCACCCGCCTGTTCACTAGTTTTGGTTATTGTACCTGTGACAGAAGTAGAATCAGGAGTAGAGTGTTAGGAAAAGAACTGCCCCTTCTATGCCAGTCATGTGCAGGTGCCAGCTGAGACATGCCCAAACAATGCCAAAGAGCTCTGTGTACCATCACACTCCCTGTTAACCAAAGCGTTTAGGTTTCTACATTATAACATCAGGTTGACTAAATAAATAAATAGAAGGAATATGAAATTCAGCCCTAATTGCATTTGATAATTCCATAATCTCTGATCTTTAAGAAGAAAGCAGTAATTTTCCCTGAACCACCTATCTTTGAAAAGAAACAAGGATTCAAAGCATAACCACAGCTGCCTGTTCCAGTTTACTTGGCTTCATCTTTGACAGGTCTCTTCTAAATTACTTCACAGACACAGCAATTTCAAAGTCCTTAAGTAGGAATCAAAGGGACAGAGAACAAAAACCACACTTGGCTTTTTTCTTTTAAGGGACTCGCACATGAAATCCCTCTAAAGTATGTGAAAGCCTGCAGCCCTACATGCCTTTGTGGATGTCTGTACTGTGCAGTCAGCCACTGCTACTGCAGACCCAGTTAAGGAGTCACCTTACAGCTTCTCATAGGCCACTGGGGTAGGATGCTGTGTTCCAAGGCCCACTCTATGGAGACTTTGTGATCCATGGAGAACCTCACACCAGAACATGCAGTACCAACCAGCATGCACTCATTGTCCCCCACACACTGTCATACAAGTCCTTAATATTTGCATGTCATGTCTTGAAGTATAGCTTTCTCCAAAGGTGGCGAGGTCCTCCATCACAGAGCTCTTCCCATCCCAGACAGAAAAGGTGCTAGGTCCCGCTGCTGTGCCCAGGAGAGCTGTTGAATGAGAGGAGCTGTTCTCTCAGGAGCACACCCTACCTCAAAAACTCACTGTCACTTTAGGCATTTAAATAAGCCACTGGCAATTTTCAGAGCTTTACCCAAATGAGTAAAAAGGGCTCATGATTTTTGCTAGTGGATTTGTTCCGTTCACCTACACCAAAAGCTGTCAAGATTGATCTGGGCCTGTTTATGGGAGAACTGGTATTTACTTGAGAATAACATCAGGAGAAGCCACTTTTCGTTTTGGTGCACTGCAATTTTAAGGCATGTAAGAGCAGAGTTTATAGATGCAGAGCTCAGGTTATTGCTAATAAAACCCTGTTTCCAATCAGCAGCAGCTCTGCTAACTATGTCATGTTCCTCTGTGCTGCACCATGTGAGGGTTTGGCTTAGGGGGAGATCTGTGGGGAGGATCTGCCTTTGCTAGGATCTATGTTTACCATGGTTGGAAAGGTTTGAGTTTGCTCACTGCAGTTACTGAGATTTTGTAAATGAGCCTCACAGAAGACCTGAGAGCATTTAAAATGTGCTTTCTGAACATTGTAAATTTGTGAGTCAAATGTAGTGCCTCACTCTGGATAATTTCCATTAAATCTTAAAAGGTTTTTCATGGATATGTTATTTGCACAAACACTGGAATTTAAATTACAGCTATCTAATATTCAGCATTCAAACATCTCGGTTGCATGTATTACTCCACCAATAAGAGGTTCTCTTCTCTTTTCCCCCTGTCAGGGCCGATGTATCAACTTCACCCGAGTTCAGTCTCAGTAGAGGAGGAGAAGAAGGTATCAGGAGGAAAGACAGGCCACATTGCCTCTTTTCAACCGAGCAGAGAGAACTAAGCACTTGCTCACCACACTCCTTGGACCACCTTCAAGCCCAACCCATAAGGCTTCCATGTTCCCCATGCAGGAGCCAGCATCACCGTTACGAGATCCTGTACCTCACCCCAGCATGTCGATGCTCTGTGACTGGCGAGTGCCAAGCAATGAAGCCTTGACTTGCAGTGCCCATGCTTCTCCAGAACTCACAAGGGAGAGAACACAGACACCAAAGATGATAATGTTTTTCTAGTTTTGGTATTTTATGGTTTTTTTCTTAAGGACTACAAATTCTCAGGATGCAATGTGCTTTTAGCAATGATGCTGAGTTTCTCCAATGCAGAGAAGGCACATGGTATTTAAACAGGGACTACTAGCTAAGGGCAGGGTTAAAACCTCCTACCAGGCTAAGCAAGAGCTGAGTGCCTTACAGCCATGTCAGATCATAAACCCTTGCGAGTGAGTCTCCATCGCATTGTGCCTTACAGGGACCTTCTGACTGGAAATCTTGTCACTCTAACACTGAAAAGTGCACACGCATGACAAAATGTAGACAGGGTGCCTCGAGGTATTGGTAGCAAGCAAGACTTTGCCCTTTAGTTTTTGAAGACACCTTTCTTTCATTATGCACCCGGGACAGGGAGAAAATTAATAGAGCGTTATTCCATGGGAAGACAGCCTGTAACCAGAGATCTTGAGCACAGTTTGAGGGACTGATGCTTCAAGACCTTGACACTGGGGCTGGTGGTATTTCCCCCCTTTCCTACATTCACAGTTCAGTAGCGCATAAAACATCATCATCTATAAACATACCTAGCAGTCCTAGGCTTAGCTGATTTTAATCTTTTTTTAGATTAAAAAAAGCAGTAGCCACTAAACTGGTATCTCAGGGTTCTCCCCCCACCCCCAAATCTCCAAGGGCTCTTCAGCGTCACAAGCCAGCAACTCTCTTTGCATGAGAATTTCAAAGTTTAATTAATATAATTAAAGGCAACAGCAAGCAGCAGCCTGTGAAGATTTTGCTCATCTTTTTTATGCCTTTTGACATTGAATGACCTATTACTGTATGTGCATTACTGGGTTTTCAAGAGGGCACTGAGCACTGGTTAGGATTCAGCAGTGGAAAAAAGACCTCCTTCCATCAATGGAGAAATTAAATGTAGGGGATGCCGGCTATCAGAAACCATTGACAATGTATGTATTCTAATTTTTTAGAAAAACCAGTGTCGTGTCACGTCGACGATGCCAAATTATGTTAGAGTGAGCGGAAACACTGTGGGGGAGGAAGGAGGGAGCAGCTGAAGAAAAAGGCTCAAATGATCCAGTCACTTTCGATACTGTACTTCAGATGCAGAATGGATATTCGAGTCGAAACCTGACAAAGCGCGCCCGCTTTGATGGGAACTGGTATAGACAATGACCAGTGGCTGGGTCAGTGGGATGTCTCTCTGTGAGCAGGGAGGCTTATCAAATGACACTAAAAATAAGTTCAGCAACCGTCACGTTGGAGGGGAAAAGGCGAACATTTCACATTTGGTGGGCACAAACGCGCGCAAGATGGAAAGAGCAATGTGAAGCATCCTAGTCTAATTTTCTCCTTTGTGCTCCTCATTGGAATTGCAAGGGACAGAAATAAGTCTCTTGGTTGATGTCCGAATTTGTGGCACTGCCCAAAGAAGCCTTTACATGTATCTACTCGCTTACCTCTTTTTGCTTGACTTTATTTATGTCACTGGTAGCCTCATCATCAACAGCCATGTGTGCACATAAGACTATAAATAAAATTATTAGCTAAGTTTCAGGCATTATTTCCTCTTCTTCCTCCCCCCCCCCCCCCCCCGCCTCCTATCCTCATTTTGGCAGGTCACCCTCAATACCAGCTCCAGCAGACCGCTACCCTGCCCAACACCGGCTGATACAGCAGGGACCATCAGTCACGTTCACAGGTCAATCCAGTGCCCACAGATATGGCTCATCCTTCCTCTACCTCATGAAACTGCACCTTTGATCCCACCAGCTGTTGGCTGGAAACAGTGCAGCCTGCTTGCATAAAAGAGGTTGGTTTCATCCATGATGCCCAGCCATCCACAAGGCTTTGGCTTGTTTCGAGCCACCTCTCTTGTGCCTTCCAGCTGCACTCAAGATGGAGAACCAAACCGGGCAGGTTTGCTAGGACACAAGTGAGGTTCTGTACCACTCCTCCAGACTCCGAGGCAGCAGAAACAGCCTATGATCAGACACCAAGATAAAACGCTGCTGCCTCTTACTTACCTTCTCTCCATTTGTAATGCAAACACAACACTTGCTGTGAGCTGAGGCTGGAATTGCCAGCCTGCATTTTGAGCAGTGTGTTGTTCAACAGGAATCATAGAATCAACCAGGTTGGAAAAGACCTTTAAGATCAACTGGGTGACATGGTTTAGTGTGAGGCATCCCTGCCCATGGCAGGGGGTTGGAACTGAATGATCCTAAGGTCCTTTCCAACCCGAACTGTCCTGTGATTCTACGATTCTATGCTCAAGCAAACCTCCATCAGTAGGTTCAGCAGAGTACGTTCCTTGCATGGGTTCAAACCCTGGGAGTCTCCTTACAGAAAGACCATGTCCTGGTCACACTGCTGGGATCTCTTTTAGCCAGCATAAGAAAAGTAACAGTCTCCTGAAAAATTAACTGAGCACAGAAATGTTCCAGAGAGCATTCTACATGTATAAATCCCACAGTCCAAAATGACTCTTAGCAAGATGTGTGGTCATCGGTATCTATTTCCATGTCAGAAAGAGCCTTAAAATACAGGTGACAGAGCAACTACAGGCACTGGGTAATGAGACCCTTCACATGCTAAAACCCAGTTAGGAAACCTCTGACCTTTTTAAAAGTGCCCTAAACCTGAGACTCTGGTTTGGTCTCTGGAGAGTTCACACTCAGAAGTACAACTCGCCTGGGGGGTTCTGTGTTGTAAGCACAAAGATTAACCTAGAGCAAAGAATAAAATCCCCATGGCCATGTACAAATGCCCTTTATGGTGGCACCAAGAGCTGCATTTCTCCCCGGCAGTGTCTTGTTTCACATCCCTGCCAATACCCTTTATTGGAGGTGCCCATGGCCAGGTTGGACGGGGCTTTGAGCAACCTGGTCTAGTGGAAGGTGTCTTTGCCTATAGCAGGGTGTTGGAACTGGATGAACTTTGAGGTGCCTTCCAACACAAACCATTCTATAGGGTTCTATGATTGCTCAGACCCTGAGCTTTCATTTGCTCTGTCGCTGAACCCCAGGTTCTGCCTCAGTACCAGTGGCGTGGACAAGTCACACCTTGTGCACAACAGCAGTGTGGATGTGCAACAAAAGGGGAAGCAAATCCAGGGAAGCAAGTATTAGTTCCAGGAGACTAGAAATCTAAAAGGCTTCTCACACAGATGCCACAGCTACACTGAAACCTGGTTCGGTGGCAGGGTGCTGCCTTAACACTCCATTCCCCAGTAACCTGGAATGCCTGCAAGCTCCTCAAACACAACTGGGTCTGCAGGAGGCACAAACACCACTCTAGAAGAATCAGTTGTGAAGGGATTTACTGATGCGCCTTTTTACTTGATCATGTGGAAAAACAGAGCACACACCTCACTACCTATGAGCGTATCACCAGTAGCATAAGCACACTGGTGAAAATGCGTGTGGGTTTTTTTTCTCTAAAGAGTGATGGACTGACTGGACGAAAGTACTACCAGCCAGTCCTCGCCGAGCTGCTGTTACCACCAAGACAAGGCAAGGAACAGGAGGCATGAGGATACCCTAAATATAACAAGGATGGGTTTATTTTTTGCATTTTGATAATAGCAAAAATTAATTGTTGAAGGGGTGTTTAAAGGCAAAAGAGAACATTGTTTTTTAACACTCTCAGTAAATGGCAAGTCTTATTCACATCCCTGCCCTATGATGTGATAGACTCCGAACACACCATTATCCAACCTCTCAGAAATCTGTGGTGACACAGGACTGCCCTGGTAAGTGTTTTCACTTTTAAGTGTGTCCTTACAATTCAAATCATGCTGACATACTTAAGGCAGAAAAAAAATGCAAGTTGAAATCCCCACATAGGGTAGGTTTTACCTTCGCTTTTTCTCCCTGTATGGGGAAAGGGAGCAGGGGAGAAGGAAGGCACATAACAATATCCTCATATGTGAGTGCAGTAGCCAGGGATGCACCTTGTTTGAGCCACCTTCCCTGCACGTACATACCATCAGGCAGGAAAACACACAGATTTTCCAGGAGTCCATCCACTTGGTGTAATAGGAAGGTTAAAGATTCCTTCCAAGTCAGAAGGTTCAGCCTGACACTACCAGCAGAAATAAGCAGGTCACCCACTGCTGAAGCCAAGGTGGGGTGTTGCAGAAGAGCAGCATTCCCTTTCAGACCTCTAACAGGGAGGCTTTGCCATTTACCTTCAACAAAGAGAAGAGGATCCAGCCCAAGCAGCTGGATTTGGAATTGCCACCACCAAACTGGCAAGTCCCAGATGTCAAAGGAGGCAGACGCACCACACAGAGATAAAACTAATGCAGGTAGAAACACTGATCAGGATTACAGCAAGCAAGTACTGCATTTGCTAATGAGCATCTTCTAAATACCTCTCGTGCCATTGCAAAATGACTTAATGTCAAAATCTCTAGTAAGAGCCTTATCAGACCTGGCATGTACTATTTTACTTCACAAATCTGTTTTGCATTGGCTCAATTAAAATTGTTATATATTTTTGGGTCTCGTGTAGGTGCCATCTGTTTAACAGTACAAGTAGGTCCTGTGATACACTTGTAAATTTTCTGCTGCAATAATTTCTTTTTTATACATAATGGGGGACTTTGGATACAAGACACTGCCCATAGTGAGTGATATTTTATGGGTCTGGCAGTAAACTCACAACGATTCTTACCATGTTACAAGGATGGCTCTGCAGCCAATGGAAAAGCAAAGAACTGATCTACATGTCTGCACCAGAGCCATGTTATTTATTTCATACTTAAGTTTTTCACTTCCTTGTTTTGTAAATGAGCTTGTTTTCCCAAACTGGAATCCATGGGATTGCTCTCAGCTGGTTTCCTCTGTCTGCAGCCGCAGCCTCCAGCAGAACTGCTTGCACCACACATCGACATCTTCACCCAAGTAACCATTAGTACAAAGGTCTGTAGGACCAGGAAACAGAACTAAAACATTTCCTTACCCTTTGGGGTTTTTTTTAGCTCTTACTATTATGTCACAGGAACTTGAAAGCTGTTCCTAAATCACAGTGAACTACAACAAAGCCCCAAGCCCAACCCATTTGTTGCTTTTCCTTTAAAAAACGCAGCCTCAAATTCTGCTGCTAAGTTCTCCAATATGTTGCAGAAGGGAAGTATTTGCGATGACAATACTGCAGCTCGTTCTTAAGTCCTCAGTTTTGCGCTACAGCCAAGAGAGGGATGACAGATTTAAGCACACAATTTGTATGTGCAGAACTGCTTTTTTCCGTATGTGGTCAAACACTTCAGCCGCCTGCACAGCTGCTTTAGGGTACTCAGCAGGAGTGTCCCGCAGTGGGTATCAGCAGAAAGTGAACGGCTCATTGTACCGTAGCACCTCAGATGAACTGTAGCACCTTGGCCGCCTCAGGTGACGCGCATTTTCCCTCTCACATTCTCTGCACACTCACCAAGGATTATCTTGCTCGAGTGTGGCACAGAGCAGAGCCCTCCGCAGTAACTAAAATGAAAGATGAAAACTTGTTTCTAACACCACCATCTTGTAGGATACCTTTATAGGGAAATGGGTGTACCCGAAGTACCGTTCTTGTATATTTCTGGACTTTACTATAACTGGCATCAACCATGGAGAGGTTCCTCCTTGGCCAAATGTGCTTTAGCCTTACTCAAGACCCCAGCAGCCAAGGATCACATCAGCTGCGTGAGCACCAGCCACGTCCCATACTCCCATGGATAACTGATGGCACATGGAAACCCGTCTGCTCTGGCTGCGGTGCCAGAGCTCAGCCTCTCATCTACCAGACATCAGAAAGCCACAGCAAGGAGCCTGTACCACTACGACACAGTGGCACAACAGCAGTGAAGGCAGCAGCCCAAGATGCCTTCACTCCTTCCAACACCCTCTCCATGTTGTCCATGCCCTCAGCAATTCCAGCTGCTCAGGGCATTGTCAACACCCACAATACAACGTGTCTGTTGACAGAACTGCAAAATGCTGATTAAATTATGTGCCTTAAGCCAACCTGGGTAGGGAAAATTAATTGAACTGCATAGCTGATGGGTTCAGTGTTACCTTGTTGGAACAGGGAGGCTGGGCTATGTAATGCTTGATGTCCTTTTATTTGATTAGGCAAATTAGGAAACAACAGTGTGAAATGCATTATTGTACTAATATGATGTCCAAAATGTGAATCTCATTACAGCTCTGGCCTTGATGCTTTTTTGTTTCTCTGTAAGCCGAGGAAGAATAAGTAAGCCAGAAACAGAGATTTTTGGAATTACAGTGGAATTGCTCAGTACCAAACATCATATTCTGTACAGACTTTAGTCACTGCCCAATCTCCTCAATAAAAGGCATTTCTAAGGTTTGGAGAAATTTAGTGCAAAATGTACCAGAAATGGAGGAGACACAGAGCGTAGATAAGGGTGGAGCCAGAGGGTGTTAGCTACTGATGTAAGGGAGCTCACCGAGAGCTGGAAGCTGGCCTGGAGAGCAGAGGCTCTGTGGGGAAGACCCCATGGCAGCGGAGCACTGGAGCTCCCCAGAGGGTCACAAATGTGCTCTGCAAAACTCACCTTGCGCGCTAAGGCTATCTGGGGAGAAAGAGGGAGGAGAGAAGCAGGAATGATGGCCTGAGACAACAGCAGGCTCTTCTGGGGAAGGTCTGAATTCAAGGTCACTCCGGAATACTGGGGGAGAGCAAACATACGGTGCAAAGGTAAACCAACATTGCATTTCATCTGTAAAAGGGTTTTATGAGAAGAGCCAGTTCAGGTATCAGTTGGTAAAGGGTCACTTCACAATATAGCCCTTTCAAATTGCACAGTTCAAACTTGGAATTAATTATCCTTTCACTGTCTTGGGTTTTCTTTTCTTCTTTGCTTCACATTAACTGCAGCTGAAATTATTTTAAAGCAATGATCTTGAACATCATGTCCTTCAGCTGGCCCTGAAAATCCATTTTCTATGGAAAGCCTCCTTTCTTTTCCAAGATTTCTGCGGGGGTATAAAGCTCATCGAGGCTCTGGCTGTCTACGGGCGTCAGATGCTCCAGCAACACTCAGGTGCCTGCCTGCTGGACCAGCTCCAATATACTTTATTAGCATGAACAGGCCAACTGGAAAGCATGTTTAACCCCTTCGGCTTTCAAGGATGCAGCAACTGGGGGATGCAGTGGGATGGGAGCACTTCGTGCCCCATTCGAGCTGCACAGGGGAGGCCTAACAGGCTCTAAAAGCAGAAGAAGAGCAACAGTTCAGAGTTATCCCCTCTGTTCCCCACACTGTGACCAGGGCATGGGAGTGGACACGTGAACCCTTACATTGGGGATGAATTACTCCTTGGATGCTGCAGCTATGGCCCCATGTCTGTGCATCCAAAGAAAACACTTTATGCTGCCAAAGCATTACATAGTCTGGTAATAGAGAATTAGGGAAGAGCTGGCAAGTGTGAGGTTTCCTGTCACTGGTACCTCAAACAAACAGAGAAAAGATGAACGTGGGGAAGAGCAAAAGGAAGTTTTGCCCTCTGCTCAACAGGGTCCAGAACCCTCAGCAGTTAAAAGGGGAAGAGAGAGGGAAAGCTATTAGCTCTGCATTCCCCCGGAAGGAAATTCAGAGTCACTGTAAGACCAGGGAGATAAATCAGGTGCTAAGGAAAAGCTCACAGTGTTGCTGCAGTGCTCTAGCTAACCAAGCTGCTTCTATCAGTTATGTCCTCCCCACTCCCCAGAAATGCCCCAGTTCTGATTCTGATGCAGGGCCAAGAGCCAGGCAGATGCCTCCTGGGGAGCATCGGCTGAGCCCATGGATGTCTTCACCTCTGCCGCTACCATCCAGAGCTGCTGTGATGCAGCTGGAACCATTCACAGTGTTCATTCTGCTGTCAGGACAGGACTGCATCAGAGGTTTACTTGACTTGGACCTGGTAATCTTTAAGGTGAGTTGCCCAGACAAAGCCAGCAATCCGTAAATTCACATTGGGTGGTGTCTCCTAACAGCCTTGCATGCCAGCAGCGACATCCACTGCCATCACCTCACAAAGTCATGCTCACTGAGCTGTCCCAGATCAGGCCTTTTTCTCCCAGATCAGCCCAAACTGCATTTCACTTCTCTCCCTCCGAGGGATGGGGCTGTGCCCTCTGGCATAAACCACATCTAGAGGAACTTGTGCACCTGCACAGAGGGGTGGAGGACTTTCTAAAGCAGCTGATCTGGTTATCTCCGTCGCCCAGATGCTGCGTTTGGGGTGACTGGTGGCACCAGCTGACCTCTTCTCATTCAGCCCCGAACAGACCCATGGCTCTGCGTTCACCAGCAAAACATTTGCAGGGCAGTAGGACTCCCCTTTTATTTATATTTGTTTCCCACTATGTAGCTGCTTCAACCAGCAGCTGAAGTTTAAATAGGACTGGCTTAAAAGGTAAACTATTCCTAACAGCTTTCTCATCAACTATATTAAATACAGTCATAAAAAAAAAAGCCCCACAATATTTTCTGTATTTGCTGAAGGATGATGTCCTCCTTGCCTTAAGCGTGTGCCAGATTACTCATAAACCTGGACCATATGCCACTGCAATTTACTGATGGGCCCAAGCTGTTTTGGTGGATACAAAATCCGAGGGGATTAGGGAGGCTCGATCCACGCTGAAAACAGAACAGCAGCGGTGGGGCAGCTGCTTGCTCTCTTTGCTCAGTCTCAATTTAGGTCAGTAGCCATGGACTGCCCAAATGCAGTGCTCCGGAGCAGGGCTGTGCCATGCCCAGACACATGGGGGGACCAGCCCCAGCCCAGGACTCAGCACCCATCCCCACTGCATAGAATCACAGAACGGTTTGGGTTGGAAAGGACCTTCAGATCATCCCAGTTCCAACCCCTGCCATGGGCAGGGATTCCTCACACTAGACCATGTCACCCAAGGCTCTGTCCAACCCGGCCTTGAACACCACCAGCAATGGAGCATTTACCACTTCTTTGTGCAGCCTGTGCCAAGTGCCTCACCACCCTCACAGTAAAGAACTCCTTCCTTAGACCTAACCTGAACTTCTCATTTCAGTCTGAACCCATCACCCTTTTTACTATTGCTACAGTCCCTGAGGAAGAGCCCCCCCAGCGCCCCTATAGGCCCCCTTCAGATACTGGAAGGCTGCTATGAGGTCTCCACGCAGCCTTCTCTTCTCCAGGCTGAACAGCCCCAACTTTCTCAGCCTATCTTCATATGGGAGGTTCTGTAGCCCCTGATCATCCCCGTGGCCCTCCTCTGGTCTTGCTCCAACAGCTCCATGTCTTTCTTATGTTGATGACACCAGAACTGCACACAGTGCTCCAAGGGAGGTCTCATGAGAGCAGAGTGGAGGGGCAGGATCACCTCCTTCGACCTGCTGGTCACGCTCCTCTTGATGCAGCCCAGCATACGGCTGGTTTCTGGGCTGCGAGCACACAGTGAAGCTGGCTCATGTTCAGTTTTTCATTGAGCAACATCCCCAAGTCCTTCTCTGCAGGGCTGCTCTGAGTCATTCTATGATTCTGTGACTCCATTATTCTACACATATGTTCCTCGGCCTGCGGGGGTTCTGCTTTTCAAGAAAAGAAGGGGGCAGCTCAACTGCCTGAAACTGGGTAGAAGTTACCCACAGCAGAGGTGCTCCCAGTCAGCCAATGCGATCTCTCAGCTGTGGGCCTTGGCTTCTCCCTAAGGAGACCGATACTCCCATGAAACATCAAGTGACATAAATCACAGACTCACCGAATCAACAAGGTTGGAAAAGGCCTTTAAGATCATCAAGTCCAACCTTTACCCCAGCGCCCCAAGGCCACCACTAAACCATGTCACTGAAGGCCGCGTCTACAGGGCTCGTGAACAGTTCCATGGACAGTGACTCCATCACTGTCATGGGCAGTCTGCTCCAATGCCTGACCACCCTTTCAGGGAAGAAATTGTTCCTCATATCCAGTCTAAAACTCCCTTGGCGCAACTTGAGGCTGTTTCATCTTGCCCTATCACTTGTTACTTGAGAGACTAATCCTCACCTCACGACAACCTCCTTTCGATTCAGGAAAATCCTATTTAACGTCTAGTAGTACACACAGTTCAGTTGGAGCAAGCAGCTACATATTAAACATCTTCACTAAATCAATGCAATCTCTTTCCCCTCCACACTATTTCACATTTCTTCTTTCCCAAGGAAAAGGACAAACACCTCCATGTATTTCTCTTCCTCTTGCCAGGAAACCTGGGCCCTATGGTGCTGCATCCCATATTGCTCCTACGTCTTCATGGATGTTAAAATCCCTTTTTATCATCTGGCAAAGCAGAGAGTGTACCCGGCTCTGTGACACTAGGATGGACTGCCAGGAAGTAAGGACACCAATGTGTAATTGGAAAGATATTTATCTGTCCTCCTCAAGTTTCTCTGTCACCTCTGCATCCCAGTGTGACCCCAACACACTCCTGCCTGCTCTCCTGGCCAGGGGAGCCCAGACGAAGCCCTACTGCTCCTGCCTGGTGTGCCCAGATGTGCAACACAGATGGGGCTCGCAGAAGGGGACCTGGTCTGTCTGAAGATAATAGTTTACAACTTTTATTAAGCCCATTTTCATTTTCTAATTATTATAATAGATCCAGGAAACATCGCCCGTGGACTTCTAAGTGCTTCATGTTTGTGTGTTCAAATGAAAGCTGTGGAATGATCCTGCGCTCAGTGCCACATGGCCCCACAAAGCAATGGAGATGCTAAATAGTTTTAAAAAATTTATAGTTTACAAGATCTATGTCCCATCTGTAGCAATACAGTAGCTCCCAAATGCACTCGATTTCACTACATTAACAACACCTCTTAAAAACAATTGGCTTAACTCCACAGGGTGGTTTCATAATGACCTGAGAAGCACATTGCAACGTATACACACGTTGAAGATTAACATCGTTCAGATCAAACGCCACCAAAGCGAATAAACTCCCCTTCCAAACCAAGTGCTCTTCCACTTCCAAGTAACGCATTGCTGTTCAAAGCATTAATCCCATTAATAGGGAGAGAGACGCTCCTTTTGGTAACTCTGCCAAAGCTCATCCCCACCACCGAAGCTATGACAACAACAAAAACCTGTGGAGTTTCAAGTGTAGTATCTAAAGAATGGTTAATCCCGGGGGTAAGATTAGTACTGACTTTTCCTTCCCTTCTCTCCCCAGAGACGTTCTCTGTTACGAGGCAAAAACACACAAACTGTGCCCAACTTGAAAATTGATTTTGGGATGCAAGCCAGACCAGATGGTTAGAAAAGCTAAATACCGTTGATTTATTTCTTACCCTTTACAAAGCAATATTAGAGACAATGGACCTTATCAGAACAAACGAGAATAAACATGAGGATGCAGACTCAATAGAGAATTAACAACCAAAGCTACCAAATTCCATTATGCTATGATTAATTCTGATTTTGTGCAAGTATTAAGCAGCAGCAAGCGCGTAGCTTTATCTAATGAATCCAGTGCCAAACAAGACCACCTTTCAGTTAGTGCTCTGTGACAACTTCCCGTGGCTCTGAATGCGGCTGCAGAGGTTACAAGGGCTTTGCTCACAGTGCCCATGGTCACAGCCAGCGCAGGACACTGGGACATGGTGGGTACCGAAGAGCTTCTGCAGCCCTGGCCTGTGCCTTGTGTGCCCCAGTTTCCCCATCCCCAACCCATCACGGCTGATACGTCCACTGCAGAGTGATACAAGGTGCGAGACACCTTTATTGCTTTGCGACCACCTTGTGGTGCTCCTTGTAAGCAGGTTACATGAATCACTCAACAAATGTTTACTGCTGTCCTGTATCACCCCCAGGTTCAACCACCTCTGCAGAGCCACCGTTCAGTGCCAGTTAACTGCTGCTGGCAACAAGAGGAAATGGGCTTCCTGATGGCAATGCTTTAAAGCCCGGTAGTTGCGCACTGCAGCTGAAATGCGATGTAATAGATTTAGCCCTGTTGTGCTTCATTTACCAGAGCTAACGCACACAATAAAAGTTTGGTTTATACTCTAGTGCTGCCATGCATGAATATCTCATTATCACCTCAAAGACCTTTTATTTTTACCAGGACCTGTAACAGCATTGTGCTGCGTTAATTACAGCCACGTAACACAAGTACAGGGAGGTTTCTTTCCTTCCTTCCTACCCCCATAATGAAAACTGAGGGGGCCTGTGCATGCGTTGGCATTTAAGCTGGCATGTTTTATTCCATTGGGGCTGCAGTTAATAAGGACGGGGAAAACCACCTGCACTATGATTTCTGCTGTGGCAAGAAAGATCTCCTGTGGTCCTCCTGATTAAAGACCCGGCTGCTGCAGCCCCCCCTTGGCTTGGGCAGGGTCTCACCACTCTCCCACAGCTCTCAAGATGTATGTAAGATGCACTTGATGTGGGTATGGCCTTTTGGAGAAAAGGGAAGGAGGACAAGGGCTGGCAGGTCAGCAACTGAGCAAAGACAGGCACAGTGAATGCCCAGGATTCGGTAACAGCATAAAATGAGAGGTTTCTGAAGTGCCCTCCTTACTTCAGAAGTGGGATTAGATCTGTTTTAGGGCATCCTGCTCTGCTGGACATCCTGGTATCGGGAAGCCAGGCTGCTGCAGTCCTGCATGTCAGACTCATCAGTGGTGAGACCACAGAGGTGACATCATGTTCTAAAATGTGACTGGCAGAAAAAAACCCCAGCACATTATTATATCCTGGCTTTCAAAGAGGTGGTTCCTTGCGATTCCTGGGCATTTGGGGGAATGGGCACCACTGCCCATTGGCAACAAGCCATGTGTTGCTGGACTCATGATGGTTTCTTAGGGAGGCTAGGATCTTTGTTAGGACCTTGCTGAAAGCTGGGACCTTGCTTCTCCTTCATTTCCATGCCGCTGTTTTCCGCCTCTGTGCAAAAGGACTTCTCTGAACACAGCTTATCTGCTCATAGACTCCGCAAAGTCATATTTCCCAGCTCTCCCATAACATCCTTAAAGCAGAGCCGAAAGAGAAAGGAGCAACTGGGGGGAGGAGGAAGACATTTAAGGAGTTCTTGCAAAGGGTACCCACTTCTTTACTTGTGAAAAGCTGAAGGCTAACTAAAAAAGGGACAAGAAAGAAGGCACTGAGGAAGGAAATCCACATCCAGAGAAAGATGGAGGCAGCAGATGTATTGAAATACCAGCACACGAACAATCCGGATACTTACTGGGTAACATAACCCCATCCCAGATGTCTTTCACAAAGCTGAATCCTTAAAAACACTCTGTCTTTTTTTTTCCCTTTCATGAACACTCATGTTTTGGAAACCTCTGCGCTGGAAGTTGATCATACTGTGAATGCTCCCAGCGAGTCAGGGCTGCACGCACTGACCTTTGGAAACCCTCTGCAGAACCATGCACTCGCTGCAACGACACCAGTGAAAACAGACATAAACCATCCTGCTTTAACGGTCCTAAGGCTCAGATCCAACCTGGACAGCTGCAATGCTACAGGACAAGAGGGAATGGCTTTAAACTGACAGAGATTGAGACGGGATCTTAGGAAGAAATTGTTCCCTGTGAGGGTGGTGAGGCACTGGCACGGGTTGTCCAGAGACGCTGTGGCTGCCCCATCCCTGGCAGTGTTCAAGGCCGGGTTCGGATGGGGCTTGGAGCAACCTGCTCTAGTGGAAGGTGTCCCTGCCCATGGCAGAGGGTTGGAACTGGATGAGCTTTAAGGTCCCTTCCAACCTAAACCAGGCGGGGATTCTATGATTCTATGACTTTTATCCCCAAAAGCCAGTTTTCCAGATTTGAGCACAAAAGAGAAACAGATGAGCAGTGGCTTGTCCTGTGCCTTCTTCACCCATCAGAAAGGATTCCACCTCTCCAGGTATACAAAATTGTCCCCAAAAAGTTCATGCAAAGGTTTTCACCTCGAGGGGACAACTTCACTCATCCACAGATCTGTAAAGGACTCTCTCATCTGGACAGCAAAACAGGAACATACTTCACTGCTTCTCAAACTCTTTCAGGCATTTTATTGCTCTCCAGTCCACCGTGACTAGTGACTAAGTTGCGCTGCTATTCACACTTCATTTTCTCCAGTTTGGCTTCTTTAACAGGTCTCTCCCAAGAGCTGAGTAAGGTCTGAGCCGCCATTTGACTCCGCCTGACCTCCTCTTTCCTTTTTCACTTCCAAGCTCCTGTCGTCAAAAAGGCTTTCTAAATCTTCTCTGCTTCTGCATGGGTCTTCAATGTGGGGTACTGGGCTACGTGGTTTGGCCAAAAAGCAGTTAGGCACGCTCCTAACCTGGCAGAACTGGGTTGCCCAGGGCAGTCCAAGAGATCCTCTTGGTCTGATCTCAGAAGAAGATCAAAACAAAAAGCTTTGCAAACCCCATTCGCATTAGAGAGGAAACACCATCCCTTGCCGTCTACTCGAGGTTAGACTGCTCAGGAGAAGTGCACTGCTTCTAACTACTGCACTCATTCGAGTACGGGTCTAGGCTGCAGCATCTTGGCCCTGACGACACCTAATGCGCTGTACTTAATGTAACTTCACCTTTGCAGTGCTTCCAGCCCAGAGCCTGAGCAGCTTCTTTACTGCTTATTCAGGCCAGCAAGGCAACTTTCCTGAAACTTCTCCAATTTTGCCGGACTCATAGCTTGGCTTCCAGTTTGTACTGACCTGCAGCTACAGCAATGAGCCTGAAGCCAGATCTTTGATTAACCAGAAAGATGGCAGCCCCCTACACATCTCTTCTGTACATGGTTTTGTGCAGCAGTTACTTCATCTAGTGTCACCTCCAATTTACGCTCAGAAACCTGCCTCCAGACCCATGCTTTGCATTTTGCAGTGTACACAAAACTTGACGGGGGACATAAACACCTGCCTTTGTGATCTGTGGTCAGTAAAGCTCAGGAGATATGACCCTGGCAATACATGCTGTTGGCATGACTGCATGACTGGAAAACTGGTGGTTGAGAAGTTCAGTGGTTTCTGACTCTTCAAAGGGAATAGCATAGCTCTTAAAACTGTACATGTACAATGTCTAGATGAGAGGCAATGGAATTTCTCCCTAGCCGTTAGCAAAAGCCAAATCTAACTCATGCCATATGAAAGTCGCTGCTCTTAAAATAAAGTTGGTGCCAAGTCACTGAGCAACTGTGCTGGGAATTGCACTCTGAGCACTGCTGTGGAGATGTTTTGTGAACTGGAAGCCAACAATACTTCTAGAAGGGGAACTCCATCGATAAAACAGAACATAGGTGTGCTTCTGGGCCTTCAACAACAACTGATTCCATAGTAATTGTTGCAGAACAACACGTCACCCCACCGGCGCCCTCCTGACTGCATTCAGAGCCCTCAGCTCACCTTACTATTAGTGAAGTGTGTAACACCTTCGCCCTTAACTGTTGCCATGACAGGGGCTGCCCTGTGGCTGTTCCTTTTATCTGTTACAGCTCATCTTCCATTCAGTCCTGCACCAAATCAGACCAGTGATGATGCAGGCATGGTTTTCCCCTCTCTGCTGCTCACATCACAGAATATGGCTCCATAGGAGGGCCATGTTCTGCTCTCTGCATCACCTTACAAAGTGCAAGGGCATGTCTAACAGCTGAGGCTTGTTCCACGTTGCCTCTTAGCTCATGAGAGTCAGCCTGTGAGCTGCAGACCTTTCTTTCCTCCCAGTTTGTGAGACTGGACAAACCCCTCCTTGAGAGGCAGCAGGAAATGGGAAACAAAACTTACTGCATCTGCTGTGCAGTGTTGAGTGATGGTATGGAAGTGGTGCAACATAGCTGGCTACACTTAACAAGCTTCTTTCTGCCTGAAGCGCGCAGGCATGTCTCTTGGGGAAGGGGTTCATGTCCTCTTAATCCCACCTCCTCCTGTAGCAGGGAGCACGCTCCCCTTCATCCTGATGCAAGGGAAGGGGGCTGGATGGGACACGATGGCAGACAGACATTACACAGCTGGCTCTGGGCTTTTCTTTGGCCCTGACAACACACTGATGTTCATGCTCTCTCCTTTCCAAGAGTTTGTGCAACGAGAGCTGCACGATTAAGCACTTAAACTGGAGCTCCAGCCTGATTACACATGGAAAGAGAGCACTTAAACCAGAGCCCAACAAGACAAAAACCCCGACCAAAAGAGTTCAAGATGCACTCAGAACAAATGAAAACTGCAGTCCTGGAGCCCAAGAGCTCCTGGCTGGGATGCTGTGGTACGTGTGCATCTCACTTTGAGGAGGTGGTTGGTGACTTAACCTTCCTGACCATGGCAGGGGGGTTGGAACTGAATGATCTTAAGGTCCTTTCCAACCCAAACCATTCTGTGATGCTATTACTCAGGTCACCAGCTGACCTCTTCTCTATCACACTCCCGCATCACAGCACTTGACATCCTGCAAACCCCAGTTCTATGCCCATGAAGGATGATGCTCTGTTATACTTGCAGTTACGGGTAATGTGAGAATGAAGGAATATGCAAAAGGGGAAGGGACTTGACAGTAAAAATCATGCCCTGTGCTCGGAAGCTAGCAAGATCCAAGTTTACACTTATCCCCTCCAGCAGAGAATTGAGTGGCTGAGAGCCTTCCTGTTGGACAACCCTGCCCCATTCAGGCTGCTGCTCAACAAGAGGGATGAGCTTTGTCCTTCTGAGACAAGCAGCAGCATTTCCTAAGGAAATAACAAGGTAGCCGTGCCTGAGCATCATAGCCAAGGTGCGATGAGCACCAGCCAGAGTCCTGCAGAGAATCACAGGTTTTCCAAGTGGCTCTTCACACTCCAACAAACTCAAATGCTTGCAGCCCTGGGGCTCAGGTGGCACACATTCAGGGGACTGTGTCAGGACACGATGACTGCATTCATCCTTGCTCCTATGACTTCTGGAGAGCAGGCAGAAGCAGACTGGTCGCTTGCATCACTAACAGTTCCCTTACCACCCCTGAATGACAAACATATCATCAGGACTGTGACACTGACAGCTCTCCTTTGGCTGTAAGTCCCCTTCGAGGAGGGAGCAGTGTGAAATGGTGCGAGATGCTGACAGCGGGACACTGGAGCCAGCCAAGATGCCAGGGCTGGAAGGAGGTAGACCCAGGCACTGTGCATGCACGACCGGTGATCTGTGGCTGTCAGCTTCTCAAGGTCCTCACACTTGGCAGCCACTGCTCTCTGCCCCGTCTGTGCAGACACAGAGGGAGGTGCCAGAAACACTCCCCATCCTGGATGCGTTTCAGATGGTGAGGGGAAGGCAAAGAGCTAGCCAGCTTATGAGCCACTGTGGTTTTCACCCAAGAATCCAGTCTGGTGCCACCTTACCCTATACAAGAAACTTGTTTATTAAAGTAGCGTCAGTTTATAACCTATTTTCAGGCATTTGACACTGATTTTGTGGGGGGTTTGTTTTGGAGCGCAAGTCTGATGAGGAACAGCTGAGGGAACTGGGGCAGTTTAGTCCGGGGGACAGAAGGCTCAGGGGGAACATTATTGCACTTTATAACTACCCGAAAGGAAGTTGTAGTGAGGTGGGAGTTGGTCTCTTCTCTTAAGTAACAAACGATCAGGACAAGAGGTAATGGCCTCAAGCTGCACCAGGGGAGGTTTAGCTGGATATTAGGAGCAATTTGTTCACTGAGGGTGGTCAGGCATTGGAACAGGCTGCCCAGGGAATGGTGGAGTCACCATCCCTGAAGCGCTCTCAAACCTTGTAGATGAGGCCCTCAGTGACATGGTTTATTGGTAGCCTTTGCAGTGCTGGGGTAAAGGTTGGACTTGATGAACTTAAAGGTCTTTTTCAACCTAGCTGATTCTATGATTCTATTTCTTCAACTAGGAGTCAGCTGAGGGGTTTCTGAAGTTATCCCACTCACTCTCTTGGCAATTCTGACCCTTGGCTGTTTCGCTTTCTCTGTGTGCCTTGGCCAGGGGAGCATGGCAAGGTGTGTGGGTATGCTGCAGAAGCAGCAGTGTCATATTAGGCTCCTAATAGCTACAGGCTTTTTCTTCTTTTAAACTTGAAAAAATGTGAAAAGAATCCTCCAAGTACCTTGAACAAAACCCTACAATTCAGTGCTTATTAAAGAGAGAGGAAGCTGAGCTTTCCTCCCGATTGCAATTTCCAGTTCAAAAGTGATGGTGTTTACAGTCGTTCACTGTTTTCCTTTACGAGGACAGTTCTGAATATAAGAAAAATTATCAACAAGATATGCTATCATTTGTAAGTATTATAAATACTGGTCTAGCACGAAGCACCCCTGCCCATGGCAGAGGGTTGGAACTAGATGATCTTGCAGTCCTTTCCAACCCAAACCGTTCTGTGATTCCATCTGCTAAAGTGAATAAATGCAGCAAGAACTCAACAAGGAAGGTTTGGGAAGCATGGAGAAAACAGACCCCAGGAATGACAATGGTGGAAACAAACCAGCAAAATTCTATTGCGACCTACAGACCTAAAGACAAGGGAGTTACACACAGCGCAACTACCCTCTCTGCTCCTCAGCAGTAGTAACCACACCACAAGGCACTGCTAACAGGCACACCTGAGAGCAGGAAGGCAACACAACTACTTAAGTGTGATTTATTAGAGCCGTAGGGCACCTCCATCCATCAGCACATCACCCCAATGCACGGATATTTACTTTCTGTAACTGTCCCGTGTCTTTTTTCTTGGCTTTGACACCACCAACTGCTTCTCCACTTGAGAGCTTTGCCTGACAATAGGCTGTGCACAAATGTGCTCATTTCAAAAGGTTGAAAAAAAAAAAAAAGGTCAATAAAGGCACATTTACACTTCCTGAAACGTGGTTCTCAGCTGGAAGGGACCCAGGTCTAGCATCCTTTCCCCCACGGCCATTGCAAAAGCCCTCTTACATTCCAGCAGTAACCAGCCAGTCATGTAGTTCAACCATCCTCCTCTCCGAACCTGCGGGAGACACATTGTTCTCTAAGGGGACTGTGAAGGCTCTCAGGGATCCTACATCCTAATTAGGTGGATCTCTATTGGAACACCTGAGAGAGGACAAGGCATGCTTGTCGCTTGTTTCCTGTTTAAGCCACACACTTGGTGACAAAGGGTAGTTTTCACTGCAAAGGTAGGGATCAAGGAAGCTGTCTCCATGACTAGAAACTCTTTTTTAAACCTGATCAAGAATGCAAGGTAAGGGCCACTGGTTCTGGGAAGCAAGCTGGGATCCTTAAAACAACATGGAGCGCTCAGCAAATGTTATTGCCGATGTTATTGCCACCCAGATATAAATATGTACACAGGACTATCATTTTCTTGTAACAAACAGTAAAAGCTATCTTGGTGACAGTGAGGCAGTGCTGGAGAAAGGGGGACTTTATCACCTACCTATGACTATGTTTCCCAAGCAACCTTCTCACCAATCCGGAGCTCGGTATGATCATTAGTTCCTGCACATGGCAGCAATGAAATTGTCCCTTAAAGTAAATCATTCAAGGATTTTTATAATCTGAAATAAAATGTTCTAATATTTTTTTCCTAAGTTTTCCAGGTTTAAGGTTTTAATCTTTTATTATTTATTGTACAGCAGTTGTGAAGGGCATGATGAGAAGCCCTGTGTAAATGGCTGTCGTTGGAGGATCGGCGCGTGACAATGCTGCATGTAAGAAATTAATGATTCCTTTTCTTTTCCTTATTTTCCTTATTCTATTCCTGATTTCTTTATTATTCCTTATTGTCTCTGAGGGTTTTCAAACACACACAATATCTGTAAAACAAAACAAACTAACTGGCACCGTGGCTCCTGCATATTTTCCTACCCTGTGGCTGAAGTTGCTGATAAATATTCCCTAGAAATGGTACTGGAGGAGGAGAAGGACACATATATTTTCTTTTCTTCCTTCCCACTCAGAGCATCAAATTCACAAGACGACAATTTCCTCCTGTTTGAGATGCAGAGTATTCCCCTATTTTTGTACTCTCTAGGATTTATTGCTCTGTTTAACTATTGCAGACACAATTTAACCTTTGCTATCTTTACCTCTGGTTCCACTAGAGCCTGAATGGACAAAATACTGGTCATCCTCCTAGCTGTGGGCTTAAAAATAATCCCCTTTCAATAGAGAAAGACATCAAGTATCTCATTAGACCAATAGCACTAGCAGGCACAATCCATCCTAGAGTATCAAGCAATTATGGTACGTCTTTCTACGTACATTCCCTGACACCTGGAACTCAGAGAGGGAATGTTCCGGTGCGAGTCCATTGCTGAACTGATGGTCCTATAGCTCCAGAGCTTGCTTTGAGGGCTTTGTCCTGCTCCAGTCAACCAGGCTTGCGCAGGAGTAAGGTCAGAGCTGCATACAGAGGTCTTCTCAGCTACTGCAGCACCTGACTTGTGTATTATGGGCTGTGACTAAAACATATCAGATTTGGTCCTTTATTTCTAAGTATCACATTTTTATTCATGTAGCCCTTCTTGTCCAGTATTTCACAGGAGATGTGTAATGCCATGTAGGACAGAGGCTCTCCTTGCTACATCTCTTTGTACTTGAATTTATAAAGCAACTATAATACCTTGGTGGCTCAATCATATAAAAATACTCACAAAAGTGGCCCGCTTCTCAAGAGAAGCTCACACAACTAAGTGCTTGCAGGATCTGTCCCACTGTGGCTTTTAGATCTTTCTGAGTAAACCCCATCCTCAGAGGAAGGCAGCCTGAAGCTTCTCCACGCTTCTCTGTTCTATGTCCTTCACAACTTTTTTTATCTGCTTGACTGTATGTCCTACATTAGGACCAACTCCATACAGCAGTGAGGACATATAATTCATCCCAAATGATCAAGGATAATTGTATGCTTAAAGAGCAATATGCAGAGGTTCTCCTACAGATAATTAAGGAGAAAGCTCACAGTTCACCCATGTGGGAAGTTAGCCAGGAAGTGCAGACATTCTTTGGGAATTCATCCATTATTTATAATCTGCAGTGTCTTGTCAAAAACCTTAAATGAGAAGTTAAAGCTTTAACACATTCTGCAGCATACTGCCAGGCCATCACCTCCCATTAGTTTTTAACTAACACTCCCATTGGGCCAGATCCATCACAAGGTTTCCTGGCACCTGCTTCAATTCGCTGGACCTTGGCTCAAGGAAGCTCTGCATCGGCACCATCACCACCTCGAACCTGGAGTTATGCCAGATGTATGTGAATACAGGAGGGGCCCTTGCTCTGGGTCTCAACCTCCCATGAATTTTGCCACTACTGGGCGAGGACCATGCCAACCACTGGAGCAGTTGATGGCCAGACAGCTGCTTACGGCCAGCACAGTCATAGAATCACAGAGTCACAGAATGGTTTGGATTGGAAAGGACCTTAAGATCATCCAGTTCCAACTCCCTGCCATGGGCAGTGCCATGGTTTAAGCCCAGCTGTACCTCAGAAAAACCACACAGTCTCTGGAGTCTCCCCTCCCCGTCCTCCCTCCCGACTCCCTGAGGGACAGGGAGGAGAACTGAAAGAATTCCACTGCTACCACTGCTGCTACCACCAATAATAATAATGGCAAAGGAAATACAAGGGAAGAGAATACAACCACTCACCACCCACCAACTGAGCCGTGAACTAACTATTCTGGGTTCCTGCCCCCAGTTTTAACATCCTGGGCATGACTTGCTGTGGTATGGAATACCTCTTCGGTCAGTTTGGGTCAGGTGTCCTGTCTCTGCTTCCTCCCGGCTTCTCCTCCTCTCTGGCAGAGCATGAGACTCAGAAAGTCATTGGTCAGAGTAAACATTACTGCAACAACTAAAAACATCAGTGTTATCAGAGTTGTTCCCTGGCCGAAGGTCAAAACCACAGCACTGCACCAGCTACTAAGAAGGAGAGAAATGACTGCTACTGCTGAACCCAGGACAGGCAGGAACACCTCACACTAGACCATGTCACCCAAGGCTCTGTCCAACCTGGCCTTGAACACTTCCAGGGATGGAGCATTCACCACTTCTTTGGGCAACCTGTGCCAGTGCCTCACCACCCTTACAGTAAAGAACTTCTTCCTTAGATCTAACCTGAACTTCCCCTGTTTCAGTTTGAACCCATTATCTCATTTCTTACTGCTACAGTCCCTGATGAAGAGTCCCTCTCCAGCACCCTTATAGGCCCCTTCAGACCCTGGAAGGCTGCCCTGAGGTCTCCATGCAGCTTCTTCTCTCCAGTCTGAACAGCCCCAGTTTTCTCAGCTTGTGTTTGTACTGGAGGTGCTCCCATACGAAGTCACAGTCCTACATATCCAACTGAACTGGGGACTCTCAAACCCATATACCACTGGTGACAACACAGTGTGTTGGTACTGCAATTTGTTTCCTTTTGGAAACAGCCTCCCATTTGGCCTCTTTGCATTAAAAATGTGCAATAACACCAGGGTGCCATTTCCCCTGCAGAAGGATCCTACAGTATTTCAATTAAAATATCTCATCTTTTAGACCTTTTTTTGCTTTTGCTGGACACCCCTACACTTACATTCAGAGCTGAGGCACAAAACCCAATTAGCTATTAATTGAGGCATGTTAAAATTCATTAACTCTGCTTGTGAAGCTTAAGCTATAATTAACTGTCTTGCCAGGCTTTTGTTCTTTAATCTCCAGGTAGAAGGAGCCCCTGTTACTCAGTAAGCTGAGGCACGGCCCTACCAGCTCTCTGGCAGGCTGGGGTGACAACATGACACTTACACCAGCGGTGACTTCCCATATTAATGCTATTGTCCCATCAGCTCCTGATGACCCTGTGCTATGAGTGAACTCGAGCATGTTTTGAAACAATGGGAGCACAAAGAAACCTGATGGAAACATCTCAAACAAGCCCCCTGTCCTGCAGTCTCGTACTGCACACAGCTCCTGCCTTCCAGCTTCACCTCTGCAGCAACTTTCATTTTAAAGAGCTGCTGAAAAAGCAGCTCGAGGCGAATTCTAGTTTCACATATGGAACAGCATGAAGACAAGCTTTATTTTAAAGCAAAATGAAAGCAGAAATTTACTTACATGTCAAGTTCCAAGGCTTAATATGGCAGCACTTGCTCTGGCATTTACATACGTTTCTGCTGCATCTCCGCTCACTCACTATATGGATGCTCAGCACGAGGAGGAAATCATAGAATCATAGACTAGTTAGGGTTGGAAAGGACCTTAAGATCATACAGTTCCTACCCCCCTTCCATGGGCAGGGACACCTCGCACTAAACCATGCCACCCAAGGCTCTGTCCAACCTGGCCTTGAACACTGCCAGGGAAATCGAACCTACAGAAAAACTGCCTTTTCCCAAATGGGACTGATTTTGGGGTGGAATTACAAGAAGAGTTCAGTGAAAGTGACTTCCTGCTTCTAGCATGAACAGCCTTGGGCAGAATGGAACTATTCTGGACTTTAACCTGGAGATGGTAATATTCTGTATCTAGAAGCAATATCAGTGAAAGAAGAACATAAGGAAATGGAGTAACTGAAAAGAAAAAGGGGATTCTTGTGCTTCACATCCAGGGGATGGGTCAGGTCAGAACAGGAGGCAATAGAGCCAGGACTCTGTTCCCACTCCTTCCTCTGCCCCCCTCATTTCCACAATGTGCCAGCCTACACATTGGAGCTGGCACAGAGGGAAGGCAGCTGGTGCCAGGAAACAAGTCTGGTGCAGATTATTTCCCTGCTGGAGGAATGAGGAAGCTGTAGAGACACTGGGAGTTGCAATATGGTCACTAACCCCGTTCCTGATGCAATGTAATCACGTGCTCCTGCTGCTCACCGGCTGAACCATCTGCAGGAGCAAGGAACAAGTGAGACTACATAACTGATGTTCCCAGGCTCCACCAAAGCTTCTGGAGTAACACAAATGTCTGCATGAGCTCCATGGGCTCACCCAGTTGCAAGTGCATTCAAGGTAACAATCTGGAGACAGCTGGAGGGAGGACCATTTCCTGCTTCTGAAGCCAGCAGTAGCATGAGCGAAGGAAAATGAAGCTGGACATCAGAGAGCAGTCAAAACTCAATCCAACGCTTGCAGCACCCTATGTGTTCACAAACCGTGTAAGTGAGGCCCTCAGTAGCATGGTTTCGTGGTGGCTGTAACAGTCCTGGGATTTGATGGTTGGACTTGATCTTAAAGGTCTTTTCCAATCCCGCTTATTCTATGATTCTATGATTCTGTATGCACACTGTAATTTGCCATGCTATTTCACTTACAGAACATGTGGACACCATGTATCTGCCCACACAGATGGGTCTTCAAAAAGCTGCCCTGTACCCCTGTCATGGTATGGCATCAGCCACTGCAACCCTGCCTTTGAGGGGTGGAACCTCTTAGTACATTAGTCCCTGGAGCCAGCTCCATCAGACATACCAGCTTACCCATACACTGCTCCCTGCCTTTCTCTCTCCGGGGCTGGGGAGCTCATACCATGGATCCTTGGAGGGCACTTAGCCCACTACTCATCTCTAGAGGGCAGAAGGACAAGCAGCAGTTTCAGACCCCACGGAAAGGCTGTCTAAAGGCACCATTTGGACCGAGGCTGTTAGGCAAAGCCAGCGTGGTATGCTGCTTATTTGTCTTGACAACTGACTTAGCAGCAGCAGTGATGGATTCATTTTTCAGCGTGGAGGAGCCAGGGAAGCAAACAGGGCTTCTGTGAAAACCCAGGAAAAAAAATTGCTGTGACCTTGCACGATTTTTTACATGCCTCCATATCAGTCATGCACGCCCTGTCCTCGTAAGCTGGAAAAGTAGCTCTAATACTAATATTGATGATGCTGTCAAGCCTTCACAATAGGTGCCTGACAGCACCAATGTAAGCCAGAGATACGGATAGTTTGGGCAATCAATAGCTTGAGAAAAGTCTCATCTGGAAACCGCCATTCAGTGTAAGTGCAGAAAAGACTATGAAATGCTTTTCCTCCTTCCTTTTCTAATCCTGGAAGGATGAGCAGGAAAGTCACCTACCTTGAACTCCACTAGCAAGATGCTTGTTTTCACAAGAGAGGACCAGAACAACTAAGCCCTGTTGGGTACCAAGGAGCACCAGGAGTTGAAGATTTGCAGCTCTCTGGTGTGAGAAGAGCTGAAAAGAAAGTAGAAGATGGCAACCATGCTGGTGGATGTCCACCTCTGAGCCTGGGAATGCTGAGGTGAGCTGGCTCGCCGCTGCTGGGCTTACAGTTCACCCCACCAAGAAGCCCGTCTCTGCTCTAAATCCAGGTGTCTTCATTACTCTATCAAAATACTAATTGCCTTGTTAGAAGATCAATATTTGTTTTGCCAAGCGCAATGAATAATGCAAACAGTACTGCCTAAAATCATGACTATGTTATTTAGATCAGAGCTGAGAGCCACCCTCTGATCCTGTGCCAAAACTGGAAGAAAATGAAACGTATTTTGATCTGGCAAAATGCAACAGCTACAGAGGCACAGAGAATGAACCCCTTCATTTATCAACAAAACCCAGCAAGCCAACAGCAGCACCAAACACTCCACTTCTCCCTCTGCGGCCAGCGTCTTGCAGAGGCTGAAGAATGCTTGTTTCCAGAACGAAAGAAGTTTTCTGGTTTGCTTCTTTGTGAAAGCAGTGACCCAAAACCTCTATCATTAGTAATAATAATTAAAAGGTGCAGTAAGAGGGAGTGTATGGATGATTGCCACTAAAAGAAACATTCTCATTAATTTATTACAGAGTTTTTAGCTTGGTTTCATTAGGACATGCCTGTTGGAGGCCATTCAGGACTCTGGGGCTATTCCTGTACTTGAGGCTCCCTCAGTGTTGTCAGGAAGGAGGAAGACAAGAAAGATCTGCTGGCTGGCTTGTAGCTGTGCCTGTGCAGGCAGGAAGTTATCCTTTTGCCACTCTTCTAGTCAAGAAGTCAGCGACCTGACCCATTGTACAGCCACCTCAACACCATCCTCTGACACCTCCAGTCTCACAAAAATAGCAGCGTGCCCCTGAAGAGGGGAGACATCAGGCTGTCTTGGAAGCAGCCTTCTTTCCATAGAATCTGGATACCTCAATCCTTTATACTACCTGAATCCTTTGCAACTATTGGTCTGCCAGATTTCCCTGGTTGCCCCTTACCCAGGACAGGCCCAAAAGAAGAAGGAAACGCTTCTGGCAGACCCCTTGGCTCCGTAAGGGTGGTTCCACAGGCAGGCATATGAAGTTAAGGGGAAAGAATTTAAGAGTTGGAAACTAAGTTGTTCTAATGAACTTTCAGGTATGCTCTGAGGTACATAAGCCTTGCAGTATTTAAAGGGTGCCTACAAGAAAGCTGGAGAGGGACTTTTGACATGAGCCTGCAGGGACAGGACAAGGGGAAATGGCTTTAAACTGACAGAGGGGAGATTGAGATTAGACATTAGGAAGGAGTTCTTCCCTGAGAGGGTGGTGAGGTTCTGGCACAGCTTGTCCAGAGAAGCTGTGGCTGCCCTATCTCTGGCAGTGTTCAAGGCCAGGTAGGATAGAGCTTGGAACAACCTGGTCTAGGGGAAGGTGTCCCTGCCCGTGGCAGGGGGTTGGAACTGGATGAGCTGTAAGGTCCTTTCCAACTCAAACCACTCTATGTATGTCAAAAGAAGTTGTGTGAGATTTTCTTTAATTTCTTAGCGTGCACACTCTGTGACCTGCCTGTGCTTTCATGTGGTGAGCAGCAGGCTTTGCTCCTATCCACACTTCTAACGGTACTGAAGGCTCAGGTCTTTCATCAGATACCATCCACATGGCATTATCAGGGTTAATGGTAATGCCACACGGCATTCCCCAGGGATAATCACCCTGGATGGTTAAAGCAAATTAACCTAGGCTGATAAACCCAGGAATCTGCTCAAGCACCCCTCTGCAGAGATTGATTCCTGCCTCCCTTTGGTCTGGCACAGTGTCACTGCACCCAGGCACTTGCTTGTGTCCCCAGCTGCAATGTAAATAAAGAACTTTCTACCTCAAGCTAACAATCACCATGCAACTAAGAGGCTTACACAGTAAGGAATCTTTCATTAATTTCAAGTACTATCTAATGCACACGTTTGTATTTCATCAGACTGCAAGTACTACCCAGTGCATGCAGTCACCCACATTTTAAATAGCAAAATAAACAGAGAAGACCCACATATCCTAGATTACTGTGCATCTGAAGTATTCTACTTCAACCACAAACAACTGTAATAGCATGATTCTTTTCATACCCAAAGATCTTTGTCATTATCAGACTAAAAATGCTGGGTAGAAAACTGGGACGAATCTTTGGGGAAAGGCAGAGGGTTGCTCCAGGCCGGTATAACCACGTCTCCCTAGCACACCATCGCTGTTACCGGGATGTTTATGGAAGAGTGTTTGGAGCTCTTTTAAAGCTCTGAGGTGTAGGGTCTACCTACTCGCTGACCTGATGCCAGCAAATACATGGAGCCCTTGACACCTGACCTGAAGCACAAGCTAAACAGATATTGCAAGTTTCCCCATAGAGCAAAGACAGAATTATCACATCTGAAGAGAGCCTACAAGGATGCTGGAGAGGGACTTTTCATCAGGGACTGCAGTGATAGGAGAAGGGGTAATGGGTCTAAACTGAAACAGGGGAAGTTCAGGTTAGATACAAGGAAGAAGTTCTTCACTGTGAGGGTGGTGAGGCACTGGCACAGGTTGCTCAAAGAAGTGATGACTGCTCCATTCCTGTCAGTGTTCAAGGCCAGGCTGGACAGTGCCTTGAGCAATATGGTCTGGTGTGAGGCATCCCTGCCCACGGCAGGGAGTTGGAAGTAGATGACCTTAAGGTCCTTTCCAACCCAAACTGGTTTGTGATTCTAAGCCAACACTGTGGCCCCAGCTTGCAGCAAACAGCTCTGGCAGTTGGGCACCTGTAGCTCCAGGGCCAGGCAAGAAATTCATGTTTTATGACTAGAATCTAAAGCCAATTTTATTGGAAGCTTTTATGTTTGTAGGTTTGAGTAGTTTTTATAGAGAGGGGTTCTGAAAACTGCCATAAAATTTTGCCTTGGGGGTTATGATTACATTTGTATCTTTCCCAAACTTAGATAAATAAAGACGACAGTTTTTACTGTGGAAGCTTAAAAGGTTAGAGTAGTATTTGGTCTGTGATGAACCTTTTATAGATATGATGTTGTAAGAATTTATTCTTAAATATCAATAAAAAATTCAACAACATTTCTGATAAAGCAACGGTGATTAGAAAAGAGCTGTCGAGGAGGTGGTAGCATTGCAAGTGCCTTCCTTTCTGCTAAAATAACCCCTTGTTACATTTCAGTCACTGGAAACCGTTAAATGATCTGCATTCTATCAGAGGAGAAACCTTTCCAATGACAATGCATTGTGGTGTCCTATTGTGAGATTCATCTCTCTCCTGATTTTGTGATGAACTGATACAACCCCCCTTTACGAGGAACTGGCAGCTCATGCAATTATGCATTTTCTCATTATGCTTTATGCTTTTAGGAAGAGAAAACGAGAAATGCTCCTTGTGTTTAACGTAGCACATGCGAGGCTAAGAATATGGAAGGTCTCTGTGCCTTTGGCCCCATGACAGTGCTGAAGTCTCACTAACAAGCCCTGCAGCTGCTGCTTGTATCCTGGTTTCTTGCTGATGCTTTTGAAAGCCCTGTGGTTCTTCCATCTGCCCTTTGCCCAGTGTTGAGCTTACTTTAAGTTCTTGCCTGTACAATAGCCCTGTGTGACTCAGAGCATTAAAGAATCCATTGTACCACAAGCATACTCCTCCCATTCCTCACAGGAGAGGGTCATCCTGTTGAAAGTGGACAATCAGGATTTGCAGAGATCCTGGTCCCTCTGAAAAGCCACCAGGGTCCCTGCTCCTTCTAGTTCCTCCATCCTTCTCATCCCTCTTTCTCATCCCCCTTTCTCATCCCCCTTTCCCCATCCATCCAAGCATACACACTGACAATTCCTCCCCGACATTCATCAGTGAAAGAGCACAAAAACCAAATACAGATAGAGAGGCACTTTATACTGGTTAAAATGGGCACTGAAACTTGTCTCTGGGGAGAGAGGCAAACCACAGTGGTGGGGCTCTTGAGCAGAATTAACACACTTGCAGGCATGGAACAGATTGCATGTAAAGTGAACACTTGAACACTGGAAAACAGCGAGGATTGAACCTGCTCTCTTTCCTCAAGCAAAACCATATTAGGATTTCAAATTTCAATCAAAAGCAGGGATCAAATTTCAATCAAAACAGCTATAATCTCATTTGTTGCAGATAGGATGACTAATTAGTGAGGAAAGCTCCCTCAAAGCAAGCACAGAGCACAGCGTGTGGCACCGCGGGGCTCCGAGAGCTGCATCAGCACGGGAACACCCCACTCATCCCAGCGTCCATGAATGTGTTCCAGAGGAATCAGGCAGATGAAACCCTGCCCAAGGCCTTAGTGGAGTTACCTGGTCTTGACCAGCATCAGAATAAAACCTTTTGCCCACAAAGTTGTTAACAGAGAACAAACTGGGCACTTTCGTTCAAAAATTATACATATTCAAACAAATACTAACAATGAATTAGCGCTGTGTGTAATTGGCAATAGACACAAGGTAAAATTAAAGTCTCCAAAATTACACAGCGCATCAAAACCACAGGGTGAGGCAGGAAAAAAAGACCCTTTTAAAATCTATTTGTTTGAAAAATCTCCCCCTCACTTCCCTTAATTTCCTCGCCGAAATGACGTTCAAAGCAGAACTGTGGGTTCAGCCACCAAGAAAACGTGGATTTCACACAATGCCATTTGGAATCCCAATATTTGCATCTGCTTGCAGTACTCTATTCAGGCTTTATAATAATCACCCTTTCATCTCGCCCACTCTTGCCCTATACATAAGATCTGATATCTCTTACCTTACCTTACATAATTCCTCTCAGTTGTGCTTTGTACAGCAGGGGGGTCATGCCAGGCTGTGCCAGGTCCCTAGGGATGCAGCTGATCTGGGCCCGAGGTGCTGAAATAACCCTGAAAAATTGATGTGCAGGCTTGAGCTGACCACAGACAAAGGCTCAAACATATCGCGATCAAAACCTTTCCACTCAGTGACAAACATCGCTGCACTTCAGCCTTTGGTGCTAATTAGAGTGATAAATTTTGAGCCACTGAGGGCAGTACGAAAGTTCTCTTTCCACATTTCCAGTACTGTCCATCCCTTTATCTCTACCTTTCCATCCCTTATGCCAGGGTTTCTTGGAGGGAAATGCCTGAAGAAACCAACCTGTGCTCTGCTGTGTATTTGCACAGTGCCTGCTCTCTGTGGGCCTCCAGGCACCGTGCTGATACAACTAATACATACCAGAGCATTTAGTGACTGGCGGCTGGCTTTTAAGTAATTAATTAGCATTCACATCCTACAAAACACTTTCACATATGCCCGAGCCCCACTGACACCCAAGTTAAACATTTGCTGAAGCACTTGGTCAAATGATAAAGATCCTCCCAAAGCTTTACTTAGGTTGCATTCATAAGTGATTCCATAGAGAAAGCTACCGGGGAGGCGCCCTTTCAAAACACAGCCACCTGGAACACCAGTTACTTTAGAGCAATTAAAAGTTATGAGACTTTGGAACAGCAAATCCATTATTATTTTCCCTCTTTCCCTCAGGAGGAACTAAGGTCTTACTAAAGCTGTAATGACTTAAGGTGTGATCACTTAGCTGACTTAAAGCTAAGTGATATCCACATCAACTTACATCACTGTTGACTGGGATAAGTAAGAGGCTGCAGGCACCCCTTATGGATTTGTCTTTACAGAGGTTTCTTTCCTCTCCTCCTTTACTTCCAACAAGACATTCCTCCTGTTTCTGAGCCCCGTGTTTGTCTGGCCAGCGAAGAGTCACTGCAGCATGTGCATTCAGTTTGAGAATCACCACCCCCATAGCAAGCAAGGAAAAGGAAAGGCCGACATCTAAAAAGCTCACACGAACTACCATGACTGAGTATTACCCCAAGTATTATCAAGGGAGTTACAGATAATGTTTTTGTTAAGAACCTTACCCTGTGCTCAGTATTTCTAGGTGAAGGAAAACGTTAAAATCATCATGTAATTCACTTGTTATGAATTGCCTCTTTAGGTCTTGCGAGTTACTAACACCTAATTGTTTGAACATAAAGATCTTTAGAAGAGTCACTGAAAATGATACAAAGTCCCATCCCAGGCCAAAATAACAAAATAGAAATAGTAAAGCAAAGAAATTTGGGCTGGAATTTGCCACCTTACACAGTAGCATTTTCCCAAGCAGGTGTCTGTGGCAGGAGGAGCCATTTCAGCTTGTCCTCTTGAGGACTTCTTTTTCCTTGGGCAGCATGGTCTAGTGTCCCTGCCCAAGGCAGGGGTTGGAACCGGATGATCTTGGGTCCTTTCCAACCCAAACCATTCTATGATTCTATTCCAGCACGAGTGAATATGCTCCACGGTGGAAGGATACAAAGGAATGTCCTGGAGGAGTTACACAGTTCAAGGAGCCCCCAAACCCTTTTGCTCCTTACACTATCCCTGCTTCATTTCAGAGTTATTTCCTCCCCCATAATCAGACCCATGAAGCATACACTGGGGTATAAAGTGACTATGAGGCACAATAGTGCAGCAGAGACCCCTTCATTTGCAGGAAGCTGTTGGGATCACAGTGGTCCCAGCCCAGCTGTTAAGCAACCCTGGCCTCACTCCCTCACACAGGGTGTGCAGACAAGGTGATGAAAGCTTCAGGGAGGACTTTTTGCTAGCATATATCTGTTGTTACAGGTTGGCATCTCCAAAGAGCAAGGAGAGGGTGCCAAGTTTATTACTGCCCAACTTCTATGATTTACAGCCTGCCTGACTGAAGGCTGAAAACACAGCAATTTTGCAGGGTAATTCTGGGAAGTAACCATCCTGCAGCACCAATTATTAAAACCACTAGCACACATTAAAGCTATAAAGATTAAAAAGATAGCACACTTGCCATGAAATATGAATGAAATCATGTAATATGCATTACATACCCACGCAACGGCCAGCCGCGGGTGCTTCAGCACGGCTCTGCGGAAGAGCAGTAAGCCCCAGGTCTCCCATCAGCCTGCATTTGCCAGAGCCCAGGAATTGTCATGCAGAATAAACACAGATGTGTTCCAAGCCCTGACTACAGCTTCCAGGCAATGGCCAGGAAAAGAGATTGCGTTAAGAAAAGTGCCTCTCAGTGCAAGTCCCTGCACAAGGCTGGATGTACTATACTTTCCCGAGCTGGGAAACATCCTGTTTCTGCTGTTCATTTGGTTTGCTGTTCTTCAACCATGTCCTGGACTGCATCAAAAGGAGCATGACCAGCAGGTCAAAGGAGGTGATCCTGCCCCTCTACTCTGCTCTTGTGAGACCTCACTTGGAGTATTGTGCACAGTTCTGGTGTCCTCAGCATAAGAAGGACATGGAGCCATTGGAGCAAGACAAGAGGAGGCCACAAGGATGATCAGGGGACTGGAGCACCTCCCGTACGAAGACAGGCTGAGAAAGTTGGGGCTGTTCAGTCCGGGGAAGAGAAGTTGTGTGGAGACCTCAGAGCAGCCTTCCAGTATCTGAAGGGGGTCTACAAGGATGCTGGAGAGGAACTCATCATCAGGGACTGTAGTGATAGGAAAAGGGGTGATGAGTTTAAACTGAAACAGGGGAAGTTCAGGTTAGATATAAGGAAGAAGTTCTCTACTGTGAGGGTGGTGAGGCACTGGCACAGGTTGCCCAAAGAAGTGGTGAATGCTTCATCCCTGTCAGTGTTCAAGGTCACATTGGTTAGAGCCTAGGGTGACATGGTCGAGTGTGAGGCGTCCCTGCCCATGGCAGGGAGTTGGAAGTAGATGATCTTAAGGTTCTTTCCAGCCCCAGTCTGTGAGTCTATGATTCTTTGTGGGGTTTCCTCACTACTGTGCTTTGAACCCTACTCAAATGACTTCATGTGCTGATGCACTTGGCACACTTTGGTGACACGGGCACTCTGCTCATGTTTCACAAAGGCCAGAGTTTAGTACCACCCCAGGCCTTGCTGGGCTTTTTTATTACAGTTGTTCTCCTCTTCTTCCTCACTCTTTCCCTTGAGCAGTGAATCACTTGCTCTTGTGCCACGCATAGGAACATCTCTCAGTTTCTCTAACTGCCGTGTGCCACTCCCACAGCACTGCCTGTGTGCCACACACACACCTGTACCATCATATGCCCCCATGCACAAAGGCATCTCTCAACAAATAATGCCCAGTTTTAATATTTTTCTAGATAAAAGTATGGTCAGTGTTTCCTGATAGAGCTGGGATCTGTCTTGGACAGGAATAAAGATCAACAGAAGTTGAGTCTTAGATGAGACCCACTTCTGAATCCAGATGAAGGAAGGTCATGTGAAGATGCTTCAATGAACTGCTGAAGGCAGAGAGCAACAAAAAGTGGAAGTTTTGTCTACCTTGCTTCAGAAATAGCAAACAGAATGGAATGAATCCTACTGAGCACAGAAATCCAGCCAGGTCACTTACGCAATGAGGAACCTGTCTGACTCACCACAAACTACCTGCAGCTCCCCAAGAAGCAAACTCTGTAAGCCCCAGTTTCTTCACCCAAGTTCTATTAGTCAAAAGGCCACTTCTGCCTGGGACTCCAAAAAGACCCTAATACAGTTTAAAACCTCACCCAATCTGGGTAGGGGTTGCAAACGTGTGTCCTACAAGAATGCTTTTAATGGGCTACTGCAGGAGTAGTGCTTTCCTCAAGACAGTTCTTGTTTTGCTGCATTCAGCTTCCTGAATTACTAAAAGCCTGGGAGAACACAAGAGTGAGCTACACAGCCACTTAACACTTGGAAGAGAAGCATAAGGAAAGATTAATTGCTATCTTCTCAGCCCATGGCCTTGGCAGAGGTCAAAGAAACCCTTCCTCATCAACGTCCCTTCTGGAAAGGAGGCCCTTCCACACGGAGTGAGCTGGTACCACTCTATCAGAGGAGCCCCTTAGAAAAGCCCACAAAGCTTGGACTCAGCCAAGCTAGGACAGTGATTTCTAAGGTTGCTGCCAATAAAACACTGTCTTTACTGTTTTGACTGAAGTCAGCAGTGAAACTGGCACTGGTATAGTCTCGTGTACCTATCAAAGTAAACCCAAACATTTTCTTAGGGAAAACTTAAATGTGTTTATGTTTTCATCAAGACACTATTTCAAATATGGCAACTATAGAAATGCTAACCAATAGCCCTCAGGCAAAACCTAAGGGGATGGAAAGGCAAAGAAAGAAATGCAGTTTGCAAGTTTGCAAAGGAAACAACATCAACTTCTTACATGAAATCCTTCCATTTTTAATTTACCTCTCTATTGAGACATATAAAGAAGCTGCCTTCTCTCAGGTCCTTACCAGACAGGAAGGTAGGCAGGATACCTTGCTGACTGCCCCATCAGCAAAGGCAGATCCACTTCTACTATGCTGTGATGCTCCCATGAAAGCTAAACCAGTTTCCTCTTGCACCAAACCCAAACCAGATTATGCTGGTATATGAAAAGCACGCGTAGTGGTTGCAGACTGCATGTGTCCTAGCAGCTTCCTCATTACCTGCCTATGTTAAGCTGTTGTTGGCAGTGGTGTTGCCGTGATTCCTCACATGGGGTCCAGGCAAGGCCCTGTGAATGCATCCAAAGCAGACAGTTCTTGCCAAGAAGAACTTCTGGCTTGCTATGACACACAACTGCTCTGGTTGCTTTACACCTGCACTGTCCTCCAAGCAGTAGAACTGCTGGAGTAGCAGAAGCTGGCATGAGCCTCTTCTGCTAGTTGCTTACACTGACTCTATTGCAGACTTAAACAAGGTAAACCCACTAAACTTATCTCAGTTTGTCTGTTTCCTGCCACTACTGGCCATCCCTTAGCCACACAACCCCATCCCTGTGTTTTCCACGTGTTCCTGCTTCAGTTAAGACTGCAGGACAGAACTGTTCATTGTCTTCTAGTACCTTCTTTCAGAGTTTATATTTGGTGCATTGCTGTCCTCTTGATTTACTGACCCTTTACTTAAAACCTCTCAGGATTTGCAGCTTCAAGCTGTCCAAGATGCTCTTCACAGTCATGCCTCCCAAACACACACACATTCTATCTTCATACGGATGGTATGGGGTGATATTAGGTCTGTTTCTCTAGAGAGGGGGATCTGAAGCAAGTACAGTAAAAAAGCCCATTACTTTTAAATACCCCATCAGAGATGCCAAAACTTCTCCATTTCTATATGGTCAGTATTATTTAGCTGAGAAGAAAAATCTCCCTTTACAAGCATTTTCCAGGCTATTCCAAAGGCTGAAGCAACTCTTGCTTTGGCAATAAGCTTCGTCAGGCCAGCTGAGGCTGGGGCATTCCTCACTTCTTCAACTCAACTCTGTTGGTCTGTTTTACATCAGCTGTAATGTGGTTTCTTGGTCTTTGTTTTTAATTGCCAGCTAAACATAATCCTACAGATGTGTACTTTGGACTTGCTTCTACTAATCCCTTCAGCTTTGAAATGGCCAATGGAAGAAGAAAAGGCAAGAGTTAGTCAGCATATTCATACAACAGCCATGCCCAACCAACTCGCGCATGGCACAAGGTTAGGGAGGACTTCCACAAGATCCACAGCACTGTTGCTCATTTTAGAAGGCACCAGCCAGCTCCCATTCTCTCCTCACAGAGGGAATCACAGCCAGCAGCTTGATTTTCCAACAGAACTGTACAAACGGATAAAACGGGGTCACCTCCCATTCTCAGAATTCAACATTCATGAGCAGCTGTTTCAGCTGGACTGATACCAGCGCACCGTGCACCAGACAGGGTGAGGTGGGACCCTTCTCGCTACAGAAGAAAGAAAAAGGGTAAAGAGAAAGAAAAGAATGGGATTCCAGGAGTATTTCTTTTGCAGCCCTGTCAAGCAGAGAAGTCTGGAACCCACAGTGTTAACGTGTATAAGCTGCCTCGACAGGGGAATATATACTGTTAAATCTTGGGAGTTATTTAAAATGCCAGTGAGTATAATAGCAGTGCTCTGAAATAACCATTTCATCTGCCTACATTACTCTAAAATTAATGAATAATGAAGCGATGCCCTTCACATTCTCTTCCCTTTCCATTCCAAGATATATTGATCAGATGACATTTATTTAAGTTTGGGATAATGTATTAATTTCAAGATAATTATTCAATATACTTTTGTCACTGTTGATATGCTTCAATGTCATACAGGGGCCAGGGGATGAATAAACTGTTATCTGACATTGCTGGACAGGGTGCTAGAAATAAATGCAATTTTTCTCCTTGAGAATCACTGCCTTAGTTTTCCCTTTTCTTCCCCCGACACCCCCCCCCCCCCATCAAAGGGGAGGGAGCATTGAGGAAGCTGTGCTGATGGAACAGAGACAGCTGAGTGGGGGTGGAGGGAGAGGGAGTGCAGGGGGATGAACCGCTCTTGCCTTGTCACAGGGGTCAGCCTGATACTTAGCAAAGCTGACAGAGCCCATCCTTAGTGCATGCCACTGCAATATTAACACTCATTTGGAGCAGATGTGGCTAAAAGCACGAAACATTGAACAAACAGCTGCCACGGATCCAGTGCCATTGCATGAGCACTTATGTTCTATTAATGCAGTGGCGTTCCTGAGGCTGGGAGGCTGGCCTCTCTTCCCCTCCATTTTTTGGCAGACGGGTCAAGCAGCAGTGCTACGCTCCTCATGCAGACATCATCTTTGACATCATCTTTGCTCCAGATTTATTTGCACAGAGGAATGATAGCTTTTTTTATTTATTTTAATCTTCAGTCTTTAGGTGGTCCTCCACATATCACCAAGCGAGACAGACAGCAAAATGGGACAGTAAAGGCTCAGGAATCCCAGCTCAGGTTTGGGAGATATCCAGTGTAAATCTGCTGACCCACACAGAGAGGGACTCTTCATCAAGGACTGTAGCTACAGGATAAGGGGTGATGGGTTTAAACTGAAACAGGGGAAGTTCAGGCTAGGTATAAGGAAGAAGTTCTTTACTGTGGGGTTGGTGAGGCACTGGCACAGGCTGCCCAAAGAAGTGATAAATGCTCCATCCCTGTCCGTGTTCAAGGCCAGGCTGGACAGAGCCTTGGGCAATGTAATCTAGTGTGTGGGATCCCTGCCCGTGGCAGGGGGTTGGAACTGGATGATCTTAAGGTCCTTTCCAACAAAAACCAGTTTGTGATTCTGTGATTCTATGAAATGACACTGTGACACAGCAGGTGAAACTGACACTTGGAAGAGTCCTCAGGCCCTTTTTTGGTACCTCTGTCTCCCAACTAACCACAGCAACAAAAGCCATTTGATACCTTGTGATTTAAAATGCAACAGCAAGGCAAGGCTCTAAGAACCAAGACTAGGACTGGCTTGTCCTGGCATCTATCAGAGATGCTCTGGAGCACCAGAAAGCATTTTGGTGGTAGGTATCTGCCTCTTGGCAGCAAGTTCTCAGCTGCAGCCTTCCTTTCTTCCTTTCAAGTAACATAGGGAACCTGTGCCAGCTTTTTTGCAGTTGGTCTATGTTGAACAGGCAGATTCTTTCATGTATTTCTTTTCAGTGTTTCATTATAAAATAGAAATAAAACCCCGGGTCCCAGCAGTAACACCACCCCCAAAGCCTGCAGTCAAGAGGTTGGCTTTCATATTGCCTTCTTTCAGGGGTTTGTCTTCAGCCCTTGGATAAACTAAAGGAAATCTGTATGATAAGGAAGATTATTCTGATGGCATCTGACAGCTTTAAAGTGCACCCCTTTCTTCTCAAGAGACTTCGAACCTCTGGATAACAGGACCTGTAGCTGCAGAAAATTATCTTGTCATCTGCAACACCGTGTTCCAGGCTGGTATTGACAGTGCAAAGTGTCAGCAACCGATGCACAGAGCAGCAAGGCTAAATAACTAGTAACACAAACTGGCTCCCTCTTGCACCAAAGATGCAGCCTGAGCTCACGAGGATCCTGCTCTCGCCCTGGCTCATCCACCTCAACACTTACTAAAAAGATGTCCTGGGACAAAACCAAGGCCATTGATGAAGAGCAGAGATCAAACAAAAGGGTGCATGGGAAATCATGCCAGCTACAGTATTCCAGGGCACAGAAGAAGCATCTGCACTTCCACTTTGAACACTAAAAAGCTAAATCAAAGAGAATCTCCCAAGTAAAAGGTCAGTGAGTAATTCACCGAGCTGTAGCACAGTATATCACTTACTCTGCCTCGTAGTAATACATGAAGACACAGGGGGAAAAAAAAGACAGAAAATCTATCCTGGTAGACACAACACCTCTGGCTACTGGGGATGAAAAGTGCATTTCTAAAAACCATTTCCTGATTGAGATGGAGCAGGGAACACAGAGAAAAGCTGAAGCATCTGAAAGGTGAAGATACCAAGTTAAGCAGACAGTACTATATTTCTACATTCGGTTGCCTGTAGCTTTACAGCAAAGCACAACTCCCTGTAACACCAAGTGGAGCATCTCCATTGAGTCGCTCGGGCTCTCCAACTTTGGAAATGTCTTAGTGGGATGGAGAACGGATGTAGACACAGACTTGGAAGTGCAAAGTGCTTAGTGGATCATTTTCCTACCTTCCTTAAATGTTCTTAGGAGTTACAGGCTGGCTGCCTCCTGTTTCTCTGTTTCCCATAATGGAATAAGCAACCTGGTCTGCTGGAATCTACCTGGAATGTTCTGCTCAAGAAACAGCACAGCAAATCTTAGATAGGCTTACAGATTTCGGATTTGTCTTACAAAGCATACAGACTATGCCGGCTTCTTCAGGCCAGTGCTAACAAACCCATGGTGGTGCTTTGCTCCTCCACCTTTATCAGAAGTTTGTCCTATTATTATTCTTTAAAGAAGCCCTGCACACTCCTATCATGTTTCAGATAAAACACAACTATCAAAGCCAAAGCAATTTGCATCTATCAGCTGCAATCAGCATCACAGGCAGCGCTGCTGTGGCATCCTGGGCTTCACCTACTTCAAAGTCCACAGCAATAACCATCAGCACATTCCACAGCCAGGGCAAGAAAATGAGGGAATATTTAACCAGTGCCAAAATACCACAGTGCGCCTCCTTGGCCTCAGAATTGGATGTGTCAGTTCTGAAATTGTGTGCGTTTTCAAGCCATGCAGCTCCCTGCCTGAAAAGCCATCACACAGTCCCCACTTCTACAGCAAATTGCTTCATAAATTAAAGTTAAAGGATGCAGTTACATTTGCCACTGCAATTAGGCAGTGCCTCCTGATGGACAGGAATAACATGTTCCACACAGAGTTCCTTATTTACCAGGGAAGAAGCTGGAAAGATTTCACAAGCCACTGGATGCAAATAAAATCTGGGAGCTAACTGCAAACCGCTTTACTCATTCTGTTCCCAGGGAACCTCCTCACAGAATACCATGTTCAATGGTAGGAAGTCAGAGTAAGTAAGACTGATTTTACTGATCAAATGAGTACAGCTATATTGTCTAAGGGCCTTCTCAGATCAAAGGAAAAGCAGAATGAAGGCAAATAAATACATTCCTAGCAGGAGCCACCAGCATGTGTCATGGGATGGAGTCCCCTCTGATGAGATACACCATTCCCCATGACACCCTCTTCAGATGGCTCTGGGCTGCTGGTGCAGCAAGTAGCATGACAAAGCAGGAATCGTGTCAGCCAGAAAGGCTCCTTATAGCTGCAGTGCAGAATTAACTTCTTTAATAAATAATGCATAAACAGAAAGCCACCACCAAGTTTTAGCAGAACATTTGGGAGTTCTACATTCAAACTAAAGTGTTCTGAAACCTCATCCCAACTGATTTCCACTCTGTCTCGGGCTTCTAACCTGTTCCTTTTGTTGTTTTTTTTCTCTTGAAAAGCTCATCACTCCGGCTTTTGCCATTTTAACAGGGACTATTTCGTAGAGAGTTTCCCAGACCAACTTTTCAGCACACTGAAAGAACTGATTCTACACTAACTCTAGACAGCAGTAAATACCCTGTCAACCTCATGATAGGGGATCATACCCTTCTTTACAATGCACCACAAGAAGGGATGGTGTCTAAACCTCGCACATGCTGACATCGAAGTTCTTAAGTGAGGTAACCCTGATGAGATCTGACTGAGATCCCATTTAATTTCTCAACCAGGCTGTGATCTTTATTTACCTGGATGTTGATGCTGATGCTACTGTCAGGTGGAATCATTCTGCACTGAGCTTTTCCCAGCCATCCAGCAGAGAAATAACTGTAAGGGGAGGTCTGCTGGGACATGACAGCCATGAGGAGCAGCTCAGGTCTAACACTGAGCATGGGCTTTTTACCAGTATGCATCCTAGAACTGCATTTAGTCTCTGTACACAGTGTCCCCTGAAGGATGGGGGTAACAAGCCATTCTCTTTTTCCATGTCTGCATTTGAGATGGCAAATCCCTTCAGCTGGGGAAACTGCTCTATCAGTATTTATAGACAGCGCAATGCTGGCATTCAGGGTATTACTTGGAACATCAAGCACTGCTACAGCAATAAAGAGTACAAAACACCAAGTCAGAGGAACGCAAGAATGGTGTTTTCCACACTATCTGTGTAGTTTGAGTATGAAACCCAATCATAATGATTTCTGTGGAGAAGAGAGATAGGACAAAATAGGAGGAACCGGAAGGTTAGACTTAAAATTTAGTCACCGATCTTTTCCATTTCCCAGCAATACAAACTTGCATTTAGTTCACGAAATAAAAGTAAACCCCACAACTTACAGAGGTAGGGCTTTTCTTTTATGGCTTGGGATGATTCTGGTCAATACAAACCCCAAGTATTGGGGAATGTCTTGGGATATGGTGCTTGTCCCAGAACAACACCCCTGCCAACCTGCCTGACTCCACACACTCCCAGGAGAGACCCTCACAAGAGGAAAGGACTCCATGGGGCCAATTCTGTATTTGAACTCTAGTCCAGTTTGTACTCCCAGCCACTGGGCTCCTTCTAACTCAACACCCACCCCCCCCCCAAATCTTCAATTAAAACCCAACAATAGCTAATCCAAACTTCCAAACTAATGGAACTTTGGCACACCCTTTACATCCCTCAATGTCCTATCTGCTGTACCAAAAGGCAATTCATCAGAGTTAATTTAGAGCCGAGATGCAGGAACACTTCTAACTGCCCTAAAGGGGACTACGGAAGAGGGTTCATTCATAAACTGAGGCTGCTGATTTTAATTACCAGAGCATATAGGTTATTCAGCAATGCTCACAAAGGACTTCCTTGAGATGTCCCCACACCTCAGGAGACAGAAATGGTGGTTGAGTGAACTATTCTTAGACAGAAAATGTCAGTAACGCAATGCAGAATGTGAACAGCTTTGTGGGAGGCTTCTAATGGCTCTCTTGAACGGACAGCGCAGGAGCTCTGCAGCAGCTGGTTTGTGCACTGCCCTCACACCCCAGCACAGATATGCCTCCTCGAGTAGCATCAGCAGAAGCTATCTGGGCATGTACGCAAAGGAGCCATGGCAGCTGAGCATCCAGACTTCACTTAAACCATGACAAATAGTATGACCGTATTTTTAATATCATAGTTTCCAAATCTCCTTGTTCATACAATAAATCATGTGAATACGCTGATGAAATCAAGAATTCCAAATAAGAATTCCTTTAGCAGCTCAGTTCTGTCACCAGCCCAGAGTCTGTGTGACCAGGACGATGTCCTTGACTGGTGCCCATGGATCCAACTTCCAGGCTGCACTTGCATTGGGCAGCAATGACCTGAGTGGAAGGCGGCTCTGGCTTCCACCCGTGAGGTGCAGAAGGAGGTGGCTTGCAGAAATGCCTGTCAGTCAGTGCTGCATTCAGAGTAGATATAATGAACAAAAGGTCAAGTCACTCCAGCACGCCAGCATCATCAGACACGTGCAAAAGCAGAGAAAATAATGATGGAGACATGCAACTTGCCTGTACATAAAAGACTGATTCCTATTCTTTGTGTATCACATTCTAATCAGGCTGAACATCATCTCTGCCAGTTTTTAAGGAAGCATTAATCTCTTCAGTATCATTTCTGTAGATTTCCTCCCCTCCTGAGTTTTTTCTACTGCAAGAGACAGATCTAGCCAAGTGTGCCAAAAAGTGTTGAACTGCAGCCTGAACAAAGATGAAGTCCACGCAAGAAAGAAAAAGACGAGGACACTTGCCAAAATCATTTGCACACATTGCAGAGATGAACTCAATGATCCTTAGCAAGGACATAAGCGCAACTCAGCATGGACAGGTTGGTTTTTCTTTTTTCCTTTTCTAAGAACTTCCATTTAAAACCAAAAGCGAGACTGTTAATTCCCTCTTCAGTCCCGTTAAGGCAGTAACAAGACTTCTTCCAGCTTCAGTGGAAGCACAATAGAAATGCTGAGATCTACCAGGAGCTTCAGGTGGTTGCTCTGGGGTGAGTTCTGTCTGGTCAGCAGCAGAAAAGGCCTCGTAAAGCCAGAGAAAGACACCTCAGTTCTGAAGCATTCATTCATCTTGACTTTACATCACCCCACTTCAGTGGAATGTATGACAGCTCTTCTCCCATACACCCCCCTGTCCAGACAGACACCGAAGAAGTTGTTCTCCCAGTGTCAACTGTGGATCCAAGAGCAGGGATCTCCCCTCAAGAATAGTTTTCCATGAGAGCCATTTCCCAAGTACTTCCAGAAGTGTCATTTCCCAGGCACAGCCCAGACAAATCTCCCAAAGGGAAGAAGCAAGACTAACTGAGGATGTGATCCCGCATTCTTCAAGGTAACCCAGACTCCAAGATACCTGTGTGCAGGAGAAGAGTGGGAACACCAAACACACACACACCGAAAGGGCTCTGCTGGGTCAAACAGAAGGTGCGTGTAGTCTGGTACCATGTACCTGATGATGGTTGGCCACAGATGCCCAAGGAAGACCACATGGACGGTTGTCCTCTCATAAATGTTCCCTCCCACACCCACAAAAAAGGCTCTGATGGGCCTACCTCCCGGGGCTCAGGTCCCAGACACCATATTGCCCTACCTGGGGTGGCTACAATCACAGCCAGTTGAATAGCCTTGCTTTGGTTTTGTCCTATCCCAACTGGCTGCTCATAGGCCTGAGAGGAGCTGGGCCTCATTATTGTGCTGCCCCACACAAGCAAGGTTTCATAGTCTGACACAAAAGGATCTTTTCCCCAGTGACCCAGCACAGGGTGAGCATGGAAAAGTGCCAGGCAGGAAAGTTTTTATGTGATAAATAATCAGTTGTATGCTCAATGTGTGATTCTTGTTAAAATCCAGCGCTGGAACAGCTCCCGAATCGCACTGTTACCACCTCCACCAATCTCTTTTGCATCTCATTGGCATTTGAGAACGTTAATTGACTCATTATTTCAATTCATATTCAGGGAAGGAAGTTGATTAAGGGAGGCAGATGCAGAATCTCCAGACACATTTGTCGCTGTGTTGTTGTCCCGGCAGTTTACCCGAGTTATTAGAATACTTAGGAGATAATAGCCAGGAGAACAGGGAAGGGGAGGCCCTAGCAGAGTTTGTCTGTTAACCACCAACAATATAGCCAGGCCCTTCATCAGACCTGCCCCTGCCAAAGCTCCCACAGACAACACTCATGGCTCAGCACAGACTGCTCCAGCACTCCCAGAGACACCCAGGAAACTGCTCAGTGCTGCCTGTCTTTGGTTTAGTTTCCTGGTGGAGATATACCTTCTGCAGATCCTCTCTACCAGTATTTCATTAACTAATATCTCATCTGCACCTTTGTTTTAAAGCTACTTTCAAGACAAGAGCTCTGTCTCGATATGAAACAGGCCACAAACTTGCCTCCTACATTTTTGCAGATGTTGTTAGCATGGAACACAGAGTGAGAACCTTGTCAAGTATCTAGATACTGTGCAGGCTAGGTAATTTCAGGCTGTTGCACAAAGGAAAACAAACAGAAGAATGAAAGGGTCTGGTGGTGACCAGGTATTGTGGTTTAAGCCCAGGAGGCAAATCAGCCACGCAGTCCTTAGCTCACTCCTCCCCATTCCTCTCCCCCGCCCCGTCCCGTCCCGTCCCCCCCCCCAGGGGTATGGGGAGGAGAATCTGAAAGAATGTGACTCCCACAGGTTGAGATAAGAACCGTCCAGTAACTAAGGTATAACACAAACCACTGCTGCTACCACCAATAATTATAATGACAAGGGAAGCAACAAGGGAAGAGAATACAACCACTCACCACCCTGCCCACCGATACCCAGCCCGACCTGAACAGTGATCTAATCCTTCCAGGTAACTGCCCCCACTTTATATAGTGGGCATGACTGTGCTGTGGTGTGGAATACCTCTTCGGTTAGTTTGGGTCAGGTATCCTGTCTCTGCTTCCTCCGGCTTCCCCTCCTCCCTGGCAGATCATGAGACTCAGAAAGTCCTTGGTCAGAGTAAATATTACTGAGCAGCAACTGAAAACATCAGTGCTATCAGCGCTGCTCCCAGGCAGAAAGTCAAAACCACAGCACTGCACCAGCTGCTAAGAAGAAGAAAAATGACTGCTGCTGCTGAACCCAGGACACCAGGTCAGAATTTAGATAGGGCCACCACCCCAAACTATCTCCAACTCAACCAAACAACAGGATCTGCTTCAAGACAACTTCTGCTGATGCACAACAGTTTCGCACAAATGAGGACAGGAGGATGAGCAATTCCCCCCTCTGCTGTGGTGCAGTGCTACTGCTTTTGCTGAAGAGCCTCACTTGCCACTCCAGTCTCTTTACCTTCAGATGCACAAACACCAACTTGAAGATGGAAAATATCCCTTACGGACGTCTATTAGGAGTGACAGAGCAGATGATAACAGCTCCAGAGCTGTTATGATATGTCATGTAAATACATAATTAAGGACTTGTTAAAATGCAGATTATAAAAATACATATTAAGGGTCTTCTAAAAACAGTTGATTAATGACCCACTGGAACCAAATGACTCCTCTGGAGCAGTTCATAAACACAGATTTACATTTCAAAGCACAGATTACCAACCCAAAAGTCAAGTAACTTCTCCTTCAGCAACTTTTAGAACTGCCCATAAAAGTATCTGCGTGGAGAAGAGATAGGGACAAAAACTATTCTGGACTACTGCCATCTATGTGAAGGAGCGGCTCCTCAGCAGAGAGGGTCCTTGTTAGAATCACAAAACAGTTGCTCCGCACTTCTATACAGCAGGAATTCACGTTAGGGAACTTCGGACACACTACCCACGCTTTTTCCCCACCATAACTGAAAGTAGCAGCTCAGCAGTAGGGACTCAGGCCAGCCTGTTGTGCTTTAAAAGGAGTTAGCCTAGAAAGTCATATGGTGCTAACAAAGAAAAGGTCAAGTAAGGTTAAAAATTGTCTTTAAACCAAACCAGCCTCCTTTGCAACAAGCAGCATCTCTCCATCTCTGGGGTATTTTCACTGTTTTCACATCACCAGACAACTTGGTGGCAGTGAAATTCAAAAAGCCTCAAAGCTCTGCAAACCATCATGTGTTCCTCCACTGGATGTCTGGGGCCATGCAGGAGACCCCACTGCTAACAGACGAGAGAGCAGAAGCATCTAGTTATTTGCATGCACTGACCAGCCCTGGAACGTATGTACCAACCCATAGCAGATAGGGCAGTTCCCTCTCCAGGGAACTCTACTCAAAACTACCTCATGCCTCTGCCCAGCTCTGCCTCATTGCTCAGCTTGGCTTTGCCCAGGGGGTAACTCCCAACTCCCTCCACAAGGAAAACACAACGGACAAACAAACCTAACAAGATACTAGTCCTCTCCAAGTCTCGACTTGTTCACAGCCCACAGATGTGGGAGAACATGGTAGTTACTGGTAGACCTATGAAACAGGTTGTTTAGTGGCTGTTCTTTGGTTTGGTTTTCTCCTAAGCTCCAATGAGGAGTGCAGGCCTGTCAAATTAACAGAGCCACCTCTCATTACATCAGCTGAGGTTCTGGCTTATTGCATACATCAGTGGAAGCATCCTTGGGTATGCATTACCCAATATTCCAGGAGGATTACACATCTCCACCAAGGCATCTGATTGCTTCGGAAAACACTCTTTCATGACTTACACAGGCTAATGGTATCAAAAGGTAGCATAAAAAAGGAGACAAATGTCAAGCTAACAATTATTCTAAAATCCAGGCTGCACGTGGAACCATTTCAGAACCTGATAGATGCACAGAATTTCCATGGAAACTTAACCACTCCACATGTAACACACACTTGTTCCACCAGAACAAGGCGCAGTCTGCTGAGGTGGGCTTTGCCCGCCAGAAGGGAGTTCAGCACTTAAGAAATCACTTTTCCTTCCCTCTATGGCCCAGATAATGCATTAAGCCACAGAACTGGTTAAGCCTTATACATAGCAGCAGCACTATTTCTCTCCCTAAAATCAACCAAATCTCTGAACATTCACCAGTAGTATGAAGGATACAAGCTGGATTTGTACCACTACCACTGTCAAAAAATAGAGAGTGCTAACAATTTCCCTTCAGAGAAATACACACTCAAATAATCACTTCTCAGCTGTATTTAACAGAATGCTCAGGTACCTGAGGAGAGTTAGGGAGAGGAACAGGGCAGATTTTAAAGATAAGAGCCAAAGTTTGAGCTGAAGTTCAGATCTGCAGCTCAGATCTGCAGCACTGCCCTGACAGAGAGCTGCTCGTCTGATATCCAATACACAGCACTGCTTAAAAAGCGATTCTATGTGCCTTGGAAAAGCAGACCTAAAATCTAAGAAACAAGAAATCAACCCAGTTCTGCTCAGTATTCCAGAGATGCTCAGCTTGTGATTATGTTCCACTGTTTCTAGCTTGAGATCCATGTCATAGTCGTCTTATTCCACTACTGATAACATACTGGACAGATGACTTCCATATTCACACCCACTTCTCCTACCTCCTCTCTCCCCCACAGATTATCTGATCTTAGAGATTACAAAGGGCTCACAGAAGCCCACAGTGCCCACACATTCCTGTTCAGCTCTACTCAGGAGTTTACAGACCTTGTTTCAGTCTGTAAGCCCCATTACTTGCGGTTAACATCACCAGGTTTTGAATCCAGAGAGCTAATGGGATCGTATTATTACATCACTCTTCTAATAATGTTTTAGATTATTCTGGAATCAAAACACCGGTTCTGTGTGCCAGAGGAAGCTGGGGAAACGTCTCCAGGATGTTCCACCTCTTACGAGATACCTGAACGCATTTTGCAGCTGCTCAGATATGTTTTAAATCAATTCCTCTTTAAGGCCCATCCCAATCCAAACCAGTGATTTTAGGATACATGTATGTAAGAGGTAGCAGAGGGGAGAAAAAAAAGGCAAGATGATGCTTGGAAGGTTCAGATAATTTCAGCTGGGAGCTAAACAATTTTTGCCCCCAAAGTCACTGATTATATATTGAACAAACCAAGAAATGAGCTCCTTTTATGACTTGGTGCTGACCACTTGAAGCATCTGATCTCAGCTTTTGGGAACCCGGAGTTTGCAGGAACCCTTCCAACCTCCTCAGATTTGCCCTGTGCTCTTAGGACATTCACCTGGCTGGGCAGAAACACTCTGAAGGAATAGCTTCCTGTCACACAGCCACACCTGTCACAACTGAAACGTTCAGCATGGTTTGACAATATATCACTTTCCAAAACGACAACTGAACTTCTGATAAAGTGAATTCACTTCATTGTGACTTTTGTTTCAATCTTCCCTGTTGAAATGAGTTTTGTTTGAATGTTTTCTATGAAAGCACAGTACAAAGAGCACAAAGCATTTTGATCGACTGGGGTTATTTTTTTCCCCCAGAACAGAGCACAGTAGAGATTGCAGTCATTGTTTTGCTACGCTCTGTTTCAGGAATGAAAGGTCACCATTTTCTCTAGGATCCTTAGAATACAACCTAGACTTGATTCCAGGTTTTAATTACAGTATGAGTGGCTCTGGAAACCACATCCCGCTAATGATAATGGATTTTAGAAGTGCAGGCAATTTTCAACACCAAAGCCTGACTCTTTAGCCTACCCTGCCCAGCATAAGCATTGCTGTCATATTCACAAAGCCAAATCTGGACTCCAAGACACAAGGGTTAGACATCAGGAAGAAGTTCTTTACTGTGAGGGTGGTGAGGCACTGGCACAGGTTGCCTGAAGAAGTGGTGAATGCTCCATCCCTGGCAGCGTTCAAGGCCAGGTTGGACAGAGCCTTGGGCAACATGGTCCAGTGAGAGACATCCCTGCCCATGACAGGGGTGTTGGAACTGGATGATCTTAAGGTCCTTTCCAACCCAAACCAGTCTGTGATTCGGTGATGTGTTGGTGCACCCACTGGAATTTGTACTGCCTTTGCTTCACACAACTGCCTTCACTGGCAGAATTGGCTGGTTCAGGGGTGTCCGCACTGCAGCTGTGCTGCCCTGACAACCCCCACCAAGCACCCAGCTCAGCCTCTGAGCACACTCCAGCGCCACATGCAGTGGGGCTGAGCCCCAGCAGCTTCAACACAACCAGCACAAGAGTGTCCCTGCTCTGAGCTGAGCCCACTGACTGGGGAACAAGCACTATTAGGGAAGAAGCAGGCACAGCACGTGTTAAACACAAGTAGCTGCCACACCAAGTGCCTGAGGGAGAATAAACGCCATTCTAAAAAGAAAAGCTGGCTTCCTGACAAGCACGTTCTAGCAAATACGATTATCTTTAAGGTCTGCTGCTTTGCAGTAGTAACTAATAATAACAGACCACCCTGCATGCGACACTGAGTGTCTGAAAACTGAATATTCCCTGCAAAAACTCTTATTTACTTGCTCTCTCTTAATTACCAGTCTAATGCATGATTTGCCAAGTGCTGCCATGTGTCTGGTGTTGCACGAATGAGAGGAAGGACAGCTCCTTACAGCCCAATGATGGTGTCTTCGCCTGTCATCTGCATCTCTTAGGCGGTATAAGGGGGCAAAAGACTGGCCTCCTACTGCCTGTTTTTCCACCCCTGTTTCTAGTGAGAGCAAGTGCTGTCTGCTCTCTGTTCTGCCCAGGGCTGATGGTGAGGAGCTGGGCAACTGCTTTTGGGCTCTGGCCCCATGGGAACTGGTCCATGAGAGCAGCAACAGTGACAGCCCCAGAGTCACTGGCTGCTCCTGCCCAAGGCCTGGAGCAAAATGTGGACTCACAATTCAAAATAGGACTGAACTAAGAAAAATGTTCATAATTTCTTCCCATTTTTGTAGATTTTTATATATATAAAAAAAGACTTTACAAAACAAAACAAAGAAAAAAACACCCAATCCAAACCACCAAAACCGTAGCAAACTCTAACCTTTTCCAGCAACTTTTGTCAAAATTACTTGGAATCCAAGGAAGAGCAAGTGCAGCATTAAATAAACCAGAAAGCCAACTGTGTCCTGGGCTGCATCAAAAGGAGCGAGACCAGCAGGTCGAGGGAGGTGATCCTGCCCCTCTACTCTGCTCTTATGAGACTCCGCTTGGAGCATTGTGTGCAGTTCTGGTGTCCTCAGCATAAGAAGGACATGGAGCTGCTGGAGCAAGTCCAGAGGAGTCCACAAGGATGATCAGGGGCTGGAGCACCTCCCGCATGAAGACAGGTTGAGAAGATTGGTGCTGTTCAGGCTGGAGAAGAGAAGGCTGCTTGGAGACCTCATAGCAGCCTTCCAGTATCTGAAGGAGGGCTAACAAGGATGCCAGACAGAGATTCTTCATCAAAGACTGTAGTGATAGGACAGGGGGTGATGGGTTTAAACTGAAACAGGGGGAGTTCAGGTTAGGTATAAGGAAGAAGTTTTTTACTGTGAGGGTGGCGAAGCACTGGAACAAGTTGCCCAGGGAAGTGGTGAATGCTCTATCCCTGTCCGTGTTCAAGGCCAGGTTGGACAGAGCCTTGGGCGACATGGCCTAGTGTGACATACCCCCACCCATGGCAGGGTGTTGGAGTTGGATGATCTTAAGGCTCTTTCCAACCCAAACCATTCTGTGATTCCATGTTTAAACAAAGCAAGTCCAGGTGTTCCAAGCATCCTCGTCTCTAGTAGACCACAGCTCTTTCCAGTGTGTGGGGACAAAATGCCTTGCTGTTATATGTTGCTGCTGCTTCTGGCAGTCCAGGCTAACTTTCACTGTTTTGAAATGTTAGCATCTATTTTCATGTAGATGACTTGCTCTGCAAAAACACCACAGGTTGTGCTGGCATGGAGGGAAGCACACAATGGCACCACCTGTAAACTGGAGCTGGGTAAAGTCCGGATATTCATGGGCACACCTCTAGCTCGTAGTTCGCCAAGACTGTGCCATGGGACCCCACAGAGTAGACAAGACCCCAAAACCTCCTCAAGCCAGTGGAAGGACACGGGCTTTGGCTATTTGCACAGTGCCGTCTGAACTGCAGCAGGTCTGCTGTCTGGGAAACAGGCTGGCAGCATCATTTGAACCCACTGCTTTGCTCCTGCTGTGAAAAGACATTTCTTTCAAGTGCTCCTTCTAATGCTAAAGTCAGACATTTGCCTTAATTACTGCTTTTGATTGCCATTGTCCAGAGTCTAAGATTCCTTCTTTCTTTTTCACTCAGCTGGTGATACTAGTGTAGGTTTTCCTTCTGTTTTCAATTCTTTGTCTGTGACAGATTTCACAGCAGGAAACAGTTCTGTGGCATATGGCCACTAAATTACAGAAACTTCAGAAACTTCTGTCCATGAGTTAATTTTAAAACTGAAGAAATAGAAAATTGATTTTAAAAAACTAAACTAGATGACAAAAAAACCTCTTTACCTATCCTTAAACATCCTACCTCTGTCCTAGTTTGCAGGAATAACCCTGCCATGGCTGTTAGGTCCTTCCTTTCCAGATCTGAAGGATAGGGTTGACTTCATGGGAGGGATATCAAGAGCACCACCAGCATCCATGCACAACACTATTAAGGTGTATAATAATCTAACACTATTAAGGTGTATAATCTCACCTTGTTCCATGACTGCTCTATTCTACAGCTAATCCTAGAGCACACCCACGGCTGACTTGAGCCTGAGCAGTTACAAGCCACTAGGCAGGAACACTGTCACAAAGGCTGAAGCGGCTACAATGACAACACACAAAAAGCCCAGGTCTGTTTTCAACAGGCAAAGGGTGGAATCAAACTTCTATAGGGGATTATCTGCTGTAGGTGTTACAAAACGCTCTGTAAAAGAGTGTGAGGAGCGCCTAGATGGCATAACATCTTGTAGATGCATCAAGATTAGAAAGGGACTGAAAAGAAGCATCAGAAAAGGAAATTCAAAGAATTTACAGCCCAAACCCAACAGAATCTTGCAGAAAACCAACCAAAAAAAAAAAAATGCATTTATTTCATGCATCCTGAAGTCTCTCTTTGCCCTGTGCCAGGAGAGATTCTCCTCAACTAAGACAGAACATGTTCCTTCTGGAGCACATTAACAGCTCTGGGGAAGCGTGTGGTACAACTAAATTGTGCCTTATGGCTCTAACCAAAATATGGTGCAAAGATAAGCTGGTTTGGGTTTTTTTTTCTTAACACTTTACAAGAGAGGAATTAGGCATACCTAATGATGGAAAATGAAGAAGTTGATGTACGATTTCCTGTTTGAACGCACTATTATTGGTGCAAAGGCTCCACCATGCAGGATGCTGGTGAAAGCAGGAAGACATCCCATCTGTAAACCAGAGGATTCAAATGGTCTGACTGGATCTGGCACAATCAAGGTTTCTTAGTGAGAAAGTGTACAGTTTCCTATCGTGGCTGACAGAAAGCCACACTCAGACCTTTTCAGAGGCTTTCAGGAGTTATTAGCACAGATTAACTATGGCGTGGGCAAAAAGGTTTGTAGTCTTGTTTGTAGTTAGCCTGTGGCTCTGAATTAGCAATTTAGCTCTTAAATGATCAACTGAGTCATAGGTGTTAATGAGTCAAGCTTAGCCAGAAGGGCTGAGGAAAGAGGGAGAAAGATCTCAAGCCGCTGCTTTGGTACTAGGGACTATGAAAACCTCAGTGATTTCTAAAGTCAAACTGTATTTTAATCAATGCTTCCCAAATAAGATGAAGAAGCCACGCTGTGACCTTCCCAGCTGTAAAAAATGGAAGTCTGGTTTCACATTTGCATGATTTTGAAGGTCAAATGCCTGCTATCCAAGTCTTACTGATCCATATGGACTAGAAATGCCACAATATGCAATCATCATGAAGGCAGATTGTCTCCTGTAAATCTGTCCTTTTTGTAACACGTTCAAAATGTACCGTATTGGATGGATTATAAATCCATTCAGGAAACACAAGCAATATTGTTCCGAGCGGCTCTGGTCTTGTGAGCGCCCGCGGGTCCTGGTGAAGATGCACGTACGTGTGTGTGTCTGTGTGCGTATCCGTGAGAGAGACACAGAGACAGATGGCCCAGCACTGCCCTCTCCCAAGTCAGCGGGAGTTCTGACATCCACTTCAGAAGACAGGAGCTTGCATTTGGGCTGAAATGGACTTTGATCAGCACAGTGCTTATCCTAGCTGCATTTAGAAAGGAAAACCACTTACTCTAAGTGGAAAATGGGCAGGGCTGTGAGGAAACCTTCCCTGGAGGGAGCAGGCTGCTGCTTGGCCAGTACCTCCTCCTTGTGGGAACAGTATGGGTGATGCAAGCAGCAGACACAGAATCATAGAATCAGAGAATCATAGAATGATAGAATAGTTAGGGTTGGAAAGGCCCTTAGGATCATCCAGCCCCAACCCCCTGCCATGGGCAGGGACACCTCACACAAGACCATGTCACCCAAGGCTCTGTCCAACCTGGCCTTGAACACTGCCAAGGGTGGAGCATTTACTTCGGGCAGCCTGTGCGAATGCCTCACCAGCCCCATAGTAAAGAACTTCTTCCTTATATCTAGCCTGAACTTCCCCTGTTTCAGTATTAACCCATTACCCCTTGTCCTATCACTACAGTCCTTAGTGAAGAGTCCCTCCCCAGCATCCTTATAAGCCCCCTTCAGATACTGGAAGGCTGCTCTGAGGCCTCCACATAGCTTCACTTCTCCAGGCTGGAGAGCCCCAATATTCTAAGCCTGTCTTCATTTGTATACAGTGCTTTGTGTCCTGCAATCCTCACCCAGCAAAAAAAATGGGAACTCTTTTTCATATCATGACATTATTCGTTTTTCTCCAGTTGGGGACTTCCCATTCACATAGGTTTTTAAACGCTCCCGTGTTTCTCTGGCTGGAAGGTTCCTGCTCCCTATGACAGCCGAAGAGCATGCAGCATTTTCGTTTCTCAATTCTAACAAATCCCTTTACACATTGCCATTTTTTTCTTCCAGCACATGTAATTGAAAAGAGACATATGGAGACCAGCATGCAAATCCTGCAAACATTTCAGCAGAGCTTCAAAACTAATGCTAATCAATTTTTTGGGCCTTCTTCCCCCCCCATCTCCCCACCCCCCTTCTGTTAACTCAAGAGCAAGTTCTCAAGAACCCAAGGTGCTGTGCTTTTAAGATAGCATCATAACCCTCAGTGAGTGACCCCTCCCCACCAAGCCTTCTTCCTCTCGTCTCTTATTTTTCACCACATGCACCCACAGCACTGACACGAAAGCCTCAAGCTGCTGGCTTGGAGAGCTCGGATCAGCACATTTGGAAAGCTGCAGGCTGACAGCACTGCAGCAGCAGCTGCATCAGGCGCCAGCTCACCTCGTTTTTCCTATAAAACCCCCATAACGCAAGCTCTCAAAAATGTACTTCTGCACGCTGGTGCTGAACGTTACCTGAGAACAAGGAAGGCACAAGATGAACAGACCTTTACAACAGAATGTGCATCTGCCAAGACAAAAATACCCAGCGAGCTTCTGGTGCTGGCACCGTGACAGCATCAGCAAGCTGTCTTTGCAATGGGTTTGCAAATGATCCATTACAAGATTTGAGTATGAATTCTGCAAAGGCTGTAAGGCCCTGAGGGGAACACACTCTCTGTACCCCCACCTAAGCATTCACCAGATCCAGGGGGCTATGGGCTACAAAGAAACCCTTCCAAGACTGCTTGTACAAAGGCTTTGCAACAGCCCCGTGAGCTGTTTTTTCTCCTCTCCCTCCCTCTCTTCCCCCCCTCCCTCTCTCTTTTTGTTCAGTTGCCTGGCATTTGCTAACCCACAAGCTGCTGTTTCCCTTTCCAAAGAAGCTCTGATGGGTGGAGGGCCAGGAAAAATTAGCCCAACTGATGAATGCAATCTCGACAGAAAATATGTTTTTTATCAGGGACCACATGTTGCCAACCGCAATTACAGTAAAACTGGGAGATTTCATCAGATATAAGCCTGCATAAAAACCCACAGGCTCACTTGTCAGGTATCTGTCATACAGTCGTAGAACCATAGACAGGTTTGGGTTGGAAGGGACCTTAAGAACACTCAGTTCCAGCCCTCTGCCGTGGGCAGGGTTGCCTCTCACTAGACCATGCCACCCAAGGCTCTGTCCAGGCTGGCCTTGAACACTGCCAGGGATGGAGCATTTACCACTCCTCTGGGCAACCTGTGCCAGTGCCTCACCACTCTCACAGTAAAGAACTTCTTCCTTGGATCTAGCCTGAACTTCCCCTGTTTCAGTTTAAACCCATTCCCCCTTGTCCTATCACTATCAACATTCTGTCCAGAACCAGCTGAGGCCAGTAACCTCAGCCATTAGAGGAGCTGAATAAATGATGGTAGTTGGCATTTCAGCACTGAAGAATGACAGGAATTTCCATAACGGCTGTGAATCATTTTCCCAGTTATCCACATTAGGCAAATAATTTTACCAGCATTATTTTCCAATAATTGAAAGTATCTCGCAAACGTTATTCAAATGACTACAGCCCAATGATAGACTTAAAAACTCACATAACGTCGTTTTGCATCCTCTCTTATTAGCTGTTGTCCCAAAACAAACAGAATAACAGGAGCTCTAACAGCTACATTATTCACCTAACTGCATGCAGCACATGAAGCAGGCAGGTACTTGGCCATACCATGCAGGTATTGCAAACCATGCAAGATCTAGCCTGAGGTCAGCTAAGGAAGGACGATGCAGTGTCCGATCAAACTCCTACTGAGGCAAACAAATAACCGATCACCCTTCTCAGTATTCCTGGGATTTATTCTCCAGTCTGTGCCCTTCAGCTTTGCCAAACTGCACACCATGAACGAAGATGCCAATACATGTGCTGTGAGGAAAAACAGTAGACTCACAGAGGACGGCACTGAGCATGGATCCAGAAAGGAGAAGGCAGCATGGACAGAAAAGGAGATTTTGAACTTTGAAAGGCATGACAGAAAGTAAATGTAATTTCAGTGCTGAAGAAACCAACCTCACAGACCGAATAGATGAACTTAAACCAGAAACACAGCAAGCAAACACAAACATGTACTTTTAGGAGGAAAAAAAACTTGTGATGTGTAGCAGTACCAGCCGTGCCCTTGTGCACTCCAAGCCTTGTGCGCCCTGAACCTTGTGCACTATAATATACATAGTATATAGTATTATATGTATATATAGCATGTAGTATTAAACAATGTTTACTGTTTACAAACAATTATTGCCCACAGAGCAAGCAGAGACAAATGTTTATTCCTTCCTTCCCATCCCTTCCAAACACAGTTACTGTCTCCAAAATGGTTTCCTTCAGGGAAGAGGATTTCATTCCAATTTGCTGAATACTTGTAATAAACATAACTTTTTTCTTTACGCAGCAAGTCTAATGCAAAACACCACAAACAACAGAACCCCCAAACAATCAAACAGAAACCAACCAAACAAAAAACCACAACCCATTCAATCAGAACAACCCAAACCGAACCCAAACCCCCCCTGAACTCCCTAGTACCATCAAGAAGGTTTTCCAGCTATTAGCATGTCCGGAAAAAGGAAGGAGATAAGATGAATTTTATGTACCATTCCTTAAGTAAGTCCAAAGAGAAAAAGAAGCTCCTCACCCAGAGGACTGGGCCATGAATGGCCACTCACCCAAACACAAACCAGCTTTTTTGTGAGGCTTCCTCACAAGCAATGGGGAAACGCTGGAGCACAGAAGGGTGACGAGAGGCACCCAGAATTAGCCAGTTTCCTCTTGTTCTCATTTGTCACTTAGGAGAATGTTTATGAAAACAGCAATACAATTAAAAAGCTGTTCTCCATAAGTCAGCCAGCCTTGGCCATTCCAACAGCCAGGCTGGGCTGCCACCAGCCCTGCAGAGCTGCCACCAAAGCTGCCATACTCCTACCAACACAGAGCTTCCCATGCTGGGACTCCTTTCACCTTCTGATTTTTACATACGACAAAAAAATACCCGTGTTTCTGTCTGTGAGTCGTGATGATCCATGACCGCTCCTGTCAGAAGCCATGACTTCACCCACACCAGCAGGACACACTTCCCAAGGCGGGTGGATGGGAACCCGGGCTATGAACAAGTGATGCTTTCACTGTCCCTTGGTAACAGTCACTGCAAGTGACATGTGTATTTGGCCCATAAACAGAGGAATTCACCTGACACAGGGTGGCCCAATTAATGCTAAAGACCTTGTCTCTCTGATCCTGAGATGACACTGGATTCCAATACAGCTCCCATTTCAGGATATTAGGGAGGAATCAATCACCTGTCCAAAGGAAGCAGCTCAGGGAGCCTCACTGTGTCCTCACAAGCAGCACGTCAGGCTCTGCCCAAGAGACTTAAAGTGACAAAGAGCCAGGCTGTATTTGCCATCAACTGCTGCTGCCGCCTGCACTGCAGGGACAGAACCTGGGCACAGAGAGAAGGGGCCACAAAAAGCCACTGTGTTTCAGGGGTTCACCTTTACATCCACTTAGGAAAAAAAGAAAGAAAAGCAAGAGGGAATCATCTCCTTTGTCCTTCAGCAGCACAAGGTTCTGAATAGGAAGTGATTGTTATTTGCTCCTAAAGAGGAGCAAAATATTGTCAGACATATGGGTTATTTCTTCTTTAACACAAGGAAGGCAGCAAGAAGAGAAGGCACAATAATGGCACTGGTTTATACAAGATTGCTGCCTGGTTTCCCTTAAAACAGTTTTAAAAGGAGGTGAACACGTGGCAGGAACAGCAGTGGTTTGTATCTGTAGAGACCAAAGATAGTAAAAGGGTTAAAGAAGATCTCTGTGTGGTCAGATAGAATTTAGCATCCTCACTGCTGCTGATTGAGAAGGGCAACTGTAAAGTGAAGAGCATTTCTAAAAAAATACCACCATTTAGGCACTGTCTGTAAGAATGGGAATGGGGTAGCAATACACTGGTGGAATATCAAAAGTGATAACCAACACAGGAAAAAAGAAGCTAGCAGGACCTTTGATACTTCTGAAGATGGGAAGACCCAATGTGGGAACAGTCTCCATCTAATGCTTTTTTCCCTAACAGGAGAGATGACACTGGACATTAGTCAAAACAGCAATATCCACTGCACACAAAGAAATAGGTCTGAATAAATGGATGAGGAACACCCTTGGTCATGTCCTAAAAGATGCTTCCAGACCACAAACACGGTGAGGAAAGATGGCATCTTGCTCTAAACTAGGGCAGCCGCTAGGAAGAGAGCAGACAGGTTTTCAGATACACATCCTTATTTACCTGGAAGTTTTCATTTTCCTCTAGTTAAGCCTGTTATTCTCATTAAGTATCAATTTCACATGCTGGAATACCAGCTTGTGTTGGAATCTGATCTTTTTCATTAAGTTTGTTGTTGGTTTTTTTTCAGTACAGCTTTGAGTTAACTCCCATTTTAAGCATGTGAGATAAAACTAAACCTCTTTAAGATGAACTGGAGGTTGCTATATTACCGTGCCAGTAGGTTTGTGTTGTAGCTGTTGATGGTTTGTGCTTGCTTGGATGGTAATTACTGTCAAAGAGCAAAGGGTCAGTGAATAGGGCCCATGGGAAAGGGCAGGATGACAGTCTGTGCAAGACATCCTACTAATAGGTCTGAGAGCAATTAGGGTATGGTTTATGATCACAACACTTCATCCTCTACCTCTCAAATAACCAAATGCTTTCTGTGTTTGTGCCCCACTGCAGAGCAGGCTCCATACAGCCCGGAGGGTGGCTTCTGGCTCTGCACTCTTCAGTGCAATTTGTCCATACATAAGTCAGCCCTCCTCAATGCAAAGCCAGACACTGAGACATCCTGACACAAATCCTGGAAAAAATGGAATAGGATTTCTTTAGCTGCCTCTGAGAACTGTACTTAACATGAAATTTTATTTCTTAACTATACACACAGAAGGCACCACCATCTCATGGTCTTGTTCCATACTATCCATCCACAGGAAATCAGGAGAAACTCCAGAGCTGGTCCATTACAGAACAACTAGCCTGTCATTGTCTGCTCTAAGGTGACCATGCTGTGGCTCCACTTGGGCAGCACCAATGTAGAGCAGGGGGATGGATCTTCTATCTGTATGAGGTGAGAGACAGAAATCGGGGGCACTACCCAAGAGACTGACACACATGAATCTGTTTCGAGGCCATGCCAGGTCTCAACTGCTGCAAGGACAAGCATCCTCTTGCACTTCCCAGCATTTTGGGTCACTTTCCAAGCACAAGCATTCTTGGGAATTGATACCTGTGCCTGTGAACATATTCAAAACAGACCTACTCTCTTGTACACTTGAAAGTACTTTTCTTCACCAGGGTGTAGGGTAATTTGAGGTGCTGTGAATTCTTGCAGTGCTCCCTCTCCAGGAGTTATGGACACTTTCTGCCTCATTTACCCACCTCCACTCCACTCTGGGGGTTGACATCAGATGATCTTAAGGTCCTTTCCAACCCTATGATTTTATGTTCGCAAACATGTTCTCTGGCTATCAGATCTATATTTCCAAGACCTATATTAGACCTCCTGACTTACAATTCATCCATTAGGAAAACCCACAGTTGCCACCTTGGAATACTGATTTCCTCCTTATTTCCAGGAGTATTTACTTAACAGCTAGATGAATGAGTTCTAAATAAAAGCACCTAAACAGACCCTGCTCTCCTCCATCCAAACCCACCACCCAGCTCAGATAGGGCAGGCATACATCCATCCCAGTAAGTGTACCTCCCATAGAGTGTGTGCATGGTACAACCCCAATTATAATCCCATTCCGATTAACAATGGTGTCTTGATGGCAATCTCATTACTCAAAAAGTAACATTTATTAGTCTATTGTAATGTGTTGTGATTGTAACTCTAATGCTAATAGGAAGAAATTTAACCTAATTTCATTTTCAGAATGGTTAAAAACCTTGTAACCATGTTCATAAATCAGGGTCTCAAATGTCATCAAAGCAAAGTTGCAGCTCCCCACAAAGCGTGTCTTTATTTAATTTCTGTATTCCATATTAATCTCAGATTCAGTCTTTCAGAACTCCACTTACAATCCACATTTTATTTAGATTATCATTATGATGGCAGAAAAAATCCTCACTCTGCATATCATTTGCATGATTTAGGCAGATTGTGTTTCCAATTACATTAATAACCTACAATGAGGCTCACTGATTAGAGCCCTTTCTCTCACTTAAACCAAACATCTCCATTAGGGATTTCTCCAGAGACTCCCCCTTTTCCCCCCAGCTCTCTGCACGCCCACCACCACCAGGTCTGACATATTATTCCAACCCCCTCCCACAGGGAGGAATGCCTCACACTAGACCATGTTGCCCAAGGCTCTGTCCAGCCCGGCCTTGAACAGTGCCAGGGATGGAGCATTTACCACTTCTTTGGGCAACCTGTGCCAGTGCCTCATCACCCTCACAGTAAAGAACTTCTTCCTTATATCTAATCTGAACTTCCCCTATTTCAGTTTGAACCCATTACCCCTCGTCATAGAGCCATAGAATCTGTTAGGTTGGAAAAGGCCTCAAAGATCATCCAGTCCAACCATTCCTCAGCACTGCCAAGGTCACCACTAACCCATGTCACTGAGGGCCTTGTCTACACAGTTTGTGAACACTACCAGGGATGGTGATCCCACCACTGCCCTGGGCAGACTGTTCCAATGCCTGACTGCCCTTTGGGGAAGCAATTGTTCCTAATCTCCAGTTTAAACCTCTCCTGGTGCAGATTGAGGCAGTTTCCTCTCATCGTGTCCTTTTGCTACACTCCCTGATGAAGAGCCCTCTCTGGCATCTTTGTAGGCAACCTTCAGATACTGAAAAGCTACTCTGAGGTCTCCACGCAGCATCTCCTTTGAACATCTCTTTGATAGCCCTTACCACACCCAGAAGGTTACACGGACAATTAAAAAAAGAAACCTCCCTCCCATGGCCAAATTCCTATTCCTCCTTGCAACTTCAGGCTGATAGGCACCCACTCCTTCCCTTGCCTGCTCTTCTCGTCTAACATCCCACCCCCAGCAACGCACAGGCCAAACTTGCCCCTCAGCCCCTACCACCAGCCTCCCAGGTTCAAGTCTCTCTCCTTGTTCATAAAACCACAGTTAAGAACACACACAAAAAGGCTACTTAAGAGTTTCTTGCATAGTTTCGAGATACACAGACATGACAGTGTTACACGCGTGTGTATGTAGTACTCAGTGCTGCCATCACACATAGCTCTCCAAGAACCCCATTATGTAGGATTCTTCCCATGGGAGTCTCAAATGAATACCAAGGAAAAACAGAACAAGAAGAAGCAAATGCAGGGACTGACTTGCACTCAAAGCCAGTCACAGGGTCAGGTTTCTTGAAAACACATCTTGGTGCCCCAAACCCCAATATCGCCTCCTCTTTTCAGCACACAGTCCTTTTCTCAAAGGATCCCCCCGCAAACACACTATCAGGCAGTCCTGCAAAGCCACCATAAAGCACAGAGAATGATTCTACCCATAAACAGGCATGGGTCTGAAATAGTCTCTGACAGCATCACCTCAGGCAGAACTTCATAATCGTGCAAATAAAAACTGTGGTGCATGGAAAAAACCCAACCATGTTCTGTTTCTGCTGACTAAATATCTTCTCCCACATTAGATAGAGCAGACACGGGAAATGCGCTGAGACATCAGCCTACATGTATGTTTGAGATGGCAAACACAGAGGTGCTCATCTCTTCCCACGGTAAATATTATTTAAGAGACATGATCCAGTCATAGGACTGGCTTACAGAGCTGTTCTTACTGAGATACTATAGCTGCCTTTCTTCATAAGTCTCAAAGCTCTATTTTGCCTTCAGAAACAGAATAAATGTTTCCATTTTCTCCAGGAAGAGCTCTTTATGCAAGCACACATAGAGCCACTCTTGCCCTCTCTGAAAATCACACTGCAACATTCTCCCCTCTATACTTCCCCTCAGTATTCCCACCACCATGATTTGCTTTATCAAAGAGAGCTGGGTCATTAAGCCCAGCAGATTGGAGGGGAACAACTGCTTTGATGCTTTCTGCTGCCAGTAGTAGGGGATTCAGCTCCTTTCCACTGGGACTGCTGTCTTTTACAGTGCTGAAATCAAGGCCAGAACCCCAGTTGATATTTTGGGCCAGGTTCTCAAGTGACACCAACTGCTACAAGCCCTTCTGATCCCAGGTGAAGCACATCAGTTTGGACCAGCTGAATTCTGGCTCCATTATCCTTCTGTGTTATGGTTTTGATTTGCTTTTCTCCTGTACAGCCTTCAATGAGGCAGCTGTATCTCTCAGCTCTTCCATTAGACTCCACCCAGATCCCACCACTTCTCCCACAAAGCCCCCGTCAGGCCTTTGAGGGCCTGTTGCTGGCACACATGTTCATGCTCAAGTAAAGAAGTGTCAGGATTCTGGTGCTGTAAAAGAGGAGGTGAAAGCGCCATCAACTATAATGTGAAGCAGATGAGAAGCACGAAGAACCTGCTCAAATTACAACCGCTTAACAATTGTTCTAGATTTAATTCCTCCCTCCTCACAAAAGAGCGCTAGTAAATTCACTACATTGTTTGTCCTTAACTGTGAACATCAGAAGTGAGGAAATCTTCAAAGAGAAATGATTCCCCAAGTTCAGAGTTAATATTCTTTCTTATGGGAGAGGGTGTCTGGCGACAGTACTGTACCAGTGGATCCAGGGTAGGATGTGGTAAAGGAATGGCCTCCTGCTCCCCATCACCACGTTGTGCTTGGGGCCATGGGACCCAATATGCTTTTTCCCCATCAAATAAGTAAATGTATTGACTTCAGCAAGACAAGGTGACATGAACTAGGCAAGATGTAAAGGTCCTCACCATCTTGTCACCAACTAAATGGGAGAAACATCATTAACAGCACTAGAGAAATGTTTCCTGTTTGATTTTATTAACTGATTGACATGAATTAATGCATTGGGATATTTGATTGTGTCATAAAATGTGTATATGAACATCATGATTCAATTTAATGTACCCATTACTGCTTGATGTGCTATTATATTAGACTAAATTAAAAGAATTTTATGGAAAAAAAATTACAATTAAAGACTTAAAATTGATTGCATTCATAACTTAGAGGATATTCACTTCTATTCATGTTTTGAATAATGGCAATAAAAGAATCAGAAAACAACACAGCCTGTGTAAAGATGGACAAAATCAAGTACGGCAAAGATAACCAGCATGAATGAAACAAGGGGTTTCAAGCGCTGTTCATTGCACCGATTTTTATCTTGGACCACAGCTACAACTTTGAAGTTTAAGTGTTTGGAGTTGAAGTGTTTTCCAATTTTTCACCTGAATCTTTGGTGTCAATTAAACCCTTCTATTCTTTACTTTTTCCCTAAACTGATCAGATACATGTTATAGAACAAAACCAGAGAATAGTGAGTATACCTAGGCCCATGAGAGACTCCCTTCAGCTGAAGGCTGCTGAAGACATCTATTACCGAGACAGTGAACCGGTGTTAGCGACTCCCAGTTTACAACAAGTTGTCATCATGAGCATCTTTCACAGGCTTGTTGTAAGAATTCCCCATCTTTGAATTATCCAAGACAAAAGATAACCTTTTGTCCTGGGTTCAGCAGTAGCAGTCATTGTTCTCCTTCTTAGTAGCTGGTGCAGTGCTGTGGTTTTGACTTTTGGCTTGGGAACAATGCTGATAGCACCAATGTTTTCAGTTGCTGCTCAGTAATGTTTACACTGACCAAGGACTTTCTGAGTCTCATGATCTGCCAGGGAGAAGGGGAAGCCGAGAGGAAGCAGAGACAGGACAACTGACTCAAACTAACCAAAGGGGTATTCCATACCACAGCATGTTATGGCCAGTATAAAAAATGGGGGCAGTTACCCAGAAGGGTTAGATCACTGCTTGGTTGGGCTGGGTATCAGTCGGTGGGTGGTGAGCGGTTGTATTCTCTTCCCTTGTTAATTCCCTTATCATTATTATTATTGGTGGCAGCAGCAGTGGTTTGTGTTATACCTCAGATACTGGACTGTTCTTATCTCAACCCATGGGACTTGCATTCTTTTGATTCTCCTCCCCATTCCTTCGGGAGCAGGGGGAGGAAGGGCAGGGGGAGAGCGAGCTAGCAGCTGCGTGGTTCTGAGTTACCACTGGGCTTAAACCACGACATCTTTCAGCTTGATATTTGGGCAAACTTCACCGTGTTCTACAGACTTGAATACCCCTATGTGTACAAAAATTCTGTGTTCTCTGATGCAGCACATGTATTTACTCCTTTCCCAGCAGTACCTCCATCAGTTCTGTGTGTACTATTACTATTGTATACCCATCTGAGAGGCCCAAGAGAGCCACGTCGTCTTCATTCTTTCTAGTACCATCTATTCTGCGAGTTTCCTTCCCACAGAAGTACACCTGTACTTCCCTTTTCTTCTTCCTGTCTGATAAATGCCACAATGCAATGTGACATGGAAGTTTCCAGAAAACAACCAGGTAATTCTGCTGACCTCCTGCTCAGACTCAGATTAACATCTGCACTTTGCCAACAGGATTTATGTACTTAAGTGGTGGGTTTTCTACCCAACACAAAGAGCACTTTAAGATGCTGTTACTCTTCAAAAGGTATTTTGTTATTTCACACTTTGGTACACTGAACAGTGATTAGGGTACTGAAGGGACACACACAACATAATCCCAAGAGAGGGCAGTACAAAGAGAGCATCTACTCACCAGCCTCACAAATTACTAATAACAGCGTTACCATTTTGAGAGTGCTTTCTCCCTAGGAACCTTTGAAAATAATCTTATTTTCCAGTAAATCAGTACCCCAAAGCACCCCACAACATGAGCAACACTTGAAGAAACAGAGCTGGTTTTCCTCTGGGAAAAGAGGGAGCAGCCGTCAGTGTTTGCCACAGGCAATGGGGGACTCCCGAGAGACAGAAGCTGGGCTGGGGAAGACGTTTGAAGGAAGAAGTGGCAAGGGCCTTGCGGAATATCTTCTTGAAAAGATGACAACAAGTAAATTGTTGGAGAAAAAAAAAGTACAAGGCATGTCAGGTTTTTAATTACATGTCTATTTTCTCAACAAAGAAGTGCAAATTAAAGTTAATCATATCTATTATATTACACAATGCCTCCATTGCTAATGGAATCAGGAATGCATGAAGGAAGCGCACACTAATCCATAAGCACTCTTTTCATTACAGACGGGTATTTTGTACTCTGAACACATTCAAATACAGCACTCCTCAACTATGCACTATCCACCTCAGCCCAGGACTACGTCAGATGCCTCTGGGGGATGACGGAGGACAACAGCACAAGGCTGAGTTACAAAATCCAGCATTCCTGAGGATGCTCATTTTCTCACCCATTCTGAAAGCATCCTGGAAAGCATCCCCACTCAGCACGCTCCTGGACAAACCTGTAGCAGCAGAAAACAGAAGAGTCTCATAGGATTTAAACAATCCAGTGCAGGCTGCTGGAATTTGAGACACACATTAGGATAAATTTTGCTCTCTGGTGTCAACCCAGAGTAATGCAATTGAATCTGGGGAACTGAATCCCTGTTCACAGCACGTCTTGATTATTGTTGGGGTTTTTTTTCCCCAGCAATTACAGAAATAATATTTTTAGGCTTTAGTCTGTTTTTGTAGGCTACTACGGCTCCTGCCATCACTGTCAAATTCTACCTTATCATAAAACTGACGAGAACTTGCTAGTTAAGACAAAGAAGGTAGCTCCCAGAATCAACAGACACAGCACTGGCGCCTGCCTAGCTTCATATCTGCAGCAGTAGCTGTTCGCAGGAGCATCCAATGGCAGCTTCCACACCTCCACTGCATGACATCAGTCCATCATGACCAGAGAATCACTCTATTCTGGAGAAGACCAAAGGAATCACACAGAAACCATCATATAGAATCATAGAACCATAGACTGGTCTGGGTTGGAAAGGACCTAAAGATCATCTGCCCCCATGGGTAGGGACACCTCACACTAATAAAAAAAGTACAGTTTTGCAAAGCCTGGCAGCTTGCTTCAAAGTTTGTTCCAATTAACTCATTCAAATAGCTTTTCCTAAGTTTTCCTTTTAATTTGACTTTCTGCCAGCATAGACAAATAAAAAGAAACTTCATGTCCTAGCTGCATTATATATTCAGGCTGCTAAGCCTGAGTCCATTCAAACAGAGCTTTGTTTGACAGCTTCAACTGCTTTTGCTGTGGTGATGAACCACCTTGGAAAAAAACCCTGAAGAAGCAAATAATTTGCAGAGAAAATATACTGTTTTAATTTCAGCAAAGTTAATGCAAGCCAATAACCAAGGCAGGACATCTTTATCGAAGCTGTCTGGACTTTACTCTTCTTTTCCAAATAACAATTCCTTAAAAAGTGCCATGTATCAAGGTGGAGAGAAGGGGAGGAAGGGAATAACACAAAAAAAGTCATTTTTTTTTTTGTGAGCACCTCCAACAGTAACCATTGTCCCTCTTCCTCAACCCCAAACAGATGTTTAAACTTTTGCATCTTTAGTTTTCTAAAATTCGAATTAAATACAGAGTAACTCAAATAAACCCTTCATTTACAAAGCTAAACCGTTCCAGCCTTCTACATGTTCTCCATGACCAATCACTCGTTACTCTCCTCAACAATGTTCAAGCCATTTTTTCCTTCAGAGCTGCCTCAAAACACTTCTGCCAGACCTGTCTGTCCCCAAGCCAATGTCCTTCTTTTACAAAGCAAGTGACAACACATCAAGGCACAACCATAAACATATCTGAGAACACTGACCCGTTGGCCAAGCATCTGCAACCTTCTCCATGATCCCAACTTCATTCCTGTCAGCCTTAAATTATCCTTCAGGTATTCCAATACAACACCAGTGCCATGAAGAGGGTCTGTAGCTGGCAGGACTGAACATGTAAGTGATGGGAAGTGTCCACCTGGAAGTGGACTTGCCACTAAGGGAAAGGAAATTAAGCAGATGAATTTGGGAGTGGGGCTGAACCTAAGCACTGGTTATTAGAATCAAATATTACATGTCTTTATAAGCCTGCTTCGTTCCTTTGAAGTCACAGAATCAGAGAATCAACCAGGTTGGAAAAGACCTTTAAGATCATCAAGTCCAATCATTACCCCAGCACTGCCAACATATACATGCTTACTTGAAAACATCACTTGAAATTCAAGGTGCAGAATGCTAACTATTCTTGAAGTGTTTTATGAGGTTACTATCAAAGAATCAAAAGACCACGAAGGCGAAAACATATGATAGGTCTTTCCAGTTAGCAATTGCTGCCAAAAAACAGTATTCAAAGAAGAAAATAAAACTTTTAAAAAATCACTTAATGGTTATAGTTTGGTCTGTTGCATACATTTGGGCTCAGTGAAAGCATTTTTAGCTACACAACCTGATCTACATATAAGATGCCTCCACACAGCACATGGTATCAAGCTAAATTACAGAAGATGAATGTTCTTTTGCATAAACTGTCAAGAACACCATTTAGGTTTCTGAGTAAGCAGTTAGTAACTGAAATGAATGGCCAAATTGGGACATAAGCCACAAAAATAAGCATACAAATGTGAAACTCTCCCCAACCAATGGACAAAAAGGAGCTGCATTTTACATCAGTTGGTGATGATCTTATTAAACTGGTAAGGTTGTTTGCTGAAGATGCTGCAGAAGACCCACCAGTGTCTTCAAAGAACACATAACCTGAGCAGTGACATCCTCTGCAGAGATGGCTCATTGCAGATGGTGTTTCTGATGTTGCAAGAATATAAAAGCAGATTATTTTTACCATCTTGGCTATAGTCGTCTGAAATCCTTCCAAAGGCAAGACCTCTAGGTATTCAGAAGTGTTCTCAAATGGGGGGCTCAAATGGTCTTGAAATGACACGCATAGTTCAGCAGGAAGTTGCACTCTGCTCCTAATCCAGACAAGACACAATATTTGGGAATAGTAATACAGCATTTCATAGGCTCATGGAATAGTTTGGGTTGGAAGGGACCTTTGAAGTTTTGAAGCAAACTTTGTTTCAAGACTGTTTCAAATCAAACATACATGAACATTAAACAAACCTTCTTTTGGGTCAGTGTTTAGACAAAAAGATTTGAGAGATAATAAAAGGATGAAGGCACAAAGATACTAGAATTTCCCAAAACATAATTGATTTTCCTGGTTTTCTGAGCTGTCAGCTCTGACCAAACCTTAGTAAGAACAACATGCAAGAAGCTGCCTTTGTGGTACAGCCCTTCCCGGCACTCGCTCATGGGTGAGGGCAGGTTGTTTTGGCTGCACTAGGAATCAGACACTGCTCCTCTCCCCCTGCCCTTCCTCAGCTCCATGCAGCTGTTGTTTGAATCCATTTTTCAACTGAATTCATTTTTCAGCTCCAGCAGTCCAGCAAGGCCCCAGGACCCCCAAACTCTCCCCATGCTCTATGCCCTACCATGGCGTCTACCAAAGCAGATTGCAGCCTCGCATTCTCATCAGTTCAGCTATTGTGTCTCGTTAGCTTAGCTAAACCACAAACTCCATCAGGAGCTGCATTTCCCCCTGAAGTTATCAAAGGGGAGATTTCTTTTAATTAAACTCATTTACATGACTAAATTAGATTTAATTAGTCCCATTCATTTCACTAATACCTCTCTTTGATTGGAGCAAGGCAACTTTTCTAATTGCCTAAAAGAGGACTTGGTGGGTCTTTCCCGTGCAAGCCAGCAAGAGAAAACAACAGCTCTATGACTGAAGTGAGACCAGTGCTGATTTTTGGGTGTTCAACACAACGGACAACTTTTTACTATTCGTCTTGTGCTGTGTAGGGTGTAAACCAAGAGCCCAGAGGCAAGCATAAGTATTTTCTTTATGTCCATAGCACCTAATGTTTAGAGCATCATTTAAAGCAAAGGACAATTCCTTTTAAGCACTATCAGGAGACGTGCCAATATGAATGAGATTTGCTTCTCTTCTTTTTACTTTTGAAATTTATGGAATCAAGAAATGCAGAAATTTCGAAATTTAAATTTTTACATTGAAAAGGCTTAACGTATTTTCGCTGAATGGCAGCTCTCCACCCTCCTGCCTGTCAGACAGGAAGCTCACTCTTTGTATTCTGATTTTTCATAACCGCAATTCTGACATATTTACAGTTCCCAATTTTAAGAGTTAGAAGTCTCCAGGGGGCTGATGTGCATCTTCTCCCTCTCCTTTGCCCAGCCTGAGTGTGACCCAACCCAGCCTGCACGCACTAAGCCCCCTGCCTCATTCTACTAGTCAGCATCTTGTGCTGTTCTATCTCATAACCTGCAAGCAGAAAAAACTGATGCAGAATTCACCATACACTAAATTTCTAGACAACTCCTTACACGGCATCAGTGATTTCCCTCCTGCTTATTGAATGTTGTTATCAGTGTAATTGTGAGCCGGGATGCACAGAACTTCCTGAATACAAGGAAATACCCCAAGCCACAAAGGTGAGGGCAGGGATGTCCAGATTTTGTCCCATATATTCTTGTTTGTTCCTACAAATCATTCCACATACTTCCAGCAAAACGGACATGTATAGCTGATTGATGATAGATATAAGGAAGAAGTTCTCTACTGTGAGGGTGGTGAGGCACTGGCACAAGGCTGCCCAAGGAAGCTGTGAATGCTCCATCCCTGGCAGTGTTCAAGGCCAGGTTGGACAGAGCCTTGGGTGACATGGTCTAGTGTGAGGCATCCCTGCCCATGGCAGGGGGTCGGAGCTCGATGACCTTAAGGTCCTTTGCAACCCAAACTATTCTGTGATTCTATGATTTAAAACCTGAACCCACCACAGTGGTGGTCTGCCGAAATGTGTCTGCCCTGACCCCACCGCTGAGACCAGCACACCTGGTCTTTGTCTGGAATACAGATATCTACCACCTCTACTGAAAGATTACTAAAGGTCATTTTCCCAACGCAGCCTTTGTGCCTCACAGATGACAGGTGAGGATACATGTGCAAATTTAATGATCCCACTGATCTTTCCCTCTTCCCTACAGAACACAACCAGGCTCCCAGTACTGTGTCTCCAGACACCCTAGTGCAGCTAGGGTGCATGGGGGGTGGGAGGAAGAGATTTCTGCAAGACAAACACAAGTCTCTCCACTATTTGGCACTAATTCCTTTCATTAGATACGATTCTTCTGCCCCCTTTCTCAACATGTAAGTACTATTTATCCAACCACACATGATGTGTGGCCTAATTATCACTCTAATATTTTTCAGGGAAAAAAATTAGTGTAATTAACAAGGAGATAAGAAACACACACACACACCCCACCCTGCCTTTTTTTTTAATCAGGTTCAGTAGTCATCACAGTGGTGAAGATAAAACGTGGTCTTTTGAATCTTTGCCAAATTAATAGATTTTTGAAATTCAGGATATCTTTCAAAAGAAAAACCTTACCACTTTCCTGGTCACTTTTTCTCCTCACCCCCCCCCCCCCCCCAAGTAATCTCAGAGTCTTCACAGTTTCTTCATCAAGAATAATTTGAGTAAACAGTGTCATCACAAATCAAGCTAAAATATATATTCTTCCTAAGGTGAACTCTCTGAATTCTAATCCAGACCCACAGTAAATGGAGTTTTGCTGGGTGCAGGAGCTGAAGCAGTCCTTCAGGTAGACGCAGCCACAGAGAAAAGCTGTAGAAGGCAGTAAGGAGACTTCCAATAGCTTCAGAAGATGAAAAACCCATCCAGGAGTGTGCACTGCCATTATACATGTCCACAGACAAAGGGCCTGGAGCTGCACATGTTCCCTGGTTCCATTCCTACTGTTTGCAAAGAAACTTCTTCCCATTTACATGCGTTTCCAGTATGGAAACTGTAAACATGTAAATGTTGAGGTTCAGGTTAAATGTTTTCAATTGCAAATGCAGCCCAAGTAAATGACAAGCTGGTTGTGAAGGGGAAGAATGGACACCACACTGACCACTTCAGGTAGGCTTTGAAATGGTAGAGGCTGCCTTGCTCACCCAAAATATCCCTGTTTCTTCCCCATGTGGCATTCATTGCTCTCCTCACATTCATGCTAAATACAATTAAGGGAAATTAATATTTAAGGGAAGGAAAGAAGTCAGGAAGGAAAGAAGTCTGGAAGAAAGAAGCAGACTCCTACAATTGACAACCATTAACTAGTTACCAGCGACAGTAACTGACCAGTCCTTCTCTCAGGAGCCAGTTCGGAAGCCATTGCCTTCTTCATCCAACAGACACCACCACTGAATTCTGATTCATAGGTTTCTGGACAAGAAGAAGGTTGAAGTTTTTAGTATCATAGAATCACAGACTGGCTTGAGTTGGAAAGGACCTTAAGATCATCTAGTTTCAACCCCCTGTCATGGGTAGGGATGCCTCACACTATATCATTTTGCCCAAGGCTCTGTCCAACCTGGCCTTGAACACTGCCAGAGATGGAGCATTATATGTTTATGTGAAGTTTTCCTGTCACAGTTAGGAAAGCACTTAAGAACACGGGTAATTTCAGGAACACCAATCCTACATGGAAGAAACAGCTTTGAGGTCCCGTTTTCCTATGAAATAATCTGCATGCCCACCCTACAACCCTATTTTTATAGGAATAACAGTCATCAATCAGGATGAAGGTCTGAGTCTGTTCTTACTTCAACCAAACTATGGTAACTCCCCAAACTCCACTGAAAATGTAAGTAATCATCTGCATGTTCAATCATCAGAAAAAAAGTTGGGGGGGGGGCTATGGGCTTTTTAGGCAGAAAATGTTAAGGAAATATTAAATGTTTTTTGGGGGGTGAGTGGGAAGGGTGTTATTAAGCTCAAGTAAGTATCTCTGCATTGCCTGTCAAGAAATACCTGAAGGACTTGGGGTCGTTTGTGGCATACACCATGTAGGCAATCTTTTTGCTTTCAAAAAGGGAGAAGGTTTGGAACATGTAAATGTCTTTATGAGACTGGAGCACGCCTTGAAACTTCGATCTAATCGTGCCCCCTAACAAATGCTTTTGCTGTCGAGTAAGAAAAAAAAAAGGAGAAAGTGCTGTTTAAAATGTTTGATAATCTGACAAGGCCATAAGGCTTAATGGAATCAATGATTACACACAGATGGATGATTAACTCTCGAGGTTTAATGTTAAAAAAAGAGTGCTGGATTGCTACTTAATGGAATTACGCTGCCCATATGGAAAAGAACTATACCCTGTTTATACCCAGAATTAGGGAACAGGTGGTAGATCTGGGCAGGACTGTTTGGAATGCACAAAAGCGTTCTGAACTTGTAAGTGCCAGAAAAAAAGAAAAAAAACCCCAAACTTTTCCAAACTGTGTTAACTCTTCCAAACTGTGTTAACTTTTCATGGCTGAGAATCGTAAATGGCAAAAATTAACAAAATGATCCTCCAAGCCCCTTGCTTCAAGGAGCTATCCTAGCAGGAATAGCTGCCTGAGTGCCGGTTCCAAATACCCATGTGTGCTGAAGAAATGCTGTTGAACTTGCACATGGCAGTAGGTCTTCATTTACAATTTCACATGAAGTCTGCGACCTGCTGTGCTGAGCTCCCCCACTTACTTGAACAACTCCCAAAGGCAACTAGCTCCACAGCAGCAGATCCCAAAAGGACAAGTTTTGTGCTGCGCATCCTACTCTCCCCAGCAATCAGAAAGACTCCCAGGGGCACTGCTATAGGATGCTTGGCTCTACAGTGGTGTCACATTCAAGAATTACCTCCTTTTCTGGGAAGAATTCTCTCTGATTCCATTCCCAGTGGCAGCTGTGACCCCTTATTCATCATCCTGAATGGAACTAAAAGGAAACTATCTCCTCACCTTTGCCTCTGCTGTTTGTTTGATGGCTCTTTGGCTGGCCACAAACCTTACTGCAGCAGCTCCAAGGACACCATTTTTAGAGGATATATCAAACACTCCACAACTGTGGGATTTAGTCACGAGCAACATTAAGGTAATCCTTTACACATGTCCCATCTGAAATCACTGTCCTTGCAAATACCACCTGTACCCCAGCCTCCACAGCAGGCCATGTACAGTCACCATTCCCCATTTTCTTTGACCTGCAGCACTGACCAGTTTATTTCTCTTCTACTGTTTCCCCTAACAAACTAGTCCACTGGGGTGTCATCTGGCGGCTCACCTACTGCCTTTGCAAAGTCTTTGCAATAGTTCTTCTGGAACCAAGGTGGAAAAGCAGCACTTGGAAGACCTTTGTTCCATCCCTGGCTTTGCACAAACACACCATAATTTCTGCTCTGTGTACCCTGGATGAAACACGTTTTGTACAAGCGAAGCAGTACCACCAAAAGCTTCTGCCCATGACACCCAGAAGGCAATAGAGCTAGAAATCAGGCCTGGGGTTCTAGGGGAACAGCTGCAGTAGCCTTCAGGATGGAGACAGAGCTGGGGATTACCAGAAGGCAAGGGTAGCATATTCCAAGACTCATTTCAAAAGCAAATTTGGTACCTAGACATCCAGAACCTTACTGGATTGAGTGAGCACCACCAGTGTATTTCCATAACAAACACACATTAAAATGGCATAGCTATCCAGAAGGATCCAGTTATTCCACACTAAGAATAGCTTGCTTGTTTAGTTCAAAACCATTTCCCTAATGACACCAACTAGATTGGAAAGAAAATATTTCAAGTGAAAATACAGTAGCCCACAAAATAATGTTCCTCGTGAAGAGGAACTCTGAATTCACACCTCATACTGGTAAAACAGCTCCATATGGAAATATCCCAAGTCATACTCAGGCTCTGCAAGCCTAGTCAGTAGAAAATTAGGTTCTGCCGATTTCTAAATTAGGCTTCAGACCTAAACTCATTTGAATTTTGAGGCGGTCATAGGCAGGGGCTTAGCTGAAAGGCTCCCCGGCCTGTCACACAGGTGATACAGGCCATCTTCAGCAAGGATCAGCTCACGCTCATTCTGCCCAGTGTACCCACTTGAAAGGACCAGTTGTCACAAATCACCACTTAAGAATTTACTGAGGTTTGTTGGGGTTTTTTTCCCCATGTAATTTATACATGTTCTTCTGTAACCAAGGAAACAGAAGTAATTTTCCTCATCCAGCGTTTGCTCTTCAGGGTTGGGGTTTTTTAATCTGCAGGGTCTAGAGTTGTTCAACACTGAGCATCAAATTACATCCAGAGGTCAGCACTTCAGACACAGGATGAAGACCAAAGTCTCATCTCACTGCCCCTACCCTTAGGGCTCACAGCACCTGTGATTGCTCTCTCCCCACTTATCTCTCAAGTACTTCAAGTACCAGCTTTTCCTGCAAATACCGCTTTTCATTACCTGTGGGTCCCGAGCATAACTGTGTGTCTGTCTCAAATGACAAGACACATTGTCAGGGGCACTCAGGATAACCCGAAGATAGAACTGCCTGTGCACTTCCATTGATGAGGTATCTGAGGTATCTGGTAGCCGTGGAATTGGTCACTGCCCTCCTGGTCAGGACAACTGCATCGAGGCTTTTAGAAGGGTTCTCTCCCTTTAAACACATTTCTTTCAGGCAGTAACAAAGAGCTTACAGGAAATCATAGAATTATAGCATGTTTTGGGTTGGAAAGGACCTTAAAATCCTCTAGTTCCAGCCCCCCTCCCATAGGCAGGGTTGCCTCACACTCGACCATGTTGCCCAAGGAGGAGGGAACAGCAAGAGTCCTGCTAGGTTGTCTTAGCCTGGCTCTTCTCCTCATGCCAAGCAATTTAACTCCACTGACCTAACACACCAGCTCTGCCACTTCTTCACCATGCCCTTCTCCAAGTCCTGGCTGGGGCTGATCTCCTGGACAGTAACTCTTCCCCTCATTCTCAACCTTGGGGAGGCCATGGTGGGGCAGCCAGGAACACTAGTGCTCAGCCACATTAGCCTGCCCAGCTTCACACTGGAACAAACTGTGACCTGAAGCTGTGTGCTTGTGTAAAGTCCTGAGAAAGGCTGTTACTACCAACAAGGCCACCTCCTGGAGGTCTTGGCTGATCAGTGGGAAACACAAAACACCCGCACCTCTATGGCCAGCCACTCCTGACACCGAACAGTAAATAGTCATAGCTCTCGCTATGTTGCCTACCTTTGCTCCAGGGACTGAATCTTGTCTGAGATCTAAGAGGTAGCCTCAGAGAAAGAACAGAAAGCCTCCACTCTCACTGTCAGGTACGCTCTCTAACGCTGGACAGAGCATTGGGTGACATGGTCCAGTGTGAGGTGCTCCTGCCCATGGCAGGGGGTTGGAACCACATTATCTTAAGGCCCTTTCCAACCCAAACCATTATGTGATTCTATGATTAAGCCTAACAGTATCTAATGCAGCACAACCCCAGCAGCCGTTGCCCAGTCTGTACTATTTGTGTTTACTGTGCCATGGTGAGAAACAGAGAAGCCAGCATTGCGTCAAAGAGATGCCAGGGGAGAGGCAAAAAGTCACAAACAGAATTTGAGCTTAAAATGCCAGGGAGCTTTAAATGTGCAAAATACAGACCATTTGAGGCAGTAACTCATTTGGTTCTCACTATTCAGCAGTTCTGATGGCAGTAACTGGCAGTAGAATTACTGCACAATGTCATCCTTACGGAACATAGGGTACTCTCAAATTAAATTGGTACTACTTCTGTGCTGCCATTAAGATGACTTATTTGTTTCTGATTAATTAGGTTTCAGCTTCTTTCTTTTTTTGGCATTACATTTTCCTCCTGTTCAGTCTATCTGGACAGTCTAGGTCTGTGTTGGCACAGATCAGTCACTGTAATTCTGGATCAGAAATCTGTAGCTTTGATGAACCTGGCTTCTGGTTCCTGTCAATCTCCGTTGTGGTGGATCACAAGACGCACAGACTCCCATGCACCATGCGAGATCTCTGCATAGGGAAGGGGGGAGGCAGCCGTGGCAAGGTTGGCTTTTTTGGAACCACAGAGAGGTGCCAACTAAAGGTCCCAGCAGCTTGTCTGCCAAAGCTTAAAAAGCTATGACAAACATTTGTCTCCTTGCTCATTTGAAGGCCTCATCATTGCTGGAGTGTTGGATCACTGCAGGAACAGGCTGGGTAGGAGGACAGAGCTTCACCCATTGAAACCGGCACTTATCCTCTGCATCCATGGAGTTACAGCAGCCGAGGATCCTTAAGCTGAGCTTGAATCACTGCTGAAGTATCAGTGTGATAGTGCTCTCACACAGCAAGGAGAACCCATGACTGAGGAGTTGAAAGTATCAGAGCTGTAACTTCTGGGAGAGAAGAAACTGAGGTGCTTCACATCCTTCCATACAAAGTGGTGCCTTTTTTGTGACAAATATATAGGGTCTCCAGTGTGCAGATGGAAAAGTAACTTATATTTAATAAAATAAAATTTGACATTCATAGCACCTGATCATATACAGTCATACATTATGTATGATATAGGCTTGGTATAGTTTAGACACAACCTAAACGTTTATTCTGCAGATGGACAGGGAATTAGAGGGATAACAGACTGCATTACAAAAATGCTCAAAATGTGTGTTTTTCCAGACACAAGTCAGTGGTGAATCAGTCACATCTCCAGCCTCTACATCCATTCTCCAAGTCTTTCCTGACTTTTCTGCAGTAGAGATAAGCCCTTCTCAAACATGTTCCCTTACTTCAAGTATTGCTCTGCAAGCTAGCAAAGCATTCAGAGAGATGCAAGCACCAACACCACAGTCCCAGTGTAGCCATGTCACAGTATGCTCTGTTTCTTTTATCAATCCTCTCCATAAAGCCCAGTCCCACAACCACAAAAATTAACTCAGTAATAAAAGAGACAAAGTCCCAGTATAATACAAGTCTTTAGCAGCAATACTCAAGATAATATCTCTCTTCATAATCATTTGTCATATAATTTTAGACTCACAGCTCAAAATTAATTACAAACATGAAAAAAATCATGCTGTTAAAACATATATTATACACAACTTACGTTCCCAACATAGGTAACTTACAGCCTGGAGAAGTCCTTGATAAACCTAAAGTGCTCACAAATAATTGCAAAAATGACAGGTCAAGTGATCACTGACTGACCAACATATAAAACTAACCAGCACAAGACATAAAACATACAAACTGGGACTGCCCTTGCTTTATCACAGGTTGTAAATAAGCCATATGGGCTTTTTTGTTGTTGGTTTGTTTCAGTGCTGCTGTTCCTGGACAGACTTCTAAGCCAAACCCATGTATCTGTTAAAAAGCATTCTCCACCTTCGCTCAATCCACTGACTGACACGGGATTAACATTTTTGTTCAGTAATTACTTAAAAAAAGGCAAATCGAGGCTGTAACAAGATGCTGCTCCATTCCAATCCCAAATCCTGTGTGCTCAGCATCTTGTCATCAAGCTTCTGTGTGTCCAGGCTCAGAATGATGTACACTTCTGCACCTTCCAGACAAAGATGCACGCAACTACTGTAAATCACAGAAGTTCACCTGCCTTCCAAAGCTCCTGCTATTGATCACTAGCTCTCCGAGGTAACATCTGCTTCCTTCTGGATGTGCACATCTCAGACACCTCTCACCCTAACTTCAGGTGACACCCATTTGTCCTACTACCCTGTTTGGAAGAGCCCACAATGGGCTGTATTGCCAGCTTTGCTCCCAGCAGCACTGCTTGAGGGACAGGAGCATTCTCCAGGTCTTTGTTACTGACCATCCCTTACAACTCCAGGCTAAGCCACAACTACTACAGTGGTGCTGGTGCATCCTTCCTCGGATGGCCTACAGGAAGCACCTGAGAACAGACCTATCTTCAGGCACAGGAAGATCACGGCCTAAATCCAGAAAAGGACACCTCTTCCCATTACCACTTTTTGTGCTTCTTGTTCTGATGCCTCTGAACTGACCGTGCTTGAATCAACCCTGAATTTCCTAGCTTCCTTAGCAGGATGCACATCCAAAGTCATTCCCCATTCCTGAGGAGCAGCAGTGTTTCCCCCAGATGTCAATTTAACTTTCAAAGCCCATTAGTCAATAACATAATAATATTTGATAGCTACTGTTGTCTGCTATTTGGTCAAATATCATCTAACAGATATGGTACAAGAAAAACACTCAACTTCTCCAAGTAAGCACAGCAGAGGCATAGCAGCCTTCTTCAACACCACCAAACATGCACTTACACTGCCTTGCGTTCTCTGTCAGCTTGTGTACAAACTCCTTGCACAAGAAGCTAACTCCACAGCACTTAATAAAGCCCATAGAGAAACCACGCAATTGAAACCAGAACAAGACATTAATAGCATGCATTTTAATCAAATGCAAAATCAAAGTGAGAGAGAGAATTATCATCTCAATGTAACTAGAAAAGCTGAAAGGTTCTAATGGGAAAAAATAAAACCATCTGTTTACTCAAAATCATTAAATGAGTGCTTTAGGACAATGTCACCCCCCTAAAGGCTATAACAATTTGGGCCTTTAGCAGAGATGAAAACTAAATAAATACAAGTATATTTTGCTGCAAATGGCTGCATCAAAATACCATTGAACAAATCATAACTCTTGCCACGCATCATAAAGACAAGAGGAAGACGTTTTGCAATTCCTGAATGTGCAGACACGGCCCTTCTTCTAATCCAGGTTTTTAAAAGCTGCCTAACAGGATCCACTTAAACTTCCACCATCTTCCCAACTATCCAGGTCACTGCATCCTCTCACTTAAATCTAGGCTCGGTTTACTGTAAATCAGAAGTATTTTTTCATCCTGGATTAGTATTTCTGTTGAACTTGAAAGAGGAACCTCACTTCATCCAACAAAGATCTGCTGGAGCACAGCACGGAGGTAAGCAGATCCAGAAAGCTAGCTCAAGTTTCAATGCTAACAGAAGCCATGTATGTTTCCAGTTTAAGTGGTACACCACAAAGACAATAATCAAGGACACAGCCTTGTAATTATGGTACAGAACTTAAATTTCATTCCTCATCTGCACTTCGTGACCAGATTCCCCCATGTCTCATGTCCTCACCTATAGAAAAAAGGGTAAGATTATTTTCCCATCCTATCCAGGTAACAAGTACTGTGCTTTGGGTGAGGTTTTCATACCGTTTCAGCAGACAGAAACCCTTAATGATGTTTTGCCTTCACAGGTTAAGTGTGTCAACAGAGCTAGCTATACTGAAAAGCTCTAAAACTACAGAAGTGTGATCTACGAAGAGGTGGAAAGGAATGTGAGCAAAGCCAGAGCCAAGTGGGTCACCCAGGGCAGAGAGCAGGCCCAAGAGGGATGCAGCATTAGGGCAAGTGCTTTGTCCTAATGACTTCATGACTGCAGTGATAGGACACCCATGGTGATGGGTTCAAACTGAAACAGAGGAAGTTGAGGTTAGATCTTAAGAAGCTCTTTACTGTGAGGGTGGTGAGGCCCTGGCACAGTTTGCCCAAGAAGCTGTGGCTGTCTCATCTCTGGCAGTGTTCAAGGCCAGGTTGGATGGGGCTTTGAGCAGCCTCGTCTCGTGGAAGGTTCCCTGCCTGTGTCAGGAGGTTGGAACTGTATGAGCTTTAAGGTCCTTTCCAACCCAAACCATTCTGTGATTCTATGCTCCACAACTGCCTTTCTGAGGAACTTCTTGAATTCTTGGTTTCTTCTAAAACAAGTAACAATAACAAAAACATTAATACAGGTTTTCAAATTCCAAAGCACTCCATCCTATGATCTCTCATGAGTGGAACTCAAAAGCTCTTAAGTAGCCTGGGAGTTGTGGTGATCACAATACACAAAGCTATCTTCCTTCACTGCTAGCGTTACTGGATTTTCCTCTCAATCTCCAAACTATTAGTCAAGCACACCTATTTTATTAACATTTGACATACACTTAGTGAAGCATTCATTGTGAGCTAATTGCTTAAATGGGTTTGTCTTTACTCTGAAGGTCTTATAACTCACAGGTAGACAGCAGGAAAAGCAACACTGAGGAAATCCCAAGATAAATATAATGATACCTGCCGATCAAGCTTCTAGCACCATATCACATTAGGAATTAAGTCAAGCATGACATGCAGCCAGGTCCTGGTGCAGAGCACAGTCATGTTGATGTAGTGGGACTATACAGACAGCTCAGACAAACACCATCTCCAATGCTGAGCACAACCGCAGCAACCCTACCTACCCAGAAAGCCAACTGTATCCTGGGCTGCATCAAAAGGAGCGTGACCAGCAGGTCAAGGGAGGTGATCCTGCCCCTCTACTCTGCTCTTGTGAGACCTCACTTGGAGCACTGCGTGCAGTTCTGGTGTCCTCAGCATAAGAAGGACATGGAGTTGTTGAAACAGGTCCAGGAGGGCCATGAGATTGATCAGGGGACTGGAGCACCTTCTGCGTGAAGACAGGCTGAGAAAGTTGGGGCTGTGCAGCCTGAAGAAGAGAAGGCTGCTTGGAGACCTCATAGCAGCCTTCCAGTATCTCAAGGGGGACTACAAAGATGCCAGGCAGGGACTCTTCATTACAGACTATAGTGACAGGACAAGGGGTAACGGGTTCAAACTGAAACAGGGGAAATTCAGGTTAGATCTAAGGAAGAAGTTCTTTACTGTGAGGGTGGTGAGGCACTGGCACAGGTTCCCCATAAAGTTGTGAATGCTCCATCGCTGGCCGTGTTCAAGGCCAGGTTGGACAGAGCCTTGGGTGACATGGTCTAGTGTGAGGCACCCCTGCCCATGGCAGGGGGGTTGGAACTAGATCATCTTAAGGCCTTTTTCAACCCTAACTATTGTATGATTCTATGATAGTTAGTGCTATATCCTCCAGTGTATAACCCTTGGGAGGGCAAAGCAGGAAGCAGGAACACATTTGGAAGCAGCAAGGTGCTTCAACCAGCCCTTGACATGCTTCCTGATACAAAAGGGTGGAATCCCACCACTTCCACCAGTATTATGCTATTTCCTGCTAGCGGAATGATCAGAAACTATATCACATTATATTGCATTCAGACATCTTTGATACCAGAAGGCCAAATGGCCTCAAGAAAATGAAGTGTCCAACTGATGTGCCAATATAAGCCTCACATTACTCCTTCTCAAGGCAGGAAAGGATCAGAACCATCCTTAAGCTCAGTTCTTGGACTGCTTTTCCCAGGCTGTCCAAAGCTACAAACCAGCTTGCGAAGCACCAGGTTGAACAGCAGGACTTCTTTGTCCCCTCCTCTTCTGAAGAGTAAGGCTCCTGCCTTACAGGGGACCAGACCTTGCTCTTTAGTCTTTTCCCACCTCATTCACCTGACAACCTTCTCCACAACAGACATCTTATCAGATGTGACTGATTGCTGTAATCTGTACTCTGGGCAGCCATTAAGCAAATTACCTGAATCATTGCAAGGATTAGTCTCATTAACACATGATTAGCATCAAATTAAAATAATGAGTGTTTAACTTCTGATGTCTTCCAGTTGCTTGAACAGCTTGATCAGCCACACCAGACTGGCAGGGACGTGGTGGGTGTCAAAGAGTCAGTGAGGGAAAGAATATAGAAGAGGTAGGCTGTGTCCTGAGACAGACTGGAGTTGAGCGCAGAACACAGCCCAGCCAGGCTCCCTGCAATGCTCACCCCAAACTTACTCTCTGCTTAGCATGGTCAGGTACGCTCTGAGCATTTTAAAACATAACATTCACTCTCTTAAGGATTTTCTCCACCTTTCTACTCCGATTTTTGAGACATATCCAATGCTAAAAGGCAGCAAGCCCAAAATAATCCTGGAAAACATTTTGCTTCAAGACCTCTCCTTTTTAGCTGGTAACTTGTTAGCTGATCACCTCTTCTTCTGATTTTATTTGGCCATGATAACTCTTTTCTCTATGGTTGGGACTGAAGCAAAGTCTCACCAAAGTCTCCATTCTTTCTAACCTGCTGCAGCATATTCGTTTTTTTCTGCATACAAGTTTAACAGGCTCCCTGCTCTCTGATCCTCCTGCATGCCTGCAGAGCAGAAATCAAAGCCTTGCTTTTCCCTGCCTTGCAAAACTACAGTTGACTTCTTCAGTGACTTCCTGGGCTGCTTCTAGTTCAGTCCATTCGCTATGTCTGTGACAGGCATCCTCCCCTTCCTCTGAAGGAGATCTGACCATGCAGGACCTGAAGGATCCAGACCTCAATCCACACTCAAACATTTCTCTCTCAAGGAAGGAATTGACAGAACATGTGCAGCAGCCAATGTTTAAGCCTCAACATCGTGGTTATTTATTCTTCGAAGTGCCACAAACCATAAGTACGTATTATAGACAAATCACTTGTCAAAGCTCTTTCTTAATTTAATTAAAGCCATTTTTTATTCATAGAAGTGCAAAGAAACAACTTAAACAGATAACATTTTTCACACTTGCATAAAATGAAAATAGCCAAGCCAAATTTTGGCAAAGTATAGAATAACAAAAGAGCCAAGCAAAGACTATGTATGTGCCAACATTCATTTCTGCAAAGATGCTAGCAATGAGTTACACACACCAAAGTCTCCTACTTATATCTCTCGTGGACTCTGGACCCTTTACATGCCGTGAATCACAAGGTCCTCTCCAATAACCGTGTTAGCCCCCATTAGTGTGACTTCCTGGGAGTCACTAACAAAGCTGTACCCCAAAAGCATCCTCCTGCGTGGATCTGAATATTACTTTGGCAAAAGCCTATGTCAGGCATCTGGGAGCCCTGCAAGGAACTTGCTGCCCTCACTGTGTTAGCAGACTGTGTATAGGGTCTTGCTGCAGACACTAGTGGGGAGGGAACCTTAACAGAACCACTAAAGCACTACTTGGCACAGATCAAGAGCAAAATCACTAATGGAATGAAGACAAACCACACCATCTTAGCGTTAAGGTGCCAGTTCAGAAAAGGTTTTCTCTTTTGCCACCATAAAAACACTGATGGCCTTTATGTGCTTCAGCAAACCTGAGACAAGACTCATGCACAATAATCAAGGCCTGGGGTCAGCAGTGCACAAACTGGTTGCTGTCCTGGCAGGTCTGGGAAACAGCTTTTCATTATGGCCTTAATGAAAGACTGAAAAAGTACCCCCAGGTTTGCCTTTTCTCCAAATGCTGTGTTCAGCCCCACTCTCAGCCTGTGATATTAAACAGTACTCCAACAGGAAGGTCATATATGCAGACTGCAGCCAGTCTCTGGCCCATAAGAAAAGAAGAACCATCCAGATCAAGGACACACCACAGGCCAGTCCCGAGCAGAAACACCACAAGCTGAGCAAAGCCAGTCTGGGATCAGTAACACCATCAGTAACACAGGGGTACGCTCTAATTCAAGTCCACAAAAAATGACAGGGAGATAAGGGACAGAAGAATTCCCTTCCATCCAAATATATCTACAAACACCATTTCTGTCAGTTAAAAGCCCACAACAACTCAAGTCTGGAGGTGGTGTCAAGGAGTCCTGCAGAGTGGGTCACAAACACCACCCAACTAGACTGGTTTTTCCACATCAGCGTTTCCCAATACTACTGGTTTCAAGCCTATCAGTATCCACCTCTACTGCTCAGAGCTGAAAACCCTTTTAATTCCACTGGTTTTGTTCACACCTCCTATATTAAATAGAAAATCATTTATTGATTTACCTTCAAAGTTTGTTTGCTGTTGTGCAATCCCTTGTAGCATTCAGAAATCTCATGATTTAAGCGATACATTCAGGCTCCATCTGCTGCATATTATTGACCATATTATGTAAACTACGTTTTAGCAATTCACACTCACTTGATTCCGCAGTACCTGTGGGTGCCAAACATATGTTTCCTATTCTCCTTGCCTCTCCTGGGCCATATGCAATCCACCCAAACCATCAGCTTTCTCATATATATGCAACTTGCTGCTTGATAAGGCTTTTTTGACATGGAAATCCTACCTGCTATGCCAAGCACTGCAGACGCATGTGGAGAAGGGGTTGTGCTGTTCAGTCAGCTCTTGTGGGATCCCCAGTGTACTGGTGTCAGGGAAGTGAGATGCTCCCCACCTCATCCCAGGCTGGAGGGATGTTCCCCAAAACTGACATCCAGAATGGAACCTCACCTTGCACCTGCCCTCCTCAGTGATGCAGCCAAACTGAAAAGTCAGCATGCCAAAAACCCAATGGGACTTGAAGAATCTGCTTTTCAGCAATGAGATATCTCTCTGTTGCTAGGCAAAACGTAGGGGCTTTTTTTTCTTCATCTTTTTGGAGAAGCCTCTGCTCTCTTCTTGAGGGGCAGAGCTGAATTGCATATTGTCACTAATGCAGAATTAGAATGACAGCATGCAGACCTGCTGCTTATTCTAAGGCATGTCTACAGCCCGTTCCCTTTTGGAAATAACACCATGTACTCAAAGTATTTCACAAGGAGGAAAAAGAAAACCAAACCCAACAAACATCACCCCACTGCTGCAGCAGGATGATGTCAGGGGCTCTGCTTTTGGTTTTACTAGTTTGCGCTGGGGAAAGGAACAGAACGATGGAAACTTCAGCAGATTTGATGGGCAAAACAAACAGCTTCAGGCAAACAAAACCACAGGTCCAGTCCATTCACAGAAGAAGGGAAGGGCTGTCCTAGGAGCCCATCAATGTGTTTGGCTTCTATTTGCGTATCTTTCACAAGTGTTGGACATACACTGGGATATGTTGCTTTTTTGTTCAGAATGCTTGAGTGATATATTTCATAGCAGGGAGGGAGTTCAAATGCTTGAGCATATCAACAGGAATTTCCCAGTGCTTGGGACAACATTTATCTGTCCCTAGTCAGCCAAAGAGGGCACAGCATTGCCATTCAGAACAGAAGACATTAAGTGTTCTGCGAAGAGTGATTTCAAATTGGCACCACTCTCCAAAATAAGCCACATCTGTGGTAAGAGCAAGTTACTTGTTTTGTTCCTACAACTGTCAACCTACTGTAGTGCTGCTGCTTCTGTTACAACACACTGTAAAAACCACATGCCCATCTTTAACCTATAAACGACAGCTGAGCCCCATGTCACATCACTGAAAGCTGCTGCTCTCAACTGTTGTCTTTGCATACACAGGGGCAGACTTGCCATTTGCTTCCACTCCTGCTCTCCCAACCATTAACCTGTACCTTCTTACCACCTCACCAGGCCATTTCTCCACACAGGAGTTGCTTATCCCCAAGCATGAAGAGCAGAGCTACCCTTTGTCCTCTGCTTGTGGGAAGAAATGAACAGCAGAATGGTTATACTCAGCACATCCTCCTTCACCAGCCACAAAATCCTCACCTTTCCCCTCCTTATTCCCTTGAAAAGGACAACAACATCTGTGAACAGGCGCTGAGGTTACTCCCTGTTAGACCAGAGAAGGACTCTTGGATGCTGGAGAGGGACTCTTCATCAGGGACTGTAGTGATTGGCGAAGGGGTGATGAGTTCAAACTGAAACAGGGGAAGTTCAGGTTAGATGTAAGGAAGAAGTTCTTTACTGTAAGGGTGGTGAGGCACTGGAATGGGTTGCCCAAAGAAGTTGTGAATGCTCCATCCCTGGCAGTGTTCAAGGCCAGGTTGCACAGAGCCTTGGGTGACATGGTCTAGTGTGAGGCGTCCCTGGCCACGGCAGGGGGTTGGAACTGGATGATCTTAAGGTCCTTTCCAACCCAAACCATTCTGTGATTCCACTGATTCTACTGGTACCCTTCACCTTCCATTCATGGAGCAAGAGACCTATTCTTGAAAATAGGCCAAGGGAAGATGCTACGCTGAGGAATAGGTGTTTCTACAGTTGACAAGGTGTTCCTGCAGTGTGTTCAAGATTGACATTCTGGCAAAACAGGGCCACAGGGATGATCAGGGATCTGGAGCATCTCTCTTATGAGAAGAGACTGCGGGATCTGGGCCTGGTTAGTCTTGAGAAGAGCAGGCTGAGAGGGGATCTCATCAATGCACATCGATATCTTAAAGCCAGGTGGATGGCGCCATACTCTTTTCAGTGGTGCCCAGTGACAGGATGAGGAACAATGGCCACAAACCAAAACATAATAAGTTTTACCTCAACATAAGGAAGAACTTCTTTACTTTGAGGGTGGCAGAGCACTGGAACAGGCTGCCCAGGGGGATTGTGGAATCTCCCTCTCTGGAGACATTCAAACCCCACGTTCCTGTGTAACCTGCTCTGGGTGGCCCTGCCTTGGGAGGACGGTTGGAGTGGATGATCTCCAGAGGTCCCTTCCAATACTAATGACTGTGATTCTATGAAAAGCACAGTGGTATTACAGAGGTGCCCCACCAGCCCGCCTGAGGAGCTTCATCTGCTTCAGAGGAGTGAGGTAATTTGCCTGAAGACTGCCCCACACTGACACCCCTAGTAGCTAAGAACACAAGCTGCACCCCACAACAGGTTACAAGCCATAAGCCCTCTTCTCCATTACCCTTCTACCCAATTGCTCCCTGCTTGCTTCTAAGCAGTAGCAATTTCTTGCTGGCTGATATTAAGCAAATGACGACATCCCAGAAGCCTAGTGCATCTGTGCTAGCTAACACAGAGAAAGGAACACTGGCTTCCCAGCAGGAACAATCATTTCTCCCTTATTTCTGCTCACCTGGCTTAAGGTGCAGGGAATCCAGGAAGAACAAAGGACGGGTTTACTGCACAGTCTTAGTAATTAAACAGATAACTCAGCCTAAGCATTTGCAGTTTCCTCGAACAGCCTTTGTTAGTGATGCATCTGGATCTCCATAACGATTACCTTCTGCTGCCTACAGGTAGAGATAATTATCCACGAGTAAACGATTACCTATGCTATAAATTACCTACAAAAATTTGGGCTGGGTTTTTGCCAATCACCATTCCAATTAATTACCCCAAATTGACTAGCTGGCTTTAGACCAAATATTTCCTCATCAGTATTCCATGCCAGTGCCTACAGGATGAAGGAAATAAACCAGAGGAGAGAAATCCTACAAAGGTTAGAAAGAGATTCGAGCAGCAGAGAGACAAGAAGAAGGTTTCTAAGTGTTGGTGGTAAACACTCCCTCTTCTTGCACGGTCTGTGACAGCTCACCACCACCACCGGCAGCCTCACAGACATTTCCATCAAGGCAGGGAATCATGACCATCAGTGGGAATCCAAGAGCTCATGGGCCTTGAACTTTCCTCTGGACTGGGGCTTTGGGCAGATTCACAGGGGATTAAATGGGACTGGAATGTTCAGTTGGTAATGGTTTATGGCACTAGTTCCTTCTCAGGGTGAGCGCCTCACACACTGTAAGGAAGATAAGAAGCTGTAAACGCTGACAAACCTAGTGATTAGCAGCCATTCTAGATGGTGCCGGAGAACTCATAAGGGAACTTATTTCAAACTAAACAATCTGCCACAAAAATCACTAATAAGGATAATCTAGTGCCTTCCACATCACATAAAAAATCGTTTCCGAGATGCTTTACTCACAACACCTCCAGTTACTGATTTATTAAAAAAGCAACAAGATAATTCACTGCATAAAGTAAGATTTTTATTTATTTATGCAGGCCTGTTGGTGCTGATAAAATACTGCAAATGCTAGATATTACCTGCATTCCATATAATTAACTGAAAGGCCAGACCCTTGTGGAAGTGCTTAACAGAATTTTGATCCTGACCAGGCAGAAGGGGAAGAAGGAGAGGTGAAGAGGTGCTCCCAAGGGCAGCAGAGCCCCTTTCCTTTGCCACTAACCTGGAACAGCCCCACAGCCCCCTAAAGCTCTGTGGTATTTTTGGCCAGGGTCTGCTAGACAGAAGATCCAAAGGGGAGAAAACCACCACCAGCCAACAGCTTGTCAAGGTCAAAGGAGAAAACAAAAAGCAACCACAAAACCCAACTAACCAAAACAAAGAGTTTGAAAGAGAAAGGCATAGAACCACAGACTGGTTTGGGTGGGAAAGGACCTTAAGGTCCCCCTGCCATGGGCACGGACACCTCATCCTAGACCATGTCACCCAAGGCTCTGTCCAACCTGGTCTTGAAGCACTGCAGGGATGGAGCATTTGCCACTTCTTTGGGCAACCTGTGCCAGTGCCTCATCACCCTCACAGTAAAGAACTTCTTCCTTATAGCCAACCCAAACTTCCCCTGTTTCAGTTTACACCCATCGCTACATCACTACAGTCCCTAATGAACAGTGCCTCTCCAGCATCCCTGTAAGCCTGCTTCAGAAGCTGGAAGGCTGCTATGAGGCCTCCACGCAGCCTTCTCTTCTCCAGGCTGAACAGCACCAACTTTCTCAGCCTGCCTTCATACAGGAGGTTCTCCAGCCCCTGGTCATTCTCGTGGCTTCCTCTGGACTTGCTCCAGCAGTTCCATGTCCTTTTTATGCTGAGGACACCAGAACTACACACAGTGCTCCAAGGTGAGGTCTCATGAGAGCAGAGTAGAGGGGCAGGATCACCTCCTTTGACCTGCTGGTCACGTTCCTTTTGATGCGGCCTAGGACACGCTTGGTGTCCTGGGCTGTGAGCACACACTGAAGCCAGTTCATGTTCAGTTTTTCATTGACCAACTTCCCTAGGCCCTTCCCTGCAGGGCTGCTCTGAATCACTTCTCCGCTCAACCTGTAGCTGTGTCCGGGATTGCCCTGACCCATGTGTTGGACCTTGCACCTTCGCATTGTTGAACTTCATGAGGCCAAGCATGTCCAGGTCCCTCTGGATGGCAGTCCAACATCTCCACCAAACTCACCAAGCAGTAGCCACTAATCAGGCTTCAGGGCAGCAGATGCATGTGTGGAACATGCCCCAGCTGGCTGTACATATTGCACAGCTCTACCTTGAAGTGTAAGGCATTGGTGCCTGGACAAACATTTCCATTTTGAACCATATTTATGTATCTGTTACAATGAAGGCATCATTCCTGCATCTCCTGGCTTATCTTCATTTAAAGTTCACTCAAATATTGCTAATGAACAGTAAATCTTTCGACTACTCAGGCTTGCTCTGTTTAATAAACTGTGGGCATTTCATCAACATTATTCAGAACTCAAACTCATTTAGGAAAAAAATCCACATCAATCTGACAGAAGAATGTATTCATTTCCTACAAAGGTCTTGGCAGCATAACACAGGTTCAAACTGACTCAAACATTCAGAACCATAAGCAGACTTGGATTTTCAGGAGCTTCATTTTAGAATCTTAAAACGGAACACATGGATTTCTGAAAGCACACTAAAATGGTAACATGGGCACTTCCAGTGCCTGATGTGCTATGGGGATGCTAGATACCACAGAATCATAGAATCAGATACTTTGGAAAAGACCTTTAAGATCATCGAGTCCAACCATTACCCCAGCACTGGGGTAAAATCCAACCTGATTTTACACTTCTCTCTCTTCTAACAATAAAGCTCATGTGTTTTATCTGTTGGATTTTATTTTTTGCCCCAAAGCTGCAGCTTTGGTTTATTTTAGAAGATCAGAAACTTCACCAAAACCCCATCTTGATCCATAGCACTCCCAATGCAGCAGAATGAACAGCCCGGCTCCCTCTCCAGAGAGACACATCACAGAGCCCATTCAGGATCTCTAGATGCTACGACCCTTAAAGTGTTTAGACTTCCCCCTAAAAACCCCAAACAAAACTGAAACTAACCCCAAAAGGAAAAGCTGCAGCCAAGCATCCCACCTTGAGAAACTCAGGGCGAAGCTTCATTGAAGTCACAGAGAGATGTGCCCCAGTGATGCAGCCTCTTTACACATCTCATGCTGCCCCACTGGGACTCACCTCAGCCTTTTGCTAACTTTATTTGTTCTTTACCCTCAAGGTCATCGCTTGTTTATTTAGTCATCCATTGTGCTTGTAGTCCGATGGGTCTGTTAATCCCTGGGCTGGTTTCTTAACTGTAAATTAGTTTCTGATAAAGTGGGCCTTGCACCTCGCAGGAGAAAAACATTGTTTGTACCACACTTGTAACCACTGCTGCTGCTCCTTGGGGAAGTTCCAAGGACCTCAAAGGCAATAGTTCTCTGCCCAGGAGCAAAGAAGCCCATTATAGCTTGTACTAGAAGATTTAATAGGTGTCATAATTTATCATGTAAACCGAAAAGTGTTTCTTAATTAAGTGCGTACGTTAATGAATTTTTTAATTTGATCCCTGTAACTACCTTGCTATACTAATTGCAATATTCTACACATTAGTCATCCGCTGTTGCCCTTGGCTATTTTCTACCCTGAGAGGGAGAGAGAGAGCTTTTCAGTTAAAGTTCCTTTAACTCTTTCCACCCAACAAATTAAATTCCCTGTTATTCACTCTGCAGATTGACAGCTGCTGCTCACTCCTAAAGCACCTGACAGATAGCACCTCACATATGCACAGGCCTCAGCATGGTCTCCCACATAGAGGGGATGAAAAACAAGGGGTAAGTCACACAACAGATCCACAGAGAAGAAACATCACCTGGCACAGCCTATAGGAGTTTGCTCCTGGCCTGGGAATAGATGCAGTACAGGAGGATGCTGGACACTTCTTAGCAGTAGTTGCAAGTGCAGTGATTTGGGTTAATTTCATTACTTTGATTACAAACAGCTGCTAAGTGACAGAAGTTTTCCAGCCCACAGTTGCTCCAGGTTTCAACATGTGCTTGACTAAGGTCTCAGCTTTTTACTCGTACCCAAAATCAAGAGCAAGAGGGTAGAAAACTTGCCGCTGAGCATCCAGAGAGTGGCTCATCCACTTCACCAGCCATCACAGGAGTTGGTTCTCCAGCTGATACGGACAAACTGTCACTCCATGCAGTAAGACCGAGGCAGGTGACAATGCTGACAAGCATATCTGACACCAGTTTTATGGCGTAGCTGATTTCTGGTACCTGAACAGCATGAAGAGGAGTACCGAAAACCTCTTCAGCATTCCAGCCTAAAAACTCAATTTTCCTTCTGCATGGATGATACCCTTGAGGTCGTGTGTGAATTGCAAGAACCACAACAAACTGAGAACTTCTCACCTCTAGTAGATTGCAATCACGGTAAATAAAGTACTTGGACCCCCTCCAGGCACCACAGTAAGACAAGACAAAGCAGCAGGTTTATACCCACAATGAGGCAAAAAGGTAGTGTAAGCTAAAGCCACCCAACTTGCTTCTTAGACACATCCTGCACATTTCAATTTGCTTCTGCTTCTGTAGATCGCATAAAGGAATTCAGAATTTCAACACAAAAATGACTCCACAAGGGAGAGTTGTGGGTTTTCAAACAGAACCTCCACTGTTTTTTGACAAAACTCTTGTTTTCCATCCTGTCTATCCCCAGTGTCTATGACACAGATGGAATAAATGAGAGCACCAAGCCATCATCTGCTGAGACACGTTAGTCCTCACAGTCTACATCTCCCAGATGATTAGAAGGAACATGAGGCTTTCCCCTGACCACTTCTCAGCCTGCATGCCAGATAGGGATTTACAATGAAGGCTTCATTCTGTGTCAACTGATGCCCTCCAGAACCAAGAGAGATGAACCCTCCCAGGTTGTGGACTACAAATGAGGAAGCTGCTCAGCACTTACAGCTTCCTTCCTATGCTATGGTAGCGTTTAGTTCCTGCTTGGTACATAGAATGCATTCACCACCATTACCCCAATTACAACAGGTCCAATAAACTGTAACAAGGTACAGGAAAGACATTCTGTATTTTTAAACTGAAACGGAGGCAGTTCAGGTTAGATAGAAGGAAGAAGTTCTTTACTGTGAGGGTGGTGAGGCACTGGCACAAGCTGCCCAGAGAAGTCGGTGAATGACCCATCCCTGTCAGTGTTCAAGGTTAGGTTGGACAGAGTCTTAGGCGACATGGTCTAGTGTGAGGTGTCCATGCCCATGGCAGGGGGTTGGAACTGGAGGACCTTACTGTCCTTTCCAACCCAAACCAGTCTGTGATTCTGTGGTTTATAATACCTAAACTTTCCTCTGCCAGTTTTCTTATTTTAGCCTGTGAAATAATAGCCTGGCATGCACCTAATAAAAACTCTAATAAAAACAGTTGCCATGTGACTTCCCTGAGTGGAAACCCAACCTGATCTGGTGGTGAGGCTGTCACCACTGACTCACTTCAGGAGTTACACTCCGTTCCAGCTTGTCACTCCAGCTGAGGGCTTCCGGCCGCTCCTGCCACCACACTTACACAGTGGCTACACCTGAGTGCACCTGTGTTAACATCCAGCAGCAACTGTTCTAATTATTGACTTGGAATCAAGCTGAACTCGGGAAGACAGCAATGCACTGTGGTAATTCGGCATTCAGCTTGTCCTGTGTGGTGTGTGTGTGTGCGTGTGTCCCGGCCCCACCTCTTCTGAGTGCATTATGGGCTTTTTCTGCTGGAAGTTCTGACAAGTTTATACATGCAATTAAGTGGATTACACGGAAGCACGTCAGGAACCTCTGAGGCCAAGGCAGCTTTATGGAGCTGCATCACTCATTCACTTCCCCACTCAGAAGGAGAGCTGGTGAAATTAATAGCAACACCACGGCATCACACGCTTCAAGAAGTGAGACTCTTTACATGGGTGGCTGTCACCTGCTTTTCAACAAATTTCGAAGTGTTGCCTACAGCATCCTTCTGTATTAGATAAAATGCATCCTGACACCTTTCTTACTGTATTACTCTTGACTTTGAGAATACTGAGATGCAAAACCTTCCTCCTTATTCTTTTGAATAAAGAAAAACAGTGCCCAGTAACAGCCAGAGGTCAGATCTTGGGGATTGATAGCAGATTCTGTCTGCACAGTCCTACAGATGCCAAAAGTTGCAGAGAGCCACCAGCTCTAAAAAGCCCTTCTCAGGTGTCCTGACACCTAATCCAGTTATTCCTGATGAGTTAAGGAGGTGCTGCCTGCTATGGACTGTCTCAAGGCTGGATCTCTGGCTGCTGTATCACAGCTCCACGGGAGTTCTGCTGGCATCAGCTGACCTGGCCCTTCTTGTCAATTGACATCTTCTGAACTTCCAGCCCGACATGCTGAAGTTGTCATGATCAGATGAAGTCAGAAGCACTTTCCCCTATTATAACAAATACTAACCTCGGCCAACCAGTGTTCATCTAGTTCCTATAACCTCAGAAGGTTTATCACAAGGAATTTCATCGGGGAGGATCAGACCACCAACAGGTAGAGGTAAGAACCTGCTAACAGCAAAATCATCTCACTCCTCTAGGTCTGAATAAGACAAGACTTAGAGAGATGGCATTTATCTTTTTGAGAGCTCAGAAGGGAGTGAAGGCAATTTTCAATGACAAAGCATTACTGAAGCACACCGCAGGTAGACCTGTCAAAAATCCCCTTCACCACTACATTTACCATATGTTTCTAAAGACACAAGTTTTACATATTTTATCCTAGCGTGGGATCTGACATGACACTGTCAAATAAAGCTCACGAGGTTTGTCACTCAAGCAATCACATTCTCTTCATATTTATACTTAACCTCTCCTGCTAAAGCTATTTCCATTACAAATGATCTTCCTCTTTTGTAAGCAAGATGCTTTTACTGGAATTATGCAAAGGTAGAGAGGGAATACACAAACCTATGAACTCGTGATTCAGCTTAGACACCCCAGGAATCAATATTTCACTCTGCAGCTATCTCTGGGAAAAATAAGCAGGCTTCTCCCTCCAGCACCTCACACTTTGTGTATGCATCTACGTCTGTATGAACCCCCATGTTGATCCTGTAGCAGTTTTCAGAGGTGGGAAATCGTTATATACAGAAAGCACCATGATACTTCTATCTCATCAAGACCATCTGGACCATACTTCCAGCTGGTATAAACCAGCATAAGCCCACTGGTATCACTGGAAAAGCACCCAATTTACAGCCAGATAAGAACTCATCCCTCTTTTCTCTTGCACGACCATTGTGCTTGTATCATGCCACAGTAGTCAATGAGAGTGAGGATATCTTACAGGCATCTTTCCTGTAGAAAGCAAAATTGAGTGATCCTTTTCTCAGTTTCCAGAGAAAGTTTTGGGGAAAGCTGAAGGCCACCCAGGACCAAGAGCTGCACAGGAAGACCTGCTTGGATTTTGGTCCATTTCCACAGGGATTCTTCTGCCTTCACATAGACATCACCATACAGGCCTTCTCCATTCTGCTGGAGGCTGCTCCAGTTTGCAGCCATCTCAAAAACACTTCTACAGATGTAGGAATAGCTGCTCTAGGTTAAGCAAGCACTACATCTGTCTGCAGTTTGTTCTCCTCCTCATCCTCTTGATCAAACATTATGTGCACTATTCTTTACAAGTTGCTCCTGTGTCAAAACAAAACACCTACCGATACTTCGCAGTGCTACAGGCAGATCCCCACGGCTCACATGGGCTTTTGTAAGCAAACATGCCAACTTAATGGCAATCCCTGAGATTTACCTAAAGGAACATAAATCATCCAGAAGAGGAGCCGAGGAATACCCTTCCACTTGATTTATTTTCACCTATTCCCTTGACCTTTTTCACTTGTAAAAAACCATAAACACCGGAGGGAGAAGCAGTTACTAAGTGTAATAAAGGTAAGTAAAATGCAAAAATTGAAGCACATGGTTTTCTGTGATGTGAATACAAGTCAAATGCCAACACACATCAATCCCACAAACTCTCTACAAGTCATTGGTCCTGATTATATCAACAGCTCAAGGCTAACCCTCTTTATCAGCCCCCTGAATACTCACTACAATAAAGAGACTACAGTTTCAGGTTCCAAAGGCCAGTCCTGACCCTACTGATGTGGCTGCTTCTCAATTTCTGGGTATGTGTAGAAAAGTGGCAAAAAAAGACCCCCAGCACAGGTAACCACCATACCCTGAGACTTGTGGGCATGCTTTGTCTCTCATACCAAAGCTGTTCCCTGGGAATTCCCGGCAACCAGGCAGAAGACAAAAGCTTGAAGCTCACTGACAGTCTGGTCAAGCCCCATAGAAATACCCTTTTGACAGACTAAAATCCAACTGCCTGAACTAAATCAGATGCAGTTTCTGTGTGCAGTTGTTAATTGTGTGCCCAGCATCCCCATAGAGCAGATGACGGGGCTCTGGACACTTTCTGGTCTTGCTGAATAACTTCTAATACCAAAGACATCTATCTGATCTGCCAGTGAAAGCAGCAGTAAGTGGTTTGATCAGAAGTGACATCTGAGCCGAAGGAGCTTATTAGTTTGCAGGATTTAGTCTTTCTCCTGCCCCTAACAACAACAAAAGTCCACTTGTGTTTCCTCTCAGCTCCAGGTCTCACCATAGGGCATAATCCTACTGTTGGAACTACTGACTACAGAAAAGATGAAATTCACGTGTCAGCAATTCCATTAGAGCAGACACATCTGCCGCTGACACAGCCCTTTATCAGGAGAAACCCTGATATCAAAAATAGTAGTAATGACTTAAACCAAGCAGCTTCCACATAGGTAGCAACCTAGCATTAGTAAACTGGGACAGAGCAAGCCCGCGGCTTTGAATCAAACAGATTCATTAACAGTGTCTGAGAGCTTCCTCAAATTAATTTCTGTTTACATGGCAGTGCTGACTGGAAGCTGCAACGTAACCAAGGATGTCACGCTCACTACTTTAAGTGAACACACCACATCCTACCTCAGTGCCACCGTGGAAGCCTAACGGGAAACCCAGGGTAAGCCAAAACACCCACCTCCCATCAGCTTGTGTGCTGTACAGTTCCCTGGCACTACACAGGCCCAACCTAACAGCTCAGACATGTCCTCAGCTGTACAATTTCATTCCTCCTTAAGCACAGCAAGGAGACAAGTGAGAACTGGAGGTAGCGGACAACGAGGGTGCCTGTATCACCCTCACCTGCTCTGACTCTGTCCAACGTCCACCTGCCCCTTGCTGTGGCCAGCCCTTCAAATGCTCGACACCACTCTTACGGCTGCTTCCTCAAGACTACAGGAAAACACAAATCTTGTGGTGCAGCAGTGACACCACTGGCAAAATAAAAGAAGTGCAGTAGCGACTAGTTAGAGATTGTGATATTTCCACTTGCAAAACCCAAGTGGGACAGCCTCAGTGAAAGATGGGCGAACTGTCAAGTGGCAGGGAAGCGCTCTGTGCCTTGAGGACTGAATGGTGCAACAATTTCCAGGGCACGGGTAACAAAGGCACCTCCATCCAGTGAAGCACCTCATGCAATTTGCCAGAACCTATGTCATAGATACGCCATTAGAGACTGGACTGTAAATAATTCACACAAACACAGTATCAAAGCTGCAGTTGGGTCAAAACTGATTTCTGAGAGGTTTATACTGCAGTTGGACAGAAATACTCCTTAAATTACTCAGTAACACTACAGTGGCCTGAAACATGGGCCCTGAGCCACCCAGCAGCTCGCAAAGTGGAGGATCCAGTTCCTTGTGACACGAGGCAGCCATGGCACTTGTGCACTGTCGCTCCTTGCCACCATACAGTTCAAGGTGAGAAACCAGAGACATGGCAACCACAAGAGCAACCCAAGTTCTCTTACAGACGTGGTTCAACGTCATCAGAGCTGCATGCTTTCACACACACACCACTAAGTGTGCTGAAGCACTTCCAGCACTGAGCCTAGTTTGCTTTTTCCAACACATCCACTGACACTATACTGGATTTGAGTAGCAGATCTTCATTACAGCAACAGTTTTAACTAATTAGAATTGATTCATGCAATGTTAATACCCAATATTAAACCATTTAATATGTGATTTATGTAAGTGCAGGTTTTAACAGGTCTTGAAAGAGCTGTTAACCTGAATAGGACCAAAAGGTTACACACCCTTTACAGCAAAGTAAGAGCAGTCTTGTGTCTGACTTGATGTCACATCAAAACCTTTAAAGATTAAGAGTGAAACAGCATGTAGAAATAGATGAATCACGAAAGTACAGCTATTTGAAGATGTGCATGAATATAAAACCACAAAATCATAGAATGGTTTGTGTTAGAAGGGATCTTAAAGCTCATACAGTTCCAACCCCCTGCCACAATCAGGGACACCTTCCACTAGACCAGGTTGCTCCAAGTCCCATCCAACCTGGCCTTGAACACTGCCATGGATGGGACAGCCACAGCTTCTCTGGGCAACCTGTGCCAGGGCCTCGCAGCCCTCACAGGGAGGAGCTTCTTCCTGATACCTAATCTAAATCTACCCTATTTCAGCTTAAAGCCATTCCCCCTTGTTCTGTCACTACCAAATTACCTTGCACAGCAAAGAGCAACTACAGCTTAGCAGAAGTTTTGTGTGGTCTGTTCAGGAAAGTTAACTGGAACCATTTCTCACGGCCTCTCCCTCACTGTTTTACACGTAGCAAGGGTGAGCAACAGCCTAATACCTATGTTTGGGCTGTGAGTGTGTGAGGTTCAGCTCTATTGACATGTTCAGTAGCTTTGAATAATTCTCCTCACATCATGTGCCTTCATTTGCTGCACAAAATGGCTATCAAAGTATATATAACCCCCATAAAAACAGAACCTCTAAAAGAAAGAGTGAGCTGCACTTCAGAAAACGTGTCTTGTGGAGAAACTAGACTACAGCACACCAAAACCAGGAAACAACCAGCACACAGTGTTTATCCAGCTGGAGCAGGGAATACACACTGCTCCTCAGGTCCACTACCACAGTCGTTTCCCACAGGTCTTGATGGGAAGAGTTCCTAAAGTCACCTTGTCCAAAGCATCATTCTTGGAGCCACTTGCCTGTCAGTAATACCCCTGCTTGAGATAGCAGCAAGGGTTTGGTGACCCTGGGCATCTCCTCCTGCCTCCTGTGATTCTGTTACCACTGCCCTTTTGGCTGTTCTGACTTCACAGCATGACACAGCATGATGTCTACTCCCCTTTCCCAGCCTTCCCCATCTCTTTCACAGGTCCTGTAGCAAAGATGAGCAGAGCACTCTACACATTAAAGCATGTTGCCCAAAGAAGTAGTGAATACCCCATTCCTGGAAGTGTTCAAGGTCAGGTTGGACAGAGCCTTGAGAAACAGTGGTCTAGTGTGAGGTGCCCGTGCCCATGGCAGGGGGTTGGAACTGAATGATCTTACAGGTCCTTTCCAACCCAAACCATTTGGTGATTCTATGATTCTACTTTTGTTAGTTGCAATGGTTTTGGAGGGAAACTGGGACTGCCCCACAAGATCGGTGACAATGCACATTTTGTGATGGCTTCATCTCTACCTGGTCCACTAGTACAGCATGAAAGCTGGAAGACAGAAGGAGGTTCTCACTTGATGCTTCCCAGTTAAAACACAGGTAAGGCTGAGAAGATTTTATGTCTCATTATCCCTAAGAGGAAGTGGGGAATCAGGCATAGGAAAGCCAGAAGGGATCCCAGCATACACTTAATCTATAAATATTGAAATAGTCCCTCCCCCCGCTCCTCAACAACATATGCCAGTGTCTTCTTCAGCTCATAAAAGCCAATTCCCTCCTGCTGTTTCTGAGCACCAGAAGTCTCCAAGTAGTGATTAGTGAATTACGTGCATCTCCGGGACTGCCTCCAATCACTTTGCCCTTGCAAATTGCTCAACTTCAATGCAGCAGCACAGAGCAGAGTGGGGTTTGTCACTGGGGCCTGGTCCTCATTATGGCCAGGAGACTTCAGGAGTTTGTTTACATGGCTGGAACATCATCCTCCTGGGCAGCTAATCAGCCTTTCCCCAGGGTTTCCGCACTTTGAATACTTAGGAGTAATCAGCCCCAGCTACCTACACCCCAAGTAGCATCTAAGCAATTTCACCAAGTCAAACGCTTGAGGTAATATTAGCCCCCCTATATGAAGACAAGTGCTCTCCACACAAGGATGCTGGAGCTTCACATCACTCGATAAATCAGAGCAACATCCTGGAAAGCTTACCATTAGTTCTGAGCCATTAATTTTTGCTGGGTCTTTGACACAACTGTTTGAAAGCACTATAACCTGCTTTCTGAAAGTTAAATTATTAAGAGCAACTTCCCTGAAGCTGCTAGTCTACTAACCCACTGAAGTCCTTGGCTGAACACCTCAAATAAATCTCAGGAGAGCTGCTAGGCAGAAGGTTCCCTACTGTGTACTGCGGGAGAATAAGCCATTCCCTCTCAAAACAAACCCCAGCTGGGAAACCTCTGGCCCTAAGCAATACCTTTACAAGCTATTCCATACAGAACAGCACCAGTCAAGCACAAAAGGACATTTTACTATACATAGTTCCACCTACAACACCTTCCTCTGCAGTCCTTCCAAAAATGCCAGAGATTAAAAAAAATAGCAGAAAGCAAGTAAACCCCAAAGCTTCCAATACTGTTCCCACTGCACACCTGAAGACACAGTAACTCTGTGAAAAAAGGAAGTTAGTAACTGGCAGCCCTGTATCAGAAAAGTTATTATTGCACTATGACTATGGATAGTAGCTGCAAATGTGAAAGTAGGCTTTCAAATTAATTAGCATTTAAGGGAAATGGGTTTGGAATAATTATCAGGTTGCTTTTAAGCAGCCATGTTTGCAAATGTACCTCTGCTTCAGTCCCTGCTAGGGAAACAAAATAACCAATAAGTACACATTTTGAGGTTTGAACCTGTTCTGTGCTCATAGTTGTTCACAAACAGGCTCAGGAGAATAAAAACCCAAAGGTACTGCCCTGTTCCTCACAACTCCAGTGAAAGTGGAACTTGCCTATTCTTCCCAAAGGCAAAAAGCCTTTTATTCCTCCTATATATGTGGGGGAATAAGCACACTCTTCTCCGTCTTCTGTACTGTGACTCTGCCAACATCCTTTAGGTGAGGGACCTTTGAGTAGACTGTGCCAACAGCCCATGTCTATTCATTAGGACACCTCTTTGCAAGCCCAATGAGGCTACTTGCAGCCTATTGCAGCTACAAATGGATCCACTCTTCATCACTATTCATACCTTTAGCACTATCTCACATATCTTTTCTCTTTTTCCCTCAAAGCCTAAATAGTGCTGCCCAAAGTGACAGGTGTAACTGATCAGGATGAGAGAGGCTGGTGCATCAGATTCTTGGGAGCTCCAAGTTTTCAACCTGAACACTGGATGTACTACATTTTTATTATATTCCATTTTACCTTGAGCATTCCAACTCTGCAAAAAAGAAAAAATAAAAAAGAGTCGTTCTTTTCTTAGTAATTTTTCTTTTTCTTTCCTTTGTTCTTTGAAGGTCCCTGTAAGCCTGCACTTGGTGAGTTTCCATCCCAAAATAAAGGAAAAATAATTTTAATATCCAGCATTTTTAAAGAGCAAGGTCACTTGTCAGGCGCATGCGGGAATGCCTCCCCCTGACTGATGCTCGTCCAATGTGGACACACTGCAGTAAACCACTGTAAGAATAACTGGAAAGGGGACAGAAACAATAACAGGGCACTTCTGCCTCAAGTTCCTTTACAAATATGGCTACTAGTAAACCTGATCCTGCCCCTCTACTCTGCTCTCATGAGATCACACTTGGAGCACTGTGTGCAGTTCTGGTGTCCTCAACACCATCTGAAGGGGGCCTACCAGAATGCTGGAGGGGGACTCTTCATCAGGGAATGTAGTGGTAGGACAAGGGGTGATGGGTGCAGACTGAAACAGAGGGAGTTCAGGTTAGATACAAGGAAGAAGTTCTTTACTTTGAGAATGGTGAGGCACTGGCACAGGTTGCCCAAAGAAGTGCTGAATGCTCCATCCCTGGCAGTGTTCAAGGCCAGGTTGGACAGAGCCTGGGGTGACATGGTCTAGCGTGTGGCGTCCGTGCCCATGGCAGGGGGTTGGAACTGGATGATCTTAAGGTCCTTTCCAACCCAAACCATTCTGTGATTCTATGATTCTATCAATCCACAGGTATATTCTTAAGGCCGTGCTATTCCTTGCCAGAGATACCCATTGACTGTGTGTTATTTTGTGGGATTTTTTTTCATGGTAGCCCTAAAAATGCTGTCCTGCTTCACAGCAAACAAGCCCCCATTAACCAACAGACTCAGACTTCTAGCTGAAGATCCAAGATGAGAGACTACAACTATGATGTGCATAGGTTTCCTGTCACTCTGGGATGATTGACACAAGAGCACTTGTACTTGCTTCCTGAGCCTGGGTCCATCCACTTGCTGTAGAGCATTATAACCATACTCAGAGTCTTCAGCACTCTGTATTCTGGATGAGGTCATAATGAGGAATCCTAATTAAAGGCACAGAAGGAAAAAGGCCTTCCAGACAATTAATAATCAACCTTTAGGTTAGGTTAAAAGCATGTTTTAACTGGGCTGTAATGAGGCAACAATGTCTCTCTGATTCCATTCAAAACTGAAAAGCCCGCTGCAGGTAAACGAAACCAGTGTGTTCATAAAGACAGGTAGTTATCAACCTTGTTCCACATGGCACTACAAATTACAAGAGAGCAGGTAATGAAGCAGTGCCAACAAGTAAATACTTCACAACACCAGTTTCCTTACATATCTCCTGGGGGTTTAGTCTCCCTGTGATGATTGAAGTATCTTAAAGGGCTCAGACCAGTCACCCTTTACCAAGAGCAGGATTTCTGGGTCCAGGTTTTCCTTCCCTAGAGAAATCCCTGCAAGGATTTTACCATTGCTTGCCTGAAAACAGAATAACTGACTTCTTCCCTGTGGGAAATCTCTCCTACCCAGCCAGGTCTCAACCAACCTACTTCTATGCACAACCTCAGCTGTCTTCGATGTCTCACAATCCAATGTCTTGGTTTAGACACAGGGGTAAGGAACCCAAACACCCAGCACAAGCCTTCCTTAGGGTATCTACTGTGCATTTGGCAGTAACAGAGTCTCCACCTCCCTGTTGGGGACAGGGCATGCATTCCTGCTCTCAGTGCATGCATAGCAGGTCTATCAGGAAAGGAAGAGCAAAGACTGAGCCTAGAACAAAAAGGACTCAATAACGCAGCTCAAAAAGCTCCTTTACTCTAAGACATGAATATGTGAGACTAGTTTTCATTACTATTATTATTTGCAGCCTTAACTAAATTGTCATTTAAATAACATATTGAAAGGTAAACTGCCACCTGCTTCTGCCAGATGTTCTGCAAATCTTTAGTATCACTCCAAGCATGCTGCTGCACTGAAGGAAGTAGAAGACTGGACCTCCATGGTATTTATCTTCCCTTTCTCCTACTGGGCTATAAGGAGATTTCTATTATGCAGACTCATCATTAAAATCATAAGGACAATACTCCAATTAGTTATGTAAATGAGAGCACTCAAGAGCACACTCATCAGCTCCAAGGATCCAAATGTGTACAAACATGCTGGGATACATATGGCAACGCTCCATTGTAACTCAACTGCCATTCAGTGGGAGGACTTATCTTTAAAGGACTTTGCTTCTGCACTCTCAGTGCTTTTGAGAAGAAACGGAAACCTTCTCTTCCTTTAAAATACACACAATTTGTGTAATTATAAAGGACTGTCCTGATATCCTCCTCTTCTTGCCCATTTCTCCACAGGGAGTGCCCCAGGCAGTAGCCAATTCCTTCAAAGCAAATGACCACTGGATTGACAGAAAAGGAAAGAAGCACCCAACACTTTCTACTTCTCAGATCAAGAGTTGTCTCGTGTGGCCATCAGTACACCCTACCGCTGCACTGTGTTCTTGTAGCTCAGTCATCCAGCTGTTGAGGGCCTGGCCAAGCTTCTTTGGTGCAATAGTACATAGAAGCATAGAATCATAGAATAGTTTGGGTTGGAAAGGACCTTAAGATCATCCAGTTCCAATCCCCCTGCCATGGGCAGGGACACCTCACACTAGACCATGTCACCTAAGGCTCTGTCTAACCTGACCTTGAACACTGACAGTGATGGAGCATTCACAACTTCTTTGGGCAGCCTGTGCCAGTGCCTTCACCACCCTCACAGTAAAGAGCTTCCTTATATCCAATCTAAACTTCCCATTTCAGTTTAAATCCACTACCCCTTATCCTATCGCTACAGTCACTGAAGAGTCCCTCTCCAGCATCCTTGTAGGCCCCCTTCAGATATTGGAAGGCTGCTCGGAGGTCTCCATGCAGCTTCTCTTCTCCAGGCAGAACAGTTCTAACTTTCTTAGCCTGTCTTCATACAGGAGGTGCTCTATCCTCACGCCCTCTCCTGGACTTGCTCCAACAGCACCGTGTCCTTCTTATGTTGAGGACACTAAAACTGCACACAGTGCTCCATTAAATGTACAAAAATGTGCCAAGCCTTAAAGTTTTGCAAATAATCCCAATTTCTTTCAGCACATCCAAGCAACAAATAACCTGATCCCTGCACCCAGCCGCTAGCAGAACTTGCAGCTTATATTCATTAAAAGAATCATGAGTCCCTTGTTTTTGCAGGATGCCATCAGCTGGAAGGAGCTAAATCCCTTCCTGCTGGTAAACAGATGGGACCTCTACACTCCCTTGCAGGCAGAAGGATGTCTGCAGTTAACAAAAGATAAACACAAGTAAGGAAAGATGACAAGCAAGTCAGGGAGGAGCAGTCTGGCCTCCATCATGGAGCACACTTGCTCATGGTCACACAACCAAAATTCTCGTGTCCCTTTTGCCCACGTTAAAGAGAAGGCAGACACTGGCTCACTCACTTCAATACAGCCACCCGTTAAGATCCTCCTGGAGCTCCTGTAGTCTCTGTGGGTCCCTTAACTGCTATGATGAAAGGCAGAAAATTCCGGGTACTTGAGAGTTCTGAAGTCGCCCTCCTCCTGTCCCCTCAGGCTGACTGCAGAGCCCATCTGCCTCCCATTTCCACAGTCAGAGAGGTCCATCATGTACAAAATGAACTAGCTAATAAACTAGAAAGGCCTGTCAGAACACAAAAAGGCTGTCAATATGTACAGCTTTTTCCACACAAGTGACAGTCTAGTTGCAAAATGAACTGTCAGCAGCCAAACATTCTGCTGTTTCAACCATTTCACTTTGCTCAAAGCAACTCACCTTTCACAACAAGCAAAGGTTTTCTGCTCAGGGGCTTTAGTGAGGAAGAATGGCTTTACAAGCAGGGCCACAGCATGGGTTACCGATTAAGGAAGAATATTCAAGCCTAGTTTCCAGGTATTGTTTCCTCACTGAAAACATCCCTTGGTTACTATTTCTATCAAACTCTCAAGACACAACAAACTGAGCCCCCGTCTTACTGAGAGAACTTGCACCTGCAAGTATAAAATTGTTATAATTTCAGATTCCAGACAAAGCCCCTTATTACACAGGCATCTTATTGCAGGTTTACATCTCTTTACTGAATAGCTTGTTATTACCCATGTCCCAGTATCCCTATTCTTCACTATGAGGGTGGTGAGACACCGGCACAGGTTGCCCAGAGAAACCGTGGCTGCTCTACCTCCTGCAGTGTTCAAGGCCAGGTTGGATGGGGCTTGGAGCAACCTGGTCTAGTGGGAAGTGTCCCTGCCCATGGCAGTGGGTTAGAACTGGATGAGCTTTAAGGTCCATTCCAACCCAAACCGGTTCGGGATTCTATGAATTTCAGCTAGAGCGCTGCTCACCTCTAGCTTGTGGTTAGTGTGACCCCTGGGTCTTTTTCTAAGTCAGTGCTTTCCAGAAAGACTCCCTCATACTCCAGACAGGGCCCACACTCTGTGCTCTCAGATGAGTACCTTTGTATTTTGCCACATAAGGAAGGAAATTGTTTCCTCCCATCAGAAAACCCATGTGGCTCTGCATCAATACAGCTCCTTCTGCTACTGAACATTCCAGACTCCTTCACACCATTGCTAAGAGTTGCAGGTTGTTTTCTTTTATGTCTGTAACAGAGAATGACGAAGTCTAGCAGTGCAATTCCTGCAGGACATCATTAGAATCACATCTGCCCAGCACTGATAATCTGGTTACAGTGTATTGTAAGGCTTCACAGTTAGCAAGTTCTTAATCCATTTCATCACATGTTGTGTGACCATTTTGAATCATTTCAGTTTCTTAATCAAAATACCATTTGGTACCGGAGAAGCCTCTCAGCCGGACTCATCGTCTCACCGAGAAAGATATCAAGTTCATTTGACAAGATCTTTTTTCCATAAGGACAGGTTAATTGACATTAACTATATTCAATACTTGTTTCTGCCCCAGCCTGCCTGCATATCAGTGTTGCTTGCTCTTATAGAATCGTAGAATCACAGAATGGTTTGGGTTGGAAAGGACCTTAAGATCATCCAGTTCCAGCCACCTGCCATGGGCAGGGACACCTCACACTAGACCATGCTGCCCAAGGCTCTGTCCAACCTGACCTTGAACACTGGCAGGGATGGAGCACTTACCACTTCTTCGGGCAACTTGCGCCAGTCCCTCATCACCCTCACAGTAAAGAACTTCTTCCTTATATCTAGCCTGATCTATATATATAATCTTCCCAGGCTTCTATCATCATCTTTTTAAATGAGCACATCACCATATCCTACTTCATGGGAGGTTGCGAGGACATATCTATTAGTGCTTACAAGTCCCTTGAAAGCTACAATGACCCTTGTAGGAAGCAAAGCAGCCTCTGACAACGCTGCCAGAAGCACAGTGAGAAACATGGGCTGCATCCAGTGGTAACCAGCCAACCCATCTCAAAATGCCCAACCAAGTGATAATACACATCTGGAAGAAGCTTGATACCAGGCACCTCACAGGACATACTGCTAAGGAGCAGTATAAACCTTGACACCTGCAGACCATTTTGTGAAGAGCTACTAACCATCTCCACTACAATATCAAGTGGTGGGGATACTCTGCAAGTGAGCAGACAACACTGCGCCACCGAAGCGCTAACTCAGGAATTGTTGGGTGACATCTTGATTAGGAGGAGAGGTCACCTTTCTCATGTTGGAGAATAAGCCGGTTTTAGGTCACAAAAACATCTGTCTCAAGATAGTGAGCAAGAAAGAGAAGTCTCCCAAAGTTGCACATAACCCATTGTCCCTGTTCTGTTTTGGGTACTTGGGACATCCATATAATTTCATAATCTCATCACTGAAAACTATTTTCTTTACTTTTGTATGAAATACTGGTTTCGACTGAGCAACTTGGCAATAACATGGTCCCATGTTAAGACATCTGCAGAATTAGTGACATGGGTCCAAAGTGCCAGACAACTCACTCATCTCCAATGTAGACAAGAAATCAGACAGTGAAATAGATTTATTTCTGTCTGTTGTCACTAGTGACAACAAAGCTGTGTGAGGAGGATTATCACTGAGGGAAAAGCTTTTTAAAGTTCTGTAATGAACCTCCGCCTCCTCCCTGAGATGCTGCCACTGGGCGAGGAAGGCCTCTCCAGGATTAGTATCTTGAAGACACCAGCTTTGTGAAAGTACAAATCTCATTAAAGCACCTCCAATCTATGGCCCAGTGCAGTTCATTTGGTCTCCTTCCTTCAGCCCTACCCTGCTGGGCTATTGCTGCTAACACTTTCTGATAACTCTATACTATTCCAATTCTAAATCCAATGTGAAAACAGAGTAACTCCAACTGGAGGGGCACAATCACAATTCTCTTTCATTAGGAGCAATGTCCAGTGTCACCTTCAGAGATAGGGGGTTTTCACAGAGAAGGCTGAAAAAGTACATCTTTCCACATGATCCATGCGAAGCTCAAACACATCCCAGACAGAAATCTGAGGAACACTGTTCACGCACTGTTCACAGAGTAGACCGATGCTATTTAAGTACATCTTTAACAAAAGTGTTTCTTAAGAGTAAGAAAAGCACACCCTTGTTAAGTGTCCCATCCTTGTTTTAGCTGCCTTGATGAACCCCAGCACCACCTTCCTAAAGTGGTTAAGGGGCCAGTGGCTTCCAAGCATAGCACACTGGGATTTCCTGACCTGATGGGGGACTTTGCAGGCTACATGGTGTCTCCAATGAAAGAGATAACAAACACAGCTGCAAGATAAAGAAAGAATGAGCACCCATCAAAAACACTTTCAATACAGCAAGTCTAATCTGATGCTAATTAATGCAAAAGCAAAGTTTCCCAAGGACTTGAGCAGATCACAGAATCACAGTATCACAGAATGATTTGGGTTGGAAAGGACCTTAAGATCATTCAGTTCCAACCCTCCCGCTATGGGCAGGGACACCTCACCCTAGACCATGCCAGCCAAGGCTCTGTCCAACCTGGCCTTGAATACCGCGAGGGATGGAGCATTTACTGCTTCTCTGGACAACCTGTGCCAGTGCCTCACCATCCTCATAATAAAGAACTCTCACTGCAAGTACACCTCACCAAACGTCCTCCTTCCTTCTACGCTTTTTATTCCCTTCCTTCCACTGGATTTCCAGCTGCTCCTTTTCAAGTCCATAGTGTGTTTGCTCCGCAAGCAGGAAACAAGATTGGGATTAAGTGCAGCAGTTTAAAGGGCAGAGGCAGAAGAAGGCCTCCGAGAAGCTGCTCTCTCTCCCAGCAGAGGAGAATTGTATCTGCTGGCTCAGGCAGTGACAAATGGTGGTTGAGGAAGGATGTAACTCAATCAGGGGATGTGGGCAAGCACATCTTCACACAACGCTTTGCTAAGGCGGCATCCAATGCAGCCTGCCATGATAACTAAATTTATTATTAACTGTGTATTTCATGATGTTCGTGACAATATGTTAATGTGATTTTTCACGTCCTCCTGCAGTGAACAGATGGCTCCTTTTACTTTACTTTCCACATCAAGTGTGATTATTTCTTGGTGCCAAAAGCCACCTGCCGCTCCCTGGTCTCCAGTCTAATTTTTTATGTTGGTAAAACACAGCAGGACTTGTTATCAGTTGGATGGCATCTTAATAAAAGGAGACATGCCAACATATTGACATCATGTTCAAGGGGAAATTTTAGCCCCATTCTGGCTCCTCCCCCAGTTCATGAAAAATAACAACAACGTGAAACTAAGAGAAAAGGCATCAAGCCCCCTCTCCCCTCCCCAGCTTCCACCAGGTTCAAGATGCTCAGTCACCATTTTTGGGCCCCGAGCCAAGATGCAGACTTGGCTTCCTTTTGTTCCTATCCCAAGCACCTCAGTCAGGGCTCTGATCTCTCGTCCTGTGTAATGATAATTAGCCATAACATATTCAGAAGTCAAATGTAAGCAGGAATACATTAACATTGAGATCAGTGCCGGGGTAATTTTCACTGGGAAAATGACAAAGAAGGACACAAAAAATTAAAATCCGGGATGCGGAGATTCTCAGTATCACTTTCAGATAGATGAAGGGTGAACTCATTTGCTTGTCAGTCACGAGCCAGCACTCAACAGACAGCTGTGGTTTACAATAAACAAACAATACCAGTCTGATAAGCTATTGTAGCCATCTCCATATCTCTGCACACTGGTGGAAACAAAGCAGCACGTGAGTCAGATGAAGATATCCAAACCTGAGAGCAGAATATTCAGGACGCCCACGTTTAGGCACCTGTATAAATAGCCCATTTTCCAAAATACCAATCTTGCTTGGACTGCTCTAGGAACAGCACAGTCCTGGACACCAGGCAATTCATACAAAGGTTTGTGTTGGAAAGGACCTTAAGATCATCTACTTGCAACCCCCTGCCAACCAATTCCGAACAATCATTTCATCAACCAGTGGGACTTAAGGCAGGTTTTTCTGACATCACCACTTCTGAGCCTCTCCACATTTCATGGCAAGGACAAACCACTCTATCTGGAGGCAGCCCTGGCACAGAACTGCAGGAACAGCCAGCCTACAACGCATCACTAACCTATCTCCTTCAATATTTATGTGCTCCCATGTCATACAGGAGCAAAATCCTTGTTATTTCCAACTTAAACAAAAATTTATGAGCTGCACCATAAAGCTTTTACCGGTTCAGAGCAGTTTAAATGAGCTGTAATGGCAGAAACACTTGGACATCTTAATAAAAGCTCTGTTTGGACAGCTGTCCCTGAAGACTTCTTTGGAGCTTCCAAACAGTTGTCTGTTCTGCTCCACATCTGCATGCTCCAGCAACAGCTAGGCATCCTCCAACCCAGACCACAACTTCTTCCCCTGACCCAGTTACCTCCAAACACTGACAAACTGTACTTTGGAATAGACTCACTGTATATTCCACCAGCCCATATGTATTCATGAGTAATCACTACTACGCCATCAACTGTATGCAACTGTATGCATCTGTATGCATCAGCATGACAGACTTGACACATTCCAACTGGTAGAGTCCTCGTTCTGCTCAAAGACAGAGTTGGGTAATAACAGGGGAAGAAATTATATGGTAGAGTAAGGGGTAGAGAGGTAAAAATGTCCCTCTAGGCCCAGAAAAGCAGCCAGGAAAGTAAGAGCAAGACTGGCCTTTCCACTAGATAGTAAAACACAAAAAGTCTTCACCATCTTCAACATTAGGGAAGAGCTCCCACTGAAACTAAGCCAACAGGACAGAAGAAACATCAACCCCTATTAGTTACTTCATTGGCACTGACAATGTATGAGGGGAAAAACATGCCCTCTTCTATTTCCCGAAAGACCTGAAGTGCCATCACAAACTCCCAATAAAACATTCATTTTACACACAAAAATCATTCTTCTCTTTGGAAACACCTCCTGCCTCATTCCATTTATTTTGGTGCTGGCTGCTTCACTAAACCATCACAAAAAGCCCTCAGCTTTCTTTCCTGTCTAGTCCACATCAATCTAGGCTACCAGGTGCCATTTTAACGGATGTGGTGAGACTTGTTGGTTCTTGGCTATGAAAGCACATGAAACTGAGCAGGCAGGCAACCTTACACTGCCCACCAATGTGCATGGATTTTGGAAGGAATACAAGATTTTAGTCTCTGAATTAGCACAGCCTATGTTATCACCCCAAGAGCATGGCCTAGCAGGTCGCATTTGATGCGAGGGACTGACACCAGCTCCTGCCCTGCCTCACCTACTGACAAAGGGCACATGGCTGTGGAGCTTCCCTTCCTCACCTGCATGTCTGTGTAAGCTGCAGTCTTTTTTACCCCCTAATGATCTCCCACCAGAGATAGGTACCTTTCATAATCACACAGCTTGATGCCCGTGTTTCCCTCTTCATTGGGCTCACAGCAGGAGTGCTCTGTCATTCAGAGTATCCTCATGCTGCACTATTGTGCCTGCTTATTGGTTCAAACAACCGAGCATCAGTCAGCCACCCTCTCTTCTCAGTACTCATTTCTTACAAAGAAACTAAAAATTAAATCTATTTGATAATGTTTTGGTCTTAATTTTCAAAATTCATGGCAATTTAGTCTCTCCTTATGTTTTATCTTCCTTCTGGCACACTAAAACCTCACCTCTCATGAAAGCAGTTTTCAGTCAGTCCATTAAAAACATGAATCCTTTGTGAAATCCCTTGATCCTTCTTCCTTTCCGAGCCAAGCCAAGGAGCATATCACTATGTGTCTGGACCAGCACGGTGAGCAGCAAGAGAACATCAGTGTGCTGTAATGGAATATTCAGAGCAAGAACACACAAAGGAAAATGCAGCAGAAGAGCATTTTCTCTCTAGGTATTTGCGGAAGAAGTAATCAATCAGACATCTCACCTTCCCCTTGAAAACCACATCCTTTAATTTAGATCTCCACAGTGCTTTCAAAACCGCATCTTCCTCTTTTGCCAAATGTCTCCAGTGAGATCTTTCAATAAATGACTTTCCTTTGGTTTCATGTTAGTGTAGTGCTTCTTCCTAAGACAGTCAGCCTTTCAATCACTCCTTCAGAAATACAAGGGTAAAAAGCTCTTAAAACTGTCTGGTTTCACCCAGTTAATTCACTTCACTGGGAGAGGATCAAAGTAGCATCCTAGAAACCATTTTGCTCCCCCCTTCTACAGCTTCTCTTGGTCTATCTAACTTGAATCCAAACCAAGGGACTCAAGCCGTTTGCAGCCACCGTGCTCCACAAAGGATACTCGTATCACCTATTTCAAGTCTGTAGCTTAAGTGCTTTTCACTCTTCCTTTATGTGTGTCTCACCACACACCTGAAGGAACTCAGCAGGGAACTTTATTCAAGGGATTTTGGTCCCCTGGAGTTTCAACAATTCTCAACTTATACAGTGTGAAATCCAACACAACGGATCAGAAATCAACTTCAATGCGTTCCCAAAACACTCATTTGAATTCAGCTCTCAGCTGATCTGTTACTTGCTGTCTAGGAGGAGGAGACTTTAAGACATGCTAGAGTATTACATTCACTTTATCCAAATAAGAGCAGCACGAACAATGGGATTACACCTTGTGACTCCTGAGAGAGGAACAAGAATCTGGAGTACAAATTGAGCATGCACTGGTGAGTACTATCTCATCACACCTAGAAGAGTCCATGTGAAGAAGAATACACTCAGAACTACACAGAGCCATCCCCCACCTGAGCTTCTGAAGCTGCAGCCCTACTCCATTCTATCATGTGGATGAGTAGAGCCACGAGGATTTACTAGGAAAAACTATGCAGATTTACAAACCAAAAGGGAAGTCTCAGATATACCCAAAACAAAACCATATGAAGATAGGCTGAGAAAATTGGGGTTGTTCAGCCTGGAGAAGAAAAACTGTGTAGAAACCTCAGAGCAGCTTTTCTGTATCTGAAGAGGGCTTACAAGGATGCTGGAGAGGGACTCTTCATTAGGGACTGCAGAGATTAGGACAAGGGGTAATGGGTTCAAACTGAAACAGGGGAAGTTCAGGTTAGATCTAAGGAAGAAGTCCTTTATTGCGAGGGTGGTGAGGCACTGGCAGAGGTTGCCCAAAGAAGTGGTGAATGCTCCATCCCTGGCAGTGTTCAAGGCCAGGGTGGACACAGCCCTGGGCGACATGGTCTAGGGTGAGGAGTCCCTGCCCACTGGCGGGAGGGTTGGAACTGGATGATCTTAAGGTCCTTTCCCACCCAAACCATTCTGTGATTCTACGTTTCTATGACCAAGGATAGCACACCAGCCCTCTTTCCAGCAGCATTACTGTCTGCACACTGCCCTTCAAAGAGTGGGTTAACAGCAGCTTCTCCAATTATGGCAAAGTTTTAGTTCCCAAACCCCTCACAGCCATGTGACCCGCTACAAAACAGTTTTGAATTTCCACAGAGCCATGAAAACAAGAGCATTCATCCTCTTTACTGGTACGGATTTGGCACGATAATCAACAGACAGCAGCAGTCCTAACACAACGCATTCTGATAGGCAGGGTTAAAAAGGGATGGTGGGACAGGAAGGGAGAGCTGCAGGACTGTTTCTTTCCTTTCCTTCCCCCCACCCCCAACTTGTAGCCTGCTCTCAAAGCTGCCCAGCACTCTGTGCATCTGTGTCTGATACAAGGATTAAGCTTGTCATTAGGAATCATTCTGGTGGCTGAAAATACAGCCTCTCTCTTGATAATGTGTAGTATCATTTAAAACAAATTAATTTCTCATTTCTTGCTGCTGGTCATAATTCTCAGCATGGGAAGCATCACAAATGACCTTAAGGATGGACATACAATAATCATTAGCAAATCAGAAAAAACAGCAACTAGGAAACAACCCCAAACCATTACAGCCTTAGTTTTCTTGCTCTCCATTCCTGCAGTTTCTGAAGCTCATTTTCATAATACAATCCATCTGACACCAGCAAATTACAGCCATGTCTTCCTCCTTTAGCCTATGTATATTCTATTATAAAATTGGTTAATTAATAATTTCTCTCTGTCGCCACTAAGCAGAACTACTGTTATATTATGATGACTGTGCCTCATTACATGCACAATCTGAGGCACCAAGTCATCATTTACTGTCAGCACGTGTTGTCTGCCCTGGCACCGTGCTTCTCCCCTGCATCACTTTCCCAGGCTGCTTGGTCAGTTTTTAGGAGTCCGACTTGGTGAACAGAGGAGGAAGGACCACAGGAAACGGGTGGAAAGAAGCTGAGTGCTAACTGAAATGCAGGTTCAGTACAGTAATACAGTCACAGCTCGTTAGCTGAACTGAAGGACAGGGTGTACTGAGCCAATCTCCTCAGGGATTTCTGCAGGAGCTCAGCTCCAGTCTTTGGTCTCATCTACCAGCACAGGGAATACTGCAGCTGCTGCTCTTCTCTCCACAAGTAAGAGTTACAGCGAGATCAACCAAATAAATCAGCTCCTATGAGGACCAGGCAGCTTTGAATCCTCCATCTCTCTATTTGAGCGTGGCTCTGATGCTTGTGTTATCATTTTGATATTAATGCCCATAATCCCCTGAGAGTAAGCAATTGTTTGTCTGAATAAGCCCATGCATAAGACTAAACATTAAATTAAGCTATCATCCACTCTAGATGCAACATTATGCACCCACTCTGAGTGTCAGAGAGTGAAAATTTGTTGTGGCTGCTTTTTGGTCTGTTGTTTTGTCCGGGTTTGTTTTAATAATGCAGCCTAATAAGATTCCTGTAAGTAATCTCTCTACTGAGGTCTACAGTAAATATGATCACCACTTAGTCACCTATTGTTACCTCCTGTCGAAATTACAGCCCCACAATCATAGAATGGTTTGGGTTGGAAAGGACCTTAAGATCATCCAGTAACCCCTAAATCTTGAAACAAAGTTTTCAGATTGTTTCAATCAAACAAAATCAATAAACCTAACCAGGAGAATATTTAAATACCCACTTCAGTTTTCAGTAAAACCTTTACCGTGTGATTTATATGGCACTGGAGAAATTGCCTGTAGTTGTTGGCCTCTGTATTTTGCATACATGAAGTCTATCACCACCCCAGCAGCTCCAGATGTTATTCTTTGCCTTCCTCACAGACACACACACCATGTCCCTTCCTCACAGCCCTACAGTACCTTGTAGGTACTGTAAGTACACCTTGGAGCAGCAGTAGGAGAAACGGCAGGGCCCAGATGGGACTATACATTCAAATATATCAATATGGAGAACAGGCAGCTGGTTCAGGTCTAAGTCACTACTAATACCCACAGTTAACCAGTAGACAAGCAACACAGAAACCTGGTTCTGGTCTAAGTCATTATTTTAACTAAGTTAACCTGCAGACACACAACACAGAAACCTCTTGGAAAAACTTCAAACCACAGTGGTTGCCGTCGCCCTCCAGTCTTTGATGTCACGGTCTTTACCAGCAATAGTAAGATCCCACATTTTGTCCCCTACAGCTCGCCATTCTCCAAACTGGAAAAGCAGCGGTGGTTGTTTGAAATATCCGATTCCCCGAGCCCAATGTATTAGCTTTTGAAACAGCTTTTCAGATACGGCTTCACCTCTCTTAGAGAGAATAGCTAAAAGCAGCCGTTCTGCGGCAGCGTATTCCGCTTCCATACTTGCTGGCCTTTCGGTATTGAAACCCAGTATTGAAACTTGCTGGCCCTTCGGTATTTAAACCCAGTATTGAAACTTCAGTAAGGAAAACCAGCTGGCCAGGAACTTGCTGACCCGGTATTGAAACCCAGTATTGAAACTTGCTGGCCCTTCGGTATTTAAACCCAGTATTGAAACTTCAGTAAGGAAAACCAGCTGGTCAGCCAAAATTCCTCACTCGCGACACAGTCAGCCTTACCTCCGAGACGGAGATATCTGGCTCCGCTGTACATCTAAGCAGTCTGATGTCAGCGCTGTCGTCCCTGTTCGGGCGCCACTTGTCGCGGGTGAGGAATTTTGGCTGACCAGCTGGTTTTCCTTACTGAAGTTTCAATACTGGGTTTAAATACCGAAGGGCCAGCAAGTTTCAATACTGGGTTTCAATACCGGGTCAGCAAGTTCCTGGCCAGCTGGTTTTCCTTACTGAAGTTTCAATACTGGGTTTAAATACCGAAGGGCCAGCAAGTTTCAATACTGGGTTTCAATACCGAAAGGCCAGCAAGTATGGAAGCGGAATACGCTGCCGCAGAACGGCTGCTTTTAGCTATTCTCTCTAAGAGAGGTGAAGCCGTATCTGAAAAGCTGTTTCAAAAGCTAATACATTGGGCTCGGGGAATCGGATATTTCAAACAACCACCGCTGCTTTTCCAGTTTGGAGAATGGCGAGCTGTAGGGGACAAAATGTGGGATCTTACTATTGCTGGTAAAGACCGTGACATCAAAGACTGATTTCTCTTAAAGCAACCCCACCATAAGCATTAACTGCACATCAGGATGAAGCAAAGTCAGGGTAGGCAAATCCTTCTCAAACATGCACTGCTAATCCTACTCAAACATATACAAAATTAAACTAACTTCATTGAGTTAGGCAACTAAAAATGAGCTCCTGTGCTTCAGAAAGAGGCTATGCTACCTACCTACAGCATCATCTGGCATGTCTTGCTGTAAAACCATGCATGTATAACAAACATCAGCACAGTTCCACTCTTTCAGTTGTACCACACTATAAGAACCCAGTACATAATCACCATTAAACCTTTCCCCCACTTGCCTATGGCCTTAACACCAAGACAGCCCCATCCTCCTTTGCAGTAGCATGCCTCTGACTGACTCTCCTCAGCCCAGTTAATTAACCAAGTTAATTGCGTGATCCATTATCCCACCAGAGATGATTGTTATCTTTCCATCATCATCAGACATTTCCTTTAGCTGAAATTCATCATTTTCTCAGTCATTACCACAAGCCCCAGAAATACTTTTCCTTTGGTACTAGTTGACAACAAGTGCTGCCTTAGAGCCCTACATACACCCTGCAGGACCTGAGACACAAGCTCTAAGTATAGGGGGCATATTTTATTTCAGGTTGCCATTAAAACATCACAGGGTCACAGAATGGTTTGGGTTGGAAAGGAACTTAAGGTCATCCAGTTCCAACACCCTGCCATGGGCAGGAGCACCTCCCACTAAACCATGTCACCCAAGGCTCTGTCCAACCCAGCCTTGAACACTGTCAGCAATGGAGCATTCATCACTTCCTTGGGCAACCCCTTCCAGTGCCGCACCACCTTCACAGTAAAGAACTTCTTCCTTATGTCTAACCTGAACTTCCCCTGTTTCAGTTTGAAATCATCACCGCTTGTCCTATCAAACATTTTCAGTCCTTAGTATATTGCACAACGCAGAACACCCACTTTATTACTGGTAATACTGTACAAATGTGCTAATGAAACTGCACAGGTATGCGCACATGAACACATATGTACACCTTACAGGCAGTAATTACACCCTGTATGACTATTTCCCAGTCTAAAGCAAGGATTCTGCGCTATGAAAACACAGTGCTTGTTCTCAGCTGCAAGCACATGCCTACCTAGAAATGGTGATGAAGACGAATTTGCGGATCACTAAGCACTGTCTTCTGTTTCACCACTCCTTCCAGCAGGCTGACAGCACAGAGCTTTCTGTGTTTCCTCTGGATTCACCACAGGGCATGATCTGCTGCTGGACCTTCACAGTCTGCAACACTTGGATTCACAGGGTAAAACTTGAGGGCTCTCAGTGAACTGGCAGTTCTTGTTTCAGAAGAAACAACATCTAGTGAAGCTGGTGCCTCAAACAACTCTCCACACACACACTAAGAAGTCTGCCTAGTCATAACAAAGCCATGAGGTGCAGAAATGGGGCATGACTTGTGTTTAGTAACTAAAGAACTAAACTGTGTTTAGTTAACTAAAGAAAGAGCTGAGTACTTCATAACTACACAGATGAGCAGTACAAACCATAACCTCAAATGTCTCAGATCTGTGGAACTCCAGAGGAGACAATGCCACAATTCTGACAGGCTCCATGTCATCCATAACAGGAAAGGTGGGAAAAGGCAAAGGAGATGTTAATGATCGTATTTCCAAAAGCTGTTCCAATATATCTAAAAGTCATTGTTCCCTAGTCCGCAAACATCAGTATTAAAACTCACCTGACTGGTAAGCCCAGTATAATTGACATACCTCATGATAAAGCAAACTGCAAACACTCGTAGTGAAGGTGCACACAGGCAACAATGCAGCATTTTTCTCTCCAAACACTTAAAAGGGTTTTCAAATACCAGTTAATACATCAATTTTGGAGAATATTTTGGATCTCTGTGTCTGCCAGACTCCCAGGAATTATGTGTGACACGATATCCTCTTTTTCTTTTTCTCCTGACCTGTTTCAGATTGTAAGTTCTTCCAGGAAGGAACAGTTTTCATTGTGCACTATGAGGCCTTGACCTCAACTGGGTTTTTAGGACTATTACTATCATCTAGTAAAAGCCCCTTACAATAAACCATGCCTCATCATATTTCCAGAGGAAAGAAAATAAGCAGAACAGTGACATCCCTATGGGGAGTATTTAACTTACGAACCACCGTTCTGCACAGCAGCTCAAGTTCACGAGTCCATGCTGTGATGCAGCTCGTTTCTTGCTCACTAACCTGTCAGTTTGACACAGGAAGCGTGGTCTCCAAAAAAATGTGTTGAGTACATTGAATAAGATACACTTACAGTGGCCAGCTGTGTCCCACGAGGTACCTGTGACAAGCCTCTGGGATGCCAGGTCAGTGCCTCAGCTTTCGGGGGAGAACTCAACAGTAGCCCGTGAAATGAAGAGGAGACCACCCCAGGTTATTGAGGTTCTCTCTGCGCATAGATCAAACAGCTGAACCACAGGCATACTTACATGTGAGAGCCTTTTAAAGGAAGAATGGTGGCACAAAGGGCATAGCAAGGCTTGAAGACATAGGAGAGGACTTGCTGTTTAACCAGGGAATCTACCTCCCTGTGGAGCTGCCAGAGCATGCAGTAGGAACATCTGAACCATTGCATATCAGAAGCCACTGGCAGGGAAAGTTAGTACATGTGAAACTCTGCTTTTAGAACCATCCAGTGCCCCGTATACTTCAAATAGCCAAAATGCTGCCTATACTTACAGCTACATTTATCTTCACAATCACAAAGTCTGATTATCCTTCATGTTGCTGTACTGCCCAGCTGTAACCAAGATACCACTGTAAACCCAATGCAAACTCACAATAAAACAGAAGAGTCAACAGAGAGAAATGATCAAGGGACAGTGAATAAATTGTTTTGCTACTCGGTGACCCAGCAGAAACGGACAAGATGTGTTATGAACACAACACTGGGTCAAAACTCGCACCAAGATTTCACCACAGAGATAAACTCCAACAGTTTTTCAGCTCATGGTATTCAGGGGTACTGACACCAACACGAGCCAGCCGTTTTCCACTAATATCAAGTGAGATGAACAAAAAGAAGAGACATGGGTCATCAGAACGACAGAATCCGTGTTCTAGATGGATCTTGGGAGCTTGGGAGGATGTTCTGACAGGTCCTTAATGCACAAAGCCGAAGTGGAAACACACAGGGCAAAACCTGAAGTAACTCTATTTGAAACTACTACAACAGCACTTCATTTCAAATGGAATTTGACTCCTCTGTGCTCCCAGCCACCAATGACAGGTCACAAACTGTCTGAAAACTATCTGTGAGTAACAACACTGTTACAGTAGAGCAGATAGTATATCACGGAAAACAGCATCATGCTAGGATCTCACTTGAAAAAAGCACAGAGATATAAACTAACTTGCCCCACTCACGATATTCTATTTATAGAGGAAATCGGAGGCAGGGGAGGGGGTTGAAATGTAAAACGTGCAGTTTACATCATCTTCAGGGGAATAAAACAAAATCCGACACAAAACCACAACTGAATGTTCATTGGAAGGGGAAGCCTTTTCATGACACTGTTACAGTCAGGAAACATGCCTATGAGAAGGATTTTCTACGAGATTCACTGCTAGATCATACTTGGCCACAGTACAATTCTGTTATTCAGTATGCACATGAGGCGGGAAATCACACCACAAACAAGGGGAACCTCTTCTAATAATAATGAAAATTAAGTATATTAATGCTGAGCGTTAAGATTCAGCCACCTTTATTTCTTACACAACGTAGTTTGCTGGAGAATGCTGCTTCTTCCTTAGACTTTTTCTTGCACTCGTAATTTCATGAGTCTCTTAGATCACATTTGCATTAGCAGAGTTTTCCACTTCTTGGCAAGCCAGGAAGAAAGCAGAGGTTAAGCCAAACTTGCAAGGATGCCGGAGAAGAGCTCTTCATCACTTCTTTAGCAACAGGACAAGGGGTGATGGGTTCAAACTGAAACAGGGGAAGTTCAGGTTAGATACAAGGAAGTTCTTTACTGTGAGGGTGGTGAGGCACTGGCACAGGTTGCCCAAAGAAGTGATAAATGCTCCATCCCTGCCAGTGTTCAAGGCCGGGATGGACAAAGACTTGGGCGACATGGCCGAGTGTGAGGCGTCCCTGCCCATGGCAGGGGGGTGAAAATGGATGATCTTAAGATCCTTTCCAACTGTAACCATTCTATGATCCTATGATTCTAAATGATCCAAACAGTAATGGTAGCATGAAAAGCTATTGTAGGGGCCCTTCAGTCCCATCCCTCAGGTAACTCCCTCCTTCCTTACAAGATACTGCTCTAGTGAGCCAAACCAAAGGTCAGCGGACAAACCTTGACTTGCCCTGCAACTGGACCCGAGTTGGCTTTAGCCACCAACCAGGGCTGATGACAAACACGAAGTCAGGCTTCCAGCTGAATTTCAGTTTAGTTATTTCTGTTTTAATGTATGTGTGAATCAATTAATCCTGTCATAGAAGGGCATCGTAAACTGTGTGCCAGAGTTAATGAGTCAGACATTATCACATCATTACACCAGCTGGCATAATGTAGCATGTGTTGTTTGTCATAATATACACTGCCTTGCTTAACAACCATTAATTGTTTACACGAGCAGTCATATTTTTCTTCAAAGAACCTTCAGCGACTGGTTCATATTCTGAAAGCTTCTTAAAGCTAGTAACTCTTACTAGTGAAAGACAATGAAAATCCAGCACCCCTCAATGGAGCTAACCAGAGTGGATTTACACATAACGACCATTAAAGCTCCATCTCCTTCATGAAACAAAAAAAAATTGAAGCCCAAAACCATTCTGATCCCAGCCAGTTCCAGGAATCCATCCCCCACTGGTCTACACTGCCATAAATATTAATAGATTAGATTCCCCTCTGCTCAGCAAGGAGCGAGTGCTTCCTTCTTTTGCTCATGCAGAGCACTAAGCACAAGTGTTTGCTGGTTCTCCCTCCGCTCTGGAAGAGAACAGAAGACTGAGAATGGCAGCTAAAAGCCTCACTGATGTAAGACCCATAGAGTACTAGAATTAGATCTGCTCTGTGAGCTATCAACCTGCACTACTCACAAGAGATGTTGGTGAGTTTCCGTCACTTCCTGCATCCATCACCTGGGTTTGTCACAGACATCAGTCTCACTTTATCATAACAGTTTGGCCACTAGTGTCGTTTTGGCTGACTAAAGATAACATTTGGACTCTCTCAGCAACAAATCCAGGTTTACCAGCTTTCTGTGAATTGGATTCAGTCTGCTTCTGGCCAGATTTGTTGGCCATATGGCTTTCCAAAGCCAAAGGCTAATAACATGTTTAAGGCTGAATTTACTACAGCAGCCAGGAACACTGGATTTGACCCGCAGGCAGTGTCTGTGTCCATTCACACACTCACACACACCAACTTTTGTTACGTTGGAGTTCCCCTTTTAGAGAAATATCCTTTGAAACAGGCAAGGGAGTAAAAATTAAACAAGACAAAATGTATTTAAAAAGACCCTGTTATGCAAGAGAACACCAGGGAAGCCTAAAAAACTAAAGATGAGGTCCTTTTCATAATAAAGAAATACGGAAATATGGAGTATTAATGCCTCAAACAACCTTAATGTACTGTTAGTTTGATGTAAGACACCCGTGATTCCGGGAAGTGCTAAAAAACAACAGATGCTGCTCTTTTGATGAGAAACATACAATCCTGTTCATTCACCTTATGGAATTCATTGTCACCATCCCCTGCTATTGCACGTACCACAGATGTGGGTAAGGAAGCTTGTGTGCAGCAGGAAGCTGTCTCTGACATTTTAAACCCTATATACCAGCCAGCTTATGCCCACGGCTACAGGGAAATAACCGGGTACTCTACTGTCTTGCATTCACACCTAAGCAAGACCTGATTCAACAAAGCACTAGGGCATAAGCATCAGAGTAGCCAGCTCAAGTCATATGCTTGCAAAAAGAAGCATGTGTTACCTTCTGCTCACATCTTTATAGGTGGTGGCTAACACACAGTAATGGAGCTCACAAGTTAGAATCATAGAATGGTTTGGGTTGGAAAGGACCTTAAGATCATGCAGCTCCAACCCCCTGCTATGGGTAGGGACACTTCACACTAGACCATGTCACCAAGGCTCTGTCCAGCCTGGCCTTGAACACTGCCTGGGATGGAGCATTTACGACTTCTTTGGGTGGGGAATGGCGCAAAAGTATTTTTTGTGATGTGACTTTTTACAGCACCTTTACTGCAGAACCTCCCAATTCCTTATTACACTATATTAGTATTATAAATCTTCACAGAATATTGCAGAAACTAAGCAAGAATAGGTCCAAGGAATATTGACCTGCATTTCTTTAAGAGACGCAGGGAAGGAGGATCCACGCATTTATCACACCTGATACGCCATATGTCAGAGGCTATCTCAAACCCAGATGAAAATGAAGAAGGATTCTTCTTTTCCTAATGAAACTGAAGCCTAGGGAAAGTCATGGGCAGATCAGTGACTCTTCTATTCCATCCTGAGGAGATGATTTTACCTCTTAGTTGGACTTAAAGTAATTGTATAAAGGCTTCCAATCTCTGAAATCTGTAATGAAATTTGTAATCCTGACCTGCTGGATATGAGCTATACAATTACTCTGAGTATATTTAGAGCAAATAATCCATTTCCACAAAGCTCCAAATATTCATAGCTCCTGATGCACAATACTGTGTCCAAGGGTATGGATTATAATTACTTCTGCAACAAGGTGGAAGGCCACATCTGACTTCCACTAAGCCCTTTGAGGGGGCTCATCCTCTCCTTTTTAAAAGCATTTGACATATTAAGTCTTTGGCTGAATCCATATCTATCATGAGGGAGCAGAAAACAGAGATTAAACAAACAAACAAAAAAAAAACAAAACAAAAAACCAAACCCCACATCCAGAGCAGTCCACTCATTGCCAACCAACACAGCATAACCCATAACCTACACCGAGCAGCAAGCAAATCCCAACGATACCGTTCGCTTCTGTCAACTAAAGCAGAAGATGAGACGTTCATTGGATACCCTGATGAAAACTGATAATCACTGCAAGTTATAAGCCACACACAGCTCTAAGTAACCCTTTAATTATGAAGCTAACACAGAGGTTTAGTAAGACAGAGGCACTCAAAGCACAAAGGGCCCCACTACCAACTGATAGAAAGCCTCCTACAGACTTCCGTGGTCATGAGTGTGGGCCCACATGCATCTGCTTCACTTAGATACATGCTTCAGTAACACTGAAAAGGGAAAAGGGCTTCAGCTTACACATGGAGCTACACAGGCTCTAGAGTTGCTCACTTAACTAGGGGTTAGAAAAAACAAGCTGTACTTGAGCAAATTTACCCAGTATTGAGAGCAAGTTATTTACACAGATGACACCCTCCTGTTCTGTGCCTTACCATATTAGCCTTCTAGTCACCAAAGGATAACTCAGGTTATTTTTTTCTAATAATTTGATTTTTTTATGTTATTTATCTCTTCCAGGTATTATAATTAAACTCAATGTACAGAATAAGCAAAATGAGTTGTCTTAGGGAATGACTTTTCCTTCAAGCCTCTTCCTATAGCTCCTTTCTGCTGCAGCACCTCCAAAGCTGCTAGCTGCTGGCACATACCTACACATAGCAATCATTACTTCATGTTAGCTGGGAACAATATCACGCACTATTTAGACAAGGAAATAGCAAAAGCTGCAATGTTGTGATAGAACAGCAAGGGTTTTAAACTTAGTTACCAAGTTCAGTATTGTTTTTCCAGGTGAGTCCTAGCCCCCTTACTCAGACCACCATGCAGGTCCAAGCACTTGCTAGTCCCAGGTCTTCAGTGCCATGTTTAACGTTAAGCACTGAGGTGCTTCTTCACTTGTGGAAAAACTTCACAGAATCATGGAATCACAGAATGGTTTGAGTTGGAAAGGACCTTATGATCATCCAGTTCTAGCTCCCTGCCATAGGCAGGGATGCCTCTCACTAGACAATGTCACCCAAGGCTCTGTCCAACCTGCCCTTGAACACTGCCAGGAATGGAGCATTCACCACTTCTTTGGGCAACCTGTGCCAGTGCCTCCCCACCCTCACAGTAAAGAACTTCTTCTTTAGATCCAACCTGAACTTCCCCTAAGTTTGAACCCATTACCCCTTGTCCTATCACTACAGTCCCTGACAAGAGTGCCTCTCCGGTATCCTTGTAGGCCCCCTTCAGATACTGGAAGGATGCTATGAGGTCTCCACGCAGTCTTCTCTTCTCCAGGCTGAACAGCCCCAATTTTCTCAGCCTGTCTTCATAAAGGAGATGCTCCAGCCCTTGATCATCCTCACACCCTCCTCTGGACTTGCTCCAATAGCTCCACATCTTTCTTATGTTGAAGAAACTGCACATAGTGTTCCAAATGGGGTCTCACAAGAGCAGAATAGATGGGCAGGATCACCTCCTTCGACCTGCTGGTCACACTCCTTTTGTGATGCAGCCCAGTGTATGGCTGGCTTTCTGGGTGTTACTTCCTTTGCTGGCTCAGGTCTAGCATTTTCAGCCTGTTGTAAGATCGAGTGCTCCTATCAGGAGTCAAATGATTTGTTTCACCAAGCAGAGAGGAAATCTTCTTCAGATGGTAAATACACAACAGTGGCTGAGAACAGTGAGTGAGGGCTCAAGCTACCCAAGTTTTATAACCCCTAGAAAGTTCCAGTGCTTCAAAGATGGTAACAGATTGTCAAAAAGGGTTAAAGCATCTGGCCACATGGCTCTCATCAGCTCTCCTGAGCATGGCAAAGCGCATTGTTTGGCGTAATCATGACACAGATCTGCATGTGTATGTCTTCAATAATTCATGTTGCAGCTTGTCTCACAGTGGGGACAGATGTCAGTGAAATCAGTGACAGCCGATCATGCTGATCCCTCCCATAATCATATGAGAGCTGGTCCTGTGGCGACACTGTGCCTTGGGAACACACCCGGTGATGCTGAGGTGAGGATGACAAGGAAAGGAGGATACAGATACCTATGTGCAATTCATACATGTGAGCAAACACACCAGTGCGCAGGCATTTATTTGCACAGGCGTCAGAACACAGCTTAGGGGAAGTCAAAGCACTTTGCAGACACAAGGGAGGGGCATTACTAAGATACCTATTGTGAGGCGTGAGGTAAGTCACAACCGCATAGCTTACATGAACACTGTGCACACTCACATGCCCTTCAACATGAACCAAGGGCTTCCTCTAGTTTGCCTGATGCTTTGAATGCTTTGATTGCAAACTGATGCAACTCCTCCTCTTACGCCTGTACCATGTTGCTTTATGTTAGGCTGCCCAAATACGGCAACAGATTACAGAAGGCACGGTACAGTTACAACAGATTACAGGAGAAGGCACAGTACAGTTATACATACCAGAAAGCTCAGATATAATCTCTCATGGAGCGAAAGTGACTTACTGCTAATTAGAATGATTGGATCCTTTCATCTGATTTGAGAAATCTATTGTTGCTGGACAAGACCCTAGCATTACTGTGAGCATTAAATGGGTTCTTGTTCTTTTTTTTAATCCACTGTCTAGCCTGATTCTCTACAGGTCTTCTGTTTTGATAGATACAAGAACCATCTGATTCATTGCTGATGGTGTGCTGTTTCAAACACACAAATATTTAGCTCAGTTCTAAATAAGCATATCCCTCTCTGCTCACTTGATTTCCGTCTCTGAAGCAGCAGCTCAGAAAATCCACAGCTAATGTCCCTGGGCATTTGGCCTGGTTTCAGCAGAAGTTATGCGAAGTTATAAAAAAAATAGGAGTTAAACATAGGGAGAACTTGTTCACTTTTGAAACTAGATGATCTTAAGGTCCTTCCTTTCCAACCTAACCATTCTATGATTCATGTAAGTACTTTCAAAGCCCAAGTGGAATCTTTGTCTTACAGCTGCAGGTCAGAGTATGACACGTGTCTATACATACATGTGTGCATATGTGATTTCTGTCAAATGACAGAGGCAGAATGCCAGGACTCAAAACTCACGCAAAGGGCTTCATAAGAGGTGCCTATTTCTGGGAAAGGGCCACATCAAGGAGGCATCACTGAGAAGCTCTAGCAAAGCTGTGGGTACACCACAACCCTACAAATGGTATGTTCTGAGTACCCACAGAATGGTACATTCTGCAGGTTTGCCATTCAATCACTTTCTTCTTGTTACTCAAGAGTTCAGAGCGCTTTCCCCAGAGCTGCCAGCCCCACAGCAGAAACCTCATCCAAGATAAGTGCATTTAAAAAAGGACATTAATTTCTCATTGCACCAGGATCAGATTGTTTTCAAGGCAACATCCTGACTGAGTCAATCATTAGAGCTGCCATGCACACTGCTGTTTAACATCACGTGCCGTTTTTCTTTGGAAGGTGCATCTACATAAACATTTCTAATCACAGCCCTGTAAAGAGGCACAGTATAATAATTTATGACTTTTAGGTAATATGTCATATGAATCTTAACATATGGCATTATACTGTATGATGGCAATCTTGGCTCTTCCAAGGGAACCTGGATAACATCCAGTGAGACATGAATGAGCCAAACTGCAATAGAAAACCGTATCAATGCTAATCCAGGTTTACACCTTTCATTCAGCACTCCAAGCTTTCCACCAGATGGTTTTGCACAGAAGCACTAATGCCAGAAATAATTGTGTGGACTCCTCCAGTTTTCTGACATGGTATTTCAAAAGCCTTGAAGGTGAAAAGAATCCCAGTAAACAGTACCAGCAATCCCCATGTGCAAGAAATAGTCTTTGGGAGAAGGTGCTGAAAGGTGACTCAAGAGCTTTGCCATTCTGGGTGACAGCCGCTTCCTTTGGCTTGCAAGGGCAATCCAGGGCAGCTTCCTTACCTATTTTAGGGAGCCCTTTTCCAACAAACCCCATCCTTAGTTCACAGGAAACCAACAGAAGGCACAAGGACCTGGTACAGCAGCACGCTGCCAACTGCTGCCACCAGATACCATCTAGGCCATTCTTCACCACCACCCAAATGAGCAGCCACAGACACCAGGTCAGGAGAAATCACACACTGTGCATTGGGTTTGCTGCGCCAATACCCTCATACCGGGACAAATAAGGATTAAGTCTGGATCTGGCCATTACACCCATGTATTACTGGGGGTTTTCTTTGGTGGAGGTGGTAGTGTTCACGTTGTGGCTTGGTTTATCTCAGTGGACTGCAGCAGGCAGTGCCTTTAGAAGTTATATAACACCTTAGAAGTTTATCAGGCTTCGATACAAGCAGCAGGATCAAGTCTTGCCATACCCTACCTTACAGACTGTGTAAATACTACAAGACCCTCAGCTGGTTCCTGTAAGTTCCCTAGAGGAATTATAAGCTCCCCTAGAGGGAACTTATAGGAAGTCCTCCCATGCCAAAAAGGCATTTTTTAACCATTCCTGCCCCATTCATGCCTCTGCATCCTTACTTGCTTGATAGCGCATCATGGGCTAAGCTCCACAGAAAGCTCTCTTTTGTCTGAGGTACCTTCAAATGGCATCTCCCTGGTCCTGAATGCTGCTGGCCATAGGGGACGTGCCCCTTATGTGACACATACGAAGAGCACATATGTCAGCTTTTTCTTTCCTAAAAACCCAAAAGCCCACTTGTTCTCCCCTTCCCCAACACCCTCCCCCCGCCCCCAGCAGCATATGTGCCACGAACCAGCTGTCAAAGAAATACGATTTTAAGCTTCCTGCCTTGGTTGCACATTTTCAGGGCAGCTGAAATAAAACAGCGTATTGCCCACACTGTGCCAGAAGTGTAAGTAAGAGGAAAGCAAAGGTTTAACTTTTGCTGTTAGATCCCTGTTCTTTTGTAGGAGACGTGGCTCCATCAGACACAATAGCTTTGTTACAGCACATTTCATTCAGGGCTGAAGCTTTGAATATTCAGCAGGGCTCCAGGCTAGTGATTCTTTGCAGCAAGGTTTCTTGTCTTCCAGGAAGCCCTTGACAAAGGTCACAAACAATTTGCTCGTTCCTCTTATTAAAATAAAGATGGGAAGCATTGATGATAGCTCTGCCCAGCAGCTAACTTCATCATCTGTAGCAGTTCCAACATATGCTTGTGAGATAATGAAAAATACAGCATTAAATACAGTGGCAGATTGAATCTTGTTTCAGGGTAAATATAGTAAGTCATTTTTTTTTCCTCCTCATTTCCTCAGAACCTGTTTAGCATTAGACTGTTAATATCATCACTGATACATGACAAAACCATTGCATAATATACTGCATTCGAAGCCAGCCCCCCCATAAAAGTGAGCAATGACAAAGTATGAACATTATTCAAGCATTCATAATAATGAAGTGCTCGGAGCCACATTTCCATGGGCAGACCTTCCAAGAACTTGGCTTCAGAATGGGATGCATGCCTCTGAGTCTCATCTTCTAAGTCAAGTTCAAGACAGAGTCACTTCAATCTTCGCTTCAGATCCGGTGGCTTCACTAATGCCCCTGACCCTTACTGCTGGCCACTGCTGACTGTCAAAGCATACCTCAACTTGTAGTCTTGTCAGCATCCAAGGCAGCTGGTTTATTTTCTCCAAGGAGTCTTCATCAGAAGCCTAGACAGTATTTTCCCTAGTTTTCCAGTGTTTCCATGTGAAATACATATGCATATTTTCAACAGACCAAACATCATCCTCATGGCCCTCCTCTGAACTTGCTCCACCAGCTCAATTGAGACAATCCTCCACCCTGATTGATGACGGTGCAGAACAGCAGTGACAAGTGGTACATCTGAACGTGCGGACAAATCACTGCACTGTGTGTTTCTACACACTCCAACAGAGAACAAATCAAACCACCTGAATCAGAACAAACTTCTTCTTTTCTTTACTATTTTCAAGGTACCTTTTCAGGTATCTTTGCGGGGTTGGAACTAGATGATCCTAAGGTCCTTTCCAACCCAAACTGTTCTAGGATTCTATGGCATTTCCCAGGCTTTTCAGGAAACCAAACATAAAAAAATCCCCTAGAACTTGGCAGGTTTTGAAGACGTACACCCTTGGAATATGGCTGTAGCACAACTAAAGCTAGCTGAGAGAGCTGCTAAAAGGTTCATACAAAACCAGTCCCCAGTATCACCTGTCAGTTTTTATCATATGCTTAACCATAAGCTGTTGCAGGACCTGCCTCATTTCGGCGCTAAACTCTGTAGAAAAAGCAGGGAGTCGTACACGATTCAACAACCACGGTGACCAAAGGTTATTTTCATACAAAAAGGAGTACAACTTACTGAAAAGCTGTGTAACTTTCTCTGTACTACCCTCATACTGAGCTCTTGCCACCTGGTAGCATGACATATTATGCTCCAAGTTTCATCACTGGTAGAGACACAAATGTATTCCTGATCACAAAAGCCAATAAATCCTTTTGATACACCAAAGCCACCAGTGCGAAACAAAGTCTATTTCAAGAGGAAGAGGACACAAAATAAACCCCTCAGATACTGCTACACTAGAATGGCATAGGCTGTAAAAGGTTTCTTTATGGATGAGGCTATGCCATCTCCTCTGACACCTGCTTTTCGATGGGAGACTGGTCTAAGCAGTTGATATCCAAGTTCTCCATCTATCAGGTAGTGATAAATAAGCCATTACAGTACTGCAAAAGCATCCCCAGCACATCAGCTGAATGCTCCTGCTGGTGATGCCCTGTGGAATTCACAGCCAGAAGCAGCAGAGTCCTCACGTGGCTCTACCTGGAATTTTAATTCCACAAATGACATGTTAGGAGAAAGAAAACACTCTGCTCACGTGTAATCCCCAGGGATGTGTAAGCTACCGACACTTCAAGGCAGAGTTCACACTCAGCACAGCAGCAAGAAATGAACTGACAGCATATTTTTAACATGCTCAGCCCAGTTCTTCCTAAACACCACACTGATGGGCTTAACTCCATCAGGTCAGGAAGTCCACTTCACCAGAGCAGACACATGGCCCGCGTATTCTTTACACACACTCTGCAGCTGTGGCTGAAGCACCTCAGTTAACCCTGCTCTCTGTTGCCACTCCACAAGAACTTGGTACACGACTTTATTGCAATTGCTTGCACCAAGACTCATGCTTTGGTGTCATTCCCACACATGCATACAGAGATACAGAGATATTTGGTTTCTGAACAGGTGAAGCTAACAAGTAAAGCTGCCCATCAGCCTCCTGCTATATTGCAAATATCTTTCCCCTGTTTCCCTGGGGCTTCAGGGTGGCCCTGGCCTTGATGCTATAACTTCGGATGTACATTGCAGGCTGAAGGAGTCAGCCAGAGGTGACATATACAACCGACTCACCTTTTTTCTAGTCGTAGGCACATATATTACATTGATACTTTCACTGACAGAATAAAAACCACGGTGAACTAAATTAGTCACAAGACAGAAGTAACCTTTACAGCTAATCGCAGCAGTGTACTACTCTGAGCTCTTGAGAAGCAGGGTGATTGACAATTGGGTTTTGAGAAGAAATTACTTATGTAAACCCCATGCAAGCTGATCTTAAAACTGCTTAATGAGTGGACATTAAAGTTCCATCAACAACCATTCTATGATTCTAAAATCCCTGGAGATGCATTCCTACTGCAAGAGAACTTATCTCGAAGCCAGAAAACTGCATTTTGAGTGTTGCCTTACTCAAGAAGTGCTACAACTCTTGGTGCAACCTGATAGAACTAAGACAAGAAGCAGGTTATAGACAGCTCACCAGGCAGCTACAGAGAAAGTCATTCATGGCTGTTCAGGCCACGACTGTCATTGCACTGCAACACAGGACAAAGAAACAAGCCATGAGAACTGGTCAGGTCAATCCTCTGGGTACTGCTCTGAGAGACTTCTCTACAAAAGTGCAAAACTGAGTGTTTAAAAGCATCACTGTAGAGATACTAATAAAGGCAATTTTAATGGAAATGTATAAATACGTAATTCAACAGAATTTGACGGCAAGGTTCAGTCTTTCACCTACCAAAAGAGATTGTGTCTGAATTGGTGATGATTTATACAGGATTGAAGTGATTTATACAGAGTTGAATTGAAATAATGTGTACAGAAACCAAAGACACAAAGGAATAAGGAAGGCCCTCCCATTGAGACATGAGGTTCAGACTAGACCCCCTTGCTTCCTAAACTCCTGATGGAGCTGAGGTGAGGTTAGACCTAGTCCTAGTTTCAGACCTGGACAATGGCTTATGTCTAATGGAATTTTAAAGGAAATTGACGTAGAGGAGTTAGAGGTGAAAAGGAAAAGGGAAGCCTTCATATTGAGTCATGAGGTTCAGACCAGCTCCCATTGCTTTGGCTGGATCTAGACTTAGTCTCAGACTTGGTCAACAATTTATGTCTAAAGAACGACAAACGTAATCTAACAGCAGTTTGTATTGTTAAAATTAACCACAAGATTTCTAAACCACTTTGTGTCAGTGACACTAGATAACGGTCCATGGTGAAACGCACAAAAATAGAAAAGTACTGTTTGGCACAGGTTGTGGGAACATAACCTTGAAAATAGGCAAGTTAACATCACTGTTAGCAAAAGGGAGTCTTATACCAGTAAACCTCTGTTCACATGCTGGCCACATGTGCACTGATGTCGCAATTGGCAATATTCCACTCCATCCCAAAGGGGGATATAAGGACCTGTGCAGGGACAGACAGGTGAGAATGCCAGATGCACATCTTGATTCAGGGGATACACTGACAACACACTGTCTACCACCCCACCAACCAGGCAACATATTCCATCTCCTTCTCCTGCTCAGTGGTATCCCATGCAACCAGGGGTTGGTATGTATGCAAACTGCTTCGCATATATATATATATATTTGCTTTGCACTAATAACTCAATAAATAGAATAGAGCATTTGATTGTTTACCTTGTGTTTGGTGTCCAGTCGTTGTACATGGGAATCCTACAAACCTAGAACATACTTCATCACTGAAGATGGTATACATGTACTTTCATCTGTACCTAAACTAACCCAACAGACTAAGACGGAGATATATGGATATATAGATGCATTTACATATATACACATACGTATGTTAAACATTTCCCGCGGGTGCAGTGAAACACAGTATTACTAATAATGTACTCACATCAGCTTTGTCAGCACTCCTCAACAGTTGAGGGTCAGTGAGCAGCAGTAACAGCCGAGGCAGATGATTCTCCTATTTCTTGAACTCTGAGGGTTTAGAGGCTTTTGGGAGGCATCCCACTCAGAGGGAGACAAGTGGGTCACAGCTCACTGGAGTCTAGGAGAGCTCAATGGGACTCTATTGGGACCACTATTTATCAGGCCATAAGATGATTGGCTTTAGTCAGTGTAAATTTTCATCCTGGTATCACATCTTTGTCTGATTATCATCTCCAAAGAACTCCTGACATGATCAGGAAGTCTCTAGGCCTTCCTGTTATCTATGTGATCCTTCCTGCCTTTGTTAGACACTAGAATTAATCGTCAGAGGGTGCCCAGCCATCCAACTCCATGCATTTATGCAAAGGCTAACAGGAATTCCTGGGGGGTGTGGAGTGTGAAGCACAGGCACACTCCTGACCTGGGCCAATCCTAACAGTCAGTCCAAGGCCTTCTGTCGGGAGAAATTCCTTCAGCAGATCCTCACACCTCTCGCTGCAGTGAGCTATTCCAATAAAAATCTCCAGACAGTGCACAGCAGCTCCCTTCTCACCTTAATTACGAGTGGCAGTTCCGCTACATTAGCCAAGTGAGGCAGAAGACTCGTGACCAACATGTCACCTTTCTCCCACTGCTGGATGTTTTGCATTTCCCAGTCCTGTTGTGTCACTGAAGGGGAAGCTGAGAGACAGCATGCCAACCCAAGAGAGACCTAACCTGCCACAAAGCTGAGCAAGGCCAGGATTTGAAATCAGCACCATTTTTGACTGGTTTGCAAGTGGCAAAGGGCTATTTGTGAACTGCTTGACCAAATGAGACACACGGCTACGTTTATGATGTTGAACTGGCTTGCATCAAGAGTTGCTGCTTTGTGAACAAGGAAAGCCATCTCTCAAAATGCTTCGGTGAACTGTAACACTGAAGTGAACCTTCCTTGAAGAAGTACCCTCAGAAAAAAAGAAAAAAGAAGGAGAAAATTGCTTACTGTTTGAATCCCTTGGATTTCCACTAGGCATTCACTCCAACATTCCAATGCAATCCTTTGGCCAGCACAGAGGCTGCTAGAGGCAATGAGATCTATTACAGGCAGCACAGTATAAGGAGGAAAGCAGGGTGGCACTGAGCAGGACAGAAGTACATGACAATTAAATGACACTTAAACAGAGTCATTTAATAAAGTGCAGTACTACTCCAGGGCCAACAGACCTCAGGGTTCTCAGCTCACACATGCAGGCCCCAGAAATGGTAGTTCCACTTGAGCAGCTCAACTAGAAGCCTGCTCTGAAGTTACTGCTCATCTTCCCCAGCAATTCTTTCACATTAGGTTCCATTTTGCCATCATTCATGGTATAAAAAGCACATCTCATTTTCAAGTACGCCTTTAAAGCCTTCAGCCTCAGAAGGCAGCACATCCAGCCCAGGTCCCATAGCCCCCACTCAGCAGCGCTCACGTGCCATTCACTGAGCTCTCCCACTTCAAGCTCACACCTAGATTTAGCCTGAAGTCATCATCATAAATCATGAAACTTCACATTTCTTGCCTGTTCCCTCAGATGTCAGTTCTGGGACTTGAAGAAGCAAAAAAACTGCATTCCTTACAGTGTGATCTCCAAGAACTCAACCATGTTTAATGAAACACTAGGGTTTAAAATAAAAGAGTTTTTTATTGTATACTACAGACTTTTTGAAACACTTTAGATTATGCATTCAGATTTCTCTAGTGATGTTACAAAAAGAAAACAATAATTCTTCTAGGTTGCTTGAAGATGTTTCAGCTAAGAAGGCAGAACCCCAAGTTAGTAGGCACATATCCCTGCCATTCCCCTTTCCACTGGTATTACTAGTGCCACGGATTCTGCTGTCCATGCAGATCATGAGAACATTATTAAACCGATTAACCCATATTGCAATTGGGAAAACTGAGACTCAGCAAATAAAGCTGCCTGCCCCTCATATTGGAGTAGCCTTTAGAAGGACTTAAGCACAGTCAGACATGAGGCATGCCAGGGACACACGGTCATTACAGCCAGCAGTTCTTCAGTTTGAAGACAATCATCCAAATTGCTTGGAGAGAGATAAAAACAGGGCGGTAGGAGGAGGGTGGGAATAACAGACAAGAAAGGAAACAAGCGCATTTTGCAAAACTCTGTGCCGACTTAGCTGCTCAGTATTCTCAGCTGAGAAACTGACCTTAATAATGAAGACTTGGAGCACCGTCTGTAGTACTGGTGTCCTCAACATAAGAAGGACATGGAGCTGTTGGAGCAAGCCCAGAGGAGGCCACGAGGATGATCAGGGGACTGAAGCACCTCCTGTATAAAGACAGGCTGAGAAAATTGGGGTTGTTCAGCCTGGAAAAGAGAGGGTTGCATGGAGACCTCATAGCAGCCTTCCAGTATCTGAAGGGGACCTGCAGGATGCTGGAGAGGGAATCTTCATCAGGGGGTGTAGCGATAGGACAACGTGTGATGGGTTCAAACTGAAACAGGGGAAGTTCAGGTTAGATTTAAGGAAGAAGTTCTTAACTACAAGGGTAGTGAGGCACTGGCAGAGGTTGCCCAAAGAAGTGGTAAATGCTCCATCCCTGGCAGTGCTCAAGGCCAGGTTAGACAGAGCCTTGGGTGACATGGTCTAGTGTGAGGCATCTCTGCCCATGGCAGGTGGCTGGAACTCAATGATCTTAAGGTCCTTTCCAACTGTAACCATTCTATGATTCTATGGCTTTCCCGAATGGGAGGCATCAAAACATTCAGCTGACCTGGTTCAGCTGAAGGATGCTGTTGGGTCAGTTCAAACTTATCGCCTCAACAAGACTGCCATTAGTCAGGAAAGAAAGGGTGCTGTGCCTGCTGTCCTGCAGGGCCCAGGGCGAGGCTCACACCTCCTCCTTCCAACATCACCCTGCTAAATGTTCACTTGATCTGAAATAGGCTGTTCTTAATTGCACCAGACAACTAATGAAAAGGCAAATGATGTCATGAAACAGGCAACTAAGTTATAAACTGACAGGTACGTTCAGCTACGACCTTATCCTAGATATATGCCTAGATACATACATTTCAAACAGAATGCCCTCATTTTGGCACTGCTGGGCTTTGGATTACCCAGTGGTGAGGCTGTACTTACAGAACTAGGACAACTGTCCAACTACGCCTTTTTTCTCCCCAGAAGAGGTTCTCCACAGTACAGCATTACTGGCCATCCAGTTCAAAGAATCATACAATAATAGAATCAACTAGGTTGGAAAAGACCTGTAAGATCATCAGATCCAACCACTACCCCAAGCATTGCCAAGACCACCGGTAAACCATCTCACTGAGGGCCTCACCTACAAGTTTTGAGAGCACTTCCAGGAACAGTGATTCCACCATTCCCTGGGCAGCCTGTTCCAATGCCTGACCACCCTCTCAGTGAACAAATTGTTCCTAATATCCAGCTAAACCTCCCCTGGTGTAGCTTGAGGCCATTTCCTCTTGTCCTATTGTTTGTTACTTGCAAGAAGGGACCAACCACACCTCACCACAACCTCCTTTCAGGTAGCTGCAGAGAGCGATAAGGTCCACCCTGAGCCTTCTCTTCTCCAGACTAAACCCCCCCAGGTCCCTCAGCCGTTCCCCATCAGACACTTCACCAGCTCCCTTGCCCTTCTCTGGACCCTCTTCAGCACCTCAATGTCTTATAGTGAAGGGCCTAAAACTGAACACAGGATCTGAGGTGCAGCCTCACCAGTGCCCAATACAGGGGGGCAATCACTGCTTGGCCCTGCTGGCTGCGCTCTGATACAGGCCAGGATGCTGTTGGCCTTCTTGGCTGCCCGGGCACAAGCTGCTCATGCTCAGCGCTGTCAGTCAGCACCCCCAGGTCCTTTTCCACCAAGCAGCTTTCCAGCCAGAGAGCTGCATTCTAGTTCACAAACAGTGAACCTAAGAGAAAGAACTCATTAGGGAACTTAATACACTACAAAAAGGATATGAAGAAGCCTGCTGTATCACCCACAAGGCTGAGGCCTAGCTGAACATTGTTAACCCAGCACATAACCTCATAGATGAATTTAATATTAGTTTCATTTATCATCCTTGTGTCTCCTTCTGGCAGATTGGTTTAAAACTTGATACCTCAGAGCTCACCTTCTGATTTCCAGTCAATCACGGTCAGTTTTTATACATTCCTTTCTGTGTCCATTTTATCTCTCAGCTTCAACAGGTGGTCTGCATGACACATTCCCAGACTGATACCACCAGACAAGTCCAACTTAACTTGTCTCTTAAGATGGGCATTCTTGCCCCTAACTCTGCTTTGCTCTTCTCACTTATCTGTCCCAGTTTGCCATCTTCACTGTGCCTTGCACGACGCTCCCCTGCCTTTTTAAAATAACCCCAAAAAACCCTAAGGGAACTGGGCAGGAAGAAAGACAGCTGAATTTTAGGACTTTTCTGAACCACTTACATGGTATTTATTCTAAAACAAGCAAGAGCTTTGGAGTTATTTGGCACAAAAAAGTTCCATATGAAGAGAGCTGTGGACTGGCCACACAAAAAACAAGGGTCAGCTGCAACTCTCAGCATCTTCTCTCCTATTTGTTCAGCCCATTCTGAGTAAATAGGAGCACCAATGGAAGCCACTTACAGAAAATACCGGAAGACAAATGTCTGGGAGAGTCAGGGTCCAAAAGCAAACCTTCCAAACCTTCTTTCCAACTCCGAAAGATTGTTCAAGTCTCCCACTCTTTTTTAGGCTTGTCCTTTTGGATTAGCCACCTCCACTTGTTCTCAGTACACTCACAGCACCCTTAGTTTCATCATGTCCCAGTTGCAAGCAGCTCCTTCAGTTCCTTAGGCACAAGGGGTTAGTTTGGAGTTCTGATGTTTCTATCCCTTTAAGCCACTCCTGCTTGTAGCCAAGTAGGCAATTTGTTATTTCTACCTGCTACATAAACTGATTAATTGCAGGCAAACATAAGGCCCATTCTCATGCTGAGGAGGAAGGAAATCTGTATCAACTACTCCTTTCAACACTTACATTTCATCAAGCTTCCACCAATGCTGAACTCCAGCCTGTGCTCCAGCTCAAATCTGAACTTCCTTCTGGCCCAAAGGGCACAACTTTCCAGAAGTCTTTTAAACTCACTGTAAACCTCACCACAAGAAACACTAAGATTATTTACCTTATTTCAGCCTTAGACAACAAACACTCCCTCAGGCTCAGGACTATACAGATGGTTACTGAAGTGAACGGACCATCTTTCAAGGGCCAGTTGCGAAGTGACACCATCACTTTGTCACTCCAGCTTCCCACTTCCAGCAGAGCTGGAAATTCTTCATAAAGAAGCATTCTGCAGATGGCAACATTTGCACATGATGTATATCACCTTTAGGGAACCTGAGAGGTTATACAGTGTTAAGACGTCCCTGGCGTTGTCATCCATCACACTATCAAAGCCAGGCAGTTAAAACGTAACCCTCCCTGGTGCTGAGTCACTCAGGCTCCCTGCACTTTGCCTGGAGGTACAGAAAACCCCTCACAGTGGGGGAGCCAAAGGCAGAGACTGATTTTCAAGGCCTAACTTTGGATGGGAAGTCACATATGGATTAATCTGGTAGTGGAAATTTACCCTATGTCTGACTAGCCCAGAAGTAAAGCTTTACAATTCAAGACTGCCCCAAGCAGCAGCACAGTGGGTACAGTGAAGAACAGGCACAGGTTTCAAAGCTGGCCAAGCTCACTTTCCTCCCTTACTGCCACAAAGGTGCTGATCCCTAAGGCAGCAGGATTTACCCACTCAGCCTTCCTTCAGGTAAATAACTCCTTTTGTGTTCTACTGCAGCTTCTTCCTCTTTCAGCTCCTTGTTCTCCCTTCCTTCCCTCCTCCCACTCAGCCCATGAAGCATAAAAAAAGGAATAATCATCTTTCCATCCCTTCTGCAAGCATGTGTTTATCTCTTTATTTTTAAATGTTACAGCTTCCCAACATCTGTCTCTGTGTGGTATAATCTTACTGATGAAATATTTCATGTTTTCCTTGAGCTCTCATCAATATGTCTCTGTGTTATCAGCTTAGCAGATGGAGACCCAGAAGGAATAACCTCAGCTTACCTGGGTGATTTCGTCTTAAGTACATACATATTGTACTCCAGGACAAGAATCATCAGAATTTTAGCAATGCAACACAATGCCTCTCTGCAGCAAACTGAATTCTCTCCTCTTAAGTCATGTATGCCTACTTCATTGCGATTTTCCCCTTGGGTTCTCCAAGTTGTTCTCACCCACCACTAATATTTCTAACCACATTTCACACATACTGAAAAACTCAGGCAGATACCAAGGCTACTGGAAAAGCCACTGGCATAGCCAGGAATTGAACCTCATTTTCCCCATACTAAACCACATCTGTACCACCCACCTGCTTCCTGCCTCATGTGTTAACTGCAAAAGCATGCAAATAGTCACTGTGGTCAGGGAAAGAGCTTTGGTTACCTGGAGCTCTACGGATGATGTGAGAAGCAAAAGAAAGCACAGACACTTCCCTCTCAGACTTGCAAAGGATGCCTGCAGAGCTTGCCTTGTTAAGCAGCTCATGGCTACCAGCCCCACATGCTTCTGAAACATCTCCCCTTACGCATTCAGTCAGTGCAAGTCATGCAGTTGTTACTACAAAGCAACTTGATAAAAATAATAATTAGGAAAAAATCGACCATGAAATCAACACTTTTCTCACTTCATGTTTTGGAGGTTCCTCTCCATTTAAACATTCCAGCTATTACAAGGAGCGAAGAGGTTTCCTTAAGGTTTTCTCACCACTACGGAATGCCTGCCTTCCTTTTGTCACAGTAGGATTTTGTGTTTGCCCTCCAACAAAGACACTTGACCATGACTTTACATAGTAACAGCTCCCCTGGATGTGACTAATACAACAAGGCACTTGTAGGTCTCCTTTCTTCACCGCTTCCCCTCTCCCACAGCACAGAAACACTGCTCTGCACATAGAAAAGAGAAACAAGTAATAACATGAAGAACCATTCTGACCATCATTTACTGACCACTGACACAGGTAACAGCCCAAGGCAATGCTTACAGCCATCGAGGTTCTGTCAAAAAAGCGCCATTCCCTGTATTCAGCTGAACAGAGATTTTGGCCAAGTAACCAAGAATACATCAGCTGGTTCTAATCCTTTGTCTTGGAGTTGCATTCAGCATCAAAATAACACGTGCCTCCTATGAAGCCAAGTAAAGGAGGTACACATAGGAGTAGCCTCCCACCTAGCACATGCTGGCCTACCTCTCTGCAACCTCCCCTGACATTTAAACCACGTCCTCTCCGCACCATGCCTGTATCAAGGCACCACACAGAGTAAGTGAGAATCCAGCCCAGGGTACTGCAGAGCTCAGCCTAACACATTAGAGGATGATTACTGAACTAAAGGTTATTTGTTGTATGTTAGGGCATGTTGGGGGGTGGGGAGGGAAGGTTTTTTATTCATTTGGTTTATAGTTCTATCTGAATAAAGGTAAACACATAGGGATTATAAATGAAATGAATCTGATGCAGAATAGAATGGGGGTGGTACAAAAAAAAATCTCAAGAGGGTCAGGAGATAATGAAGATTATGCCTCAATATTGGGATTATGATGTTAGTTCTTTATTTCAATAAAACTGGATAGAGATCTTTTATATCAGGGACAGAGCTTAGCTGTAAGGACAAAGTAATCTTCTGGGAATTATGCATACAGGCTCGACATCATTTTTATTGGATGGCTGATGAACTGGAAAACTCCAGGATAGCCTGGTTTTAATTTGTAATCTTAATTTTCATATAAATCGGTACAGTTGAAAGAAGGGGGGCAGATGTACAGGACTCTGATGCTGTGCTAATATCGCAGCATTAAGACAGCACATGCATTAAGGCTACAACTGTAACTCATCTAGTATCTGATCCTGTCTTTTTGCCTATCCATCTGTCTCCTATCTATCGTTTCGCCACCGAAGTACCTCAACAGTGACCCAAGAGCAGAAGACACACAGTCAGTGTAACGTTGCGTCCACCAAGAACCACCTCCATGTGCCCAGTTGCTCACCAGGAAGCGGCAGTGTGAAAGAAGCAGCTTCAGACAAGAAGTTTTGGGATCTCATGTTTTGGGATCAACTGCATCCTGACCCTCTGGTCCAAAATAAACCAGCACCAAGCCATGAGGCCGAACATTCCGTTTGTGAGTCTAATTGTCAGGTCACCTAGACATGTCTTCTGAGCCCTATGAGTACTGCAGCCCTGACCATACAATAGGCTGAGTATCCACAGCTTCTGGTGCTAGCCTGTGCAGAGAATCAGAGAATGGTTTGGGTTGGAAAGGACCTTAAGATCACCCAGTTCCAACCCCCTGCCATGGGCAGGGATGCCTCACACTAGAGCATGTCGCCCAAGGCTCTGTCCAGCCTGGCCTTGACCATTGCCAGGAATGGAGCATTCACCACTTCTTTGGGCAACCTGTGCCAGTGCCTCACCACCTTCACAGGGAAGAGCTTCTTCCTTAGATCCAGTCTGAACTTCCCCTCTCTAATTCTGAACCCATCATCCCTTGTCCTATTGCTACTCTCTGATGAAGAGTCCCTCCCCAGCATCCTTATTTGCCTCCTTCAGATACTGGAAGGCTGCACTGAGGTCTCTACGCAGCCTTCTCTTCTCCAGGCTGAACAACCCAAATTTTCTCATTGTCTTTGTACAGGAGGTGCTCCAGCCCCTGATCATACTCATGGCCCCCTCTGGACTTGCTTCAACAAGAATATCAAGTGTGGTATTCCTGCCTGCACAACTAATGGTCTCACTGAAGCAGGACACATAAAAGATAGCCAGGGAAGCACCACAGGGGATGGGTCCTGTTTAAGGTCATGCAACAGGGTACTTGCCACTTAGGCTGCTTGGGCTGGTGTACTACACGCTCACGTCAAATTCCTGTCCTCCGAGACATGGGCTTCATATCCATTACCTTCAAAAAGTAACTAACAGCCCCAAGCTGCACAACCATCAGGAATGAGTTATGGCCCCAGAGGTGAATTATTTCCTCAGTAATACTCTGTGGAACAAGCAATGGACTGAAGTAACCATGCTATCGCTTCGATCACCCCTATCCCTCTGCCTTCCTGATAAGTAACAAAATCCACAGCACTGATAGAACAGCTGCTTTCATAAGGGCAGCAGTAACCAGAGAAGCTCCCATAATTTCCTAGCATTTGAGCACCAAAACAAGATTTCCAGGAAGAAAATTGAAACGCCAAAAAGATTTATATTTACTCATGCAGATATCCTGCAATCACAGCCTTTAAAACATGGCCTATTATGTTGGTGCTGAGGGAGAGAAGAAAAAAGAACCAAACTTATCATTCCATTTCCCAAATATACAGCCACTGTAAAATGCAGAGAATGGGCAAAGCTATTTTTTAAAAGCTACCTGATACCAAAATGTGGAGAGTGAATGCCAGAAGAGAATCTGATCTACTCGGACATAATCTTCAAGTGTAAATTTCTTCATTTTATTACTGGCAGGAAGGCCTTAAATCAATTCCCACTTTTGCTTTTGTTTCCAAGATGACATTGTGATGTACTCACAGAAATCCTGTGCAAGCAAGCTGCATATAAGACTCCATTCCCTTTCCCTGTGCCTGCTCTTCCCCTGTCACATACATCTCTCCACAAGTTCTCTGCTTACCTTAATCCTCCACTTTAGGAAAGCCAACAAGTCACTACAAGGAGCGAGCACAACCATCAGCAGCAGTCACAGCAGCACAATAATCATCTATGAGACTGGTTAGAGAGTGGAAAATCATGCCAGATAATGGGATTTCATCAAAATAGAAGATGAAGATGTATGTGATGACATCTTATTCTGGACTTCCAAAAAGCCTCCAAGCACCTCATAAGACCTTCCAGGAGAATTAAGAAGTTGTGCACAGACAGACATTTTGGCTGCAAGTTAGTCAGAAAGATGAATGGAGGGGCAGGGAGAGATTAGGATCAAATGGTCAATTAATAAAATGGCTCCAGATTAACAAGGAGGTGCCCCAAGACACTAAGACCAGAGTTATTTACAGTTAGTCATGATTTAGGAAAGAGGCTGAGAAATGAGGTGATGACCTATGCAGATAGTACCAAATCATTTGGATTAGTCAGATCTAGAGAAGCCTGCAGGGACCACAGAGGAGATGAAAGACAGAACCATCACAGCAGTGAAGAAGAAAGGTAATGAGCATTGAAACAAATAACAGGAACATTCTGGTGCCAAATTCCAAGCAGAGACTATTGCAAATCTGACAAGCCAGCCAGGCTTTTGGACAACTGGACAAGAAACATCAACCCTGCCTCCAGGTCAGAAAAAGGGAAACAGAAAACTGTGCTGTAAGAATCTAGGTATGGAAGCAGCTCCAGAATGAGCACTGCAAATGGTCACAGGTTCCCTGTAAAGGGCCTGGATTTGGTTTTTTCAGTCATTACACATAATGATTTCAGAAAGTGACGGACAAAAAACAAACCCAGGGAAATCTGAGCAAACCAACTATATACCTATAACTACATAATCTGAGGAGAAGATTACACTCAGTGAGACTGAATGGCAGCCACGCTAAAATTCAAGATGAACATCCTTTTGCCTTTTTTTTTGCTGTTTATCCCTGTACTCAACTTTTTCCTTTCTCTTTTTCTTTTTTTTTTACGTAAAACCAGGAAAATTACACATTTGTTTCTACCAGATAGCTGTCATAAGCAAAACTTCCTATTTAAGCCCAACCATCTATACCACCTTGGGTCAAACATGCTCTCACTTGTTTTTACTACTCAGCCCCAGTCATTTTGCAACGGCCCATTCTGGAATTGTTTTTTACCTTTTTAAAGTGTCCCCCAGAATAGTGGGTCTGCTCATCAACACCAAGAAGATACAGGATAACCATATAATTCAGTGTCATGTTCTGATGCTCCTGCTGCATTACTTTATGACAGCATGAGTATGCAAAATGCAGGTGGCTTTTACAAGATGTGAATTTTATCATCATGCTATATTCAGGTGTCCACAGATCACTAGTGACATCGAATTAACAAGTCAAAAAAGTATGTCTTAACTAAAAAGCAGGCAGTGAAATTCAGGTGGAGAAACCAAATTCCTTCCAAAACATCTATTAGTCTCTATAATCTGGAGGATACAAGTGAAAACTACTTGGCAGTGGGAAAAGATCCATTTTCATGCAGTATTTTACAGCCTCCTGGTACTCCTGTTGTTTACAATAGTTTCTGAACTTCCCACCGAGTTAAGAAATGATACAACAGAAAAATACATCCTGGCTACTCCATCTGCACTTCTTCTGAGCCCATCACGCCATTTGTCAGCTGTGACCAGGACCTGATATCCATCTTCAGTGACATCCTAAAGCCCAAGAGACCCAGCACATGCTCCAGCAAGGCAACCACACAAACGCTGGCACAGCACTTGGGAGTGTGCCCTGGGGACAGGCAGTAGGTACACCGACATCTCCAGGTCACTTGAGCCCCCTTGCAACCCAGCTGGAAGTTCGTCCTGACTTCACAAAACTCTTCAGAAAGAACAGAAGTTCAGGGAGAAACAACAGGCCTTCTGATTGCACTTGCCTGCAGATAAACAGAGTTGAACCCATCCCGTGCTACCTTAGTGTGTGTCACAGAGCAGCTTGTAATGACATACGTGCACATACACTTCTACGTAAAGGATGGGGTTTCTGACAATTTCTAACTCGAAGGAGATACATAGAAGCTTAATTGCACTTCTTTAAAACACTCCCAGTGCAGCACAAGCCGGCTTCTGGAGGCTCTGCTCTAAAATGAGGATAACATCCTTCTTACATTTCTCTCATGATTACACTGCATTTTCTTTTGCGTTTGCAGAGTTCTGCTCACTGCGCAGAGCTTCCCCAGACTTGGTTACATCTAGGCAGCGCTTCTATCATATCCCCAAGGACAGGTTGCCCAAACAAGTGGTGAACGTTCCATCCCTGGCAGTGTCGAAGGCCGGGTTGGACAGAGCCTTGGGTGACATGGTCTAGTGTGAGGCACCCCTGCCCATGGCAGGGGGTTGGCAGTCTGTAATTCTGTGATTTCATGACTAAGACAATATTAACAACTATTTCTCTTATAACCCGTACCACAGTATATCAGGATTTGGTACCCAGGTTTCCAGCACAGCATAGATTTGGTATTGTCTTTCTTTTCCTCTAACCAGTAGAGCCTTCTGCCATGCAGGCTTAGTACACCACATAGTCTCAATTACAAAAGCAGTTAGAATTATGATGCACTGCCTCTTTCTGGTTTTATTTCCTGTTAAGTTCTCATCAGTGGCAAGTCGAAACAACTAAAAAAGCTCATTTGGGTTCCAGCTGTCATCTTCCCTCCTTGTGCCATCGTTTCTTGCAATTTCAGGCTTGCTCATTCCAAATGCGCTTAGTTAAAAGCTTTTCTTTTGGCTCTCAGGGCAAAGACTTGAGTACTTAGTAGCTTTCCCACTGTTCCTGTCTAATCTTCCTATTTATCAACCTGGAGATTCCTCAGCTTTGCTAATCTTTCCTGAGTGGATATATCCTCAGAGTGATTTCCTAAGCAAAAGAGAGTTAAACAAACTGCTTCATAATTGCCATTTGGAAATTCTGGTCTTCTTTTGCATATTAAGCTCCAAGCCAACCAGGACTGTACCATTTGATACAACACAACTGCAGAATGCCTTTAATTCCAGTTCTCTCCTCATGTATTTAATGGAACCATATATTTTTTTACCCAAGATAAAAGGTGGTTTTTTTCATAGGAAACTACCCATCACACTCCTTTTCTCAAAAAGCCGATCACCACGTAAAGCAACTTCTTACTGCTGCGCTAAGCAGGGAAGCAAAGGGAATTCCCACAAGGAAATCCAAAAGTAAAACAAATTTCTGCCTTCCATATTTCCAAATTCCTCAGCTCTGTTAACATACTGCCAGGGAAATAGCTTGCATTTTTGCCTTCTTCCAAGCAAGAAGAGACACACAACTAGGCAAGAATTAAAACACACACACACCCCCATCTCTGTATAATATCTTTTTAATCAAGAATCCCAGCTTAATCCCAGCTTTAAAAGTAAAATAATCATGGAACATTTTATATACTACACTCATTCCAGAACTGGACATGAAAATACCTAATCCTGTAAAACTACACAAATTTCCGATCAAAGTATAGCAGGTAAATCAAACCTGAAATGAAAGGATTAGAAAAGGTTACTGTAATTCTTTTCTATTAAGTAACACAGTAGCAGATTTCACTGAATCTTGCTCTGTAATTCCCATCTGGAAAAGCAGCACTGGAGGATTGAACAGGTTTGATAAATGCATTTTTATGACATCTGTAAAGTAAAAGCCAGCAATTGGAGCCCATCCTAATCCTTCACCCAGCAGCAGGTACTGCGAGAGCACTGATCAAAACCCACTGCTTGAGACAGCCAAAGTGATTCAGACAGGTTGTGCTCTTCCCCCAGCTCTGCCCATGAGTTTTCCAACCTCTCTAATCCAGCCGAGAGCCAGCTGTATATTTAGAGAAAGGCTTCCTCCTCATGCTCTTGACTCTCCCTGACACCCACCCACAGCACTACGCAGTGCTGTTGTAGCCTGTGACGCTTCCTAGGCTAACAGGAGAACATGCCCAGGTTGCTGCTGGGGGATCCTCACCCAAGGGCCAGCTTCACCTCTTCCACTCCCCCTTCTTCATGAACACTTACTTACAAAATGAAGACGCAACAGTGGAACCTCAAGGAAAGCTTGGGAACATGGCATGGATAGGAACTATGCATCCACCTGGTTCTGAAGCACCAAAGGACAAACCCTGAAAGTTTCCCTCTTCCTTACGGATGATCCAATACTGCCCAAAGCCAAGAGACCACCCTTCACTCGCTTTATCGGGATCTGAAGAATCCTCAGATGGTCAGCTCACCACTGCAAAACACCACACAGCAGCCAAGGAAGTCTTCCCCTGCAATGTGTGAAGATACAGCATGCAGAAGTTATTTCTCCTGGTTTTCCTTGACCCCATAAAGTTAATGGCCAAATTATTTCCTCACATCACACCTTTTCCTGGTGGAGAATTAACCCACAAAGCTTGGGAGAATTAACTCGTATGCCAAGAAAAGGACAAATAGCTTAGCGTGCTCCTCTGCTGCCCATTTCCAATACTTTGATCCATACTAACAGCCCTTCTCAACTCCCAAACTACAACTTAAGAAACAATCAGATTCACACCATTCCAAGAGCAGCCTGTAATGATTCTTCCTACTGGAAGGGTTAAAACAGACCCTTTCCCCCAAAGATTCTGGGGTTTTCTGGCTTCTTATTTTTCCAGAGCCCATGAAAAATCGTGAATAAAAATTACCCATTAAAAAATGGAAAGCTAAGGATTTTCTACTGAATTATCCCTACTTTTGGTTCTGTTCAATGGCCCTCATTTAGCCCCAACTGTGAAAATCAAGCGTGACATTTTGTGATTCAGAAGCCACAAGAAGCCACAATGAGTTTGCTGTAGTTCACAAAGAAGAATAAAGACCACCTAAAAGATTCCAACCCCAGTTGCTTTGACAATACACCTCAGAGGTCACCAAAGAGCCAAAAAAGCTTCCCTGCACAAGACACTTCATTTTCATTAGAATCAACAAGGTTGGCAAAGACTTTTAAGATCAAGTCCAACTGCCAAGGCCACCACTAAATCATGCCACCGAGGGCCTTATCTACACGGTTTGTGAAAACTACCAGGAATGGGGACACCATCACTGCCTTGGGCAGCCTGTTCCACCCTTCTGGACCATGTCTGACCACCCTTCTGGGGAACAAATTGTTCCTAATATCCAATCTAAACCTCCCTAATGCAGCTTGAGGCCATTTTCTCTTGTCCTATTGCTTGTTACTTGCAAGAAGAGACCAACCACACCTCACCACAACCTCCTTTCAGGTAGTTGTAGAGAGCAATAAGGTCCACCCTGAACCTTTTCTTCTCCAAACTAAATCCCCCCAGATCCCTCAGCCATTCCCCATCACACTGTGCTCCAGGCCCTTCAACAGCTCCATTGCCCTTCTCTGGACCTGCTCCAGTACCTCAATGTCTCTCTTGTAGTGAAGAGACTGAACACAGGATTCAAGGTGCTATTAGTCACTGTTTGTTGTCAGAGTCTTCTGAACTTCAGGCATTTCTTGGAGAAGCCTTACTGACAGATCCTGATCTGTTCTGTCTCTCTTGGTCTTCCCCCTTCTCAACTGCCCGCAAACCAACCACTTCATCATAGCTGTGGGCAAGCTCCAAGATCTGGACGTACAGGCTTACCTGAGGCATCAGGGTTACATGCAGTTCCCTCAAACCATGGCAGACTGGTACCTCAGTAAGGCCCTTTGGCATGGCTTGATCTTGAGTTACAGCCCCATAAGCCCTCAAAGCTGAAGGCTCCTGACTACCCCATTACCTGAAGACTGAGCAGGGAGGTGTTAAGCACCTTGCTTCTCTCGGCATAGCCAAATAAGCAATTTCCCTCGGCTTTTCCTGTGAGGCAAGCACAGGTACAGGCTCATTTTACTGTGCTTCACCTCTTGTTCTTCACAGCTCAGTACTAATCATCAGTCCATAATGTAGTGCCGAATTGCTAGCCCCATCCTGATGATGTAGTTATTTCCAATTGGCACTTGGGAGCAGTGAAGATGGGAGGCATTACTCATCGCCAAGAGTACAGATGTTTCTAATTGCTTTCCATTACCAAGAATAACAGCTGTTTACATCTATCAGCAAATAATTCACAAGAGCTCCAGACTATTAAGATAACACACCCCACCTGGTCACCATCACAAGTTGTCAATGCCAAGGTAGTGGCTGCCAGAAACCCCCTTCTGCATCTCTGTTCATCAAATGACTGCATGTGTCACCTTCAGATATCCTTATGCTACCCCACAAGCCCGGTTTCTTGGTGGCCTGACAGATCAAATGGACATATGGATTCTTCATGGCTTCGCAGTAAATGTTTTATGGTTATACCGCAGCCAAGGGCATATAACAGAGGAGCAAGGGACTTGCAAATAACGCACTGAAAGAAACACCCACACTTTTAATAAATTAGTTAGCAAAAAAGTGTGCCTGTGCTGCTCTCTGCAGCTGTGCGCAGAATAGCCTTTAAAGTACACTGAGTAGCTGATGAAATGATTATTTCTTCAGCTCTCCTGTGCACTGCCCGGGGACCAGGAAAGGAGCCTGCAGAAAATGGACAGCAAGGGAACTCTGCTGCTCACTTCAGTGATCAAGTTCTCTTCCCTCAGACCACCACCGATCTCACTGTGGTCCCTCGTGAGACCAGGCTGACAGCACTGTCCTCTTCACAGCACTTCTCTGCTTGAGGCCCAGGTCTGCGGCAAAGACTCCCCACCACTTCTGCAGTACAAATAGATAAGCAGCCAATTAAAATTAATTATTAAGAAACAGGCAGCATAACACCCTCCAAGTGCCTGTTCCAAGTGCCTCCAAGTTTTTCACTCTTAACCATTTCCTGATCTTCATTTTCATTTGCCTTACAGAGCTCTGTACATTCACATGTCTGTGAACAACAAACCTGACCACACAAATCAAAGCACATTACTACCACAGACCGAACCAACTGGACTAACCTGATGAGACCAAAGGAGAGAGGAACGAACAACAGTAAGGTCTCCATCAAATGTTTTGGTCCGTGCACAAGCCATCCTCTGGGAAACCTCTTTCTCATGTATAAATCCAGATTAGCTGTCTCTGGAAACAGTAGGGGTATTTCAGGACCTTCTCTTAACAGTACTTTACTAAACTGTTTCCACTTAGGTTATCTTTCTCGATTATTATTTTATGCCCTAATTACTATGTTCGTAAAATACTGACAAAAGACATGACCCTACTTCATTTGGGGCCACAACAAGCAGCTTGTACTGCTTTAATTAGATTAGCACAGATGTGGCACAAACCCCTCCAAGTGTTAGTGTGCAGTTCCTGTGAGTTCCATACACCACAAGGGAAGATGATTTTGCAAAGTACATCATTTGGAAGCTGCTCCTGATTCAGATGTGTCACCTGTGGCCCCCTCACCCCCTGCCACATCCTTTATGCCTTAAGTTACAAAAGGCTCTTTTCTGCAGTTACAAAGGTCCTACAGGTACATCCCTTTAATCTACTTTGGAAAACTCAATTTAGGAATGCATCTCTTTCTTCGGCTTTTTTTTTTTCCCACTTTTTTTTTTCTTGGGAACATCAAGATACTCAATTCACATTTCCTTTACAAGTTTCTTGCAGCACAGAGATCCCAAAAAAGGAATTACTCAAATCCCTCCATGATTTTTTGGTTTCCCAGAGCTGTCTAGCTATTGTTGTTCTCATCATTTCTGCTATTTCAGGGCAGTGTCTCCTGCCCAGGGATTCCTGCCAACAAGAGCAGAATGCCATTACGAGAGAAGGCTGCTGTGAGCTGCCACCATCACAGGGAATTTATCACTGCAAGCCACAAGCATAATGGACTCCTCCACCAAATGACTTTGGGTGCACAGGGCTTTGGCACCAAATCTGCCATCCACACACAATTATTAAACTGAAAACGCATGTAATAAGAGCAGGGGACAGGGACATCACATCAGTGCAGGCAGCAGGCAGCAATCTCTCAAAAGCTCTGCATGCAGAAGCAGAGGAATTCACTCCAAAAGCCCAGGCTGCCTGACACAAGGCCAGGAAAGAGGCCAGAAAGACACGAGAAAAGAAGAAGAAGAAAGAAAGGAACTCCAGAGGTTTGCTAAACCCAGCAGCCTGGGAGGGATGTTAATATTGAATGCTTTCGGCTGGGAGAAGGGGCTTGCCAGAAAACTCAAGCTGCAGAAGCTGCAGCATTATTTGCAAACCTTTGATGCCCCGACTTTTCATCCTTCCCTACCCACTGCTGGATTATGTATCATTATATGACCTCTATTAAGCACATGGGGACCTTTCCCAATAGTCATTCCTTCATCAGGCAACTAATTAAGTGGTTGATTTTCCGAAGTGTTCAGCAGCTCAAAACTCTCACAGTACTCAAAGAACAAGCTTTTCCCTATGTGTGGCCTTGTGATCCTTCTAGGCCAGGATGGTTAAAGAAAACCTCATAGCTGTGAATGCAGAAAGACAGTTGGACATGCAAAATAGAATGGCAGAGCACAACTAGAGAACTCACTGAACAGTGTCATCTCATGTGCCCGCAAGCCATAGGCTTTCGCAGCTTGGCTGGGAGCCTCAGTTCTTCCAAAATGGTTACCACCTTATGATTATGTCATTTCTTCCTCAAGCACATCTTTCTCAGACTGCCTCACTCACAAAATAACCTAGGTATTTTCATTTTCTTTAGGTCTATATGGAATTTCCCTGTCTTAAACACCCAACTAGCCAGCTAACAGAGACAGATGCAGAGGCATGAGCACAAGGAGTATATCACTAACTCCACCTAGGGTCTTGCGCTGTCTTCCTTCTCTCACCCTCAAGCACCCATAGGTTCTGCCACTGCTGTTCTTTAGCTCCTGACACACAGTTGGATTCTTACAATATTGAACTAGGAGCAAGGGGTACTGCTATAAGCAGCTTCAGTCCCCACTCACACCTTTCTGGCCCCTGTGTAGTTTCTGAGAGCCTTATGGACCTGTTAGATTCTCATACACTTAATAGGAGATAAGATCTGGATTTTGGATGCCTGGCTTCTTAGCTTATTTCTTTTGCTGAGGTGCTAAGCAATCTCAGATCAACCATTGAATGAGAGCTGCCACAGCGCAAACCACAGGTCAGGGGTTGAAGCCCAAGTCATCTTATCACGTATTTCCTATTTCAAGTCCCTCTTATTTTCCCCAATGTTTTTACCTTCCTCCTTTGCTTTTTCTTACTCTTGATTCTGCCTCTGACAGCTGCTGGTCCTTGCTACCACTTGTAACTTGTTCTCCCAATTCCCTGCCTTTACAAAACTGTACAGTCAGGATACAGGAGGCAGAGGACATCCACACACTGCAGTAAGGCTTCTCTGCTTCAGCGCATGGCAGCCAACATGACAGGAAGCTGTGTTTCCAAGTATCTGTGCCTCTGCAGCGGGGTGTGTAACGTTCAGAGCTCACAAGCAGCTTCTCACTGCACAGGCCAAGTGTCCTGAGAAGGGAGATGTATACTTAGAATCATAGAATGGTTTGGGAAAGGACCTTAAAATCACCTAGTTCCAACCCCTTGCCATATGTAGGGATGCCTCGCATTATGTGTTTATATAGGCAAAAACAACAAGCAAGCCTGTATACAGACCTTTTGACAGCTGATCAATTATTCAGATAGCCCTAGGAGCACAAGGAATATGGAATACAATGCACTGGCCCTTCCTTAATCTCCTCTCCTCTGGGAATTGCCACTGGCTGGTGACCAGATTAGCTTCTTCACTTGCTATTATCCATGCAATGTGTTCGTGTACCTTCCCCTCAGCCTTCTCTCTCCTTTGTCATATCTTTCTGTATAAAATACATTCCTCTTAGGCACCAGTCCCTTTTGCTCTCCACCTTTCCCTGTTTGCAGTGTACCTCACCACCCTACTCCAACCCATACCAAAATGCTCCATCTACAGATTCCTTGCTGAAAGGAACTAGCAGAATTCTCAGTGCCTTGAACATCCATCTCCCCTCCTCAGCAGACTCATGAGTTTCATGCCATCTACGACTGCGCTGTGTGAATCGGTTTCTACACTGCCCAACATCATTAAAACACAACAACAACAAAACCAAGCAAACATCAAGGTGCTCATTCTCCTGGTGGCAGGTTCTTAAGAAGCTCCAAAAACCTGCACATTTAGAAACTCGGGAAGCAAATTCTGGCTGAGGCCTTTTCTCCTCACTCCTTTCCACCAACGTTTGAAAGGCTCAGGACTTTTGCAGCACTAGGCTCCTAGCTCTGCATGCTTGAGGCTGCCACCTGCTGTGGGTGCTGGGAAAGCAAGAAAGCTGGGAGCGTAGAGACTGAAGAAAAACCCAATAACGACAGCCAGAAATGCAGCAGAAGAGTAGCTCCTACCCACAACAAATGCTCCTGGGGGTTCCTAATCTGTCCTGGAAACCACTGTGTCCTGGTAACAGGAGCTGCAGAAGACAGTCAAGCCTCCATAAGGACCAGTTTAATTCACCTGTATGTTTTTGGACTTGAGCATACAACACTATAGTTGATGTGGAAGATAGAGAGATAAACCTCGAATGTTGAGTTCTCAAAGCTGCCAGCACAATCCGAACCAATTAATCTTCCCAGAGTGGATGTGCTCTAATAGGATGCCCAGGCACACACCATTCATCAAACCACATCTATCCATCATGCTGCACCAGATACTGAGTTTGGCAGTGCTGCTGCATGACAGTACTCTTCTGAATCAGCATAATGCAGTTTCTTTACATAATTACTTCTATTTGTCCTGAGAAAGGGGAGCCAAAACCTCTCACAAAACACTACTTATTTCTTAGGAAGACATCAAAAGAAAAACAAATCTTGACACAACTTGCCTGACAAAATGAGAAGCTCATTTGCAGTAAGCATTTTAATCTCTTCTTTTTGAGGATGGGGTGCCCCAAAGAGATTCCACGGGCATGAGTGTGACTGTACTTTCAAACTGTATATAAATAGCAACTGCTATGCCACCCCAAGCAGTGTTCCTACATCTGATGGTAAAGCAGCTGCTCTCAATTTCAATTTGTTCTCATAGCATTCAACACAGTCAGCAGAATAAGAGATCCTGATAGAGACACATACATCAATATAGGTATACAGGAAAGGAAATCAGGCACTGCTAAGGGAAAAGGCAAATGCCGTCCTCCATGAGAGATTTCCAATGAGCAAAGTGGATCACATATGCCAAGACGAAACAAAGCACCCGTCATCTTTTTCAGAAAGGCCTTTCTGAACTCTCTTGTCCACCTAAATTCCACTTTTATAGACTGGTCATTTTAATTTGTAAGAAAGTTACATCAAAGTACCATAAAGGAACCACATACTCCCATTTTACACTCCATTTAAGTTATTAGTGAAAAAAAGCAGCACAAACCCTCAGATTACTGGGGATGGCTGAAACAAACCGAAGTGACAGAAAAGATTCTTTGTTAAGAAAGACTAAATGTTTATTCATGCTTTAATCAGGAAGAAGGAAATAAGTGACCCAGTATACAACTTGAAGATGAACAAGTTATTCTTAGTTGTTTGACATGTACTGGAACAACCAAAGAGAAAAAAATCCCTGCTTCAGCTAACTAAAACAAACTTCTTCCACCACATTGCTATTTAGCCTGCAAAACTCACCACTCTTCTTTCCCTTTACCCTCACGCAAGGAATTTTCTGTAACTGCTCCATGCAGCAAAGCAGCTTCCCAAAACCAAGCAGAATTTTCACACAGGCACATCACAAACTGTAGCTCTAATGCCCTCTTTTAACTGACAGAGGGAATTTGCTCGGATAGGAAATTATTCTCCTCCATGGAACAGGCCTCCTTCACCAAGGTGACAGCAGCCAACTCAGCAATAACTTCCACTTGAGCAGGCTATTCAACACCAGAACAGCCATTCTCTCACACTCCTCAGAAACAACCTGGTGCTGACCCTCACCACAACACACAGGGCTATAGGATAGCTTCCTGAAGAGAAAAGAATGAAAAGCAAACAACGTTAGGTTGAGTCTGAGTTTCAAATGGCATTCTTCCTTGTTAAGAATCACCAGCTCATGCCTTTCACCTACACTGCTGCCTCAGCCCAAGCTGAAACATGTTGTTTCAGTCCAAGGATGTGCTATCCCCCCACTTTGAGCCATGGAAAGCAGCTATGGAAACATCTGCCTGAACTCTTCCTAACCATGGCTGTGCACCGTGCTGCTACTTCATCAAGCTTCTGACAGCTTTCCCATGAGCTTTCCCACCTAAACCTAACAGCCTGTTGGCACATTTTTACAAGGGAACTTCAAAGGGATCATTCCCTGGTGCACTCCCAAGAGGAAACTCCAATGCATCTCTCCATGTCCAAGTGACTACCATTCTTTGTTTGAGGCTATATGAAAAGGCAGTGTAGCTAATAGGAGCACAATATGCAAGTTGCCACAGCAGCTCTGTGATTTACAGCATCTAATGAGCAAATCCAATGATGAGGTTTGTTGTCTACCATAAAACCAGACTGATGTAAGCAGTGATTACAAGCAATTAGCTCCATGCAGCACTAAATAACTTTCCATTGTTAATGTATTCTTTTCCCCACACCATCAGAGGTACACAGGCAAATATATGAAATAAGGCATACTCCATCTGAACCTCATATATTCATATGCTTGGGTCAGGTGGAGGGTAATGGGGAAGCAAGAAAAAACAAGAGGATGGAACTAGTTCACATTTCAAAGCATACACACATGTAGCTGAGTAAACCCAAGCCATCTCTACCACATTCTTCACAGAATTCAAGCACTGCTCCCAGTACTAACAGTGTAACCAAGCCACCACAGCTTGCAGTGTCCTGAAAATTACGGATGTGCTGATCAGACTGTCCAAAGGAAGCAGCAGCTGGTCAAGTACACACACACATCTGTTTCAGGGAATTATTCATATAAGTTTTGACCACGGCCAGGAATGGAGATCCCAGCAGCACTCCAGGTCCCTGTTCGAATGCCTGAACACACTCCCAGGGAACTCATTTTTCCCTGACATCCAGTTGGAATTTCCTGTGTTCCATTTCCTGCTCACCTCCCAGGAGAGTCTGGCTCTGCCTTCTCCGCATTCTCACATTTGGCAGCTGTAGACAGCAGCAACATCTCCCTTACTCAAGGTCTCAATAAGGTCTTCTGTTACCCTAAGGGTACCCATTCCCAAGAGATCACGGTTAAGAGCTTCCCTTCAGCGTCAGACTGAGCAGTTCTGTTGCCTGTGCCTCTTTTTCTTCCCTACACTCCCAAGCACTCATGTGATGCTGTATTAGTAGAGCGAACCAAAGCTTCTCGTAGCACAGTGTGGCCGAGTGCCTGTCTGGGCCAGTTGCCTTGTCTCAGAAAGATGACTTAGAGAGCCTGCAGGAAGACTCCCTGGAGAGCTTCGTCTTTCAGAAGTGCTGCTCATGACAACAATTTGTGCAGTCCCAGCCTTTCCCTCCCCTACTCCCCTTCTGAAAAGCCACGGAGAAAAGGCAAGGGGGGGATGAAGCAAAAAGCTGGCGTGTGGCGGTTTGAAATGAGCAAGATGTTAACTAATTTTTACTTCTAATCTTCCTTTTTGCTGCAAAGTGGGCCATTCAGGCATCACATCTTCTGCATTTTCCCTTGCTTCTTTCAGATAAGCATATTGGGGCAGAACTTGCCAGCTGTCTGCCTCCTTCGCCTTCTGCTACCATTATCCTGAGGTACCACCCCACCTTCTGGCCCTCCAGCTTGTGGGGGGGTGGGGAAGGGAGAAGGAAGAGGGAGGAAGGATGGGGAACACACACTTATCCTTACGACACATCACATGGGGGAGAACCAGAATGAACCTATATCAATATCCCAATAGGACACAGGAGATACGGAGAGCCAGAGCTTTTCCAAACGGTTTACACCTGCCCTCACCTACAGGCATGCACCCGCGCAAGCACAGCAAGGGCCCTGCAGTTTTTGCTGTAGCTTGCCTTGCAACTTCATCAAGCCTTCCCCATTCAGAACCAGAAACCCCTTTCCCCCCACGCCTTGGAAGTACTTGCTAACAGTAATTCTCAGCCAAATCAGTCGAGTCAGCCTTGGAATGACTGCAGTTTCGCACTTGCAGGCTCCAAGTACGCACAGCATCCTGAGAATCAAAGCCCTGATGCCTCATCCTGCCGGTGAGTAGGTGTAGCTGTTTGCAAAATATGCAGCATACAGACCTGATGTGTGGCAACAGCTCTATATTTGCAGATGGATTCCAGTGATGTGGAGCATGAGCACATAACATCAGTGTATAATTTTCCTATACTTACCCACCATACAAGAAAACGTGAGAAAGAGGAAATAAAAGAGTGCTTATGTATCCACTTAGAATCATAGAATCACAGAATGGTTTGGGTTGGAAAGGACCTTAAGATCATCTACTTCCAATTCCCTGCCCTAGGCAGGGAGGCCTCACACTAGAACATGTCACCCAAGACTGTCCAACCTGGCCTTGAACACCGCCAGCGATGGAGCATTCACCACTTCTTTGGGCAACCTCTGCCAGTGCCTCACCACCCTCACAGTAAAGAATTCCTTCCTTGTATGCAACCTGAACTTTCTGCTTCAGTTTACACCCATCACCCTTGTCCTACCCACTACAGTCCCTGACTGAAGAGTCCCTCCCCAGCATCCCTATAGGCCCCCTTCAGGTACTGGAAGGCTGCTATGAGGTCTCCACGCAGCCTTCTCTTCTCCAGGCTGAACAGCCCCAACTTTCTCATCCTGTCTTCATACAGGAGGTGCTCCAGTCCCCTGATCATCCTCGTGGCCTCCTCTGGACTTGCTCCAACAGCTCCATGTCCTTCTCATGTTGAGGACACCAGAACTGCACACAGTGCCCCAAGCGGGGTCTCACAAAAGCAGAGTAGAGGGGCAGGATCACCTCCTTTGGTCACACTTCTATTGAAGCAGCAGCAGAACACCACCAAAGCAGACTATCCCAGAGATCAGGCTATTCACCAACACAGAAACACAGAATGTTCCATGAACAAGTTTGAGAGATAGGATTTATGTGGCTTCCCCTAAATCCATTTGCTCATGTGCTTTCTCTTGTCACATGTTAGTACTCATTCTAGCTGACACAACATGCAGATTTCTCCATTGATTTCACTTTTGTAGTCAAAGGAGATAGGAGGCTTTCATATTTTGATGCTCCTGTTCTTCATATAACCCTTTGTGCCTACACTCTCACACGTTTAAGGACACCACATTACTCAAGTGCTCCACAAGTTCCAGAACTGAGCTGTAGTTAAGGTCTGCCATAACTCATCTATTCAATCTAGTCCAAATCTAGCCTAAAACTTACAAAAAAGATCATTAACAAGATCAGACAGCTGACGACAAAATACAGTGTGGTGTAGACAAATAATGCAAAACTCTCATCTAAATTATCAAGGTCCTCACACATTGGTATAATTCTTTCTCTCTGGAAGAAATGGAGCTGTGGTTTTCAAGTCCTTAAGACTTCCTCAATCAACAAGCAACCTCTCTGATATACCTCAAAACATCTAGCAAATGCAAAGCAGGATTTCTGCTAACTAAATCAAGCCTTCTAGACAGAATTAGTAGCCATCTCTGACACTTCCTTCAGGACAAAAATGCTCCAAATAGACTGATAAAGCTCAGGAATGACAGCTGTGAAGAAACTAAGAAGGCCTTTAAAACTGTAAATCCTGAGTCTTGTGAGCAAAACGCGGCTTTGTTTTCTTTGGGCAATTTTAAATCTGCTCCCAGAATAATTCCCAGTGGGGCTTCCCGCTGTTTCTCCACCTTTGTTCATATACACCAAGTTGCTGCTACAGCACTGAAGCAAACTGCAGTGTAATGGCATTGCTACTAGGAACAGGCCAGATAGGAAGGCCAACGTAGCACATGCCCCTGTGACACATACACATTGTGAGAGGGAAGTTATAGCCACTGGGCACTACAGAGGAGAACCTCATTATGATAATGACATTCAATATGACTCACATTATCTTTTGTTTCCTTTGACCTGGCAGTTGAGATCAGCTTCTTCCCCATCTTTTGCACCTAAAGGAGTTAAAATGCTAGCTATGCACGGTTCGATGCTCACAGGATAAAACATAGGTCTCTGGGATGAGGTGTGCAATAAAGTCCCTCCCCTCAGATGATCCAAACAGCACAAAATCTTAACACTGAGACCTGAACTGCAGCACCAGCTAAAGCCACATCTGAAACTGGATTAGAAAAACTGCCTCTGGATTCATATACAGCAATGAGCGGAGGACCTAAATCCACTGACAGCAAGCTCAAGGTAAAAATCACAGGAAAAGCGCTTCCACCGAAAGAATGCATAGGGATACTGACTGCCCTTCCACCTACCTGGCAGACGGAACTCCCACCCTTTTCCCTGTGCTGCTCTGCTTCAGAAATCCGACTCCTGAAAGAATGTGTCATTGCAGACAAGTTGTGCAGGATAAATAAACTATTATGCTAAGGAGCAAAACTCTTAAGGTTTCCACATTGCTTTGTTTTAAGCTAAATTAGAGACTTGTTTCCTGCCAGTAGAGTATCTTGTAACTTTCTTGTGCTTTTAGAGATTATTTTTTGAGCTATTTAGCCATCTTGCCAAACACACATTGGCCTCAAGTCAAAATCTGCCTTGAATATCACAAGATAACAGCAACACAGAACTACACACAACTGAATATGAACATTTCCTTTCTGTTACATGCCTTCCAAGACACCTCCTCTCCTCCATTTAGCGGATGATATGCCACTGAAATCCATGAGGTGGCATCCATTTATACCAACAGCCAGTTTGAATAGCTATTCAGTATCGGTTTCAGAAGCTGCAGAACATGCTCTTGATCTTTTCTGTGTATTTCAGGTATAAATAGGGCACCAGTGGCCAATCCAATTCCCACCAAGACTAAGATAGTCACTTACCTACTGAGCCTGCAACTAGGCTGCCCTAATTTGAGAGAGGGCAAGGAAGTAGTAACCACTGCAGCCAGCCTGTACACGCAGCTATGGTAGTAACAGCGGAAATAACAACAGCAACCTGCATTTTCTGTGCTATGTCAGTGAAGATAAACACAACAAAACAGCCATCCCTCTTTTCTTGAGCTGTTCTTCTGTGCAGCTTCTGCCCTAGGTATTTTCCTGGTTTTCCAATATGCCTTTCTACAGGCCTTAGAGAACAGCAGTTCTTTGAACACCTCACTTCTATTCTAAGTTGCTGTTAAGCAAAGCAACCCAGGAGACATTTCATGCACACAGCTGAGTGCTGCAAATAAGAACTGAAGGTTTAGAGCTGGCCTGGCTGTGAGTAAAGCTTTAGCACTGCTGATGCTAAGGGGGAGCGACAACCTTTAGCATTCCTTTCTAGTTAGTCTGATGACTTACTATCACAGCAGACAACACGGAATCTTTTTTACACTGTTAAAATTAGACTCCCACTGATGAGAAAACTGAAGAATCCTTTATTCCCACTGCAGTGAAAACCCACTATTTTAAAGTGCCTGCAAAAGATTTCAGAGTTTCACATCTGGACTCTCTTAACTTCCCTTACATTTTTCACAGCAATAAAACCCTCTGTTTATGCATCAACAAAACAGCCACTGTTCCCTTTTGCAAGCGTGACATACTGCCCATACCTAAATTCCGGCCTGACCTTCCTAAACTCTAATTTTGGTTTTGAGATACTGTCACTGTCCATTCACAACTGCACTATCACTCACTAGAGGTGTTTGTACAAGCCAACAAACCTCACTGACCTTTGACACCTTACTTGCACGTGGAAACACATGGGTTGAAGGCAATTCCTGGGAACACATCTAAAGTGACAGCATTTCCTTTCATGCTTATTAACGCATTTTCAGAATGATCCCATTTCAGGAATTTTAGTTTCTCCATTTTTCCTCTCTGGATGAATTTAAGAACTTTGATTTCAAGGCACTCCACATGACTTACAATTAGCTCTCCTCCTGATGGAATTGCAGAACTTGGCATTTCATCAAATACAATCAATTCTGTGTGAATTATCAGAGAATCACAGAATGGTTTGGGTTGGAAGAGACCTTTAAAGGTCATCCAGTTCCAAACCTGCTGCCATGGACAGGGACACTTTCCACCAGGCCAGGTTGCTCCAAGCTCCATCCAGCCTTGCCCTGAACACTGCCAGGGATGGGGCAGACACAGCTTCTCTGGGCAACCTGTGCCGGTGCTGGAAACACTCACCACCCTCATAGTAAAGAGTTTCTCCCTAATGTCTAAGCTAAATTTATCCTCATTCAGTTTAATGCCATTGCCTCTTGTTCGTTCCCTACTTGCCCATGTCAAAAGTCCCTCCTCAGTTTTCCTGTTTTCCCCCTTAAGATACTGTAACACTGGTCTAAGGTGCCCTCAGAGCCTTTCTCCTCTTCAGGCTGAACAAGCCTGTCTTTCTCTAGAGAAAAAAAGTAATAGTCAAGATCTTAAGGAGGCTTACCCTACCCGATTCACATGCCAGAAAACACCTAGTGCAAGTTGCAGAACTAACTCTAATACATTACATTGCTGTGCAATAAGCTGATCTTTTTAAATGGCCACCTTCATATTCAGCACAAAGGAAACCACCACTGGGAAGCAGCCTGGGATGCTGCACTCCATGCCTCGGCCACTGTTCATAAAAACTCAATCCATTTTACACCTGAGGCATTGCCTGGCTGAACATTAAAGTTATGCTGATGGAATAGTACAAACCAGATTTTCCTAAATGCTGCTGTATCTTAATTCCTTATTTGTCTTCAACAAAATGATGTGTTGTTGCACGGCTCCCCTTTAATGTCTCTGCACTGAGTTATTAAATAAATGATTGTGTGCAATGGCAGTGGCCCATGACACACAGCTATTTCATACTCACAATGCAAATTCAGCTGGATGGATGAAGCTGTCACACTGCATCCTCGGTAGGATATTTGTTAGCCTCATTTTGCTGCTGTCACAGGCTATATATGTTACTCTGTCCTACTCTCATGCCAAGAAAGAGTTCACAACTCACTGCTGGAAAAACTAAGTGTGGAAAGCAGTAGAAAATTAATTCTCAGCTTCTAGATATGGCTTTCAGAAGAAAACGAGAATTTGTATTACAATGTAGAGGAAATGCAGATCCAAAATCAAACATGTTCAAGAAGCACAAGTGTCTCACACTAGATTTTGAAGCTGAATGTCAAAATGCTTCTGCAATTCTATGATGGAGTTCTGAACATCATCTGTTCTGGTCCACCTCCAATATATACTGATAGTGGATATAATTAGCAGATGAAGGAACAAGCACTTACCCTTCCAACTGATATAAAGAATGGAAGAGATGAGTGAAGCCAAGGAGAGGCTAATGTGACTGAGCACCTCTATGACACCACCACCAAACAGGCCCCCGCTCTAGCACCATGCAGCATAGAGAACCGCCTGCTATTCAGTCAGATGCTGGGCATTCCCTCAGTGCTATTAAAGCCAGCACTGCGTTTTGAGGCACATAGTTGCATATTCAAAACAGTGGCAACACAACCAAAGCCACTTAAGGAATGCTACTGAAGCTGGCAGCTTTTAAACAAGACAACAATGTGGATAGGACTTGAGTGCCTCTTAGAAAAGCCAGCATTAGTCATTGTATTCCTCATGGCGATGCAATCCTCCCAAAATAACTGCTTTTGTGCATTCAACTTCCCTTAATCTCACCCAGTAAGTAGCGCCCTAATGATCTACATGCAGCCACACACAACCACACCACCATGTACACACATACACACATGCATATACAGATTCTAAAAGCCAAAATAACTTTGGCACAACACAAAGAGGTGGTTGTCAACAAAAACAGATGGTCAAAGAATTGGGCAAACACTCAGAGTTCCAGAAATGAAGCTTTTGCTTTCATTCTAAATGCCACACTTTCTTACCCAGCTCCAGACAAGAGGATACATGAAGCCAGTCAAAAGCTAGCTTCCTGCCAGGCTTCTCTGTTTTCATGACAAAATTAAGAGTCCACAGATGGAATAACTCAAAGCTAATTTTTACACAGGTTGGTTTCCCCTCTCTCCCTCCTCCCCATGATTCCAAACAACAAGAATAACATATTGTAGGAAATTGAAGCAACAAGTACAAGGAGGGGGGAGTAAAGTTGCAGTGTGAGGTCATTTTGTTGCTATGACGTCGGTATGGAGAGACCTCTGTTTATTTCAAGAAGTTATTTCTTTCACACTGCGACCCAGGAAGCCTGTTTTAGCTGAAAGCCTGACAATATTAGGCTCCACCATTTCAAGTTCTTGTTCTTTTCTCCTCCTATAGACTGAAGACAACTATCTTGCCCTGGCCAGTGATCCAACTCCCACCAAACTTCAATCAGCACAAGCTTTCTCTCTTACTGTCACTGCTCCTTCTCTCCCACCATTCCATGGAATCAAGCACAGCCCAGTGGAAAGCAGACTGGGTAGAATCCTGCCTAGCCTGCAGCACAGTAAATCACGAGTACTTGACTTTAAAGCACAAGACATCCCTCCGAGACCATTCCTACAGGGAGCTAAGTTCAAAGAAGGAAAACAAATACAGTATTAAAAGCAAAATATGGGTTTATCTTTACTTCTTAAGGAAGTAAAGTTTAGAATTATCCCAGCAGCATATTGAATTGGCTGTCATTTGTGTTCAAATGAGCACTCCCCAGAAGTTGCCAAGAACAGAAGCATTCAGATACCCAAGTAGTATTAAGAGTTAACAGCTCAAAGAGCTGTCATTTGCAGCATCACTGCCCTGTCATCTATTACTTAAACCAGAAGAACAGAACTGGGCTAGAGCACATCTAAAAACCTTTCTAGTACAAGGTAAAACCATGGGTTTGTTAGGACATAGAAAAAAAAGAAATAAGGAATGTGTAAAAACACCCAAACTTCTTTTGTGAAGATCCTCCTGGCTCTTACCATTGCCTTCCTCCCATTTTTTTGTTGCTCGCATTTGCAAAAGTGAAATTCCATCTCCCACACCCAAACCTCAGTGCAGTTTTGATTTTCAAATCACACATGTATCCTGCATATAGCCGCTAAAGGAGCCTTACACAGTATTGCACTATTGCAATAAGCACTTTATTTTTACTTTATTAAGCATATATAAAAAGTAGTAAGCTATTTTAAGCATCACCTACCAGTTAGATATTCCTAGCATGATGAAATAATCTATCTTTTACAGCACTACCTCTTACATTGCTGCACTGGGGAGGACAAGCACTGATATTCCAATGATTATTTGGGCTTATGCAGCTCTTTGTACCTTGTATTTAAAAAGCAGTATTCCCAGTTTAACTTACGCCGGTTTTTACAGCGCTGAACTCTGACCCCTCTGTTCAACAGTCTCTATAAAATCCACCTGGCTCTAGCACATCACAGAGTTTTTACACAGCCCCTCTACAGGGCAAAGCCAGTTTCACCATATACATACATTAACTGCAAAACAAGGATTTACTTATCATGTAACTGAGCTAAGTGCTCATTAGCCACAGCAAATGGTACACAGGGCCAAGGTTAGCTGCCTGAGACTGACCTTTCTGAATATCATGCCTCCAAAATAAACTGTACCATCTACTGTGTTTGATGTTCTGGTTAATTGGAACCTCTTTTTCTTACGTTTTGTCAAATGCGGTAAATGTCACTGCAAATTTTAAGTGACAAGTGCTTGGAAGACATTTAATTTCCCAGTGGCATGCGACAAACTAAAGCACTGTTTGCATTATGCTTGTTAGAGCTGATCTCAAAGGTCCGAGGACGTGCAACATAACGAGGATGTGAGGAATGTTCATTTGCACATGAGCTCCTGCCCTCTGACCTCAGCAGTAGCTTCATTTATGAAGGTGTGTAATGGGGTGACTGCAAAATTAGCTGTGTTGAACAATAAAGGCAAAAGCAGTGAGTTGGAAACTCATGACCAACAGCAGACTCTGCTCCAGTCAAGTTGCTTTACCTCTAAGAGCCTAGGCCAGGTAAAACCTCTCAAGCCAAAGCGACCTTTGTCAACCCTGAGAGCTGAATAGAAACTGATGTGCAAGCAGGACGGGGCATATTCACATACAGCTCATGGTTTTGATCCCTACCTTTCCCTCCCCTATCTAAGTAACTTTAGATATAGGAGGACTGAATCCTGTCCTTCAGGAAAATAATTGCAGATCTTGACATGGATCAGGATCTTCATTCTTACCCTGAATCTCACATTTGGGGTCTCTAGGAGCTTCTAGAGTGTCTACAAGCTAGAGCTTCTGAAGTACTGTTCTGTGTTGAGTATGTCTTGAAGTAAAAACTCTCTTTTCTGTCTTGGACTAAGAGTTTACCTCCATCTCCTTCCTGACACACTATACTTATCACAGTGCCAGTAGACTACAACAGTAATTAAAAAATAACCAAAGGAAAATGTATCTCGGCAGAGATGACATTTAGACAACCTGGTTTTTTGCTACTTTATTATTTATTTTCCACGCTCTCTTACTTCTGCACAACCCTGTTCTGTTTCCTCTTTAAGCTTTCCACAATTTAAGACATAGTCTCTTCGAGTATACATAGTTATTTACAGCAGCATACACTCAAATGTCAAAAGGTAAGTTTTAGCATTAGCTGATTGCTCTTAACGCTTGTCTTAAATACCAGAGCATGAGACTGAGACTTCCTTAATCGGGGTAAGCATTACTTAGCAACAACTGAAAACATTGGTGTGTTATCAGCATTGTTCTCAGACTAAGGTTGAAAACACGGCACTGCACCAGCTACTAAGAAGGAAAAAAAATGGCTGCTGCTGCTGAACACAGGGCAGTAAGAAATAACATAGGGATTGACAGTACAACAGCAACATTCTCGCCTTACACCTGAGGCCACTCTCCTCCTTCAGCTGAGGCACAGAGCTTATTTTGCCACCTAGATTCCTGACCTTAGCACCCTGCAGTCAGTACCACAAAGCCACGGGCTGCCATTTAACAAAGCATTAGCATTTCACCAATTCAGAAGAAACCTTATGATATATCCATTTCACGACGAGCTCATCTGCCCCCCTTCTCCACAACCTCCCCCCAGATCAAGACCACAGCTTTCTCTGATTTCTTCCAACAACCAGTAAAATTTAGCTAAGTCTTTAAGAAGCTATGGCTGCATTTTGTAAGCATTCAGAGCTCTTTTAGTCTTAAATCATCTCCACAGTAGTTTTTTCCAGAAGAACATCTGCTGTGGCTCACACCAAAGAACCACCTAGGCCAGCATGCTGTGACAGAGGCCAGAGGCAGACACCTTGCAAAGGTACAGGAATAAAGCAGGCACATGGGGACACTTACTCAGAACACGCTCCCAGCCCTTAAGAACTTGTAGCTCGGGGACTTCTTGAGCTCAGGATGGCTTTTTTGTGTTTAACAGCTCCCAGTGGGTTCTCTTCCAAGCACTCATACAGACATCTCTGGTGTGACAAGCCATCACTCACTCAATCAAACCTATCAGCAAACCTGTGTTTTGCTCCCTGAAGACCTCCATAGCTGCCCCTCCTTGCTCAGCCACACCTTCCATCTTCAGCACATAAAGTCATCCGTGTATATCAATGCAGACAGCTTGTCTAAAGATCCTCTGCCATTCAAACAAAGGTCCCTGTCCCCTCAACACAAAAAAGATGGACAGCAAACATAGGATGGAGAAACCCCCATCCTTAGGCACAGTTCTACACTTGGAAGCCACTGTGGCATTGGAAGATGCGGGCCAAACATTGGTAAGGCAGCTACTCTGGGTGGTTCCCAGCTGCATCTTCTCACAGTAATCCTGAGGTCCTCCCCCAGGTACCTGCCATCAGCACAGTGTTTAAGGCACATGGTGTGACTAAAGGCACCACTGGGACTCTCGTCCTTGGCCTGTGTTCAGAAAGGACACCAAATTGCACTTAGTCTGGTAAAGATGCAGCCTGTGCCTTGGAATTGCTGAAAATAAGTTTTCCCTTTGGTGGTGGCCTACAGGTCATAAATTATTATTTTTCTATAACCCTTCTGTTACCCTCTTTTGCAGAGTCTCAGATCCCTCAACTGGGAGCATCCCACATGGAATCACTGGTACTAGGCACGAGTCTAAACCAAAGCAGACACAACATGATCAAGAGAAACCCCATGAGAGCTATTCCCTTCATTGCTGCATTTATAACTCCATTTAGTGCATAGAGAAACCCAAGTTTCAGTTCCATTCCTGCTACCCAGCAGGGAGAGCCCCCCCCCTAAACAGATGGAGCCTGCAGCCCTCCTTGACTGTGTACATAGGAAGAGTGATTAGTTCTTCATTTCTTTCTGTGCAACAGTAGCATCCCCGAGCAGGGGCCAATTCTTACAGCGTGGAGATCCCAGCACTTTGGGTTCCAAGCACTCTGACACATGACTTTGATACTGTACATCGTCTCCTGAAACAGGCATATCCTGTTCAGGTGTAACCCTTCCTCCCATCCTGCTCTGGATCAATCCTAAAATTATTTCTGACAAACCTTCTTCCCATTCCCGTCCTCATAACTTCCTCCATCTCTCTCCATAGAGCAATGCTGTGTCTTAAGAATTTAATTCTTATAGGAACTCTCTGGAGCCAAGCATCTTTATTGCTCTGCAAGAAGATAAAAAGCAAAAAGCAAGGAAAAAGGAGAGGTGGAAAGTACTTACATATCCTCACTGCAAGGTCAGCCACTAATATGCTATGAAACTATTAACAAAGAAACTTAAATTTAACATGTCCCTCGGGGGAGATCATGTACATTGCTTATACTCTGTCTCCTTTCTTGATCCGTCCCTTCATCTCTGTGCTGACTCCTGACAGGACAGACCTACTGAGACAGGTCTGAGAAAGCCTGCCCAACTGGGAATGCTATATGGGAATTCAGCAAACATCTGATCAACACTCCACTGACCCTCCCCTTTTCTCCTTTGCTCCATCTCCATTTGGGTCTAGATTCCATCTTCACCCCATGTAGCAGGTGACCTGCATTCATCCCATCCGTTCTCTAGGCAGCTTCTTACATTATTCTAGGCACTCAGTAGCTGGTAACTTTCCTTTTCTATGGAAAATGAGGACCACAAACACACTGCTTCCAGTTGTAGAGACTGCTCAGCCTGCAGCGAGCCTTGGTGCCTAAGCACCAGGATCAGCTACCTGGCATTTCAACTACCTGCTTCCTCCATTCAGAGTCCATACAGGCTTTGCCACATAGCTTGCCTTGAACTCCCATTTCTTCCACACCCAACAGCACAGCACCTGGGCTCTGACCGCTGGACACGCATGCAACAGACAGGAAAACACCATTTCATTCCACAGACTGCCTCTTTCACGTACAAGTTGGCAACAATCTCCTCAGTCACACGTGCACCGGCATTTTTTTGCTATAACAGGGCAACTCTTTACTCCCTTACTAAGCCGCCTTACAGAACAAAATCCTGCACATCTCTAGCAATTGTGTTTACTCAGACAATTTATTTTAAGCCTGCCCTTTCTCCATTCTGCCGCAGGCCTAGATCAGGTCAAGTAGAGCAACCCTAACCAGAAGCAAGAGCTCTCTAAAACCTCTATTAGCCAAGTGGAGGCTTTTGAACAACCGAGAGAAAGCCTCTCTAATGAGAGCTTTTCTTCCAGCTCTTTGATTAAGAGCAGTGGCCAGAACAGCAAAAGTGACATAAATGCTCTTACATTTAGCCTGTGTAGCCAGCCAAAGCAACCGCCGTTGAACTGCATGTTACATGCTTGCTACATGATGCGAGTAAGACAGAAACCTTGGAACAGGCAGGCAGAACTCTGCATCACAGTGCTGCCCATTTTTCACAGCAGTTACCCCCGAAATGCTGTATGTACAGTCTACAGAACATTGCGGCCAGAGCTTCTGGCTTTGAGGTCTGTATCACAGATGGTTTATCTGAAATAAACGGTAGCAGGATAGAACTGCACACGTTTCCTTTGTTAACAGGAGCAAAGAAAGGAAGGGAAAAGATGTACACAGAGTAACGGAAATATAGCAATAGAAGCAACTGCAAATAAAATACAACTCTGGATGAAAGCTGAGGTCATTACCATGTACTTAATGTTAAGGATTTTTAGAAGTCAGCATAACGGGCAGCAGGAGAAGGGTTCACACTGTGCAGTTCCTGAGATCAGCAAGTGGGAGGTTCCTTTATACCAAAACAAATCATAAAATCACAGAATAGTTTAGATTGGAAAGGACCTTAAGATCATCCAGTTCCAACCCCCTGCCTTGGGCAGGGATGCCTCACACTAGACCACGTATCCCAAGGCTCAGTCCAGCCTGGCCTTGAATGCTGCCAGGGATGGAGCATTCACCACTTCTCTGGGGAACCTGTGCCAGTGCCTCACCACTCTCCCAGGAAAGAACTTCTTTCATCACAACAGCACTGTTCTGGAAGAGACAAGTGGTAGAAGCCTGGGATCCTTAGAATCTCAAAGAAGCTCTTGGAATTTCCTTTACACACCCTACTGCCATGGTAAATGCAGCATCTGACACCCCTTCTGAGCTACAACAGTCAGTGGTATATACTGGATACCTAGCCGCCTCTTCTTTCTTGAAGTCTATTGACTTCAAGCATAAAGGGCATTACTTCTCAGCAGTGTTAGCTTTACCAAAAGGAGCTGAATCCTTTGTAGCAGTCCACGGGTTCAAATAATCTACAGAATTTTGACAGATTCTGTAATTCACTAAGAACTTTGTAAAGTAACAACACAGTTCAACAAAATGTGATCTTAGGACACAGGAAGGCTCTGCTCCCAAGTCTGTCACCAGCTTGTGTGGACCTGCTAAAACACAGCCAAGTTACATTCAGTTACTTTCTCTGGGCAGACCTCATAGCAGCTTCCAATACATAAAGGGGACCTATAAGAAATCTCGAGAGGGACTTTTTACCAAAGATTGTAGTGACAGGAGAAGTGGGAATGGCTTCAAACTGACAGAGGGAAGATTTAGATAAGATATTAGGAAAAAAATCTTCACTATGAGTGTGGTGAGACACTGGAGCAGGTTGAATTATCCCATACTTGAGCAGAGCACATCCAGGAAGCGTTATCACTTACAGCACATACATCCCACTGAACCCAAACTCAAATACCTCACCTAGCAGTGATATTAACAATTTAATTATTCAAGGAAAATTATTCAAGGAAATAGCTTCCTTTTTGACAAAGCTTCTGGAAGCCAGAGTTCACTTAAATCAATGTAAGGCATTAGATTCATCCATAATGTTCTGCAGACATGCACTGCTTCACCTCACTCTGAAAGCTGCGACTGTGTTCAATAGTCAGTGCTGGAACACAAGTAGTTAGACAAGTTGAAACAAGAGCTGAATACTCACCGTGAACAGTCACTTCTGTCTTCTCCAAACCATCTATGGTCAGAGGGTTAATGCGTACACTCTGCACCTATAAAAATGGACTTGAATATAAGATTTTGCTGCCTCTGTGCTGTCAGCTAGGATATTTTTTTAAGTCATCCATTGCTGTATGTTACATGTAATTGAAAAAATTATTTTGGATAGACATTACAATGCTCCAGTGACATTTCTTTCACTTGACCAGCATTATCTGTAACAACATTCATCTTCCTCATGATTTGGAACTGTAGATACTGTCCTACCCAAACAAATGCCCAGCAGTAGACAGTTAGCCTTGCCTTTATTTTCTCCACCAAGGTTGCCCAAAGAAGTAGTAAATATAGTAAATGCTCCATCCCTGGGAGTGTTCAAGGCCAGGTTTGGGTGACATGGTCTAGAGTGGGGCATCCCTACCCATGGCAGGACACTTGGAAGTAGATGATCTTAAGGCCCTTTTCAACTCAAACCACTCTATGAGTCTATCAAGTATTTCTCAGGGAAGTAGAAATTCCCTCTGTACTAGGCTCTAACGTCTTTCCTACAGCTAGCTTATGTATGTAAAAAGATCCATCAGCTATTTCTTCCACTGAGAGAACAGCCACCTCATGTTTTCCTGAAATTATCATACAGATTGCTTAGAGTGACTAATACCATTTTCCTTGTTTAGAAGTCAACAGACCTTTAGTACTGCATGTTCTGTTTAGCCTGATTTGTGTCATGCTCGAGGTGTCAAAACCAAGAGGCTAGCCACAGGAATAGCTGATGCTCCTATATTGGTACCACAGGACACCCAACAGCCACACGCGGCAGCAAGTTGAGACATTAACAATGAGGCATATTCTAATTTCCAGCTAGGAGCTCTTGTGGAAACCAAGGCACCACAGGAGGGCTGAAATCCAAAACTTTGCTTTGCTTGTTAAGTTCTAGCTAGCTTGTCTGCACAAGGAACCTAGGCAAGGCCAGCTAACTGAAAAGCAGCCCAACAAGAGGAGGAACACTGCAAAACCATCATAGGAACACACTTGACCCCCCCACCCTCCAGTTTGTTCTGGAATCCTAGTGAACTGGCACCTCCTCACACATCTAAAGCCAAAGCTGCAGAACAGACTGGACAAATGGCAATCCTTGAGCACAGTCAGCGTAAAGCCCATGAGAGTAACCTACTTTATTACACATGGAATCAAACTCCACTTTTCTTGGCCTAAACATTTCCGACTGAAGATACACAATAAAGTTATTAGCCCAGAGATACCAGAGGTGGTTAACCCAAGTCTAAGCCCTTGGAAGAAGACTCCCTGACACACAGCTACCAGACCAGTTTGGAGTAATGTAAACATCTCTGGGGGTCCATATGGCAAAGAGCAGTACCTCGGATTTGAAAATAAAGAAGAAAATGTTTAGAGAACATTTCCTCTCCACCTTGTCTAACGCCACTATTTCCAAAAGTTCCACTGCCTTTCACTGTTAATCTACTCTCTGCTCAGATACCACATTTCCAGAGACATTAGCCAGAAACTAACATCCCTCTGTACCATCATGATGTATCCTGGCCCGAAGCACTTAAGAACATAGTTAATCACCTGCTCAGAATTAGGCCAGTACCAGAGTCCTTTCTCTCACCACAACTGTGTTTCCTTCCTCCTGTCACATTTCCCAGGACAGCTAAATGAACACAAGTGAACCACATAAACATGTGGCTCTGCAAACTTGTAGACTGAATTCCTGGTATTCTACAAGTAAAAGGCTGCTCTATCTTCCTATCTCTTAAAACCTAATAAGAATTATTTACAGTCTCTCTGGGCTATCTGGTTTAAGCCTCTCCAGCTCAAGTATGACACTTCCTGGGACACTATTAGGTTTCTTACGGCGCTCTGACTAGCAATCACATCTGTACCTGACTGCCAGGAGACACTCTTGGCTGAGTTGGCCACCTTGGTCTATTGCTGAGAGCTCTGAAATTTCTCAATTGAAACATTTGAAAGTTAATGAACCCTTCTGATATAAAGCTCCCACAGCTCAAGAGTTCCTTTATGAGCCCGACACATGGTGGATGCAGAAGAAATCCGTATTTCAGGCAGGCCTCTCTTTTCAAAACACACCAAGGCAGGAGGCCGGGCTGACAAGAGCAAAAGGCATGACTCACAGGTCTGCATGGCTCCACCATGTTATACAATACTCAAGGCCACAGCAAGCGCCAGTAGCTTTTCTACAGGTAAAGCTACTCCTTTAATTCATGAATTGTAGCAAGAAGGAAAGACAGCTCACTGAAGAGCTATTACTTGAAAGCAGCTTTGAAGACACTTGTACACAGGCTCAGGATTTACCAGAATACTGTAAGCATATGACAAAGCACACATAATGTTTTTCCCCTCTCACTGTAATGAAAACCTCCATTGCCGCTGGGGTACAGTGGATTTTTCCCACCTCTCACAGAGAGAAATGCAGTGCTTCCAACAGAGCCAGCAATAAATCACGGGTAGGCACTGGATGATGAATGAATGCATGGCTGTTACAAATGCTAAACCTCTCTCTGGAAACAGACATCAAGTCACAGCCACTCTCCAAACGCAAAACAAATAGCAATAAAAACCCCCTAACTCTCAAGTCAGCTACAAAGAAACGTCACAGGGAAAAATAAGCTTTTAAAAGCAACAATCTACTTCAGCGAATTTCCATTTGCACCTTGGCTTGTGCTTCAGGGACACCGCTTTGCCTCGCAGAACTTGCACCTGAAAGTAGTGGCATCTAGAAGTAAAGCCTGGCTACTATACTCTCTGCAATGCCTCTATCCCAGAAGCACAACCTGCTTCCATGTTGTGCTCATTTCAGTTACCCATTCCCCTCACCTGGAACCCTTACCTGACTGACACTGCTAGGTCCAGTGATACCATTGCAGTTGACTGGGACCAGATTGGTACATTTGCCCCCCGAACGCACATATATGCAAAGTGCAGGGCAGGCTGGCCTTATCTCTGCAGTGGAAGAGGAAGGGACTGGCTTTTGTCTTTTGGGTTTGGGGGGGTTCCTTTTTCCCCTCTTTTTAATTGCTAAGCCTGTAATTGGGGTTGAGAGCAGGGAGGGGGAAGGGAAGATAATCTGGTGAACAGCTGGGGCCCATCACTTCTCATTGCAGGTCTTGGAGAGATGTGGTTGACAGAGTGATGCACAGAAGCTGTCCCAGTTAATGACTTCACCATTCTCCATCATTATCCCCATCATTTGGAAATTAGGAGGACAGAAGGTATTTACTGTAAACCTGCCACCTCCCAAGGAGAGATAAATAGAAACTGATAAATGGGATCTTCTGGTGCTGTTCGTCTATTAACCTTCTGCTTCCCAGTTTAGGCATGTGCATGCTATCCTGCCATTAATATCCAGTAATTGGCATACCAGTGGGCAACAAAACCTTACCTTTGCATATGAACATCTCCTGCGCAACACACAAGTGCACAACTACACCTCCAACATAGCTCTGCTAACCAGGCCAGCACAGAGCTCCCGTGCTGTTGCCTGCACTTTAGCTCTCAGGTCAGAACTACCAGTGAGACCTGGTGGGTCTTAAGATGAGGCACCGGTCTGGGCATGGGGCAGGGTTAGGAGAAGGAGAGGTGGGAAGAGAGGACTGTGGGCACATGGCCTCCTCTCCAAAGCGGTCGGCACAACAGCAAGTAGATATGTTTGCACCTCCAGCTGAGCTGTGATCAGTTCTGTCAGCTTACCTGTAAATACAGCTCATGAACAGCCCCCAGGAAAGAAGGGGGCCCCACTTCGCTGCCCTCACTCAACACCAGGGGAAGATGGATTTTCCTCACTAGCTTGAAGCAAACGGTTCTGCAAAATGTTAAAAGCAAGCTTCAGTGGGCTCAGAATTTACGAATTTACTTTCTGCGTCAAAAAGTAGCCGGTGTCTCAGTGACTTCTTTTACTAATATTTCTGCAGCTCTCCCCCACTGCAGGTGAGGAGCTCTCTTCCACCTAGAAGATCACACCTCTACCCAGGAAAACTTCACCCCACTGCTGCTTTCTCCATGTACTACTCGAGAATCCTAACTGCTTTTACTTACCCTACCTCTAGGCATTTCCCTTGCAACCACTATCAGTTCCAAGTTCACGTGATGTGCAGGTAGCTACAACTCAGAGACGATACTACCTGCATTTCTGACGATGAAGAAGTTAAGCCACAAGCTTCCATCCACTCTGACACAAGCCTTAACAGATTCCCCCATGAGTATGGCAATGTTAAACAGCATTCAAACTTATCCAGAAACTCACGAAAAACAGAGGGCCTGTTCTTGCATCATCATCCTAGCAAACAGGCGACCTGCTCTGTGTTCAACAGACAGCTCCGGTGTCTTGGAAAGAAAGTATTTCTCTCATTTCTCTCTTCTAAGCTTTGGTAACATCTGCAGCTGCACACTCATGTCCAGAAAACACTTTTCAGGACAGAAGCTGACAGTCCTGACAGTCTCAATTCATTTAAGCACAGAAAAAGAAGTACTTGCTCATTTCAAATACTTAGTGCACAGACAGAAAGAGAAAGGAAAAATAAGAATGCCAAAACCTCTATTGCTACTTCCTAATGGAGGCTTTAGGGCCCAAGAGAATCTCTGCTTAGAAGATCCAAAAACAATATAGGGCCTTTAAATTCTGTGGCAAGAGAAGGGCAGGGGAAATACTGAGAAACCAACACCCTTACTGAGGAACACTTTGCAGAACCTGCTTGTATGTGAAAGCCGCCTCTAGTGCTGCCAGTGCAGGGAAGCCTCCTTGAGCCACAGTTCTTCCCTCCCAGCCTTACTGGGAGGTAATACACTTGGTGCATTTGGTGTCGGAAGACATGTGGAAATATCCTTCCCCAAGTACACATGCCTTCAGTGCAAACAGGCATGATAATTCTGCCTTGTTCCAGCCTTTCCCCTTTCATATAAGGCAGAGGGACATTTTGGCAACAGTGGGAACATCCCAGCTACTGCTACACATTTTAAGGCTTCCCACATCCATCAGATTTAAGAAAACAGTACTGGAAAACTACCCTTATTTGAGTACAGTTTGTGCAGGGGATCACTGAGCACAGGTACCTCCTTGCCACCCCTACTGTCCCTTCCCAAAGCCAGCCTAGTGACTGGAACCCACCACAAAGCCAGCTCTCAGGTTGCTCAACCCACTGCACCCACAGGAACCCAGAGCAACAACTCTTTCTTAATCCAGTCTCATCATCTTTGCCCACCATCCAGAGGTGCACAACCTTGGACAGACAGACAGTGAGTACACACAGAATGGGGTACCACCGGCTGGTTTGCAGGTAGGAGTTGTGTTTGCTCCTTCTGAATACACTGTCTTGTACACATCAGTTCAGTGCAGGAGCCTAATGAAAACGTGACTGTGATAGTGAGCTCTAATGGTAACACAAGTATTAATTTCCATCTGTCTAAGCAACTGGCAGTGTCCATCAATTATGGCTATAGCCAACTAACAGTTGCAGCTGCAAAATTAAAAAAAAAAGGCAAAATTAAAATTTCAAGTTCCTGTCATTCACCTGAATTTTTTACAGTTGTAATTAGCAAGCGGCAGAAGCTGTCAACAATCAGCATCAGCCAATCTGTCTGCACCAAGAACCCGACTGCCGGACAGGAATTGTCTTGGACAGGGCTTTTTTTAATCCCCTTGCTTCTCCCCATTATTTTTTTTTTCCTTCAAGCCTCCCTAACGCTCTCATCTTCTTTACCAGCAGTCACCAGAATTGAATGTCTCAAAACAGAAACAGACAGTATGACTGACACGTAACTCATATACTCACAATTATTTCCTTTCTTCAAATCTCAACACAAAACTCTGCTGCCATCTCTTTCCCCATGACTCTGCTTCCCTGTCAGCGCAGGAACAGTACTGCAAGCCCTTCATAATGGTAACAGGCTGGAGCACCTCCCATATGAAGATAGGCTGAGAAAGTTGGGGCTGTTCAGCCTGGAGAAGAGAAGGCTGCGTGGAGACCTCAGAGCAGCCTTCCAGTATCTGAAGGGGCCTACAAGGATGCTGGGGAGGGACTCCTTATCAGGGACTGTAGCAATAGAATAAGGGCTGAGGGGTTCAAACTGAAACAGGGGAAGTTCAGGTTAGATATAAAGAAGAAGTTCTTCCCTGTGAGAGTGGTGAGGCACTGGCACAGGTTGTCCAAAGAAGTGGTGAATGTTCCACACCTGGCAGTGTTCAAGGCCAGGCTGGACAGAGCCTTGGGCCACACGGTCTAGTGTGAAGCGTCCCTGCTCATGGAAGGGACCCATGGAACTGGATGATTTTAAGGTCTTTTCCAACCCAAACCATTCTGTGATCCTGATTCCTGAAATCAGCTCAGGCAGGATGTGCTCTTCCATCAAGGATGCTAAGCAGTGACAAGACCTTAATAAAAATGGCCTTCTACAAGTAAAAGCATTGGGAGATCTTTCTCTTCCCTCTGAACCAAGAAACACCAAATTTTGTGGGCAGTATAAAAGCACACTTACAACCACACCACGGTACTCCTCTTTAGACTTGCCCTGGTCTTGCAGACTGACAAAATGAAATTATATGGCTTGCATCTTGATTACAGGAATCATAGAATCAACTGGGTTGAAAAAGACCTTTAAGATCATCAAGTCCAACAAATACCCTCAAGGTTTTGATCTGCTGAATACATTTCAGAGAAAAACAGCATTCTGATGAATGCTGTCCACCTTTAAAAACAAAAATAAACATGGCATTGGAAAAATAGACTGCAGGGGTAAAACAGGTCCTCAGGATTTTCATTGAAACAAACATTAAAATGCTTTTATTCTAAAACGGCACAAGCAAAAGCTTCAGGCCATTTCTAACACACATCGTGGACAATGCACACGACAGCAACTTTTGCTTTGAACTGACTGGTTTGTCCTACAGCCCTCGCTCACGGGATGCCATTCCCCACCCACCAAAGGCCTCAGCCCACAACACCTCTGCGGTACCTCAGGGCCTCCTCACCTCTACTCGGTGCCCCCATACTCTTCCTCACCTTAGGGCCTACAGGTGCCGCTTCGTCCCTCAGGAGTGTTTAAACCACCCGCATCTGCCTTGGGCGGGCTCAACTCCAGCAGGCAAGGGACAGCTCATCCCCTACTAAGAAGAGTAAACCCAAACAGTTCAGGGCAGGTTTGGGACGACTTCAGCAGGAAATGCAGGTTGTTTCCGTTGGGTCAAGTAGGAAATGTAATGAAGAAACCTAAAACAAAAAGATGTTCAAATAGATGATTTTTCTTTTCCCCTCATGCTTGTGAGGCCTTTCAATTGCTTTCACTGCTGATCGCTGTGCACTGTCACAGCCGCAACACTGGGACACTGGGGAAGGGAACAAGGTGGTTATATGCGAATTTGAACACTCTGCCCCGTTCAAGGGCATGGTAAAAACTTCAGTGAAAAAATAACTTAAGGGGAAAAAAAAATAAAGTAAAAAAATAACAAGTGAAAAAATATTCTGTAGAACCTGAAGTCAGAATTTAACAGATCATAGATAATTCAATCCAAAACCCTTAAGAGTACCCTTTAAACATAAAAGGAACATTTTTACTCTAAATTACTATGTTAGGTTTCGGGGTGTTCTTTTGTTGGTGTTTAGTTTCTGTATACCCTTCATTCTTTATATTATTTTCTAAAGGAAGAGGTTTGGGTTGAGTCAAATTTCAGTAGGCGCTTGTGGGGGTTTTCACCTTTAGAATTATCCAGGATTTTTCTGAAATAACACAAGTAAAATGATGAATTCCATTTATTAAAATCAGTAGAATTAGGATCAAGACTCAAGCACTAAGCCCGTACAATGTAGCTTCATCTGTGCGGTCAAGACACTCAAATGCCCACTGCCTAATCCTTTCCAAACATGAGGAAAAACGTTCAAGATGTCAATTTGACACGAATTAACATTTAACTTGAACAACAAGTTTGTTCTTTATCAGTACAGTTAAATAGGTACTCCAAGCAGGTTTTGGAAGATCTTGAAAATCTTCAAGTCCTATGATCCTCCTGACTTGAAACGAACCCTGTCAAGAGGCTGCTCACAGAGCAGGTCTTTGTGAGGCCTGACACTTGTCGTATGGAATTAGACAAGAGATTCTTTACAGGAAATTTTTCAAAAGCACCCAAGGAATTTGTTCCTGCAACCCCCATGAGAATCAGCAAGATCTGGTTTATGGAGTCTGCCTTTTTGCAGACCCCTCAGCATTTCACAGGAGCTGCTTTTTTCCTGGTTTCGGAGGGGTCTTCTCCCACGGAAAATGATAGCTTTTCCATTCTGTTCAGCCTGAATGTACTAATTTCTTTACAAATGGCACTTACCCAGAGCCCCAGTCCTGTTCTCTGTGTGATTACAAAAACCAGAGCATATTCTGCAGCAGCCTGGAGCTTGTAGTAAGCTGGCTCCTTGGTACCATTTTGCTATGAACACACCTTTCAGTAGCCCCAGCCCATTGCTTTCTCACATCAGTTTCTCCCTTGCTTGGCCTGGTACATATTGAAGCAAGAAACTCAGTCTGATGAACTGTTCAGTCCTTTTTCTCTTCAGCTTGCACTGTACATGGAACTCTAAGTGCATTTTCCACAGAGACTGCGTTTGCACTTTGCTGACAAGAGTAAGGGCAGGTAAGAGCAGGTGCAGACAAAACACATCCCCTGAGACAACCAAAGCCGGCTGGAGTCTATGAGGAAGATAGTCCACTGAAAGGAATGCCATCTGATGGCTAGGGGTTACCAAAGAGTGCCAATCTGCAGAGAAGGATGATAGAAATCATTGCTTTTGCCCAAACTGCCATCTTCCTTGATTAAAACCCATGAAAATGCAGTTCTAGAGCAACTTAACTGAACCTCTGCAAAACCACCAACAGCACTTGTCCTGAAGTCAGGCTGTGAGCAGCATCAGGTCATGCAAGATGACCACAGATCTGGTTCTATATCCGCTGAAAATAGCAGGGGGATAACAAGCACAGCTATTTCTTTCCCTAACAGCAATTCCAGAACTGTTTCTGGGAAACCTAAAGGATTCCTAGGTTTTTCCATCCCCAAGCGAAATAGTAAATGTTTGTCCTTTTCCTCAGTGTAATTCAATTTTTGCCAGGCAAATAGGACACAAGAGCAATCTACACAAGAAAAATCCTTCGGAAGAGGATTTGACTCATGCTCACTCTCTCCTGCATAGCAGCTGGGGTTCAATTGCTTTGTTGGGTAGTGAACATATAAACTAGAGAGAGATCAAATTTCTGATCAAGCATTCAAAATTAACGTAAATAAGACAATAATAAATACGAGTATAAACTGGTGCCAAGCCATTTGAAGAAAACAAAAATAGGTATGGAAACTGAGCAAAGAGAAAACATCGCTATATACTGCTCTCCTGCGCTAGACACAGTTTCAAGGGATGCTGCTCGTTATAGCTCCTACTCTCCTAATGGGTGTTCCCCCTGTACTGGGCACTGGTGAGGCCACACCTCGAACCCTGTGTTCTGTTCTGGGCCCCTCACTACAAGAAAGGTATTTAGGTGCTGGAACAGGTCCAGACAAGGGCAATGAAGCTGGTGAAGGGCCTGGAGCACAAGTCTGATGAGGAACAGCTGAGGGAACTGGGAGGGGTTTAGTCAGGAGAAGAGAAGGCTCAGGGGGACCTTATTGCTCTCTGCAACTACCTGAAAGGAGATTGTAGTGAGGTTGTGTCGGTCTCTTCTCCCAAGGAACACGTGATAAGACAAGAGGAAATGGCCTCAAGCTGCACCAGGGAGGTTTAGGCTGGCTATGAGGAACAATTTCTTCACAGAGAGGGTGGTCAGGCATTGGAACAGGCTGCCCAGGGAATGGTGGAATCACCATCCACAAGTGTTCACAAACCTCATCTACAGATGAGGCCCTCAGTGACATGGTTTACTCGTGGTCTTGGCAGTGCTGGGGTAATGGTTTGACTTGATGATCTTAAAGGTCTTTTCCAACCCAGGTGATTCTGTGACTCTATTTTGATTGGGAATGAGAGATTATGAAACTCGAGTGATAGAAAAAATGATTTATGACCCAGCAGGGTATTGCCTGAAAGGGCCCTGCCCTAAGCAGCATGTTTTGTGCCTCACTTCTGCACCTGTGCTCTGGCAGGAAGAGAGACCTGCTTTCCACCAAGGACCTCTAGATGTCAAGACACAAAATGGTTCTTGAACTTGACATAATTGGCCATCAAGTGGGAAAGAGGGAAAACTATAAGAGGGTTGCAGGCATTTCCCCCTTTTAAACTCTTGCCTGAAGTCCAGTTAAGGAAAACATAGGGAAAAGCTTCTTAAACCCTATGAAGTCTGAGAACAATATTCTTCCAATCTGACCACCAGCCAAACACAGTCTGGAGTGTTCAAGATAAACCAGAAACAATCGTGATTAAAGAAAACCAAGTTGGGCGTAAAATTCTGTGGAGACTCTGGAGTATCCGGAGAGCCGCAGGTGTGCTGAGCACTACAGGAACACTGCAGGCTCCTTTCTGCACAGACAACTCTCATAACAGAGAAGGCAAATCATGCTGGAGCAGGAATAATTTGCCTAAGGTCGATCCTCTCAACAATGTCCTTTTCCAAGAGGAAAACACACAGCTCCTACCTTCCCCTTGCACATTTTCAGCCTGTCCTATGAGCTACTTACCAGAAGTTAGAGGATGCACTCCTCTAACGTGACTCCAAGTGTCATGAAGCAGGACCAAATGGACTAACTTTTCATTAAATCAGTTTTCCATTGTTGGGACTTATTCAACATCACATAAGGAAGCAGAGGAAAGGGCTGTGTTCAGCTACTACCAAACCATCTTGGAATGTTTTACAATCTAAAGACACTAGAAAAGAAAGTAAGTAGGAACTGTTACTGCTAGCCCTGTTTGCTGGCACTAAGCCTCATAATGGACAAGGTCCACGTGTCATCAAGGCCATGACAAATCACGTTAACTTGCTTGACAGCATTTGTGATGGTGCCTCTGCTTTAAGCTAATTTAAACACCTCTCACAGAAACACTGGAGAACAGAGCCATAAGAAACCATGTTCGACAAATCAACATGATCAGCAAACAGTGGTGTTCCCGTGATTGTACTGTTTAGTGCAGAGACAAAGTCTTGTCAATATCGATTCTGTTTCCCCAGCAGTAACTGCTCAGCGGCATCATGATGCCAGCAACCAGCTGTAACAGAATTTGCTGTCTTTATCTCTGTTCATTTCCAGTGTTTCTGCTCTTCCCAGGCCAAGGTGGTGCAGGTACAAAGGAGTAGACCAGCTTACAGTAGAGAATATTCCAGGGAAGTGCCTGTGTTCAAACAGTGATGAACTCATATCCTAATCACCAACATTTGTCAGACTTTGCTCCAAGCTATTCTACCATACCATGCTTGCAGGGAATGGCCCTGCAAAGCCTCAAGATTCTTCCCCTCTGTTTGACAGGGAAAAAGGTGATGAGCAGTGAAAGGAGTGCTTAGTCAGAAATGGAGCCTGGAGCCTGAAAGGGGACATGAGGCAGAGCATCCTGTCTGTGCTACCTGCCATTGCAGTGCTCACCCTTATGTTGTGTGGAATTCAGTCACTTACTCATTCGAGCTTCATCATCTGTTGTGGAAGCTGCCAGCAAGTGTCCCAAAGGTGGTTCTAAGACAATAGCAATTTTGGTCAAGACAACTGCAGTTACTGAGAAAATCACTATCTTCTTCACTTTCCCTTTCCAGTTCCACTGCTTATTAAGATCTAAAAAAGAGGAAAATCTCCAACCCCAAAATCACGTCAAGATCCAGCTCCAAGCTGCTGAGATCCCAGCATGACTTGCACACTGCATTACTCTGAGAATCAGGGCCTATGGCCCTAGCAGCGCGTCAGGGAGTTCTCCAAACCCCCTCCTGGTCTGTCATGGTAAATGACGGGTTCTTAAATACTTGATGTGCAAAGCGTCAGTGGTCTCAGCCTCCACGGTGTTTACCATCACCGTTTAAATCACACGTAAATCTGAATAAGTAAGCAGAAGAAAGTGCCTTGGACAGTGCTCATTTCAGGACAAGTCACTAAGCACATTCTGCCTATTTAAATCCACCTCATTCCCTGTGGAACAGCAGATCTCTCGCTGTTAACGAAACGGTGTAATTTCTCTTCAGGAAGACAAAAACGTCAATTAATTCTTGTGGGGAAGAAGAGGGTCCTGGCCAAGAGCGCTGTCTGTACGATGAGCAACCCTTGCTGCCTCACATTTGTTTGCTGGAAAAAAAAATCTGATGTGGCAGCTTGTTTAAAACTTGTTTATTGGGAAGAGGTCATAAGCTGAGCACTGCTCAGAATAGGTCAGGCATCTGATTAAAGGTTGAATAAACTGAAATGCTTCACATGAATCTCTGAGACAGAAGCTTGATGAGGAGAGAGAGCTTGTCTTAGAAAAACATTGCCAAGCACCCAGCATCGCAGGCGGGCAACAGACTGCAGTCCTGCTTAAAGGAGCAGGAAGATCAAACAGTTCTGCTTGTGGGCATTAACAAATAGCAGTACTCTTCTGTACCTCAGGACAGACTCTAGCTGGAAGAAAGCCCCTCTGTAAAAGGAACGTAGCAAGAAATCCTTCCAGGCTCAACGAACTGACAGTCAAAACAACAGGGAGAAGAAAGAACATCTTGAAACAACGTGCAAAGGAGAAGGAAAAAGAATAGATCAGCTGTTTATCCCAGGTCTCTTACCACTCAGGTGAGAGAGAGGAGAGAAGAATTCACGTCTCCTGAGACCCAGCCAAGTGCTTCCCCAAAATGCCTTCCTTCAACTTCTGTGCTTTTCACAGTATGTGGGGAAAAGGAAAAGCTATTTGGAGGGTTTGGCGTGTTACATGTTGCTGCTGCTGCTGTTACCCAGCTCCAGCGTGATCATTTGAGATGCGCTTACCTAACCCTTAGAAACTGCAGCCTGAAGTCTAGTGAAGATAACAGGCTGATCTCATTACTGCTGAACTGGAGCTGTAACGCACTCCAAAGGAGCAAGACAAACAGCAGTACACTTCCTTTCCTCGTCCTCTCCTTCCCACTTCTCCCTCCAACTTCATCATGAAGCTATGAGAGAGAGCAGGCTGAAACGGAAAGATTTCCTGTTTCCTCTATGTCTTTTCCCAGTCAAGAACTGCCACATCCTGCCAGGCAGGCTTACAGTTACTTGCATCTGGGATGAAATAGCCAAACCCAATTCACAGCCTCCTCGTTGTAAACTCTGAAGTACCTGATAGTTGGAAAAAGAAATACCTGCCAGTACAAGAGTAAGAAAATGCTTAGGAAATAGAGTGGGGAGGAATGAAACAGAACGTGAGAAGTTTTCTGATGGGCAGGAACCTCCACTAAAAAAAAAAGTATGTGGGACTGATTTTTCAGGAATGATTTCCTAATCAACAGCTGTACAGAGAAGGAATGGCCAAATTTATCAAGGACAAGCACTTGGTCCTTGATCGGCACCAGATCTCCCGCTCTTGAGCATTCTGAGTCTCATCACTGACAGCAGCTGACCACAGCACCATGTACAGTGTCGTAATGCCAGGGTAATTATTGAGTCAGCAAAGATCTTACAGGAGCTCTGACCCTTAATTTCTCAAGGCTTTCTCATTCTTCAGAGCATTAAGTCCCTCTAACCTATAGAGCACCAAATCAATCTCACAAATCATTAATTCCAGGCAGGCTTTTGCTAAGAGTTCCCTGGAGCATAAGGTGCCTCCATTCCTCAGATAGTACAAAACCCTCCCTTGCACCAACCTGACCACTCCAGGGCTTAGAGCCCAGAGCTGACAACAGGGACTTCTCAAGTCCTTCTCCTGCCCTGCAGAGATGACTGGAATGAGCCACCAACCTGTTGTGCTCTGGTTTGTCCAGTTATACAACAGGAGCTGGTAGATAGGATTTATGCCACTTGAAGCACAGGTGTGGTACTGCGCCTGGCTTCTAGCATGCAACACACTGGGAGTACAGTGAGTTTTTAGCAGATACTTAAAATTCCTCAGGTGACGCATTTAGGATTAAGAAGCCAGAAAGTTATGAGAAGCCCAAGTAAGGCAAGAATGATGCTTCTGACACATGGCATACGTTTTGCCCACAATCTTCAATACGGTGGTTCTGAAAAAACCCCAACCACCCTACCAGAACAGCTCCTCACCTCTTACCATGCTAAACACATAGCCTGTTTGCCTCGAGAGGAATGCAGTGCTGGCCTCAGCAGCACCCTACGCTTATTAACTTTAGAGACAACACAGCCTGAACAGGTTTTTTTTTTGCAGTGTTGGGCGCAGAAACATAAACAGTCCTAAAGCAGAATCACCTTTCAAAAAGAGAGAAAGAAGTGGTCTACTATAAAAGAGTGAAAAGAGCTGGGAAAATGGCCTTTTTTCTTCTGCTCTTTAGATCCACTTGTAGGATTTTCTCCTCCTCCCCCCAACCCATTAGGACAATTTGCTCTCACACATTCTCACACTCACTCTGCCTCTTCATTGTAGTCTCTGGCAAAATGTCAGAGGGAAGGAAAAGTGACAAGCTTATAAGAAAATGAATACCTCATTCTGTTTGAATATTGCATTAACCCCCAAGCTCCGCTGCTTCATTTGTCAGCTTTTTCAGTGCTCTCCATCTCTGCAGCACCCCTGACCTGGTTGGTCTGATTAGGAATGATCAATGTGCACATTTGCAGAGGAGCTCTTTGCACGCTGCTAGACCCTCGGCCTTCAGTCACTCATGCAGATAATAACGGCAGTTTGAGTCACTTGCCCATAACTCCAAGCTTCATTAAACAGGGGGATGTCACCGAAAGTCCCTTTAACTGTCTTTTAGTTTCTCTGCAAGGGAAAAATTTGACAGTGTTGAGAAATGGGATGTAGGATACAAATAAAGCCCTGGTTTGGGTATTGCACTGGCTGCCTGCAGTAAGCCTGCGCCTTTGCACAGCAGTCCCCGCACTCAGTGAGCCTGGGAGAGGCTGTGCTGATCACTGAGCATCACCTGGCAGGCAGCTTGCACAGAAACATGGCTGAGGTCAGGAACAGCTTCAAAAAGAATGGGTTCTTGAACAGAGCAGGCATTAGACAAGAGCCTGTCAATCACCACCTCTGCTGCTGCCTGCCACAGTAATGTACCAGAGGGGTTTTTGTCCCTCTGGGCTCTCCTGTGCCATTGATAGTAAAGAACAGAAATTTCTCCCTCTTCCATTTCAATGCAGGCAAGTAAGGCAAACCTGCCAGCCTATGAGCCCCAGAAACATTAGGGCACTTACCATGGAGCCCTGAGGTAAAAGATTGTCGTGCCCTAATCCACTGCTATACCTCTTCTTGGTCAGAGAAGAGGTTTCACTTGCTGGAAACAGAAGGATCTGGCAAGGACCTATGTTATCACAGTATACGCAGCCCCAGGCAGCTCCAGGAACTCCCTGTCTGACCCAACACTTCAGCTCAGTAAAGTTACTACACAGGAAAGATGATATTAACAGAGATATGTGCTCCTGAGACTCAGGCCAGGCTTGCTCCTAGCTCTTCACAGCTTTCGAGGGTCAGATTTCAACCAATTCAGATGTTTAGCATGTTGGATTTCAGTTTTTAATCAAACTCCATTTTCAACGTAAAAGAAATCCCACCATTGCCCTAGAATTATAGCCATTTTTTAAAAGCCATTTTCTTTCTCATTGCCTTTAAACTTCTCACAGTAAATACACTATTTCCACAAAAGAACAGCCTAAGCTATTGCCCATCTACCCTAAAAAGGAAATTGAAGTCTCATGAAGCATCAAGGGGAAAAACCAAGCCTTTCACTAGATCTTTTCCCACAGGAATGAAACCCCAAATCTACAACAACCCCAAACCAATCCTTAGCACGTTCCAAGCCGTGTCAGGTATTTCTCTGGAAACTTCTCCACAGAAGTTTAAACCCTCATAACTTCCTATGGAGCACTGCACGAATCACCCCTCTGCTCACCCGGCGGGTCTGAGCAGGGCAACACTTTCCAGCAGAGCCTTGGGACACATTCTGCATCCTTTTCCTCCCTGTGAATTTCTCCAAGTAACTCCTTCTATGTACTTCAGCCAAGTGTTGCGCTTGTCCCGTTATGGATATTCCATGCACACAGAGAGGCTTCTACTGATTTCAATGGACTTCAGAGCAGGCCCATGTTCTGTCATCTCTGGCGAGAGAGTTACATATTCATCGCAAATAGAAGCCACTTCCTTTGGGAGACTCCTGACCCCAGACAGAATTTCTCTTGCCTGGTACCACAGGCTGCAGAATGAGCCACTGTCCTTAAAACAAACACTCTAATGCTGTGCTTCTCATTAGCCCCGAGCTTTTGTGCCCTTATTCATGGGAAGCCGTACCTTGGCCATGGAGCAGTCCTTTCAGTGGTGCCTGACTGAACAGTGCCTCATTGAGATGTGCAGTGGCTGCCTGGCCTGCTGCTCCATTTCCCTCAACTCCAGCAAACTGGAAGAATTATTCCAGCTGAATTAAGACACAGAGAGCATCAGGATCAGGCCACAAAGACTTCAGTGAAGGCAACAAGCACATAATAAAGCCACATGACAACTGATGATTACAAAAGGCTGTCCCTACAATCAGAGTGATGTATTGGAAGAGTTCTCATCACAGCTTTTCTCCAAATTCAGTTACCCCTCAAGTTCAGCGGATTTCTGTGGTTTGCTGTAACTTTCTTCTCTCTGCATGCTGACCCCCAGCACCCTCAGCAGGAACACTTCAGTGCTAAACCTCCCTCTCCTCATCCTGCTTTCAGGCTAGCGCAGGTCACGGTAGACATTAACATCCACAGAATTGCAGAGTGCGGTGACAGCTCCAAGATCAAAAGCACCTGGAACCCCCTTAATTAGGCAAATTATTTTATCCTCTTTCTTTTAGGACAACTCTAGTCTTGGTTGGGAGCCACAGCACTGCACAGCACCTGAAAACATAACCCCCTGCATGTAACCGTATCCCAGACCAGTTCCCAATTTCCTAAAAGCTCTCCAAGGGAGCCATGGCAGGTAACACAGGGAGGAAAGGTGAGAGAAGAGCCCCAGCATCCACCACTGAAGCAAGAGAAGAAATCCAAGCAAAGTTACTTCTGAGAGAACAGTGATATTTATACTAATGTGATCAGCTATTTTGTGCAGGCTCAACCAAGCCTGAGCCAAAACCCAGTCTTGCTGTCCAACAAGTCACAGCCTTCACCCCAACAGCAGTTAGGCTGTGTCCCCAGAGACTTTAATCAAGGACCATGCTACAGTTTGGCAGTCTGGATCCCACCGGGTGATTTATTGTCCAAGTTGCCCCCAAAGGCCATTCAACTTTTACGGAAAGAAGAGGGGTGTGGGAGGAAAGGAATGCCGGACACACAAACAGAGAAACAAAACAAAAAGGAAAAGGCCATAAATATAACATGCTGGTGCTGGTGAATGGAAGGCAGCCTGAATATGCAACGGAAGTACAGCCTGAACCCCAACACCTGCTGGATGTAATGGACTCTGAAGTGTTGTTTCAGAATTAATCAAGTCATTTAAAATCATAGCTGTAGTCTCCATTCACTACTCCTGTGCATAAACGCGCTGATCCCGATACTAATCCATGTCGGGTGACTTGAGCAATATATCACCGTAATTGCCATTTTAGGGCTGCAAATTGGAGCTAAAACAACCAGATGCAAAAGAGATGGCCATATCATACTCTTGAGATGGATCTTCAAAGTTCAAGGAGAGTTCAAGCATGGAAGAGGCAATACAGAGGGGTCAAGTGTAAGGAGATTGTTCACGTTCAAGAGGAATTAACTTTACAAATATATTGTTTCTGATGTGGTAATTGTGCCATCTTACAGCTATTCCTACCTCCATGAATCTTTGCATTCTTCTCAGCCATTAGAGTGATTGTTCCTCCTTGAAATAAATTTGATTCTGGCAAAATAGCCTGCTTTACAACTACGACTTCTTCCCCCACGATTTTCTGCTTTAAGACAATTCTCTCTGAAACCACAGAGCCTCGACCCGGCTACAAGATCTTCAGACTGCAGGATGGGGACCCACACACCAGGCTGAAGCACTCAGGCTGCTGACTCATTTTATTACAATTAACAAAGACAGACTTGAGATCTCATCAAAAAGAGTGTGAAGAGTGATAGTCTCACTCAAAATGACGTAGTGGGTGTGTGGGCCTAGTCTGGAAGCTGCAAAATATCTAAACACTTCAGGTACCATGGATTTTAAGGCTACCAGCATGGAAATACCTCCTAGCATTCAAGGATATTATTTCCCGTATCACTTTGACAAATGAAAGTTCACATGAAAAGAAGTCAGTGATTCCCTGAAGAAATCAACCAACAGACAAGGAGCATTCAAGGGACTGTAACAAATAGTACTGCTTCATTTTGCTGAGGCTTACAACAAGGTGTCTCCACAGCACAATAACCATACCTGCATCAGGTAACAGCAGTCCTACCACACCTTTGCAGCCCTGTAAGATCAAACCTAAAGGCATTTGAATAAGCTGTAGGGCAAGTCCATAAGCAAGTTTTAAGATGCCCATCAGCACTAGTTTAAGCAATGTCCTTATCTGATATGTTTCTCTGTTTAAGAAGTCAGATGAAACCATTAATTAGTGTTCCTTTTCCTAGCTTCAAATTGCACTATTAAAGTACAATTTCAGCTTATTGTTGAACTACCACCAGACCTAGAAATTATTGTTGTCGTCTAATAAGTCATCTGCACAGGGAGAGAAAAAACACACCTACTATTATTTCTATACAGCTGGGTCCTAGGAGTCTCCCTGCAAAGCTGTGATTTCAACTTGCTTCTGCTACAACTCCAGCAGACAAAGCGACAGTTTTTCAGCCAGTGTAAATCAGCACAGCACCATTGTGCTTCAGAGGGCGATGATAATTCATCCTGGTGAGGATCTGGTGACCTGAGCACCTCTGAACAATGGCATTACAGAAAGCTAATGTGCTATGGGTTACTTGATAATTTCTGTAGCATAATTGGCCAACATGGAAACGCTAGAAATGATTTAAGTTCAGAACTAATTGCAACCATTACCAAGGCAGCATTATTTATGATCAACTGCATATAGTAGTCCTGATTCTGATTTCATTCACATTTCATTCCAGGCAGTTTTTTGAGAGGCAGCTGCTTATGCTTCCTTGTGCTCTGGAAGAGGCCAGCCCCCCTGGCTACAGCTGCGGTTTCAGCATATGAATTTCTGCATCACACTGAGAACATCTTCAGTGCTTGAACTCCAGGCAGAGTGGAAAAAAGGCTGTGTTGAAAGTGATTTCCCTGTGGGCAGAACTCTGCTAGCCCACCCACCGGGTCGCTGCCCCCCTGGTGCTTTAGGCAGCCCCGTGACTTGCCTGTTGACTCCCATGTTTGCACGGCTGTCAGAAAAGGTGGGGCTGCTGCAGCCTCATTTGACAGGTTCAGCACTGCAATTACCTGTATTTCAAATACTCAAGTGCTTCTTTGTACGGAACTGGAACAGAGCAAGGTGCCTCAAACAGCTTACACTGCGTTTATAGCCCAAAACAAATGGCTTGAATTTCCAGTTTTCCTCCGCAGGTCTGACCACTGACTCATAATGGGGGTTTTTGGAAGCTGGTTTCTCTCGGAAGCCTGCTTTCAACTCAGCTTAGAAACCTGGCTGGCAGGAAGACAGCTCACAGCAGCATTACCCAAGTAACTGTGGAACATCCTAAAAAGAGAGAAAAGTCAATATGAGTTCAACTTGTACACCCCTGAACACAGACACACGCACACACAAACATATACAGATACAAAACGTAGGAAAATCAAGTCTCCTAAACAGTCCCCTGTGGCTGGATACACTCATTACATTTGACGCAGCCAAGCCAGAGACGGGAGTTTCTTCCGCAGAATGAGCAGCTCCATATCTTTATTTTCTCGAGAGCCCTCGCCTAAAAACAATCATCTGCAAATTGTAATTTTTTTCCACCTTTCATAAATATCAGCCATAGTGCAGCCCTCTCTCCCCCTCTCTTTTTCTTATTCAGGATATCAGGCAGATACGAGTTATCAGTAAAGGTCATCCTCAATTTCTGTACAGAAATGATCTGTCTCCAGTATGTAATAAACATTTATCCATGCCTTTATTAGCTATATTGAATCTGACAGTTCTGTTAAACCATTTTCTTTCATTTTGCTAGGTCATGACGGTTAATGCTGCTAAAAAATCTCATCACTGCTTTTGATCACTGCATTGTCTTTTTGGTGTTATCAAGATTTTGTAAAGGTAAGCACTGGCTGGAATGACCTATTAAAGTTACGGCCCGTTGAGTTCCTGGCTTTTCTCTCACCACAATAAAAAAGCAGAGGAGTGCAAAGCATAAATTCTACTTTTGGGGTTATATTTAGTTGTGCAGTTGTAATTCAGTAGAGCAGTCACTTTAAGCCCACTTTGCATCGGTTTCGCTCCATCTTTTTCACATCCTCGAGTTTCTGAGAAGGGGCTGGAAGCCACACCATGGCAAATGAGCCCAAACAGTGGGACTCAGAGGTGGTGTCCCGGTTAACCCCTACCCTGCTTGCAGCGCCTTAGGCATCTGCTGGGGATTTGAAAACAATGCCATGATTTACAAAGCAGACTCCACCCGCAGACTGAGAAACATTCAAGGCATTTCCAGTCATTCTCACAAGCTCATAGAATCATAGAATCACAGACTGGTTTGGGTTGGAAAGGACCTTAAGATCATTCAGTTCCAACTCCCTGCCACAGGCAGTGTGCCACAGGAGTCGTGACGCCTCACGCTAGACCACGTTGCCCAAGGCTCGGTCCAACCTGGCCGTGAACACTGCCAGGGATGGAGCATTCACCACTTCTTTGAGCAACCTGTGCCTCACCACCCTCACAGCAGCAGCATGTATTCCAAACCCCACTGAAAGACACTCGCAAAAATATGTCAGATTTGCTGCAATTACCCTCTCCCTCCACCCTGGTCTATGTTTCAAGCACTAGGACACATTTTCTTTCAGCTTAATGTGATCTGGTTGCATCTAAGCCCAGGGTGCCTTTCTTCATCCTTCGCACATTGCCTTCCCAAATTTGCCTTACACCAAATTCATTACTACGGTGTCTAAGTACGTGGAATGTTTTTCAAACTCACTGTTGTCTAGAATTACTTTTTTTTTGGGGGGGGGATATAAATCAAACAGAAATCCCTTAGTAAGCCTTATTGAGTTCCTCTTGCATTCTCTCACTCTACAATGAGATCAACCATCATAATTTTCACTACCCAAGAGACCAAACTGTACCCCAATTACATGCTGTGAGCAGTATAAAGCACCAATTTAACATAGTCTTGTGTCCCTCATCAGTATACAGCAAGTTCTTCCCTCAGAAGTCACTTGCACGGTAATGCAGCTAACCTCCAACATACCTACACAAGTCTCATTTGCAACGCAACCCTGACAGTCTCCGTGGGGAGTTTAATACAAGTTCAACCTGCTGTTCTATGCTGCGAGGCTGTGGGAGCTGAGAAGCTAGCGCTGAGCAGAGTCCTTTCAGCCTGCTATCCTGCCAGCCAGCCAGAAACAGCAGGTCCAGAAGGTATCTGCTGCGATGGTTTGCAAGAGAAACCTGCCTGCAGGAGGAACGCCTTCCTTATCCCCATCGAGTTGTAGAGAGTTCACACAGAGTAAAATAAACACATACATAAAAAGCACACTCTCCTGACCACAAGGCCGCAGAACTGGGCAGCCTGGGGACGCTGCAGACAGCCACAGTGACTTCCTTGGAGCAACATTCAATATCCATAGCTAAAAGTCTACTGCCTGCCTGAAGCCCTGTTTTCAGTTACAAAGGGCTCAAGGTCAGTGGTACAAAAGGGCCTATTATCTCTTCCTGTAAGCAATATGCTGCTTTTCCATTTCCTCAAGCATTCCTTTCTTTGGCAGCAACAACCTACCCCCTTCTCTTTTTCCAGCTGTACCTAGCTACGCCTTCACTGACTTCCAAAGGCAAACAGGAATAGGCAAACATGTCAACCCACAAGAACAAGCTGCAAAAATGCTCTCTTCATGACAACAGGCACATCAAAAAGACAAATCTGCAAGCGCTTCTCCACACGGTATCCATCACCCCATGACCCGCAAGCCCATGTTCATCCACGGCCAGTGTGATCTCTTGCTCTTCTCACCGACGTAGGAGAAGTCCTACCTTTGTGATAAAAAAGAATGGCAACCTTATAAAGACAGCGGCTGGCGTCCCTGCTGCCAGGACACTGGTAAGCCCTGGGGAAATGCAGGAATTCCCTACCCTGGCTTTCTGCATGCCAAAATCCCACCATTTTGAACAAAAGAAGATCAAGGGTGCTAACCCCGATGCCCCAGCTAACTTAACCCAAACCTTGCTCCCAGTACCCACTCTGGGAGAAAGAGGCCTTTCTTCCTTGTCTCTAAATGGCCACCCAGCATAAGTATCTCCCCATAATAATTCATGAACAGGCTTCAAATGGCGCAGGCTTGGAAGAGGAGGTTGCCTCAGACATGATAATCCTTTTCACCAGCCCAAGTTAGAAATGCAGACAATAGATACACAGACCAATAGATGCACTCTGACCTTGATGTTTCAGACCACCACGCTGTTAAACAAGAGGCAGGACCCCTGTGGTCATGGGAATCTCCAGCATGTGTTTAAAACTGTATCACTATATTTCATGGTGAACTTTGCCCACACTGTCTTTAACATTTTCCAGGTGCATACCTACTTGCAAAATGCTACGCACTCTGTATATGCACAGACATGCACACAAAGTATAAGGTAAGGAAGAGAAAGAGGTAACTTCCCATAACAGCTTTTAAATGATGAGCTAGCGGCAGCTACTGCCTGCAATTCTTCACGTATCACCCAGCTCCTTTAGTTCAGTTGAATGAAAATTGCTATTGAGCCTTCTGATACTCTAAACAGGTAAATCAATGCCCCACTGAAGACAGCAGTTTTGTCCCAGGGCTCTGTTTCCTCGGTATTCTACTTAAAAGTAACAAATAGGTTTCTGAGAGCTGGAAATGACTGAGCTGTTGCTTCACGTGCTACACAGAATTCATCTCAAGTAGCCAGCTTTGCCAGGCTTAGTCCCCTCTCTGCACACTTCCTCCTCTGCACATCAGAACAGGACTTCAAGTAGATATAGAACAAATTGGTTTCAAAGGGCCTGTCTTCCAGGAAGATGGAAGTCCTGGTGTCTGACTCCTGTAGGAGCTACCACATTTGTACAAAGAAGCATGAACATCCGTTAAAATCACCTAATCGACCAATTTGCCAAGCTATTTGTCTTTAAAATGAGACATTTAACATGCCCTGCTATATGCTGATGCATTTCAGTAGCCCAGAATAAACACAGCCTAAAAACTAAACCTCATACCCAGATAATGCAGCTGGGAGTTAATGATTACAATATGTGACACTTCAAATACACCAAGTCAATGACATTTAGCTAATCTGTCTTCCCTATTTTTTGCTAAGCAGGTTGGCAAAAGAAGAAAAATGGTTCATCTACTAACAAGTTTAACACAACCTTGAAATAAATCATATTCGAAAGCTAGAAGCCTGGCTCAGTTTAATAGCTAAATCATTTATTCCTAGGCTAAAAAAGAAATAAATAAAATAAAATAAAATAAAAAGCCTGCCCTGAAGTCATTATCAGCATGATCCTCTATTTGAAGTCTTGCGAAATGTTCAAGGAACGGCCCTTGTGGTTTGGCCAAAAGGAAACAACCTGCTCAGTGGCTCTTAGCAGGCCCAAGAACATGGAGACTCCCAGTATGAGAATATTAAATTATTATGGCTCCTGCAACAGGGAGCACAATTGTTAGTGGCCCCCTTCCTCTGATGGCCAAGCTCTGCTCCTCCCTGCTGGGAGCACTCATTGTCCTACCTAATATTTGCATGCTTTGATAGTAAGAAGATTGTCAAGATAATAGCAGGGAAGTTTCAGTTGGAACTCAATTTTCCAAAGCCAGCTGTGCACGGCCCCAGTCACGTTTTCTATGAAGATGCCTTCAAAATGCAAAATTAAGCCTTGCTCGTGAGGAAAAGAAAAAGAAATTATCCTCCTCCCTGTAAGAAGAAGAAGAGGAAAGGAAAGAACGGTTCCTGAACAAGAGCAGGATGAAAACCACTTCCCGGAGAAATTATTTCTACATGAGCTTAAACTTCCTTTTGTTCTGCAAAGCATTTTGATCAGTGCAAGCAAATAATAGTGAAAACAGACGAGCAGGTCTTAAATCACAGAATAATTACTTTTGTGAGCTTTATTGATTGCAGTGATCTAGCTAAAAGAGTTTGGGGGCTCTCCTCTCTCATCCACCTTCCTGCATGACACAACCATTCACCAGCTCAAATGAGGTGGGACATAATGTGAATTTTGGAAAGAATAGTACTATTGTTGAAGTCCGAAAAAAATCTGTATTTCTTTGGGTTTTGGCAAACTTGCTTCTTTGTCCACTCCAAATAATGGCTTAAAAAAAGAAAGGAAAAAGAAAAAAGTGCACTCCCTCTCCCCTTTTACCCTTTATCCCCATTTCAGACTATGTCATTCTGAGTTATCACGGATGAGGGACTTTTAAACACTCGTGAAAAAGCCCTGCAAGGGCAAACGTCATGGGCCGAGCCCTTGTTGGACAAGAAGCTGTACCTCTGGCCATATGGCTACCCAGAACTTCAGAGACTGCGCACTGTCTTCCTGCCTCTCTTTAGTGCTTTTTGCTTATTTAGGCCCCGTTTTACATTTCAAATAGCTTTTTTCATAAAGGCATCTGAATTAAAGTACTTTTCCCGGTGCAATACAGTCCTCCCCAGTTCAGTTGAGACACAGCTATTTGTTTCTGGGTTCAGGAACTTTCTTTCTGTGAATGGACTGCACTTAGACATGCTGGTCTGCAGTAACATCAGCACCAAAGCCCTTTTCACTCAACAGAAGAGGATCAGAGTCCAAACCAGCCTCCCCCTAGGACACTGAGGAACAAAAACCCATCTCAAACCAAGCCAGCTATCGCCCTCCCTTGCTGACATCTCTGCAATTCAAACAGGTCTGCACAGTCCTTTTAGCATAACTAAATTCACAGAGTGCACCTCAGGCAGTCCAAAACACAGGTGACCGAATTTCACCACACTTTAGGTCACTTGTACTGAGCAAGGAGTGCTCATGATGTCATCTAAATTCTGACCCTTTGTAGGGAAGAGAAGACCAACTTCAACTACTGGGCCTGCCAGCAGAAATCCATTCGCTGAGCCCCTCAGATATTCTTCCTACTGCACAGCAGAAAGCAGACTTTACAGGACAAGTGCCTGTGGTGTGCTCCATTCTTTGCACATGTCTCAACTATCAAGCAGCTGGTGCGGTGACCTACCCGGGAGGTTTTGGGCACCACATGGCTTTATGTGTTTCTGGCCCCTGTAGGCTGCCAAGAGGGTCAGATGCAGTTAGAATGCAAGCACAGAAACTTACCTGCTTTTTTCACATGAAAAGGGGGACGTGTCTCTTCACTGCCTTGCGCCCTGTTGAGATATTTATATAGCAAGAGTGAAATGAGCATAAATTACTAACAAGTGAAATGCATTCACTGACTCACGCTTGCAGTGCAGTGCTGTCTGAGCAGGAATAATCACAGGAGGTGTAGCACAGAGCAAGAGCAAAAGCATGCAGGATTGCTTAGGCAAAGCTGGAGCCTCAGGCGGGACCCACTGGAAAGGCATGTTCTAAGAAGGCGGTTTCCCTCAGCAGCCAGAAAGCTTCTGGGCGAGTGGCAATCTGTAAAAGAAATCAACAAAGAGAAATTAGCTGCCTTGATACTCTTAAGATAAGTACTAAAATAAGACTGGCAAGTCATGCCCTCACTTCTGCCGGCACTGCCTTCCTCAGAGAGGCTTGAAGAACAGATCACAGTGCTCATCATTCATCTTGTCCTTTCACTGACCTACCCGGACATCTCCACCATCATCTCCCCCATCAGAAGATAGCAAAAAGACAACAAAACCATTTTTAAATGCTTTCAAGTACACCCCATAATCCTTGCAGGATAGAGACAGACATATACTCATGCATGTTCTCCCAGCCACACAAAAAGGGCTAGTCCCAGGCAATCAGTTAGCCACGCACTCACCTGTTTCTGCCAGCCACTGAATCTTGGTGTGCCATACGTAAAGCTATTTCTTTGTTTCATCTTCTGCTAAATTACCCATTAGCAGCAAAAGAAATCAGAAGCCTGTCCAAAGAATACATATGTGTAATAGCAACAGCCCCACTGAAGCATCACCCTCTTTCACTAAGCCTAACTGAGGTATGGCTCCAAAGAGCTGGGAATAAGGAGCTGACAGAGGGCAAACGTATTGCACACAATTGGAAACACAAGTGCACATACATACAAACACCTATACATACTGTGGAAGAAAAAGAATGTTCCAGAATAGTCAGCTTACTTGCAACGGCAATTAAGCATCCGCCAGCACACACAAATTAAAGGGAGACCTTTCTGGCCCGAAATTGTTATTTCTCTATGACTCTGTCCCCGCTATTTGGATTCTCTGGAGTGCCATCAGTGTAAAAGACAGCAGCAAAGCAGGTCTAATTCACCATGTTTAACACAGTGAAACTAGTCAGCATGGAACTTCTTTTATGCTGCAGTAAAGAGGGCCACTTGATTTGCTGTTTGCCTTGCAGTGAGAAAACTCTGAACACAGATTCATGACCAGCTCTTGACAGGGTGGAAATCAGAAGCATCTTCAGCGTCAGGTGAGATTCCTGGCCTCCTGCAAGAGGCCAATGGAAGAGCTGCATCAAGAGCCAGCACTAGAGGCAGCAGCCTCAGCTCAAGTCGGGAGAGTGGCAACAGCCTGAACTCCCTGACAACTTTATTTCACTCCCTGGGCCCATGCTCCTGCGATTCAGCTTTGAATCTCTGATGTGCCACTTGCTTGCCCTCTAGGAGCTAACATGTTGACATCATCATGCCTCTCAGAAGGAAATCTGTCAGCACAGCATGAAGAAGAAACCAAAATGGTAGAAAGCAAAGAAAAAAAAAAATTAGTCCAAAAAAGGAGTTTTGGAGATATATATATATATGGCATACAGGATTGGAGGATATTCCTAGCTTTTTTTTTGCCTTGGACAAGTAATGGAGCAGGGACTTTGCTGGGAGCTGCTCAGTGAGAAAGGCCAATGTTAGGACTCCTGCCCCCAACACAAGCTTATCCTCAAGCGAGCTGATCTGTTCCTTTGAGAGGGGCAGTATGGGACAGAGGAGGAGAGGGGGAAGGGGGGGGGAAGCTTTTCTTTACACTTGTGCTGTTCTGAATGTGGACCATCTGTGCCCCCAGCTGGAGTGCTGGAGATGGTCTGGCACTTGAACCACACCATATTTACAGATCTAAACACAAATGGCTACTGCCTGATTGTTTCATGATTCATTAGTCAGACAAGCTCTCCTCTCCCGCCAGCACAGCTGTTACAGAGTAAACCTTTGTCACTTAATAGGCCTGATTATTACTTTCCATCAAAGGTATTGATCTGTGTCATCTCTACTTAAGGGAAAAGGGGAGAAGTGAAAAGGGGACCAAAAGGTGCCGGGAAAACAAGAAGGGGGGGGGAGAATTAAAAAAGAATGACATTTGCATGGTGACTAGAGGCACCGGTCAATACATTTAATCTCTTTTGGATGTACTGTATTCATGTATTCATTTAGTACAGTGACTAGGTTACTCATGGAGATGAAACGTCTCACATGATGTGGCATTCCTTGCACTGCACCAGACTGCTACAGTCACACAATATGGCCATGCATATAATTGGTCGGCCAAATACACAATGTGAATTAACAAATAGTATTTAGGAAAAAAAATAGAAATCAATTAAGTCATGCAGCAGAAGGTACAAATACAGGTTCATCTCGAAATGGCATGAGATGAGATAAAGAGATTGATGGCGAGACGTCAGAGAAGCAGGCCAGAGTTCAGCCCTCGTGCATCCAAGTCAGCAGCACTACCCCAGTTACACCAGCGAGGAGCTGGCTCTCTTTGTTTAGCAAAGGAGCTGGGGATAGGACACAGTGTGTTAGAGAATTGCGATGCAGAGTGTATTTACCACAGCTTGAGAGCTCTCGTTGCTCCAGCAGCCGTCTGACAAGCTGCCATTGCAGCAATTGCAGTGTTATTGCAAATTCACTCACTTCATCAGCGCGATGAGCTTTGCCACATCCAGACTGAGTTTCACTGCCTCTCTGACCCACAAAGCCATTACTAGTGGCATTATTACTTCTTCCTGCTGCATTTGAGGTGGTACCTGGTACCCACCATTCCAGTGACCAGGTGGACAGTTCACAGCCACAGACATGGCTCTGGTGGCAGCGGGGAACAAGCTCTTGAGAGAAGTTGGCTTCACTCTTTGTGTTTTTCTTGCGTCAAAGGCATCACCTCTCCTGAAGCCAAATCTCAAAGCCCTCGTCCAGTCCTCTTTCAGAACAAACAGCAGTGAAGGTCTGGGAAGTAGGAGAGAGAAAAGAAGGCACAGCAGAAACCGCTTAGCTGGCATGGACACAGCACAACAGTGCAACTACTCAGGCTACAAGAATTTATAGCAGTCTATAAATAGAAGGAGCTTTTCATCAAACCAAGACTTGCATTTTTAATGCAAAGAGGCCAGTAAGATGTCACACAGGGAATACCGGTCATTTTAGGGAAAGCACTGTTGAGAGAATAAAGAGTGGGAACCTAAGCAGTAGTGCAGAAGACCTGTCAGAGCGCTTGGGTTTCCCCTGAGGTCAGCTTGTCTTCAGGGCCGTACCTGCCATGTTCAGCCCAGGCATGCAGAGTGCAGTGACAGATGCTGGCCCGGCAGGTCACTGGACAGGGAGGCAACTGATGCTTCTGTGTAGCTATGTCATGGAATGTTCTTTTACAGTCCAACTTTCACCCAAAGCCCTGAAACAGACCTAAACACACACGTTTTTCTGACTAAGGCTGTGCCCCAAAGCAAACCTGGTCCCTCCACCTTAGTATTTCCCACCAAGATCCCATTTCTACCCACTCCCTCGCCCATCCTGAGGCATGCACTGTTTCACTGGATGGAAAGAAAAGTTCAAAGACTGCAGCACATGACACCAAGCAAGAGTTGTGGCACACACAACCCATAGGAAAGTGTTGCTTGGCAATACTGTGTGTGCATAGCTCCCCGCCAAGGGACCGGCATTGTCTCTGTGCCAGGAAATCAGCCATTCAGCTAACAGGCAAAGCAGCGGCCACAGAAGACGGAGAAGCAGAAGGGAGCCGTCAAACCCAAGAGACATGCTAGCTCTCTTCTCCTCATGTGCTACAACAAATAGCAGGGGGGTAGGGGTGGGTGTGGGGAGTGAGGAACCAGGGAAAAGCTGTAAATTTTAGCTTAAGCCATTTATCTTTCTAATGCATCAAGGACAAAAACTGCTTAGTCAGTGTTTGAGGAGGGACCAAAACCAACATACTGAGACGGAATCTTAGAGCTTAAGTGATGAGCAAAAACCTTTCCATTTATGAGCTTTCTTGGAATGAAAAAGGGTGACATTTTGTCACTGAATCATTTAGAAGTAGGCTGAGTAAACCAGCCAGGAACAGGCTGTTAAGAACAATCCTGCAGTACGCAGGTCTTTGCCATTGTTGATGCTTCATTTTCTCTCCTTGGAGAAGATGTTTGATTCTGGTAGTTGATGACAAGACTAGAGCAAGGAGCCAGCAAGGGAGAAAAAAGACACATACACACAAAATGAACAAACCCCTGCTCAAGTAGCGCTCAAATAAAACCACAGCTTTCCAAAATCTGTCCTTTCCAGACTCTGCTGAGAGTAGGGTTTTATTATTGGTTCATAGAAATGGGTTCTCCTCGGGATGGACATGCTGCTCATCAGCTTCACTATCCTTTTTGACAAGGCACTGCTGAATCACGCCAGACTGTCTTCTTGTTCAGGAGCAACTGCACATAAGCCCAACATTGCACCTCCTACCAGTTTAGCCCAGTAAGACCCTGCATAGATGGCATTACCAGCAACACCTCTTCTACTTCACAGCAAAACTCCAATAGAAAACCTCTCTGACAGCCTTGACAGGCACAGGAGGCCTAAGGCACTGATGACACAACCCATCTACCTGCCAAAAGCATGGCTCTGACTTCTCTGAGTGAAAGAAACTCAACTGCAGTGTTTTTCTCTCACTTGTGCCTCCATCTCTGTGCTCAAAACAAAGCTGAATAATTCACATTAAAGTGAACTGAGGTTTAACATGAAGTAGAGGTTTAGCAGGTCAGATCCAATGGTGTCAACCAACAGAGCTCTGCTGAATCCAAAGGACCTGCTTTACCCATGTGTGTACCGATGGGAAGACCTTCCCTTTGAAGAACAGCACAGTGCCTTGACTCTGGGTTGCACAAGTGTCTACAGGCTGAAGACAGGGGCCAACAATTCTCAACTTGTCCTGGGCCTGCATGGGACTAATAACCATAAAACTCCTTGTGGCTACTGGTAAGAGGGTAAAGCAGAAGCAAAGAGTTCTCATTTCATCTTCCCATCTTAGCTGTGAGCGGCAGGAGGATGGCGAGGCTGCAGCCACATCTGACCAAGTCCATCCTCATCCATACAACCCTCATTACCATACAAATATACTTGTTGCAGCTGGTATCAATTGCAGCAGATCTGTGTCAGGTTCCTCCTGCGAGCCTCATGAAGTACTGTACCTGCAATTGAACTGCGTGGTCAGCTGAAGACATCTTCTCTGGGAGGGGAGGCGGCGAAGGGAAACAAGAAAAAAAAGGGAAGCTTCAGGTCAAAGGATTGATTAAGGTTTTGAGTTACAGGGGGCTATTGATTTTTCATTAAACACCATGTACTGCTGTAAAGCGGAGAAAAAGTAATTCATTGATCAGAGCTGTGGGCCATGTTCACTTATTGGCTTCCTGCCACATCCCATTATTCCCAGTTCTAAATTATATATTGAAGTCAGTTCATTCTAATCGTTGCCTCCTGTCACCAGCAATGTCTCTCAATAACTATTAGTTTAATCACCCCTTTCTTACAATGGTAATGAGTGATAATATCCAGCATTATGGCGGATTCATGAATATTAGTCATAGTATTACAGCATTGCATTTCACAATGCTACAGTTAAGGGTCTGTCAGCATTTCCATTACAAAGCCCCCAGGCCCGGGACTTTATAAATCACTCCTAAAAATTTGCTGCTGGCAGAAATAAGGAGTGGAGGGTGTCTGGGTTCTGGAGAGAATACTGTTGGAACTGCTCTCTGCAAAATCTTTCTGGCCATGGTTTCACTGCACTGAAAGAGTGCTGGAAAGGGGAGAAAAAATGGGGGAGAAAGAAGAGGAACTTTGCCAGCTCAAGCTGCTTTTTCCAATTGATTAAAATGCCATCATTTCAAAAACAGGATGATCTTGCTGTTAGGTTGGACAGCGATTCAGGAGACAGGCAGTCTCTTCCTAAAGCTGACATACAGAAACAGCACTACCATGCTCTCTTGCCGATAGCAACACTTGAAATGTAAGAATACCTTAGCTGAGACCTCCTGCCTTCTGCAGGATGCTTTCCTCTGTGCTGGCTATTGGCTTCTGTGTTTGATAATCTGCATTTTGAGCAGACTGCTTGCTGCAGGGCCAAGCAAGCGCTGAAATCCTCAGACTTCACGTAGCACCTGCTTAGGTAAAACCTCAGCCTGGGGACAACAGCTTTAGTAAGAAGTTCGTACCTGATTGCAGAATCCAGCCAGAAGGTGTAGAGGGAAACTGGCCAAATTTGGGGGTATCTTTGGAAACCTTTCTATTTACAAGCAAGCCATAAAGATGTCACTGGGACTGAATGCCCTAAAACTGACAGCAGGCTCTGGAGCATTACTTTGAAAATTGAACTGATCAAGATCTGCTGAGGTGAACAGTTGCTTTTACACCATCGTCAAGCACTGAGGAGGAAAAGCAGGTGTTGCAGGATCCAAAACTGGAAATAATTTCTCTGGAAGGAGAGAGAAAACTTACAGTGTTCTGTAGGGCATCCAAAATAGGTGACAGAACAAACAGCACACATGCACAGGGTAATAAATACTGAGACAAATGTATTTACTGAAGTATGTGAAAACATTTAGAAAAGAAAGATCCATTACAGGAGAAAATTCAGAAACAAAACAGAGGAGTACCCAACCATAATGCAGCCTTACACTAGTAAGGTAGAATTAATATCAGACAGACCCTCTCCCAACATCCACACACTGATGGTGGTGTCAGTAATGACTTCTATCTATCTGTCACAGACTGGGCATGTTCTAAACCATTGAGTCTGGTCCCAAACTCGTACAGTGCTGGAAGAGTTTACAGACAACTCCTCTCAACTCCCTGCACAGGAGCCTACTGTCACTTACAGGCCAAGTTTTGTCTTCATTGCTAAAACTTCAGCTGCTTCCAGAGGTGCAAGTGCTACCCCTTTCACCAGCATTTCATCACCATGGCCACCACCAATGTTCACTGTTGGCGTGAGCAAGACTCATATCCAGTGGTACCCACTGTTTCCCCTATCCCAGGTAAGGAGCTCTCTGGGACAGACTCAGAGAGGGCAGACAAGGCACAGGGAAATGGATTCACGAGTGCAACTCAAGGAGAAGGGGACCCCTGGGAATGAAAACATCTGCATGAGACAACACCCAAGAGGTCTCTCCTTCAGCAGCGGTCTTTGGGTCCTCCAACCCTTCTGGAAAGCAAGTTCCAGCTACAGGAATAAAAACAATCATTCATTTACTTAGCCATGTTTTCTTGCACGAAGTGTCTTTTGCAATGCATTCCAATACATTGCCTCTCCCTGAAGCCAACCTCCTGCTGAAGCTCTTCACTGTTTGTTGCTGAAAGAGAAGATGAAGCCTGCTAATTCCTGGTTTTCAGTCCAGAGCCTGTACTTGAGAGGTCAAGTGGAGCTCAGTGACCATATGGACTGAAAACAAACAGCAAAATTCCTTCTGCACAATGGGCCTCTGCAGAGATAAAAAGAAGGGTCCTACACATGATGCAGAAAAGGAGGTAGTGGCTACTGTACATAAATTTGAGTGAGAAAGAGCTTAACGCGTGGGTTACAGTGTGTGGGAATAAGGCAGAGGATGACTGCAGGGCTGGCAGTAATCAGCCTAAAGGTGAAGCCCAGAGAGAGTTTTCGACTCTCAGAGGATGCTGCAAGGATAAATAACACTTTTTCTTACCAGTCACATGCACAGAAGAGCAGCTTATCCATGTCAGATAGTTATATGACTCCTATTATCAAGTTAGCATTTTGCAATCTTTGCTGCGTTTATTGTCATAACACTCTGATGAGGGAGGAAACCACAGATCTCAGACAGGAGTAGGATTGCCTGGGTAAATTTCGAGTATGCCAGGAAATGAAGCTAAAGACAGTAGGACCCAGACTGTCAAAGGCACTTCAGCCTCCTGCATGCCACAGAAAATCACTGTCAATGTGTAAATGCACCTGAGGATTTTGACCTAAGTGACCAACCCAAGCTCACACAAGGAGTCTGCAGCACAGCAAAAGATCCACCTCCAAAGTTATCAGGGAAATCTTCCTTTCATTCCTGCTAAGAAAATACACCCAGCATGGAAAGGAGCATCCTGTATTTGCACAGAATTCACCTAGCCTTACAAAAAGTTAGAGAGAGATCAGAGCTGTTATTTTGGCTGCCTGAGCATTCCTCATCTCCCAGAAAACTCCGTGCTTGCTGCAGCTAGATCATTTAAAATGGATTGGTTATGGTATTAAATCTACCCCCTAGGAATGAAGCCCTTACTGGCAAGACTTGGTTTTTGCTCTAATGTCCTTACCTCATGCCAAATAAACAGCGCTGATGTCACATCATTTGCAAAGGGCAGAAATCCTCTGCAGAGCTGCAGCAAACAGCCCTTCTCCCATGCCAGTACATAGCACACATCTTGTGGTAATAAAGACTTCATTTCATGCTTCAGCACACCTGATCTAGGTCTCAGATTCAGCAATGGATTCAACAGCAGCTTGGATTAAGCGACAGCTCCCACCTAGTTATGAATGCCCCCATATTTTTTTATTCACATTTTTAACTTTTAATTCAGCTTCTCATGAGGAAAAGCAAACAAAAAAGACTCAGACTGTGCACCTTCCACTTGATCAATAACTTTTGTGCATACTAATCTACTGTGACCACATATGAAAGAGCACTGACACTCTTTAAGGCAGTTAAGGTTCTACAAGTGAAAATAGGTAGCTGGAGAGAACACAGGTTGGAGAGAACAAACATTTCACTTCAAGAGCAATGCATTCCAAACCTTCAGAACTCACCCCATTTCTGACTAGCTCAAGCTGGCCATTTCTTGCCAAGTGTCTTGTCGCTAGTCTTGCCATTCGGTCTGTCTGAGTCCAAGAGGATGCAGAGCACCATGAAATATGTGAGTGCTTGTCAAAAGCATAGCCCATATAGTTATAGTGCTGTAAATATGAAGTAAACAGCTGCTGTACCTTAAAGTTCAAGGTAAGACAGAATAGCTGACGTAAATTGTACCAGCATGCTATCAACATAAAACAACAGGGCACAGTATATTACCCCAAGTCCCAAGCACTTTGCATCTGTCTGGACACCACTGTAAGTTTGACACCCATCACTTCACAGGATAAAATACAGCTTGCAAAAGGAATCGTCTTGGCCCCACACCAGAGAGCTTGGCCCTACAGCAGGGCAGGAAGGCAGCACTCTCTGTTCAGGCAGCATTAAATGACTCAGGCAATGAAGCACAAGGCAAATATGCTGATCTGTTCCACAGGAAAATATCTGTCAGGTCAAGCCTCAGTCCAGCTGGGTGCTTGTGCAGTCATATAACCTCCAGCACTGGTTTCAAGAGAGCTGCTTGCGGTCTTAAAGTCATGCATATACTTCTGGTTTATTCATATTCCAGGGCACTGCTAAAACAGGATCCACCAGATGCTGCCTTGCTGCAGTGTTTCAAATGGACCAGATGCTATTCCTTGCCTGAACCAGCCCGGGACCCAGTCTTCACCACAAATTCCATCATGTTTGTTACCAATTCCACTGATTTAAAATCATCACCTCCCCACTGCTGATGCTGAACAACTTCTGAACAACTGAAAGGTTGATTAGATTATGTATTATTTTAAAGCCAGCAAATCTGTGCACCCTTCAAATAGGATACACTACTGATGGCTCACGTGACAATCAGACACTGAAAATGAATGACACAAGACATAGACAATACCCACTCCCCTCATCCAAGTCTTTTCTGACTTCACCTATTCCTTGCTTCAAACCCCCTAAACTTTTCCCCCATCATACTGTCACAGAATCCTTCTGCTCAGGTATAACTCATGTACCTGCATGATTCTGCTGGCATTTCGCACAGAGAGCGACACCTTGCTAGAAAACAGGGCTGGAACAAACACGCATTCAGCTCTGCTCCCAGCAGATACCTGGGCAGAGGTGTCTCTGAGCCAGGAAGAATCCCTGAATCCCTGGGTTTGGAGGGACCCTTCAAGTGAAAGCTTGAGGACTTCGTGGCATGTCAGTCTAAACTGGTTCAAAGAAATCAGGTGGCACATTAGCAGAGCACATGGTTGGAGGCATGGCCTCCAGCCCGTTAGCCATCCTACTCAAGCCTGGCAGACATCTAAGCAGCTGGCTGAGACCACGGGTGCTGGAGAACAAGTTCTGACTATGGCCACAGCTTTTCCACATTCATCCTGCAACGGCACCACCTATTCTGGACACCATGAGGAAGATTACTGATTTTCACAGACAATCCCAGTGGCCTTACTCAGAGGTCAGACCTTCAGATATAAACTTAGTCCTGGGGAATGAACAGAGCAGAAGCAGGGCAGAGCCAGGCACTAGCAGGCATTTGTGACTGTTAGTGAGCACTGAATATTGCCAGCCATTATAAAACACAGGAAAACGGCAAGTGAGCTTTTAGCCACTTCAGATAATCCTGCAGGGAATACTACCAATAGAAACTAATACATATATAAGCAGTAAGTAGCAAGCAGCCTGGGCAACTGAGCTTTTTGCCTTTGGTGTCAGATAAAACACAACACTTACATTGCCATTGGCCCAGCATTAAGTCTCTTATTTAACATACATGTATCTTCAAAAGATTGTTCCTGAATATCTACATAAATCTTATCCTCTCCTGCTCAAAGTTTTAGCATGGAGGGCAACATTACGCTTGTGATCTGAATTAAGAGTGACTGGTTTTGCTTGTCTGGAAACAGTCCAGATTTCTCCCTAAATACCAGGGAGCAGAATTCGTCCATGCAGAGACATCTCCCCACCTGGATGGTGACGGCAGTCACTCGTGATTCCTCAGGAATACTCAGAGTTTCTCTAGTTAAGCATCCTTTGTTGTGCTGTGGTACCTGCATTGCCCTAGACCTGTTCACTCACCTGCTCTGGCTGCTGGTGTAGACTTAATTTGTCTCTCTTTTTGCAAACATTTCCTCCTCTTCTAGGACGGCTGCACTGCTCTCCACTGTGTGATCCTGCTGCATATGTTTGTAAAACACCAGTGTCCCAGAGAAAGGGTGATGGCCCAGAGGAGACATAACAGTATTGCTATGCAAAGAACAAAGCACCCCAAAGGGGGGTGGTCAGGAGGACAAGTGGCTATCAGAAAGTCAGTGCAGAATTCAAGAGGCTGAGCACTTGCAATTAGGATTCAAATCTGCCATTTAGTTCATTATGTTTATTTAGGCATTAAAAGCAATTTCCCAAGCAGGTCTGTCACATTTAGACACAATGGGCTAGCTTGTAATTAGGAAGTATATGACCTCACTGCCTTTAATTGGGAGAAGTCTGCCTCCAATCCGTTTACCAGATGATAGAAGGCAACTGGCATTAGAAGGGAAGTTCAGTGTCAGCTGGTAGAATACACACAATACCTGCAATAATGGCCCCCAATTCATCATCCACCTCTCTACCATCAGGACTTTGTCAGTGCTATGCTCATCAATTTGCTCATGCACCAACACAAGAGATCAGGAGGACAGACACTGCAGCACAGAGAATGACTGGAGACAGGGAAGGAGGGGGCGCCAGGAAGGAAAAAAAAAAACAAGAATGGCAATTTCTGCTTTGGCAAGGGAGCAGGGCAGGCATGAGGCCATCTCTGTACCACCAGTGCACTGCTGCTGAGTGTCAGACAGGCCACGTAACTATGACCCATCCCAGGCACTGATCCTCAGAGACAAACCAAACACAGACCAGCACCGTCCAAAGGGATCTGTGCTCAGGCCCAAGAAGTCCTGCCAACTGGTTTCTTCAGAACAGAGGGGAGAGAAAGAAAAAGCTATTGTGTATAAACTACATGTAAAAATATTTAGCAACAGAACCCACAGGTCAACTACATTAAGACCTGGACAAATTCAAGAGACAGGGCAAAGAATGTGCAAAAGAAGCATTAGAGAGAAGAAAGGGTCATGTTCACATCATCACCAAGAACCTGAATGTTAAAATCACACCCTCTGTGTTCTAGGGCTGACTTTTCTAGCTCCATTTTGCTGCAAGAAGGATACAAAGATTTCCACACCTTTACAAAGAGGTCCCAGGTCAGTCACCACATTTATTTCTGTTGGGTATACTGCTTCACCTCGATGAAAATACCAGTTCCACTTCCTCCCCTATAAGCAGCCTTTCTCTTCAGCTAACAATATCATATCACCAGGTAAATGTGTATCCCAATGTTTGAAAGTCCCACCACCCACTGCTGTTTAAGAATTTCTCATGCACTTATAAGTATGCATCTTCACTTCAGCTTTATTCCAAGTCATCATGATGCTGGGAAGTCTCATTAAAAACCTGTCCATCTCTAGTTCATGACCGTCGGCCCCATTGTCCCAGCATTGGAGCAACCAGGTGTCAGTGGTTTAAGCCCCCCACCCATGCAGTTTTCTCACTCACTCCCCTACTGCCCTCTCTTTCTTCCCCCAGTCCCAGGGGAATGGGGAGGAGAATCGAAAAAAAATGCAACTCCCACAGGCTGAGATAAGAACAGTTTAGTAACTAAGGTATAACACAAATCACTGCTGTTACCACCAGTAATAATACAAGAGAAATACAAGGAAAGAGAATACAACTGCTCACCAAGCCCGACCCAGCCAGTGCACCCCCCAGCAGCGAACCCCCCAATGCACCACCACACCCTTCCAGGTCTCTGCTCTCCGTTTTCACATCCTGGGCATGACGTGCTGTGGCATGGAATAACCTCTTTGGTCAGTTTGGGTCAGGTATCCTGTCTCTGCTTCCTCCCAGCTTCCCCTCCTCCCTGGCAGAGCATGAGGCTCAGAAAGTCCTTGGTCAGATCAAAACGTTACCAAGCAGTAACTGAAAACACTGGTGTTATCAGCGCTGCTCCCAGGCCCAAAATCAAAAACACAGTGCTGCACCAGCTACCAAGAAGGAGAAAAATAACTGCTGCTGCTGAACCCATGACACCAGGTGATGATGTGCTCCCCTAGTTGACAGGTAAAATCTTTTCACCTATATCTTTTCGCCTATCCCGTAGCTCGGTTGAGGTCCAGGGTTGAGAAGTCACCTCTTCTTCTTCCTCTTCCTCTGATTCAAGTGATAAGAACAGAATAAGAGCAGAATAATAATAGCAGAATTCTCATGCCTTAGGAGTTTCCAATAATTTTATATATATATATATTAAAAAAAATAGTCAGATTGATAAATAGACACATCAATAGTTTTTACCTTGATGCGGGATAAAAAGCTAAGATCTCAGAACATTTTCCAGAACAAAACACTCAATTCCATTTTTATCAAAAAGTAACATGTGGTAAACCATGGAATAAACTAATACACCAAGCATATTTCAGTTGCTCCCCACAGAAACCACCATGAGTCAGATAGAGACTCCTTCCACTGTTAAGAATGTGACTATCTGCCAGCCTTAAGGCCACCATGTGCATATCTAAACAACCTTAAAAATCCACACCAGCTCTGCTGTGCGAGCTGGGATATTCCTCCACAGGAGGCACCTGGAGGAAGCAGCAGAGATAACGGGACACAGAGCCAGCTATGATAAAACTGGCTTTGATACTCCTCTGCATGAATTATATAAATGACTGACAGTCATATATGGGGGTTGAGCATGGAAACCCTGCAAGACATAAATGTCCTGCAGCATTCCCAGTCCAGCTCCTATTTCTGGTGGCCTGTCATTGCTGAAATATTTTACTGAGGCAACAGAAAACATAAGCCGAGTAAGACAAACATTCAGGCACCAGAAAATGCAGCAGGTAGGTAGAAATAAAACCAAAGCAACCTGGCTCTCCCACACAACTGGACCAACTCCTGTTCTTCACACAACTAATGAGCATTAGCACCAAGAAACTGGACTCCTAAGAGGCAGCCAAAGGGGGCACTGGTTGTAGCAAGGCCTCTCGTTTCCTTCCATTCACAGTTCCCTGTTTCATACCTGCAATAAAATAATCTACTTCTTCACATAGTTTCTCTTGATTTTTGTCTCCTCTTGGCCCTGCTTCAGTTTTCCTCTGACATCCCAACTCATCGGGTTCATCGCATGCTCCTGTCCCAGTCACCCACAGGGTCCAGCTAAAAGACCTGACAAAGAGGGAGAGCTGAACTGGTTACTGCAGTGTGTCTGGTCTGTATTCAGTGCACAGATGGGGGACAAGCCCCAGCCTCCAGCCACAGCTCTAGCATATACATCTGGGCCAATGAGGGAGAGAGAAGTTGCCTGCTTACTGCTTCCAGCAGACATAAAACATGACTCCCAATGTGTGCTCCCACTAAAGAGGGGCTGGGGGGGGTGGTGGAATTACTAGGCATCAAGAATATCATGTCCTAGATTGATGTGTTACATCAATAACAACAAAAAAAAAGCACATATAGAGCAAACATACAGGGGGAGGCTTATTACATTCCTTGTGGAAAGGAAAGGGAACAGGGACGCGCCTTGAGGGCCTCCAGAGCAATTAAGCCCTGTTGCTGGTTTTGGATCTGCAGGGCTGGCTATAGCTGTGACGTGTGTGCAAGCCCGCAGCCATAGCAAGCTCCTCTCCAGGAGCTGCGGCTGCTCTGACTCTGAGGCATCGCATGCAAAAGCTGTCAGTGTGAGAGCCAGTTGTTTGGAAGCAGAGGCTGTGCTGGTGGGGATGGCAGTGGATGGTCCGAGCATTGCACAAATGTCTGCCCACAGGCTGGGGGAGCCCTGGGAGTGTGGAGAGGGGGTTGCAGGGAACACAGTGCCTGGCATTGCACATGGCTAAAGAGTGGAAGAGAACATCATTTCTTTAAACTCATCTTGCATTCAGCCAGCTGCATATAAATTTCCCTCTATCTCATCAAGCTCTCACTGTTTGGCCTCCTCTGACTGATATTGGCTCATCATACTTAATCTAGGGTGAAATTTCCTCGTCTGAGCTAAATTACTCGCAGCCATCAAGGGAAACGATATTTATTTTTTGTGGGGCTAATGACCTGTCCCCCAGACCCACCCACTGATGGTTATTTACTAGGGCCCAGATGCTTGGGCTCAAAATGAGTGCTAATGTCAGCGGGGGCCATTTCTCATTCAGGTCTCTGATTGAGTTGGAGCGATCCCATTGACATTGACTCTGACTTTTAAGGCCATTACCCTCAGCAAGAGATGAACCTCTCATCATTGCTCCAACACTGACAGCTGATTAGCGACAAATTACAAGCAGGAAGAACCTAAGACTTGGTTGGGTGAGGGAGGGGCTGTAGGAGGAAGAGGAGGGGGGCTTTGGAGGAGGTAGGGGGAAAGCACAGAGCCAGAGAAGGTGGAGTGAGTAGCAAAGGAGAAGGAAAGAGTGGGAGGGGACAGCAACACCCAGAAGCTGACACAAGCTGCTGCCATCGGTACTGCTCTACAGCCTTTCACCCAACACAGAACAGGGCCCAAAGCCAAAGACTGGAGGGAGTGGAGAAGACTCATACTGACTGTGAAAGCTTGAATCAGAGCAGGCCGTGAGGAGGAACCTTCAGTCCAAGTCAGCAGGGAAGAACGGACAGCAGTGCCAAACTACCACTGTCAGTCCAAGTGCCAGCCAGGGGCAGGCAGACAGCTTGGTGCCTGTACACAAGTGCTCTGGGAATCGCAGGTCCAGGTAGACAGAAGGATCTCCAAGAAAGGTCCTTTCCAACCCTAACCATTCTATGATTCTACAATTCTATGAAAGCAAAAAGCTGCTGATGTGAACTGGCAGCCCCAGGAGTCGAGAACAGCTCTGCCCTCAGCTCTCACTGCCCACCCTCCATCAGTCCACTCACCTCGCTGCCTCTGTTTCTCTCCTCAGGAAGCCGGGCGATGAGGAGTGACATGGATGCAGACAGCACCTCCCCATGGTTATCAGGCACACAAAACACTCGCCGAGGCGAAAGCTGCCTGACAGCCCTTGGGGACATTTCAGCCATGGCCCTTGCACTTTCAGTGTTCTTAGCACAGAGTAACACAACCAAATGCATGGTCATCGTGATATATTTCACCAAACACAATGGTACCAGAGTTTATCCTTAAGTAGTGTAATAGCAATGAAAAGAGAAAGTTCTGAATGGCTCTAGGCCACACTCACGGTTTTGTTTCTAACCACTTCTGCTGTCTAACAACAGAGCCAGCCAGTAACCTGCAGCAGCTTTCTATACCAGCTCCTGCAAGAGAGTGAAGAGTGGGTGTTATTTTAAAGCTGCCAGAGAAAAAAATCCATACCTTAAAGAAAATGCTACCAGCTGTGGATACAGTTCATCTTATCTGGATGATTTGTGAGGCAGGCTATGCTCCCCTAAGTAAAAGGGAGTATTTTCAGTGACACAATTAATATAAATGGAGCCATCCTGAAACGCATTACCAGGAGGTTTGTTGCTCTTCCGTCCTGCATAAGCAGGCTTAGAGACTCTTTACAGCTCACAAAACACCAGGCCCATTTAAAAGAAGTGGCATGAAACACAAACTGAGAAAATGCTTGCAAGGCTGAACTGCCACAGTCACAACTGCCCTCTCTGAAATAAAAACTGGCTTTGGATACTTGAGCAAACAAATGCAGTATGCCTAACAAGAGCCTTGGCATGTTGTGTGGGCATGCCGCGTAGGACCCCGAGCTGGCATTTTTCCTTTGTCAGGATCTAATGACCCAAATGGACCTTTAACAGCAGTTATGGGGGGTTGAATCTCAAGCCCCACCTGAAGAAAACTTGCTCTGAGGAAACCCAACCCTGTGGCCAAACCTCCCCTTGGTGCTTCTTTCCAGCTGCATTTAGCAAGTGTCTGCCCACTGCTTTGCAGAAACACCAGCAAAAGCAGCCCCACTGCCTCCCCTCTCCTGTCTTTCCACTCTCCTCTCCACACCATTTCTTTTACTGGGAGTTCACTAGAAAGATATCATGCATTCAGACACCCTAAAAACCTCTCAGGGACTTGGCAACGAACAGTGTATTGAACTAGCTTTACAACTCACTATGCTTGATGGCTTGCTTTGATCTCATTTATGCTGATGTAAATCATTCAAGTAAATTCTGATACCCCACTGCAGAGCTGACAGGTCTGGGATCAGGTTTGGCTATAGCTGACAAACTGGAACATACTTTGACTCAGCAACTCACTTAACAACCTGGACAGTACTCTTGACATGTTACAAGCCTTGTCCCACCTTCTGTCCTGAACATTTAACACTCGATAGCTTCCATATACAAGTGAAGGCAGGTTGTCTTTTTTCACATGAACAGAAACCATTGCAAGCGTATGAACATGAAAGATGTGCTAAGGGATCAGCGTCCATCCTCTTGCCAGGCTGGGTCTGATCCCCATGTGAAGATGCCTGAAACACTGCCCAGGTTTTAAAAAGGTCCTAATAGTAGAATTTCCACCTGAGGGACCTCTGCATGAGCTCATCACCCTCACTGAGGTTCTGCTCATACATTCCAGCAGTTAACTCTTCCTCTTTCCACCTTCTGTCTACCCACACTAGCCTATGGGTGTGCAGGAATGCCACCTGTCCCTTCAGCACTCGTGTTTTGAGAGAAAGCTCTGCCAAACCACCATCTCCCAGCACTGCAGAGCTGTGTCTGGCTCTTCTTCTTCCTGACACAGGACAACATGTACCTGGGGTACTCAACAGAAATAAAAAACTTTCTGTGGAAAACAGACCGGGTTTGATGAGCTCTTTTTGAAGTGAAAGCTAAAAAAAAGAAACCTCAACTTAATTGGCATCCAGTAAGATCACAATATTCAACTGATTTGGTGTACAGCAATGCTTACTTCTTCCAACTTCAGAAAGTCGAAATGTAGTAAGTGAAGCAAATCTAGCTGTCACTTGGCCAAACAAAACAAGAGCCATTCACTAACTGCAGCACCACAACACTTGGTACTCAAACTGCATCTCAGAACATGCAAAAACTAAAAGATCTTGCATCATCCCTTAACGAAACCAACACACATAAAGAGGAAGAGAGGTCATTTCTTGCTGCACATTCTGAAAAAGCAGGCTGAAGCTTGCTTGTCTGAGGAGGTTTGGGCTAAGCTGACAGGTGAAAGCAGCTTGGCTTTGCAGGGAAGAAAAGGGATGGAGAGCCTGAGTGCCGGTGCAAGCGCACAGTTGCTGGGGTGGGCCTGGAAGACCCACCAGCATCCAAGCAGGCTAACGCTCCCCTTGTCAGCCTGATTGGTCAATGTGGATGACATATTTTGGGCATCTCTGCTTACTCAATGACTGCAACTTACACACCATCCACAAATCCCCATCTGCATCTACAGATGGTCCACTTTTTTTTGCCTCCATTGTGTGTTAACTGCTCTTGGAGGCTGCAGAGAAGAGAGGCAGAGCTGAAGGCATACTGTGTTCTGCTACAGAGGCCAGGGAGACGTAAGATCCATCATATCAAAGGAAAACCCAAATTCTGACCAAGTTCCACAATACTGTCCACTCAGCCATGTCAAAACCCTGTTTCTGTGGCTCAAGCTCACACACAAAGCACAAGCTAATAGCAGCACTTTAACATTGATGTACAACTGTTGTAAGTCAAACCAGAAGAACAATCCTGTAGAGTTAACTATATGACCTTTATTTTTGCTTCAGTGTTTAATACACTTCATTCCAGACTTTGTAAAATGCTTTTTTCTGCATCTTATGAGGAACAGTAAGATTTAGCCAAACCTGGGAACAGTTTACGAAGCCTGGAAGATGCGCTGAAATGCCACAAGGAAATCAGGCTCCAGTTTTATTTGTGCTGCAAAACACCTGCCTGTCTTTTCACATTTCCCCATTCTTAACTCTCTGTTTTCTTCTTCACTGTTAAAGAGTGACACACAGAAGATGGAAAAGACGTGTTTCACCCCTCACCCACTTTCATTCCACTTAGGCTCTACATAAACTGCAGCAAAACAGGGGGAAATACGTTAAAAAAAAGAAAATGAAAGAAGCCTTTCTGCATACACATATATTCACACATACACTGCTTCTTCTGAAAGGAGTAGTTCATCCACCTGTGTGTTAGTATTTAATGCGGCCTGTCAGTGCTGCCAACCAACCCAGGGCTTTCGCCTGGGAATTAGCTTGTTGCTGTTTCTCACTGTTGCTATTATTGTTCACTTCAAAGAAAACAAATAAGGGTTCAAAGTTCTGCCAAGAACTAGATGTGCATTTACATTTTAAGGGAGGCAAAGGAAAGTCTTGCCTCCCTCAACTTTACATTCCTTTATACTACAAATACATCTTTTCCTTCTTTTTTGGTTTTGGTGGGGTTTTTTTGAGCATGGGTATTGGCAAGTCCTGCACTTGTAGAGGGCCCACCTTGAGCACCCTTAGTGAGATTTCATTTCCATTAGTCCAACTCTGAAAACGCATTTCACATGATATTTTGCCAGCTGGGCCCCAAACTATTAATCCATTTTTCAAATGGAGCACATTTTGGTTTTAATCACATGCTTCTATTTTGAGTTGGGTGCACTGTAATCCACAGAGTTCTGTAATTTTCCACTTCATTTCTTTTGGATTTAATGAGCTGGTAATAATGTATATTTTCAACTGAAATGACTGCCTGAAACATGGAGCAGAAAGTCACAGAAGATAAGAACTTGCTGCCTCAAGTCTGATAGAAAGAAAATTAAGCAACATTAAGACATGGAAGATCATGGAGAAATCTGCCACATATCACAGAGTGAAAGCTATGCTTAAGTGCTGACTGTGTCTTTTTAATACCTTGGGTTTATTATGATTTCTAGTACTAATGGCTATGCTAGGCTGGAGTGTAGAAGAAGTCCTGATGCACCTCAGTACAGCATCAAGTACAGCTGTGATTTCTAACTGCAGAGAGAAAATCCTGTCTTTATTGAAGCCTTTGGCCCAAGTCACCCTGAAGTCAGCTTGAAGATACAAACTGCTTCTCTGCTCCAGGAAAGCAGCAATGTGATCATAAGCGATAGCAACCCAAAGTTTCAGATATTAAATGCATGTCTGGTGTGTGTTCTGCTCCCTTTGGTCATGCATTATGTCAGAATCAAAATCCCCGTCAGAGAAGGTGGCAAAGATATCTACAAAGTAGCTTTGCTTCATGTGAAACAACGTGCAGCTTTCATCTGGTTTAACTGTAAAATAATCCAAAAAGTTGCATCTTCTTGTATAGTGCCTTTTTAAACACAATAATAGTTACAGAATCAGCTCAGCTCTCTGCTCTTTGTCAGTCTCACTGAGTGCCAGCAAAGGGGGAGTATTTACAGCAGTTATGGTAGACAGCCATATTTATGGCTAGCACCACAAGCCAGATTTTGTGTTTCAGCATGGCTATCCCAGCAAGGACCCAGCCTGGTCAGTTCTGCAGCATCTAGATCTCAAAAGGAAACTTGGCAAACCCACTAGTATATCTCTTTAAGAGTGAAACTACTTTTAAAGATGATGTATAAAATATTACTTTAAATGCTACCTTCACAGTCCTGCTCTGCAAAGTGTAAACAAAAGCTGATTAGCCAAAGACACTTCCCCTGTAATTAGATTCACTCCTCAATTTAAAAAAAACAAAAACCAAACCCAAACAACTGGTAAAGAAAAAACTGTCATGTGGTGTATTCTCAGTGCTCCACACAGAGCGCTATGAATAATGTGGCTGTGCTAATTGGTGCCCATTAGGGCACTGAATCAGAATCCCCTTGCCCCAAACAGGCTGCCTTTGCCTGGTAATTACAATGCTCAGAAGTGACACCCCTCTCCCCCCCCCAACAATTTCAGGGCTAATGGCAGAGAATCCTGAATGTGGCGTAATGCTGCATTATTCAAAAAGGTAATGAAATTCCAGGAAACATCAGATGCAGCAGGAACAGGAAGATAATTTTGTTTTTATAACCAATTTCAGCCAGATAAATACTAGAATCCTTTCCAATTTTCCCCCCATGAAACTAAAGTGTCACTGAGATTTACAGCCCCCTCAAGTTCTCTTTTCAGAAGAACATTCATTTACATAAACAGATAATCCCAGATAAAAATTTCCATTAGACAAAGGTGAAATGGATCAATTTTCTCTGCCAAGACAAATCTTAAATCTTGAACAGATAGGGTCATTATTACACCAGGCCCATTTCAGAAATAATGTATTTAAAAAAAAATCATCCGATAGCAGCCATTTCCAGCTTTCCAATTATCTTTAAGAAAAGCTTATTCTGTGGACAATAAAGCACATTACTGCACAATATGATACAGTCCATAAAGATCACAATGTTTTATGAAAGGTTAAAGAAAGCTCAGCACATTTAGGGGAATGTCATAACCCACAAAGTCTTTCAAGACTTAACCGAATCCACATGGAGGCTGGGCAAATACTGTGCTATAGTTTGCAGTGCTCCTCTCCTGGAATCCAAACAGTGCACTGGGAAGCACTTGCCACCCTGGCTTACCCTGGAAATTGAGTATTTGTGGACTGTAAATCCAAGATGCAGCTCTTCTTCCTCAGGGGAAGAAGGGAATTCACCCATCCCTACTTCATGTGCTAGGGAGAAAGAGACAGTTGCTTAGGAATATTTACCCACCTGCAGGGTCTCTCAGCCCTTGTCTTCAGGAGCAAATGGCTCTCCCCAGCCCACGTTTGACCACACAAAGAAACACTGCTGTCTCACCTGGCACATTGGCCCTTCCGTCTCCACCTCCACCCCCAAAAGCTGGTTTGGCATTAACACAGGAGAAGCAAAAGCAGGGCCTCTCTTCCCATCCCTGCCCACTCACACCCCTCTGCTGGAATCCCTTGAAGCAATGCCAGAGCGGACCATCCTGCTCTCTAGCTCTTCCCCATCCCAAATACAGTGAAGCCAGGCGGCTGGGCAGGAATACCCTCCTGTGCAGAGGCCATGCTACTGTCGAGTGCCACGCAACTTTGTCGGATCCCTGGGAATGGAGTTTATGAGGGGTGACAGCAGCAAGGAGAAAGCAATGTAAATCACTGCCTAAGACAGCCATCAAAGCAAAAACAAGCTGCAACTTACCCAACTCCTTTTTTGCCTCTAAAAGGAATCAGATTTATTTGGTGTTTAACTAACTGCTCCTTACAGACACCGCATGAGGAACAGGGAGAGGAATGACACAGCACTGAGTGAAACTTGGCTAGTGGCAACAAACAAGGCTCCATCGTAAGAGATAACCTGCAGGAAGGCTTTATGCTGGTCAGTGCAAATCCAGGCCTATAGAACACTAAGCCTTCTCGTGATTTAAGGTGATAAGGCTGCGCAAATCTCTGGGAGAGCTTTAGAGATCACAGTGCTTTAGGTCTGTAGATGTGCTGGCACCAGCTCTGAAATAGGAGAGACAGAAATTACCTGAAAATGAAATGGGAACCAACAGGCACATCTGGATGTGCTTTTGCAAAGTCTTCCCCTGTAGCACAGTGTAAGGCAAAGTTATTTTCACTCCTTTGTTAAGGACAGCACAAGACCATTAGTCTTCCCTGAGCGGTGATGTGATTAAGTGACTTTGTCTCTCACATCTTTTAAAGACCTTCTGTTAATGCTCTTGTGACAGTCTTTTGGACTGACAGCCCAGTGGGACAGAAGCTGCTGGCTGTCATTTGCCCTTACAGCAGCTACCACCCAGGATCTCTGGTTTCTCTTCTGTCTGGGCACCACAACGGAATATGGCAAAAGTACAGAGTAACAGCAACTCCTTCACTTGTGGACGGGAGGCCGCCACCCATCTAAGTGCAAGAGAGATGTGATCTGGACAAGAAATTTTCAGACTTCTCTTCAAGGCTCTTCTGGGTTTGCTTCTTTCAGACTTTTTTTCTTTTTTTTTTGAGACATTGAACTAAAGGTTGGTTTCTTCATGTGAGCATGATCATCCCAAACAACTGCTTTAACAGAGACCAGTCACAACGTTCCTCTGGGACCCCTTTCGCCAAAGCCGTTATTCAGTGCTTGTATTTCATCATGTCTTATTACCTTATCATATATCTGAGAACCCCTCAGACAGAAAGTGATGTGCTGCCCAACATTGCCCTATTCAGAGTGGGAGAGGTGGAACAGTATGAGTCCTCATGACACCTAACTTGCTCTATAAAACTGACACTAGCAGAGAAAACATTTGTACTTGTGAAAAAAAAAACCCAGGTCTTCTTATTCAGCCTAGGCACCAAAAATAGAGACATATCAGCCCTGCAAAGAAAAATCTAACTATCTGGATACCTAATTGCTGGTATAAAAAAGTCACCATGTGGTCAGTAATGAAAAGTTTCTTCCTGCATTGCTAGAAACACAAGCACCTTCTACTGACACCACAAGAAAAACCTGACATGATGCAACTCAACAGTTTCACTGCTCAGTCCAGCTATATATCCAGTTCATTAGCTAGCTGACATCACTGATGTTGAATGAAACTATGTTCGCTGTAAAAGATTAATGCTGCTCTGAAATTAATTCTGCTCCCATTTTCCAAGCAGCGTTTGTGCTTCTCTCTCTGTCCTATACAAACAGGGCAGAAAGCCTGTGGCTTCCTTCTACAGCCTGAAAAGAACTGTAAACTATTAAAAGAATCACTCTGTGCAGAATTTGTGAACGCCTACTGGACTGGGAGCAAAATGTCTTCTGTTTGAAAGAAAAAGGTTATTTTCTGTAAAGGAATGCCCCAGTCAACGAACTTCAGTAATTCAAAATAATCACAGAAAATACAAATGTTCTATCCCACCACAAACAGCAAAAAGCTCAGAAACAAGACCACCACTTTTCAATATTTTAAACTCCTTAGCCACGTGTAAAGGATCACTACCATTCACAGAGGATACAAGAAAGTAAAAAATAAAGCAGAACATCCCATGCTCTCTTTCAGACAAAAAGGCACTGGGATTCCACTCTGCATTTCAGCAACAGGTGAGACATGATAAAAGCATGACATTTTTGAGAGAGACAGTGTGTAATTCAGTAGCAGCTTTCAGCAGAGGAGAACAGGCTACCTGATTTACTGACCACTGCACCAAAGTCACTGCAGAGGAGGGATTTGGTCTGCTCAAAGAAGGGTCCACTGGCTCACTTTTCAACTCGAAATTTGGTCCTACATGCTTCCAAATAAAACAGGATAACTGCTGTAACTCAGGATAAAAAAAAAAACAGCAAAACGAACAAGCAGGCTTTCCCTATGAACCAACAGAACCATGGGGGATTGAGCTGGGCTCTGATCTGCCTCGTTGTGCAACATTTCAGCTGAATTTCCATTGGCTGAAGATGTAGAAATCCCACGAAAAGAAAAATCATTTTGATTTTCAGAACTGTCAGGCAATGTGACTAAAGCTGTCGGGCACAAAAATCAGGCTGGCTTGAATAAACAGCTACTTGCATTCGGTAGAAGAAAGTACATGCCTGTCTTCATCATTTTAGGAAACTGCTGTAATTTTGAGCTGAGAAAATCTTCCAAGCAGAGCCACACTTCCTTTAACTGTTATCAGAAACTTTTCTAATGCATGGCAATACTTACTATTGCCGTCGCTGGCGTATCAGTCATAACATCTAATGATGTGGAGATTGTTGCCTTATAAAATTCACAGCTGGGTAGTTACATGGCTCAAGGCTAAAGCCTATTTCAAAATCCAGTGTTTTAGGAGAGAGGATGCTTATTAAAACATTTGCCTATTAAAAATATATGACATATCATCGGTCATTCCATGTGATGCAGTGCCAGGCCTTTTTTAGGCAGTCCACTTGGGATGACTGCTGAAAACCTGGCAAGCCTGTCTGACAAGTTCACATCCTAATAATTTACTAATCCATCAAAACAAAACAAAACAAAGCCCAAACAAAAAAAAACCAAACAAAACCCAACCCATTCCAGCAACCTGAAAGAAACTCACCAGTGCCCCTCAGGTAGTGTGCCCAGAAACTTGCTCTCACATAGAGCCACAGTTGGTCTCCTCATGCTGACAGCCAGTGACTGACATTTCAAAAAGGGGATAATTGCTTGATCTCATGTCAGAAGTTATATTGAAATAATAATGAACATGCAGGTCTTTTTTTTTCTCTTCCATGAGCTGATGCATGTCTTCACTTGGAAAGCACAAGGACAAATACTACGAGGCTAAACAAAACCATCAAAACCTCTCTGTCTCTTGTACCATTCACACACCTGCATTGTGTAAGGACAGCCCTTAGTCCTCTGCAGGAAGAACCCCAGTTTTCATGGGTGAAAGTCTCTCTCACACAAGCACTCCCACTGAAGTCAGCAGGATTACTGATAGAATGACTGAGCATTCCCACGAGTGACCAAGTTTACCATCTGACCCCACCTTAGAAACAGGTAGCACATCTGCAATCATTATTGAGAAAATGATCTGAACTAGACCAACACTAAGCTGAGATTTAATTCCCCCTGGGAAGTTCAACACAAATATGCCTTCAGGACCTAAGAAAGCATAGCCCATCCAGTACATCTTGGTTTTAAAAGTCCCCAGCTGAGCCTTTGACTCCCTCCTCAGCAAAAAGAACATCATGTTTTACACTTGAAACAAAACTGTCACCATTGCAAAACACTAGAAAAAATAATCCTGACCTCAGTGTGCATCCCCTTGCAAGACAAATGGATACTGTTATTCATATTTATACTGTGCAAATGTTTCCAAAATGTCAACCTTTCCTAATGATACTAAAGTGATTGAAAACTAAAGTGCAGTTCTGGACAGGGAAGTGACTATTAAAAAGAGAGAGACAGAGAGAGACTGTGGCCATGGCCCATGGCTGTTCCTAGCTGTCTTCCAAGCTCTATATATTAACTAAGCTTATGTAGCAAAGCCATTTTTTTAACTACTGTCAGCACTGCAGAGTCAATACAGCAGCAATAGAGCAAGCTGTTCTGCCTCATGCCTCATCAACATTCCTCACACTCTGCATCAAAGCACTGAACATTAGCAAATTCAGCTGCCCTTCAAACTTCCACCTCCAGTCAGAAGAAAGCATCTGGGGCTGTTCAACTCCTTGCAAGGATGCTGAAAAAAAAAATCCTGGCTTGCCAGAAACACCCATAATAGCCAAGCCCGATCACTCTCCATAACACATGGCTGTAGGACAAGCAAGAAGGCTGTTGAGCTCGGCTCACTTCCTATCACTCCACAGTATCCACGCTGCACTCCAATTAACACTCCAAATCCCTCCCCAGCAGCACGGATCAGCGGGTTTGCTGTGAGCTCTTGTATGTTCAACACGTCTACAAGAATCAAAAGATTTTAGAAGGGGAAGAAACATACTTCAGATGTTTGTAAGATCACTTCCCAGTGACACAGTAGAAGCTGACAAAGCAGGAGCTCCAGTGCTGTGTCTGCTGTGGAGTAAAAAGCTTTCAATCCACCAGGCACTCAGAGGCAGGAATACCATCAGAAGGCAACCATCACTTTTGCAGACTGTAGGAAAACATGACAGTGAACAAAGATGGGCTTTGGGCAAGAGCAACAGAACTCTTAACTCCTTATGGCTTAATGTGTACAGCATGAATAAGGAGTTAAATCACTGCCTCACTGCACCCAAGCAGGGCATCGCAAGAAGAGATGGTATTATCTTTATTCCAAGGGTACAGAAAAAGGAGCAGAAGAATAACAGAATTCTTAAGGCTGGTCAAACTCAAGTGCTCTGCAACTGCTTTTGGGCTATGCTGATGAGTCTTTAATGATACAGTACAAAGCATGCTTTGTGAGCCAAAGGAAACAGCAAAGAAAAAGCAACTGAAGAACAACTGAGAAAAATTCTAACAAATGCTTCTAAGACTGTGAAACTGTCTTGTATGGGCCTTGCTTGGTGTTCAAAAACTAAAATCAACACATTAATTTAAATATGTAGAAGTAACGGATGAAACAGCCAAATTATTTGAGGGAAAAAAGAGGCAAAATCAGGCAGGAAAGCAGGCTACTGACTCCCTTCCCTCTCTCCTGCAAAGAGAACTTTTAGTAACAGCTGAAAAGAAGTATTCCAGAGCTCCCAGCCTCACATCGATATGGGACTGAAACATCTACTAGCACCAAAAGTAGGCAAACAAATAATATTACAAAATAATACTATTAAAAAGTGGCAGAATTTTCCTAGTTTTACTGTACTCCAGTCTTCACTGATTTCCCAGCGCTTCCTAACACATTGTCTCCTCCATGCATCTTTGCACTTAAAGGTCTCAATGACATAAAAGCAGCTAGACAGACTGACGAGAATGAAAGAGAGGGAGATGAACCACGACTAACTTGGAAGATCACAGGATTCCAATGTTAGCAATACAGATAACTGAGGAAAACCTCAACTCTCCAAAGACAAACTGACTAGCAAGGGGGAAAATCCAATCCTGGCAGACAGGCAACAGAATCCACAGTGCCATTAGCGAAATGAGACAATGGTTTCCTCCCTGTTTCCCAGATCTTTCTGTCCCAAAGCATTTTTGAAGGCAAGGCAAATCTTTATTTTGACATGTCTGACTTTCAAACTATACCAGTGCTGCTTAGTGGAGATTTTGGCATTTAGCAGCACAGTCAGGAAAAAAAACCAACCATGATTTGCATATGCTTATCTTGGCAGATGAAGAAAAAGCAAGTCAAAAGTAAGTGCAGCAAGATGATCCTAAATTCCAAGTCGCCAGGCATTGTGTAGCATTAAAGCAGCACTTCACAGATCAGATTTAAGAGCACATTAAACATTTGGAAGGGATTTGGAAAACGGTCACATTGATTTAGGCATACAAATCCTCATGAGAACCTAATGAGAACGTGTATCTACGTATCTCCTGTCATATTTACAACAAGATTCAAATACCTACAGAGGTCAGTCAGCAGTGGCATGGATTTACAACAGCAGCATTGGAAAAAGCACCTAATCCCCCTGACAGTCAGAAATCATTCTGAGTGACCACACAGCTCAAAACAGGCTTCAGCACCACTGAAAACCCAGTCTCTCTTCTCCCTCATGCTCAATTGAGAAGCTACTCAAGACATTACAGTTGTGAAAACCATAACTGCAGGACTACTTTACATAAAGGCTATTTTGACTTTTAACAGTGTCTCAGAAACATGATCCCCTTGGGGAAAGCTTGCTGCCAGACTTTGATCAGGCAAGGGGACTTTCACAGGAACGGTCTCATTCTGACTTTATAAAGTCAGAAACCCACACCGCTGTCCAAGAGTGAAATCACCGAATCGACTAAAGCTGTCCACAGTTCCTGGAGCTTCACCCTCATTATAAATAAATCAACTAAATTCACCACAACTAGAGAAACAAAATCTCTGTGGTCAAAACAGTTTATCTCGAAATGCCGTCTGTCATGGCATGAATTCCAGCTGTGATAAAATTTTATAGACAAGCCGGAGTTAGAGAGACCTTTAAATAAGAGGGGAAAAAACCCAACCAATCAAGCCCTATGCTCCTAAAATTCAGGACTCCACAGAAAGGAGTTACTTTTTTTTCCCTACCAATTTCACTGGGAGCAGGTTGTTGTGCTCAGAAACACCATCCCACATGATTAAGCAGCTTTCCAAACAGCTTCTTTCTTTCCCTGAAAATCCCATTTTTTCTAAAAAAAACAAAATAAATTAAATAATTCCTTTAACGTTCCCTCACCACTCTCACCTTCAGAACCTATCCAGAAAAAAAAAAGCCATTTGTCAATTAATTCCAGTTCTTTAGGTTCAGGACTCCATTATGCTGCACAATTTTTCATGTGCATCTGCTTAACACAGAGGGAAAAGATGCTGCTAAATCAGAAAAAACCCAGTAGGCTGGGCAGGTGAAGTGCCTTCTTCCATTGTGTGCACAGTGCATTTCTGCTGACTGTAAGCTCTCGCGTGGCAGGAAAAAGCCCAAATGTCATCCTTGCCTTTGCTATTAGCAGCTGTTCTCTTATCACCAAAGATAATTTATCGCACCACTGACAGATGCTGAGATTCAGAAGCTGGAGCTGGAAGCCAAAGGGATTGAATCAGAAAACAAAAATGCCGAAAAAAAAATAATAAAAAAAGAAGGAATAGCCCTACCAAAACAAGTCACTTGACTGCACACATCACACATACATCTCTCCACGGGGAGAGCAGAGGCAGCCTGAACCCCCATAGCAGATGTCAAGCTGTCTGTTTTGGCCACTCCTGGAAGCTACTCAGGCTCTACACTGAGGAACACACGATAGGAAGCCACAGATAACTTCACCACACAAATCCTAGTGGAGACAGTGACCAGAAGAAAGCTGCGTCTGCAGGGTAGAGGGCCTTGAAATCAAGCTTGCTTAGGACTATGGTCACTCTAATTCTCAAACACAAGGTACTCACATTCGTAATGTTCCCTCATGAAGGGAGTTTGTGGACTGGGGGTGTCCCAGATTTCTGTGCTTCCCCACACACATTCTATCAATGACTCTTGACTTGCATGAAAATATGAACCTTATTTCCTTAAACGCAACTCCACTGCATACCAACGTGAGGTAGTTAATTTCACAGATGCTTTGGCTACTTCCAAGATAGGATGAGACAGGACCTACCTGTTTTACATGACAAGGGGCTTTAAATCTCTCATTCTCCCAGTGCAACTGTCAGAAAGCAGGGATTTCTATACACAGCCCTTTGCAAGCCTTCTTTCACACCGATACAGAACCACAAGTGCTTTATACACATAAATGGTTTCTACAACCATAAACCAGTATCTGTATTTTATTCACAGGCTATGCATGGAAACATACTGCTGACCAGAGTATTCTGAACTACACCTCCCTCTTCCCATCCCCACGGAAGACACAATTGTTTTTAATCACATGCAAATAAAACTGAGCTATACACTGACACAGCTGTAAGCACAAGTGATACCTTCAATCAACATTCCAAAATATATTTTCCTAATAAAGGTCAGACCTATAACCGGTTTCCCTCCTGGGCACTAAGCTGTCTTTTCTGGAAAACTTGGAGCAAGCTGAATTCTCTCACGGCAGCAGGTTCCAGCAGCGGGAAACAGAGTCCCAGGGCACTTCCCATTTGTTTGCTTGTGACATTCGGAAAGCCAGATCCCCACAGACAAAAAATGAGAAGGAGGGGTTTTGCCGGACACTTCAGAAGAGGAGGATCAAACACCGAGCCACCTCAGGAACACTAGCACTGACCTGACACGCACTGCCACGGCCCTGCCGGGATAGGAAGTCCGTGAACTGGGAGATGGATGAGGCAGCTCTCGGCGGCCAGCATAGCAGTGCCAGGCTGACACCTGGAGGGAGAGCCGGGCAGGAGCCGGGCAGAAGTGAGGCTGAACACCGTGTTCTGCCCGGGTCCTCTGCCCCGCTGCCCGCTGCGACCAGTCCCTCTCCTCCAGCGATGCACTTCTGCGGTGGGCCTGCTGATAAGAAGGAAAGGGGAGGGGAGAAAAATATTTCAATGCCTTAAAAAACAGCACCGATAACTATTTTGACCCTTTCAGTTTCAAAATTGAACCCCCATGCACCTTTTTTTTTTTTGCTCCCATTTTGTCATGAACATTTGAGGTATTTTGTTTCAATAGTTCTTCCAAGTCACTTGTCCCGTTTTTCCCTGAAACAAGCACAGCAGGATGGAGCAGGCCATAAAAAGCCCCTATCAGTATTACAGTTAGTTCAACTAGAGGTGCTGTCCTTCCCCACATTCTCCTCAAACAACAGTTAAGCAGCAATTATGGGTTACCCTTCATGCCCCTATGTCCAGGCAGGCTGCTGAGCACAAAAAGGAACCACACAGGGCTCAGTTTGGGTTAACAAGAAACACTTCAGCTCACATCTGATCTCCACCATCCCTTCAAAAGCCTTCCCCCTCCCACCCTCCCTCCCTCTGCACAGGTGATTTCGTCCGTTCAACAGCAGAGTATGGAACCTCTCAGTCATACCCATCTTCACTCCCAGTTAACCTTATCCGACAGTAAAATTAGGGATACAGTACAGGAATTAGGGCAAGCTACTCACTTACCCAGGAAGGTCAACTTAGGTCAAAGCTATCTTGCACAGATGGCTAATTTCAATCACTTACACATTCGAAACAATTGTTCAATAAGCTAAAAATAAATAGTGAAAGTAATTAATTTAAAGCTGCCCTAATTGTTTCTCAATTTCCCCTATTAATTTAACCTATAACACTTCCCCCTCAAAGCTTCAAAGCTTTAACTTAACAGCCAATTAAAGCTCCTCTTATTAAAAAGGAAAAGTGCTGTAAGCTCCAATTCCTTCTGACTGAACTCTTTGAAGCACTTGGGATTTCGTATAAATTGCACAGGGCTTAAAAACAAAGTGTTTTTTCCAGGTATAATGTTCTCAGTGAGCTAATGACTCAATTGACAATTAAAGCTAATTAAGGTTTTAACTTGGTAGCAACTTTCTACGCTGTATTTGGCTCTAGGAAAGTGAGTCACCACTGGAGCGAGCACTGATGCTCTTCATTTGTCAGTGGGAGTTGGCAGGAGTGGGACTGCCCCTGATCAGGCCCAACACAGTGAGAGGCTCCTCGTGATGGGCAGGATTCACCCCCTTAATTCATGTGGCAGCTATATTCTTATTCCTGCAAATGCATGTATCTGTATAAATCTGGATTACCTCCCTCATTCTCCCGGTGAGCACTGCAAAGACAAAAGCCAGTGGGACACCTGTTAGGAAAAATATTGCCACCTTGCATATATCATTCCTCCTAGCTTGATCCCAGTTGTTTGGTTCAGGAATTCCAGCTGCCAAGTACACCAGGTTGATCAAACCAGGGCAAACACAGAACAAAAACATCAATAGCCTGTCAAATTATTTCCCTATCAGGCAACACCTTTGTGGCCTCTTAAGACTGAATTTCCAGGAATCCCTGGTATCTGAATTCTCATCCTCCTGTGACCCTGTTACATGCGGGACTTACTGAGCCATCTCCTGAGCTTAGCTTTTCACAGCCCTGCAGCACTCTGTGAGGTGATTTATCACACTGGGCTCCCTGCTGCTGGCAGAAGGGATATCCTGCGCTCCATCCTAAATATAGCCAGGGGTCCCTCCCCTCCTCTCAGAACAACTATGTATAAGGATCTTCTTTTGGAATGCATTTTCTCTAGGTATCTTTTCTAAATTATTCTTAATGCAAGCTCACACGAAGGAAAACAAACAAACAAAACCAGAGACACCATTCAGAAAAGAGGACAGAAACTAAGTAAAAAAGGAATGAACGGTTCAGAGACATGCTTCAGCTACAACCCAGAAAGGGGAGAACACAAGGAAGTTTCTTACAGGTAATCTTTGCTGAATTATTACTGTGAACACAATTCCTCCAGGTAACTCTCCTGAGCACTGCAGTACAGGCACACGCAACACGCACAGCAGCTGAGGAGGAGGGAGAAGGCACAAGGTGTTGTCAGCAGGTCTGCACGGGCACGAGGCAGACAGCTTTCAGAACACTGACTTTGAGAGATCTCAGTGCATGATTGATTGATACATTTGAGAGGTGCTGTTGACCAAAACTAACTTAATTTGGATAACCAAGGAGTGTAACATGGGTATTTGGGAGTGAGGCAGCACAGCTGTTTGTACTGAACACCTGGTCTTTACTGTCACTCTTGATCACCCTGAATCTTTTCCTTCACAGTACAAATCTCCTTTCCATGGGAAAACATTTCATACTTGTCACACCGCCTTGGAAAAATGGTCTCACATGTTGTTTAATGAGACAAAAGACCTTCAAAGAATTCGGCATGAGACATGGCCGAAGAGGAGGCAGAGGTGGATGACTCCAACTCAAAACTAGAGCCAGGCAACACCTAGAGAATTACTGCTTTCTGACTCTTTTAAAAATTAGAAAACAAAAAACTTGAAAGCAACTGACAAACAACCCACAACTTTTCTTATTGAGGCAAAGCAAATCATAGCAATCACAGACTATCCCAGGTCGGGGTCGGAAGGGACTTAAAGCTCATCCAGCTCCAACCGCATGCCACGGGCAAGGACACCTTCCAGTAGAGGACGCTGCTGCAAGCACCGTCCAACCCGGCCTTGAACACTGCCAGGGACCGGGCAGCCACAGCTTCTCTGGGCACCCTGTGCCAGCGACTCATTGGAAGAGTCTTCTTCACCAGTAAGGTTTATTCTTTTGGTACTTCATAGAGCGTACAGACAAAAAAACCAAACCTAACAATCATTATCTTAATTAACCAGAGATTACATAATCTCTGAGTTTCATAATATCTCTTTCTCAATCGAAAGAGAATCACAGAATCGACCACATTGGAAAAGACCTTTAAGATCATTGAGTCCAACCATTACCCCAGCACTGCCAAGGCCACCATTAAACCATGTCACTGAGGGCCTCTTCTACAGTTTGTGAACACTTCCAGGGACGATGATTCCACTGTTCCCTGGGCAGCTCGTTCCAATGTCTGATCACCCCGTCAGTGAAGAAATTGTTCTCATACCCAGTCTAAACCTCCCCTGGCACAGCTTGAGGCTGTTTTGTCCTGTTGCTTGTTACTTGGGAGAAGAGACCGACCACACCTCACCACAACCTCCTTTCAGGTAGTCGTAGAGAGCGATAAGGTCCCCCCTGAGCCTTCTCTTCTCCAGGCTAGATAAGGCTCAGAGAGGACCATTTTAGACCGCCTCCTTAGGCAACCTTCTCTCCCATGACAAGACTGGCAGCAGCATACAGCAACCTTACCACACAAAGCACACTGTGAGAGCTGTAGAGGCCGCGTTACCCGTACCCACACCGACTACCAAGCAGCGCTGTCACTCGCAGTACCCCCGCTCCGGGACAGGGGAGCCTGCGGCGGGAGGAGCCGGCGCCGCGAGGCCCGGAGGGGACCGGGGCCCAGAAGGGGACCGGCGGGGGGGCGGGGGGGGTCCCGCCACCTCCCGCCGCGCGTGCCCGGGGGAACAGCGCCCCCGCGCGCCCGGCGCCGCGCACTGCCGATGCAGCGCCGTCGCGGTGCTGTGACGCCATCGCTGGTGGCCGCGGCCGCTCCCCTTCCCGCGGCGCCCGGCGGGTGCCCGGTGCCCCCGAGGCCCCGTCCCGTCCGGTGCGGCGGGCAGGATGCACCAGAAGCTGCTCCGGAGCGCGCACTACATCGAGCTGGGCAGCTACCAGTATTGGCCGGTGCTGGTGCCCCGTGGCATACGCCTCTACACCTACGAGCAGATCCCCGTCTTCCTGAAGGACAACCCCTACATCACCGACGGCTACCGGGCCTACCTGCCCTCTCGCCTCTGCCTCAAGAGGTGAGGATACAGCCCCCGACCCGTCCCGTGCCGCCCCGGGCCCAGACCCCGGCTCACCCCCGTTCCCCCGTTGTGTCTCCTCACAGTCTCTTCATCCTCTCCAACGAGACCGTCAACATCTGGAGCCACCTGCTCGGCTTCGTCCTTTTCTTCACGCTGGGAATCTACGACCTGACGGCTGTGCTGCCGGCAGCCGGCGCCTCCCGGGAGGACTTTGTCATCTGCTCCGTCTGCCTCTTCTGCTTCCAGGTAGGGGCTGGGGAGAGCCATTGGCGAGAAGGCTCACAGCTACAGGTTGGGTGGGAAAATGATTGAGAGCGGCCCCGTGGAGGATCTGGGGGTGCTGGTCAATGAGAAACTGAACGTGAGTCGGCTTCAGTGTGCGCTCGCAGCCCAGAAACCACCCATGTGCTGGGCTGCATCAAAAGGAGCGTGACCAGCAGGTCGAAGGAGGTGATCCTGTGCTGCTACTCTGCTCTTGTGAGACCCCACTTGGAGCACTGTGTGCAGTTTTGGTGTTCTCAACATAAGGACATGGAACTGTTGGAACAAGTTCAGAGGAGGCCACAAGGATGATCAGGGGACTGGAGCACCTCCTGTATGAAGATAGGATGAGAAAGTTGGGGCTGTTCAGTCTGGAAAAGAGAAGCTGTGTGAGGACCTTAGAGCAGCCTTCCAGTGTCTGAAGGGGGCCTATAAGGATGCCAGAGAGGGACTTTTCATCAGGGACTGCATTGATAGGACAAGGGGTGATAGAATCATAGAATAGTTTGGGTTGGAAAGGGCCTTAAGATCATCCAGTTCCAACCCCCCTGCCATGGGCAGGGACACCTCCCACTAAACCATGCCACCCAAGGCTATGTCCAACCGGACCCTGAACACCGCCAGCAATGGAGCATTCACAACTTCCCTGGGCAACCCATTCCAGTGCCTCACCACCCTTACAGTAAAGAATTTCTAACTCATATCCAATCTAAACTTCCCCTGTTTAAGTTTGAACCCGTTACCTCTTGTCTTGTCACTACAGTCCCTCATGAAGAGTCCCTCCCCAGCATCCCTATAGGCCCCCTTAGATTTAAACTGAAACAGGGGAAGTTCAGGTTGGATCTAAAGAAGAAGTTCTTTACTGTAAGGGTGGTGAGGCACTGGCACAGGTTGCCCAAAGAAGTGGTGAGTGCTCCACCTTTGGCAGTGTTCAAGGCCAGGCTGGGCAGAGCCTTGGGTGACATGGTCTAGTGTGAGGTGTCCCTGCCCATAGCAGGGAGTTGGAACTGGATGGTCTTAAGGTCCTTTCCAACCCAAACCATTCTACGACTACTGACAGGAATCAGAATTGCCTACACCAGGTTGCACTGCAAAACGTGTAGGGGGTCAGTAGCATGCTCTGAAGTTCGGAGCTTAAGCTTATTGTAGCCCCTGTTAATATTTAAAACATTAATGCATCCCTGTGTGAACCTTTGCCTAGGTGTGCATGCTTTGCTCAGTAGGATATCATCTTTTCTGCTGTCACCGCTCGGAGAAGACCAGCCGGCGATGGATGGCATTAGATTACGCAGGAATTTCCATCGGGATCCTGGGCTGCTATGTGTCAGGCGTCTTTTATGCATTTTACTGTAATAACGTAAGTTTGAAGTGCTTGTTTAATTCCTGTGATCTCAGTGGCGTAGCCTCCACACTTTAGGAAGTGGGTCACTTATAGGGTGAACAGTAGGCAGGAGGCAGTGATGGAAACTAAAGCAAGTTCCTTTCAGACAGAACTCCACATCATGATGTGCAAATTGAGATTTCCTTTCAAGCTGTCACTTGCATAAGCCTCAAGAAAATACCTGAAATCAGATGAAGGCAGGGTACATGTCCCAGGTCCTGTCTTTGTCACAGGCCTGAGACTGATGATGGGATGTGTCCCCATCACAAGTAATTTAAACGTCATTTCCCATTAGATAGCTTGCATGAGGCAGAAACAAGCTCATTTTCTCTTGATCTAATAGAGGACAAGTAAAATGGGTTCCCCTTTGAAGGCCTGGACTACATCCATACCTGCAGCTGAACAAGTCTGCTGAGGGAGAGGTGGGTTTAAAATATTTTGGTGAAGGCACCACATGTTCTGACATGTACCTGGGGGACAGAATCCCTTCCCCTCGCTGTCAGTCAATTCACAAGTCCATTCATTCAACCTCCCTCTCTTGGTGCTTACAGCAGTGACAGGAGATTTGATATATCATTATATTTCATACTGTGGGCTTTCTACCCATAGTTTACTTTTATACCTGATGAGAAAACTCACAAACTTGCTTTTGTTTCTTTTTTCCTCAGTACTGGCGTCAGGTATATTTAATCACTGTGCTGGCAATGATCTTGGCAGTGTTTTTTGCTCAGATTCATCCCAGTTACCTCACACAACAGTGGCACAGACTTCGCTCCATCATCTTCTGCTCCGTGTCTGGATACGGAATCATTCCCACCATCCACTGGGTTTGGCTCCATGGCGGCATTGGTGCATCTATTGTACAGGTAAAAGAGAAAAAGAAGGAAATAAGGTTCCCTTTTACCTTCTGCTTTTCCTTCAGCCCTCTTACAAGGGGGGGAAGCAGCACAGACTTCTTTCAGACTACCCAGTCTAAATGCAATCACTTAGAAGTTTATTGAGAAGCAGTACACAGGTTGAGTAGAATAGACCTGATGTAAAAGTGCACCATGAGAAGGAAAACTGGATGCAAGGGTGACTGGGCATATATACCTGAGGAACTGAGCATACCCTGTGGGAACATTCCACCCAGGCTCACGGCAGGGAGAGGGGCAGGAGCCAAAAGCTGAATAGACTGCGGAGCCACCATGTCTCCAGAGGAGACAGGGGAACTGGGATACACTGATTGAATGAGTATTGGCTTCCTCTTCTGTCCCCTAGGTTGGCAACAAAAATCAGTATTTACCTACTCAGCCCTCTGTCTCTTACACAGCCATCATTTCACATCACCATGAAGTAACTGAACTATTTTCCTGTTCTTGTTTTATTACCACTTAGAATTATGCTCTGGGGAGCAACCAGCACAGTGCAGCTGGAGACAGTAACTTATGCCCCAGTATGAATACCCCCAAAATCATATTGCAGTTCCCCAGGGGACCTAACTGTCCTGAAAAAAAGACATTTATTTTTTCAGAGCGAACAGTAACTGTGCATGTGGCAGTCCTGGGGTGACGGTTTGACTAGATGATCCTAAAGGTCTTTTCCAACCTACTTGATTCTATGTTTCTGTGTTCTGCTGGAGGGCTGCCACTGGGCATCTGCTGGGGCTTAGCCTCAGTCCAGAGTTGCTCTTGAATGTGGAAGAGCAACATTTATGAATGTATGTAGCCTTTAGACAGGGCACTTGACACTAGCTTTTGCAAAATCAGATAAATTGTAGTTGTCGTGTCCCCCCCATCTTCCCCCATTTATTGTCTCCTTGTATAGCAGAATCCCAACTGGTAAATGAGATCTTCCACTGAAGTCTCACTTATCCTGTGTTAGCTCAGTGTACTGGAAGATGTCCTTTGACTGAGAGATGTCAGCTGCAGGCTGCACAGAAACATCAAGTAGCTTGTGGACTGAAGGAGTATGATAAAACACGTTTCTTCCCATTCAGATTTTCTCAAACTTGGGCATTTCCTTTCCTCTTGGATTTTGTCTGTAGATGACACAGGCAGTAAAGTAAGATGCAATTTTGTCATGCATTTTTTATTTGTAAGGACTTTATTTTTTGCTGTTTTTACTTTCTACCAGAATAGGAGAGCTTCCTTTTCTTTTGCAGGAGTTTGCTCCGCGTGTAGTTGTCATGTACTTCATCGCTGCTGTAGCTTTTCTCTTCTATATTTCCAAAGTTCCAGAAAGATACTTCCCAGGTAGGAAATTCTCTTCTGGATGTTTTTTTTTATTCTGCAGTTTAGCTTCCTGCAGTGTCACACTCCTTACTGAGTCCTCATCTTCCTGTGAGAGAACAGATTGACTACAGTCCCATGAAGTGTTTTGTAGAGTAAAACACTGTGTGTACTTGCATCCAAAGGTGACCAACAACTTGGAATCAGGTTCATTAGAGAACTTGCGCTGCCTCCCTGCAAGTGGCCTGTGTAGTTGAGGTCTGGAGGAGACTGACTGCTAGTTGCATAGCATGAGTTACTGCCAAATGGAATGACTTGACCACTGCCCTTTCTCTTGCCCACAGGCCAGCTGAACTACCTCGGCTCAAGTCACCAAGTGTGGCATATCCTTGCGGTGGTGATGCTGTACTGGTGGCATCAGTCCACAGTGTACATCATGCAATACCGACACAGCCAGCCCTGTCCTGAGTATAGCCCAGGCTTGTGAGTGAAGGTACAGCAGCTCTCATACTATTGGGAACAGGGTCTTCTAACGAGTGTAGGGTTAAATAATTCTGCCCCAAGTTTCAGTCAATCTCCCTGATTAGCTTCCTCAAAGGAAACGATAGCTGCTGTAGCACTTGTGGTAAAGAAAAAAGTGGTGATCTTGAGGCCAGGGACTGCTCTACTGCTGTGTTACATGAGGCTGCAGCATCCTTGAGCAGGGTCCTAGAGAGCAGACTGGACGGGGCTCTGCCAGATCCCTTTCAGCTCTGTTCCACAATGTAAAAGCCTCAAATTGTCATTAGCCTTTGTTTCCGAGTAGCCTTGTCCTCAGGTTTTGTCAGGTTTTCAGCCTGCTAAGTACTGAGCTGGACTTTTTGTTAATTGGGTAGGAGCTGATCAGTTGGTAAGTGCTCCATCCGTGGCAGTGTTCAAGGCCAGGTTGGACAGAGTCTTGGGCAACTTGGTCTAGTGTGAGGCATCTCTGCCCATGGCAGGGGTTGGAACTAGATCATCTGAAGGTCCTTTCCAACCCAAACCATTCTGTAATTCCATATAGATAGTAAGTGACTGAACTTGGTTTCCCACTGTATTTCAGATGAAATTTCTGACTTTGAAGGTCTGCACCTTACCTGCTGAGCTGAGCTATGAGGTGAAGCACTGAGGCAGTTCCTTTTCTGACTTCTGGACTGTTACCTGGTTGCTGTTGTGCTATGGCGATGCTTGAAAAAACAAACAGCGTGGCCTGGGATCTCAACTGCATTTCCTTCCTGTTCTGCATTCCAGTATGAAATAGGTCTTCCTGGAGTGGGACAACGGAAAGATGGGCTGTAAGACTCAGCATTTGTTCTGCTTGGGAGAAAAAACCAACAGAACTGAGTCCCCTGCTGAGCTCCCCAGCCCACATACCCCGTGTTGAGGTTTGGTTCAAGTGCATCATTACAACACAGCTCCTGGCTGCATGTGTGTAAGCGCACAGTAACTGTAAGGCCTGGTGCTGGATCTAAATCACAGTGGTACTGCGTGTTGCAACCACAGCATCTTTACCTGAATGACTTCCTTCAGCATTGGCACAGTAACATATTGAGTGTCTCTTCTTTGGACAAGCTCTTCTTTTTCTGGAAGACAAAATCAGGTGTCATCCACCACAGCTACCCCTTCCGTTCAGATCCTAAAACTTGCCAATATAGATAGTGCCATTACTTCGAGAGATCTCTCTAGATCCCTCTAGCAATTTGGAATCGGTTTTCTAAACTACTTCAGGAGCAGTGCGCTAAGCCTGTATGCTCACCCTTATTACTATCTTGCGATCAGTAGAGTTGCTAAGAATTAAAGTTACATTTGTTTAACAGGCTGAAATAACACATCCCAAGTAGGGAACCTGCTGGGGACTCAAATCACTGTCTGTTGGCCTTTTACTGTGGGATGTGCAGCACTGTATTTGCAGACTTTGTTACCAAAAATGACTTAACTGCCATAAGATGCCACAGTAAAAAGGGTTGCCTTTGTCTTTAGAATGTCATGAAACCAGCTCTTAGAAACTTTAGGGAGTTTATAATTTATACACATTAGGGAGTTTATAATTTATACACATTAGGGAGACACAGAATGTGCAGGTTATTAGGTAGCTGTAGCATAGTTAACCTGAGGGTGCCATTTTTCCAACAGGATTAGAATTCTTTGGATTTGGGGATTAGAATCAGTGTTTTTAAGTGACTTCTGTGTAGCAGTTGTGCTTATGTTCAGAGTCCACTTGAACAGTGGTAGCAAATGCTGATTCTTCACACAATCCAGCCATCAGTCAGCATTAGCCCTGCATAACGTCCTTTGCTTGCCTCAAGGTGCTGTTACCATTTAATCTCATTGTGGCTTGTTTGGGAGAAGAGCTGTTGAAGGATGAGGTTGCATCAGCATGGCTGGTGTTGGAAAGCAGGAGATAATCTTGTTTCTGCTTTAATGCCAGGCAGAAACATTCTGGTCTGCGATTTAAGTGTCCTAGCTGCCCTTGTTACCTGCAGGGTGGCCTTCAACAAGAGCATCCCAGCGAACTTCTCATCTTTTGTGATCCTCTGACGCCAGCCATCTTAGAACACACCAATATGGCCTGGCAGGATTTCAGACAAGTTCTCTTACTCCTGAGGCCGAGGCACAGGGGAGTAAATCCTTAAGGCAACATGCTAAAAGCTCTGTAACAGGCAAGAAGCCCTTAATGCACTCTCACCTTTGTCGTCGCTGTTCCCTTGCCTCTAGGGAGGGATTTCCCAGAGTTTTAGCTCATGGGGAGGGGAAGAGGGCTGCCTTGGTGCAGTGCCCTCCTCAGGGCAGACAGGCTGCTCTTCGGTCCCCCCATGCTGCCTCTTCCCCAGGCTGCACCAGCCCAGCTCCCCCAGCCTTCTCTTGTCAGGGCTGTGCCAGTGACACACAGAAAACTGATGAAATCTCACTGTCAGGCACCTGAACTCTAGTTAGGGGTGGAGGAGGCAGGACACCAACTTCTCTACTGGTGTGCTGGAGAGTAACACTAACCGTCTCTTAAGTTCGGTGGGTTGTTGTGGGGTTATTCCAACTCCAGGAACAAGCAGTAGTGAGAACTGACTTTGCCTTTGAGATTGGACTCACTGACTTTGAGCCTTTCAGTGTCAACACTGATTTTTTTATTTATCTTTTTTAATTTGACAGCCAAGCCAGTTCCAAGTGCACTAATTACTGCTGCTGAAGCCTGAGGAGGAACCGGCAAGTAGAAAAGCCCATTTCCAGTGTTATGTGAAAAGAACATTTGAAGAACATGTGTTTGTGTATTGAGAGCATACTGACTTGATAGTTCTCTAAGGTATTTTTATGTCAGCACTGACCTTCTGTAGCAGTTTTCACTGGATCAGGAAACTGACTGCCAAGATGTACATTTTTATTACCCTGAACTTTATCAAGCTGCATGATGGTCTTATATGTACATACTGAACCTGTAAATAAATTCCACTTCATTGGCCATTTTCTTGAAGTAACATCATTCTTGCATCTCACACAGCAGAGCCATGGATGTGAGTTGCTCAACCACACAACATCTGTCACCTCCCCTATGTTTTACACACACAGGGAGACTGGCTCTTGAATTCCCACAGCAGAAAGGCACAGGGCAGGTCTGCACTACCGCAGCACTGCATGTAGTGTATTCTACTAGTGATGCATAGTGTTTTGTAGGCATTAGCAAGTAATACTGAACCTAAGGAATTGCAACTAGTATCTGATCAACAAGTTTTTAACAAGGTGGACAGAGAAAGCTGGTTGGGCAGCAACTAAAAAAGTACCTTAAAACAGTTTTTAAAGAGTGACAGGATCCTGCAGCCACAAAAAGCAGAAGCAGCACCGCTTACAGCAAGTGAATTACAGCCTGAAGGTGAATACTTCCTAAGGAGATGGGCAAAGTCACTGTTACCACATTTGTTTATTTAACAACTGCAAGTGTTTCATGACATACATCAGTTGCACAAAAAAAAAGTTAAAAGTTCTCTGTTTAGTGGTACACAAAAAAGCTTCAGAAACTTGAAGTCTAACAAGAAGTGGAAGTGTAGTTCAGGAAAGTGCACTTAAAAGCTGAATGCCAGCAATTTAAAAACAGGTTTTATGCTCTTTTCATATTAGGTGATGCCTTAGTCACAAATTGGGCTACACACGCGATTTCCTTGATTTTCCTTTTGAAATAAGCACTACAGAGCAGTAACGCAGCAGCCACCCTTCCCACTTCTTCTTCCGCTTGGTGTTTTCGCTCCTATTCACTCCCTCAGGTCACACAGAAGTGATTGTGGCTGCTGTGTTAATAAAAACACAGCTACTCCAAGAGATACATGATGTGTGCGAACATGTGTATGTTTTATATATACTTTTCATATATAAAAATACACGATATAATATAAAAAAACTCCAGATAAACTCTTATTCTCACAGTAGCAAATATATCAAATTATTTTCACAGTACTTGGTTTTCTAAGTTGGGACACCCCAAATAATGAGAATTTCCATCCTCCCAAGCTGGTAATCATGGTGATGAGGGTCAGTCAAAGCCATTGCACAAATCTGGCAGCATGGGAGAGTCTGCAGGGAAACACTACTACCTTGTCTTTCCAAAACCCAACCATTAAGGACTTCTTAGTACCTTTCAACAGAATCTCTCTCAAGCAGCTGATTCTAAAAGGCCTGGGGTTCGGTCATTCAATGTGCTGAAAGGAGAGCTATAAAAATCAATACATGGCATCAGCTGGAAGGGAAGGGTCAGCTACTCACCATGCCATTCTTGGCTTCACAGACAGTATATGGTATGTGTCTAGTGCAGCAAGGTCTTGCCTGTACTAAAGGTAAGGTCACAGCACACAAATAAAGGCTGAAGGATATCATGTTCCCTGACAGTACCACGTTTGACCAGTGGATCTTGGCTGAAATTCAACCCAAACTTGGGTTTAGTTGTGTATAAACAATATATACCCTACAAAGTCAACTTAGCCAGGCATGCTGATCTCTTTTCAGCCACAAGAAAGGATACAGTAATTTTAACTAGAAATAAAAGTTCGACTTATGCAAAAACCTGTTTCATGACTAGAATTTGCAGAACAAGGTTTATTAAGGCCATTAGAAAGCAAGTCTCATCAGCCACAACTTGCTCTAAAACTGGCAAGTTTTTCAAAACCATGCAACTCGGGTTTGCAGTTTGCTTTCACCTCACCTCTAGTTTCTGCCAACATCCTCACTTTCCTGTGCTGGAACGCAACCTCTGCCAAAACTCAACCCAACCAGCCACGTGAGGAAACCCTGCAGCATACCTCAGCCTGAAGGCTCGGGGTAAGCAGACAAAAACCAAACACACTTCCTCCTCCTCATTCACACAGACATTAAGGCCAATACTAAGCCTTTTCCCGGGGTGTCCTTTTGGGCAGTGGAGCTACATCTCAGCCCCATGCACACTGTTCACTTTCCTCTGGCTCTAAGTTCAGGGCCTGCTCAGCCATTCGCCTTTCCACCAGGGAAAGCTCCATTTAAAAATCAGGGGTCAGTTGCCTGCTGCGTTTTTCTCTTTTTGTTTTCCGCTATCTGCTCCATTTCTCTTATCACTCTGTTCCAACAGCTATTTAGGCAGGGAAGGAACAGCTCCGAAGGAAACTGTAGGAAAGCAGTTCGCAAGCACACAGAGAAAAGAAAACAAGGAAAATCAGAGAGTTAACCTGAGTATCAGAAATTGCTACAAAACTTGGCATGTGCTTCTTACAGCCTTTGGCACCAAACAGACAGGTGAGAACAGCAGTAGTAAAGCCTAGGATACTCCTGTGCAAATGGAGTTGAAACATTTCTACCCATAACCTCTTAAGAGCTTAACTTCTAAGCCCGAACAAGGCTGACTTCAAGCACAGCTGAAATATTTCACATCAACCCTGTGAGAACACAAAACTTAGGAGGATGAAGGTAATGAAGACCTACAGATACAGACGAGCTACTTTCCAATTCCAGGATCAGAGGAAGCAATCTCACATATATTCAAGGGAGCATTTTAAGAAACCAACCCCCAAAGGAGTCTAGTGACTTGTTCTTATACACTGTTTTCAACAAATATTGTCAGTGATCTACCCCCACCATCACACATCTCCAGACAACTGGATAACCCACAGGAGACTTTGTAGAAAAAATCAAGTACAGCCCTAAATATTTCACTGTGAAAGGCAGGGCAGGGGACAACACGGGGATGCACTACCACAAACACCTATGTCCTCCGTATATAAACATCCAGTTATCCACTCATCAGCATTCAGTGGATCAGGATATAAAGTTGAGTCGAGCATCTCCTTCCACTTCCTCTGTAGAGCTGCCATGGAATAAAAGGCAGACAAAGGGACTGTTCCGAGTCACATGTGCTTGGCACAAGTTGCAAGGCAGCGGAGACGCCATTGCACCTACACACAGCACCCACTTCAACAGCACAGTAACAACACCTTGTCCTCAACAGGGCTGTTCACATCACCTTCCCCTCATCTATGGGCAAAACATACTCCCAGCACCAGGTGTCTCAAAGGTCCGGTGGAGCAGGACAGGATCCTGCCTATAAGGCTTTGTGGTGTGAAATGCAGTGCACTGGTCCAGCTGCCTCCTGCTTCTGCTCCCAAAGTTGGGGGCAGAGAGTTTCTTCAAAGTTCAGTGCATTTAGCAAAACTTCCTTAGAAAACATGCTTAAGTACAGCAATAGATTCATTAGAACTTAAAAGAAATTAGTCCTTTCATAAAATTGTTTTTAAAAGGCCAACTGATTTGAAACAATACACATTTTCTTGGCAATAAAAATCTGAGAGGAAAAGGTGTTTTCAGACACAAATCCCAATTTGTAATCCAATAAATCTGATGGTTGCATCTCACATCTCACAACTGTACAAGTCATCTGATATAGTCCATATTTGCTAGATGATGTCCTGTGTATACCAGCCTCTTCTCAGCACACTGAGTGGTCTCCAAAGTGCTGCAAACACTGGCTGCATCCCTGCTGGTTTACTCCCCCATATTCAGGCTTTTCATCTCACAGAGCATTATATTCTCTGTATCTTTAGTTTTAACTCCACACTTCCAGTTGGCTATTTTACATTAACAGCACTTACTGGAAAATACAAATAAAAAACTGAACATATAGGCACATAAAAAATAATAGCCTGCCTTTCATCTCTGCAGCTGCATAGGTGCCTGCTAGGGCCTGAGCCATAGCCATGCTCTGGAACTCTGGGCCACAGCCCCTTGAGGGAGCCCTTGAGGCTTCTTGATTTTCATGATTAAAAAAGGTAGTTTTCTTCTAAGAAGCAGAGACTTGGCTGCTTCCAGGAGATCACGCTGGATTTTGGTTCTCAGGTCTACTGCAACCAAGACGTGAAGCACCACCACAGCGGTAACCTACCTGTACATATGGAAAAGGTTGGTTGTGTGATCTCTGCCTGACCCCCTCCCTCCACCACAGCATATCACAGAAGACTGAAAAGGCAATGCAAAAGTGCAGAAAAACAGTATGTCCCAGGGCCCAGACACAGAGAGACAATGTCTGTCTTGTTCATATCCAATTTCTCTTTTCATTCCAGGAGCCATCTGCCACAACAAAATGATGCTCCTGGGTCAGTTTTAATTTTTTTCCACAAAAAAACAACCCAAAAAAAAAAACAAAACCAAAACAAAACAAAACAAAAACCCAAACAAAAGCAAACAAAAAAAAAACCCAAACAAAAACCCCACGAGAATTTGCCATTGTTCCAAGTTTCATCACAAAGCTGTCCCTGCCTCCTTGAACTTGAACAAACTGTACAACACAGGTCCCTGTCAATTCAACAGATAAATTACTCCACTAATTAAAACCCCTAGGTAAGTAACTTGGAGAGGCAGAGCAGGGGAGAAACCCACTAGAAGCATTTACTGTTTGGAAGGAAATGGAGCTGCTCCAAAGGGATCTAACTCAAGTGCCTGCTGCTGCTGGCTCTGCGGACTCTGCACCACCAGTTCTGTGAAGGGCACTGCACCAAAGTCATCTGTTTTCAGCCCCTCACCACCATGAATGGCTCTGTGCAACGAGCTCTGCCTTGGTCTGCCAGCAACTACCACTGCTCCATGATCCCCAGAGCCATCACCAAAACCTTGGTGCTGGGGATGCCGCAGCAAGTCTGGTGGGTGGAAGGGTTTGGCTCCAAAAGGATCCAGCAGATTTTCATCCGCCTGCAGAGGGTTGGTTCGATCTTTGCCATCAGTCAATGCAACGCTGATGTTCTCTTTGGAGTCTGAGATGGTCAGGAATTCATTGCTGCTCTGCGAGTCCCTGCGGCCAGCTTTCTTGTGCCTGCGGGCTCTCTCAGGGGTGCGGTAGCTGGGTTTCAGAGCCTTCTTCGTGGTGGTTGGGGTGCCGTGGTGCCGCTTCCCGTTGTTCTTTGAGACCTCCTGTTTCATTCGCCTTTGGCGGGAAGAAAGTTTCTGCAGGTTACGCTGCTGCTTCATCTTCTGCTGCTGACTCCCTGTGATCTCATCAAAAGGAACCAGCCCAAACAGGTCCTCTCTACTCCCACCAGTTTTGGGGAGAAGAGAAGGCTGAAATGGGGTGCAGCCAAAAATATCCAGGCTCCGTGGAGAGGTGGGAGAGAGCAGAGGCTCGGTTCCTGCCACGTGGCCATCCTGCCGAGAGACCTTTTTGCTGAAGGGGGCTTTTGTGAAAACATCAAAGTCATCCTGCTCTTGGCTCAGGTTGGGAAAAGCTGCCTGAGAAGAGACATCTTTGTCCATCTTCTCTCTTGCCTGGGGCTGCAGACTGAAAAAGGGCACTGCCCCAAACACATCAAATTCTTGGCCAGAGTTCACTGGGATTATAGTACTTTGCACCTCAGACAAGGACATATGCATTGAAGTGGGTTCTTTGATTTCACCAGTGCAAACACCATCTCTGAACCTACCACTCAGGAGCCCTTCCCCTGACTTTTGCTTAGTACGATCAGAATCAGAGTCAGAACTTTGCTTCTCTTCCTCCTCTTCCTCCACCTCTTCCTCAGAGTCCATGAGGAGAGGTCGGTGGCCTAAATTCTCCAGTTCTGTATCATTGTCATCATTGAAGTCTCCATTCTCTCCCTGCAACACTTCTTCATCCTCCTGTTCTTCTTCTTCCTCACTGCTCTTGGGAGAAGGAGGATCAGATTCAAAATCACTCTCTGACTCATCGCCACCTTTTATCACTTGTCCCTCTGCAGTCTTTCTTCCTGGCTGGGGATCTCTAAAAGCATGGCTCAGCTTTCCAGCCTTGGTTGGCATCCCTAAGTTATTTCCTTGGTTACCAGCCGAGTTATCAGCTGGTTTTCTAGGGGAACCTGCAGGTCAAAGAGAAACACAAAACACAACTTGAAACACATTCAAAGTCAGTACTTGTTCCACACACCATAGCCACACATACAGAGCAAACATCGATTCTGTGCCGACTAAGAGAAATGAGCTAAAACCCATATCTAACATTTCAAAAAACAGTCAAAGCTATTAAGGTGCCTTTTCAAGAGATCCTTCAAGATTGACCCACAGCACCAAGGTTTTTACCATACAGTCAGGTAAGTGAGGCAATACTGACATATTCAATGCAGCTTCAAACCTTCAGTGACACTGAAGCTCCACAATTAGCCCCTTCTAACTTCCAGTGTAGCAATATAAGCAAAAAAAAAGGCAAAAGAAACCCAAACAAACAAACAAACCCCCCTCCTGCTTTAACTTCAGTTTGAGAGCAGTGTTCTTGTTTGTTTCTAAACAGTCTCGGTCAGCTCAGTTTCTCTACAGGAAGGAAATTTATTTATTTCACTCTGACACCTTTATCCCCCCCCCTTTTTTTATAGTAAATAATTATCTGAAAACTAGAGCTAAAAGAACAATTCACTGATGACTTTTGAAGGGTGGCTGGCTTTGAAATACTTCGCTCCAACTGACGAAACAGTGAGCAAGACCATGCACATGGCACTCAGATTCAGGCAAAACAAGTTCTTCCCTATGTTGGAGCCCTGCTGCTGCACAAAGGTATCTTCAGGAGTGTTAACGGTCAGATTTTTATTTGAAGAGAAAGAGGAAACACTTGGTCTTCAATGGGGAAAGCATATTTGCTCCCGAGATGTCCATTTCTCCAGGATACAGATCACAAGGCAGCCACGCAACTTTCAGAAGGCATAACTGAATTGTAGAACCAACTAGGCTGGAAAAGGCCTTTAAGATCATCGAGTTCAACCTTTGCCCCAGCACTGCCAAGGCCACTAAACCATGTCACTGAGGGCCTCGCCTACACAGTTTGAGAACACTTCCGGGGACAGTGATTCCACCATTCCCTGGGCTGCCTGTTCCAATGCCTGACCAACCTCTTGGTGAAGAAATTGTTCCTGATCTCCAGTCTAAACCTCTCCTAGTGCAGCTTGAGGCCATTTCCACTTGTTACTTGGGGTAAGTGACCAACCCCACCTCACTACGACCTCCTTTCAGGTAGGTGAACAATTAATGCTGGTAACAGCACTGATAATTGATGTCTCTGCACTTCAATTTTCAGTAGTTTCTCTAGGTCTGCAATCCTTTGAAGTGAGACTGTATTACAGTCACTCCAGGCTGAGTATTATGTGGGTCCCAACCTTCAGCTGGGAGCCAGAACAACGGCAAAACCAACTGTATTTCCACAGCCTATGCTTGCTTGACAAGTGCACCAAGTTCATGGTGATCCAGCTAGGAACAGCCACATGCTCACACACTGCACCAAATGGTACAGACCAAGTTCTAGATACTTACTTCTTACACCCCTCCTACCTGACACAAACCTGAGGCAGGGGTTGTTCCTCATTAGAGCAGTTACTAACAAGCTCTGCCCACAGCACAGCACTACACTGCTGACCCTCTCACCTATCCAAAATTAAAACAGCTTGGAAAACCAACTGCTGAAATGTAACCCATGCCATGTGTTCACAGGCCTGAAAAAGCTGGAAATGGATGTGTACACCAGTTATTACTCTGAAACAAATCCTCAGCCAGAATCCAGCTCTGACTCTCTTGTTCTTATAACAACCAACATAATTTCTCAAGTAATTTCTGCTTTCACAAGGAAATTAATATGCAACTTCCAGGCCAAGTCAGATTTTTCTTTATATGCTCCAGTTTAGACCAGCATATTAGGTTTTACAAGAAGTATTTTTTCCTTTAAGAAAGGAATTAACAGCTGATTTCTTCATCCAGTCACCATTCTGCTCTGTTGAATTACACTTAAAATAACAATAAAAACTCCTCAGCAATATATTTCATGTATGGATTTAAAAACAAGATGACCAGAATGACTAAAACCATCCAGTGATTAAGGCTTTGAGTTGTTTCTTCTTTGCTTCTGGTGTCAGATTGCTTCTTATCTACTGTAATTTTACACACTACAAATTCGCTTTACCCACTAAATTAGAACCTGGATTATTTGGCTGCTTACTTTAGATTTCCCAAAGGTACAGCCTTCACATTGCATTCCATAACCCTCTAGCTTCCAAACCCGGCTGTTCCCAATATTTACTGAAACACTAATGTTAACATGAAAGCAATTAGATTTAAAAGAAGAAAAAGGAAGTATTTCTAGGTTAGATGTTAACATCACTTATGCAAAAACACCCCAAGCCTTTTCTGTAGGGCCATTTCCACGAGCTTGCACTTCCAAGCGATGATTAGACCTTTGTATGTAATACATATGCAGAAAACAAGCTTTATTTTTTTTAAACAAGAACTGATTTAGAGTATATCTAATAGGCCTGACTTCCTAAAAGGTTTAAATATTTTTCAGTTGCTGTCACAGTCATGTTCACTGGAAAACAAACTGCAAAGAACAACAACAAGGCAAAACCCCAACTACCAACAGCTGCTGACTTCCTGAACAAGTGATTTAAGCCACAGGATGCTTAGCTCACAGTAGCAAGCCCCTCTGGACAGAACACAGATCAAGCAGGACTTGACAATACATGCCAACACCCTTAAAGCGGTTCCCAAACTATATTCAATGTACTCATACTGACACAAAAGCCACTGCAACAGGTCTTAACAGACACACCTAGAAATGTCATTGCTGACAATACCCAGCAAATGATTTGGGGAATCAGTCATCCAGACAGCCTAGTTTTCAAGGAATCTATATTAGCAGCCTACATTTCCTCTCTTAAGTCTACTACTGTATCTAGAAAACTGGGATGAAGACAGGAACTATTCATTTATCAATTCCCCTTGCTGGAGATTCCTGTTCTATAGCAGACACAGAGCCTGTGTATTCATAAGTGTTTCTCAATACATATGAGAAAAAAGTCTTCTCAAGTATCTCCATTCTAAAGCCACTGGGAGATATTGCAAGGATGTTGATTTTTTCAGCCACCACATCTCCTTTGCAATGAATTTGGTTTAGTCCCGATAACAGGGAGAAAATAGCAGCAAATTGGTATCCAAACCAAACCAAACAACCCTATCCTCTGCTAAGCAATAGGTTTTAAACGCATGACAATAGTTGCGTTTTCCACACCACCATTCCCCCTCTTCTAAAGAAGTTAGCAAACTACACGGAGAGTACTACACATAGAAACAATGCTCCAAAAGGAAAAAAGGGCTCTAACAACTATTCAAAGTTCTGACCAACTAATTGTCAAAAATGAAGCATTCTGTCAGTTAGATTTCATGCCATCTTCTCTACCTTATCAGATCATCTAGTTCCAACCCCCTACCCATCGGCAGGAATGCCTCACACCAGACTATGTCACTCAAGGCGCTGTCCAACCTGAACAATCCAAGCCTTTAACACTGCCATGGATGTGTATGTTCAGATATGTATTTATAGAAAAATGCGACAGAATGTTGAGTAACATCTGTTTGTGATGTCCTGTTCAGATTACTACACTTCTAATCAGGTTTATATCCCTAGGAGACAATTGTTCTTCGCCCAAATGCGAGCCAGGTGGAACATCTTTAATCATATAAGATGATCCCAATCTTCAAGGAAATTTTCTCTTCTGATGTTCTTTTTCGAGACATCCGATTATAAGCGGATGAATTCCCTTCAACAACTGCAGTAATTACATGCCTTCTGCTGGTTCATCATTTTAGGGTATTGCGGGGGGTGGTGGCGAGGAGCTTTAAGCCTCCTTGGAATTGGTAACATACTGCCACCATCACTGCACAACAATTTGCCACATGTCAGGCCCAAGGATTACAGACCTGCTGCAACTAAATCTGCACTGTTGTTCTGACAGCAGCCAGAGCAGCAGCTGCTGACTATTGTAGTGGTTAGGCCATTCAAGGCCATGTTGTGGCCAAGTCCCTGCTTACCACCTTTATTTTCAAGAACAAAGAGGGGTGAATAAAATAGCTATTGCTTAGATACTCTTTCCAATAATTAGTCTACAACTTGCAGAGTGTTATACAACAGAAGTGAAAGCTGACTATGACTGCCCTAAGATTTGAGACAAAAAGAAATGATCATTTTGGAGAGACAAAGCACAACACTGGCCTAGCCCAAGCCCACATAGATTGTCTTCTGCTGTGTGAATAAGTTCGAGTTACTTCTGAGATGCTAGCTAGAAAAGCTTAAGTCTAAAAACTATCTGCCTGAACCAGCATTCAGCAAGTAGTATGAATAGGTGAAACCATAGCCAAGGAGAGGTTACAAAGTAACATAAGCAGTATTTTCATTCACATTGACATGAACTTATTTTAATTTTCAAGTTACCTACATCTGGGACATTGTACAACAGCCACAACAAATTGCAGGTCTGGGCATCTTTTAATAAGCAGCCCAAGTACATAAATACCCAAATTAAACATGAACTGATGACATGAGCTGGTTTAGGGCTGCACAGGAAAGGGCCTTCAAGCCTTTCCATTTCTTCTCACATTTGTAGTTTCTTCCTCAATTGTAATGAGTTGTACTTCAATTAAGTTCTGTCAGGTAGATTTCATGCCATCTTCTATACCTCATCTGATGCACAGCCTGTTCACAGAATCACAGACTGGTTTGGGTTGGAAAGGACCTTAGTCCAGACTACACAGTAGCCCAAGAGCTCCAAAGTCACGGCACAGAAACTTGCAGCAGTGGTTTGAAATAGAGTTAGAAGCAGTACATGAAAAAGTAACCACATGATTACTTGTCAGCCATGTTTTTTCATGCCGGAATAACACACTTTCCTGCTCTAACACAGTGAATGCTCACAATCAGCTACTCCAGCAGAGTCCTTTCAAAGCCATGTTGTGGCCAAGTCCCCAGCCAATTTCCATTGTTCTACCACAGTCCATGCAGCTGCCAGTAGCAACTTACATACCACACCACAGAAGTGCTCTCATTCCAAGACAGAAACCTGTAAGGATCATATGAAGACACAATCAAGTCTTTGAGTGCAGGAAGCCTGGAAGTCATGAAGAAGCTGCTACAGAACTAAGCTTACTTTTTATCCCCAGTCTCTGCGCTTCAAACATGAATGCAGTGACAGGGAAGGGGTTACCTATGTACATTAGAAAAAACAGTGGAAACTGTTAGTGTAAACTAACATAAGACGGCAAAAGGCCACTGAGTACCAGCAAAGTATATTATATTGATGACATTTCCTTCCTCTAATTTGAAAATAGCAGAAAACATGTGTGCCTTCCGAGTCTCTGAAACTCAGTGTTAACAAAAGATGTTACAACATGGCTGGTTAACACAAACTTGCATCAAAAGCTTCCATTCCAAAATGCTGACCACAGGAGCCAGTTCTTCCGCTGTCACTATCTAGTGTTTCAGGTGTTCAAGAACCAGATCTTGTTTTGAACATCTGGTGCCCGTCCTCAAGGCCCCATTAACTTGCTATTCAGCTGTCCTTTCTTCTCTCTTTTTCCCCAACATGTTTGCAGGGTTACTTTCATTTCTACCAGATTGAGCACTGGAATTCTCTCTCAAGACAATTTTCATTTCCAGTCATCTCAAGTTCTAAGTCATTACTATTTTCCACATTTATGCATAACATAGTGTGTATAGCAAGTTTACATGCAGTTCTTGTGAAAACACTTTTATTAGTATATACGCCACGTGTGGCTGGCTAACAGTAAGTGCTTCTACAGTAAGTGCTTCTACACGATCAACTATTTTCCAATATGAGGAACCCAATAGTATGCTAATTCATTTCCCACCACTGTCTGCCCTCTGTGCAGCACATCAAGTGACGCAGATGTCATTGCTGGTTTTCCAAGAACAGGCACAGACACTCTGGGGCAGAAGCACCCTTAGTCCACCCAGCTCCAGGTTCTCCTTCCCAGCGATCCTTGCAGCCTGAAATGCCCTCTCAGCTCCACAGGGAAACTGAGGGCTCACCACTTGCAGCACCCCACATTTCTTTCCAGCAATGGTAAAAGGTATAAAATGTCACCCTCTGCATCTCCCTTGCATCACCTTCCCAGAGACACGTGTAAGAGTTACCTGCTAGCGCTTACTTTGCTAGACTACCAGCCCTTCATGTGAAGTTAAGTCAAAAGATGATACACCACCTCTTTCTTCTTGCTGCTGTCTCACTCAGATGATAGAAATTAGTTTTGTATTTAACTGCTTTTAGCAGAGAACCCTTAGGCCTCAGAAACAAAATAAGTACTCTGGACGACTCTAAGCTACGCTCCCGTATACAACATTTATGAACCCGAGACCCATGTCACACAGCAAAAATAACCAAAGCAGAAAGACCAGAGTTCCAGCTCCAAGGATAGTAATACAGTAGAACACCTCTTCAATAGACACTGTCATGTTTTAAGGAAGCAGAATTTTCTCTTTATTTTTGAATACTCTGTATTGGTAACACCAATACATCTCATCACAATTCAAGCAGTCAAGATTCAGTAGTTAAACCTGGGTGAGTAATGATAATGCTCTGCATTTGCATCATTAGCAAGGAGGTGAAACTTGTGCTCAAACTAGATCAGGACAGGCTCTCACCCAAAGACTGGAATTGTGCTCAAGATAGTAAACCTCTGTTTCACTTCCTATTCAGGCACTTCCCCCTGACACCCTGAGTAAGGCACGCATGCAGCTTACTTCTCAGTTAAATCTTTTATTATCACAAGGAACAAACCAGAAAGAACATATTATACAAAGACATGAAGTACAAGAAGAAATATTAAATCTTAGGGACATTTGCCAAGTTTGTCCTAGACAGCCTTCAACTAGAAATGAAATATGTCTAAGTCAACACTGCTCCCTTTTTCTTCCTTGTCTTACAACAGCTCATTTCAAGACATTTTGAAGAACTCTGTGGGGAAAACAAAACCAGCTTTTAACAGACAGATCTTCAGATTTGAACATTTATCAAATCTGATTTGGTTGCTAAGTGTAATTCATTGTTAGCACAATTAAAAATCCCTTCCTTGAAATCAAGCCAGTATGTACGCTTAAACTCTAGTTCCAAGTCAGCAGAAAAAAGGCTATTGAAAAACATACCTTTTTTTTCCTCCGGTAAAGAGAGAATAATTCACAAGCAACTCAACATTTTTTCAAGAAGACTTTTTTTCAGGCATAACTCAATTGGTTTGTTTTTTCCCTTTTTTTTCTGAAAAGACATCTCCTCTTGCTTTTTAGTACTGTCAAGAATTGAAATTCGGATTCCAAGCCACAAAAATAAAACATCCAACATGCTACAGTGAAGCCATTCATTTACAATATAAGCTATATTGTAACTGTCTGAGAAACAGCAATGAGCAATAAGACTTAAAGTAAGGAATGAAACCAAATATTCCCATGACATGTGGTTAAGAATACTCAAGACAGAAGACTATGTCACCATCTCAGATTAATTTTAACTATTACTGTTCCTTTGGCATGTAATTTAGGGTCACTTATACAATAAAGCATTCTCTTAATAAAGACTCCTGGGCAAACCCTTTCAAACTAGAAACTGTACCTACAGAGCAAATGTTCCTTCACGTCAGAACTGCTTTCACATTGTACTGAACTACTGAATATTAAGAGGATGACAAAACACAAACTTTTCCTTTATGAATGAACAGAAGAAAAGGAGAAACCGGAATGCAGTAACATACCAAACAGAATTAATTCAAGCCTTCCTAACAACAGGAGCAGACATGGATGCAGAGGTATTTTCACAGATTGCCTAGCAGAATACAACAGTGTTATCCTATTCACTCTGCACAAGAACACTTGTGAGCATTAAGCAGCCCTAGTAGATGACCTTCAGAAATGCAAGATGAAAGCAAAAGGAAATACAGAGGCTAACTTAGGTTGACCTAAAGTGATTTATTTCAAGGCACGTTATCTGAGCTTTTGAACTTCCACTAGAAGAGTTTTTACGAGTCACGTTAAGGCATCTTTATCACACAAGCACTCTCAACAAAACTCAGGTAGGAGTCTAAGTGGCTCCATGAGTTACTGAAGTTCCTTCTACCATTTAACTGTCATGTAGGCTTGAGTCTGTCACAGGTATCAGCCTGCTACAGGTATCAAAAGCAATTATTGAAATGTTGATGAAGCAAATGTTAAAACTGGCAATGAAATTGCAGGATGAGGCACAGTTACATGTTCACAGACAACATTCACACAGTGTTATTTTTACTTCCATTCATGGTCAAACCAAAGCTGAGCTGAAACAGTAATGAATCCCCCTCTCCCCTCCAAATAAACAGATCACAAAATAATTAGTTTGGACTCAATATGGACAGAAACTATGCATTAATTGCAGCAGAAGCTTCACAGTCTTAGCTTAGCTGGAGAACTGAACCAGAGTTGAAAGCAGACTACATGGAAATAACAAGATTTGATCTTGGCAAGTAATTTGCTTTTAGCAAAAGCACTTCTAGTTCTACGCAAGTGATTCATGCTGCACTGGTCCAATGTAACTGCACTGTGGAAACTACCTAGTCTGTACATTGTACAAGTACCTGGAGCTGGGCATGCAGAAGTAGGTTTTTGAGATAATCAACATTATTAAAAAAATATTCAACTCATTTACTGTCATAAGGCAGCATCATTCTTTGGTCATTTAACTGGATGTACATACTTCAACAGATACATATATATATGTATGAGTGCATATATATGAGGTAGTGATGTTACAGATGTAACTTGCCTGGGTGAGAAATGAAAGGAACAGAACCAAAGGGATCTTCAGGAGGATTTTTCTGTGGAGCAGAATGTGGCTCCACATTCTTATCTGAAGATGCTGTCCTGTCCTGTCCAGGCTGCTGCCTGCCTGTAAAATAAACCAAAAACAAAACAACGAAACATAAAATAAAGATGGCGGGTCTTATGCCTATGCAAAAGGTATCTACTGCATGGGGTGAGTGAGGAATACACTTGACTAGGAAATTATTTTTTATAATGTTTTAAAGATATCCTGTGGTCTTGAATTCATAGTTTTTGATCATTCAGTAAAATTCACCTGCTACAAACCTCTTGTTAATTCCCCTGTTCCCACCAAAAGCAGCACGGATTTGGTGATGCAGTGCTTTAAATGAGGATCTCTCACACTATATGCAGCCTCCTTGCTCTGCGACAGAAATTATTAGCCCTCTGTGCTTTTGAGGTATTCAAGTCAGAAGCACTACACTTAGTTCGACCATAGAATCATCCATTTCATCGCAGTTTTGGCTAGCCTTCGCCAGAAAAAGAGGAAAGTTGACAACCACAGCAAAACAGCTGGGAATACTTTTTATTGAGCATGTAACATCTGTAAGTAATCAAAACCAATTTGAGTGTCACAATATAGAGAAACATGGCATCGGTTTTGTACTGTCTTCAACCCTTAAAACACAATTTTATTTTCTCTTCCTTTTATAAAGTGACATACAAAAGGTTTTTAACACAGACAGATATTTGAAGCACTAAGAATGCTAAACACAAGTCTTTCTGTCTAAGCTCAGATTCTAACATGGCTGTCAACTTCAGATCAAGCCCATCCAGCCCAACCACCACCCCACAACTCAGGAGGGTCCTGCAAGGCCCATCAGCCAACATATTTTGAGACAACACATTGCACCTTCAGCAAACACCCTACATGCTCTATGCAGAAGACACAGCTTTTCACTTTCCCCCTTTCTCATAGCAAGCTGCTGCTCTTCCATACAATTTGCAGCACAACCTTCTTGACAATTTGCCACTGTGGAGAAGCAGCTCAACTGCACCCTACTGACATATCGAGCTACCTGCATGTCTTCTATTCAGTCCTTCAAGGCAGAAACCAGTAGGCTTTACTAAGACAACCACCAGGAATTAGAGGGCAAGCTCATCTCCCTCAGACAGACTGCCTCTTAACCCTCTGTACAAAGCCCAGGAGTTTTGGAATTACGCACCATTTTTCACAGACAAGTGTTCTGTTCAGTATTCAAGTGCCCATAAAGTGAATTGCTTTTTACCTACCAGTAGACTCTCCAAAGAAATGCAAGTGAGAGTTGTTCCATTACAAGCATAAAATAGAATCTCAACTGGACGCTCCTAGTGTAAAGATTAAGTAGTTGCTCTCACCTCAACATATACATAATGGAACAGGTAGCAACTAACCAACATGAACAAGATTATCCTGCAGTGACACAGCAATGAGGCCAAGAACACTAGCAGAGATGCACCAACAACTGGCAGCTGGATGTTTTATACAATCAGCTTTGAGCCCTGACAACAAAAAACTGCTGAGCATCACATCCAACAGCAGCATTTGTTCCTGATTCTGAACTCACACTGCACTCTCTCCTCAGGAAGGGTTTGGGGTTTTAGGTTGGTTTGGTGGTGTTTTTTTTATTTGGGGGTGTGTGGCTTTATAAATGCAGACTGAATCAAAGATGCTTTTGCTGTGTTATCCTTACTGTCTCACCTCCAGGGGAAAACCCAGTTGACTGCTGCACAGTTTGCAGGCCAAACTCTAGAATAACTTTTAAGGGTGCAACAACTTGAACTACCCTTTGCAGAGTCTTTGCAAATGTTGGCATGCAAGGCCATGCGAGTTCAAGCTGCCAGATGATGATCAGATCTCCCAACCTGAACAGCAGGGCCAGGGACAGTGGAAAGCAAAACTGGATTCAAGTGCTAAGCATGCAAGAAAAATGAGGCAAAGTGAGTAAACAGAAGGTTTCAGCTCCTCCATGGCAACCAGGTGTGTATGTAAGAGGACACACTTCTCTTGAAATTAAAGTTTAAAAACTTGTCAATTCATCAGCTCTAAGGCTTTTGGAAAAGGAAGAACCATTTTTTTCAGTCTTCTGAGGCACAAGTATCATTTGTCCACCATGTAACAATATTAATTTCTCTATCAGAGAGTGTTTGAGAGATAGACAGATGAGTCCTCCAGCTTCAAATAAGCAGAAGTGTAGGAGTGTCAGTATTACTGTATTATGCTCCAGATACCACCTCCTTAAAATAAAAAGCCAAGTTTTCTTCCCCACCTCAGGGAGTAAACACAAATGCAGCCCAGAGTGCTGCCAGAGGCACGATCATGCACGGTGTCACACAGGGGACTCTTCCTGTAGAACAGTGCAGTTATTCAAAACCACTGAACAAGAAATCCAGCTGTTCCCATGTAAGTGAGGGGCGCAAGGTTCCTCAGCAGACAGCTCTCAGGACTTTCAGAAGTACAAGCAGCACTTACGCACAAAGAAAGCCTCTTAAGAACCACAGCTCTTCCTTGCACAGATGGCTCAGGTAGCTCCTTCATACTGTATGTACTGCAAAGGAGATGGACCAAGAGCTTCGTAGGCTTTGGACCTATAGCTGTCTCTGCCAAGGCACCAAGAGGATTCTGGATCCAACAAGCATCTTTGTGCAATTCAGCGTGAACGACTGCGCTGCATTTTTGCCCTGGTGAGAAAGGTGACTCATTTTCTTGGCTCCCAACTCTGCAAAGAGTATGAAGGGGTTACAGGAGCTCTTTGTAAGAAATCCATTTCTTCACAATGATGTCAGAATCTCAGCATCATGTGTTGCTTCTGGATCATCCTTAATACCAATGATGACAACAAAACCAACAAAGAAACAACAGTGTACACAAGAACCAGGAACTCCATATCAAAGCTCTCCACAAAGGTGCTCAGTTTAGAAAGTTTCAGTCGACTGAACATTACATTTTACTGCAACTGTCATCTTTTTAATATGAAAACTTCCACGAAGTGTAAGCAAGGTATTCTGTTCTAGGAATTACCTCCTTTTTAGAGGAAAAAGGATTAATCATCACAGCAATACCCATCACTACACACACTATGACATTTAGCTACTAAATGCATGAAATCCAACAGTAATGTCAGCCTGACAAAAACTCATGACATCTGGATCCTCTAACAAAGGCTGTGTAGATTTCATTACTCATGTGTTACTGTCAGGAATACAACAACTTTAGAAATATCTGACAGATTTTAAAATAGTTATAATTTATGGATAAAGCATCAGCTCAACAATACAAACCAGGCTTTAGGAAGCAGAAAAAAAGGATTAGTGCTTTGAATGCTACTGAGTATCACACAGCATCACAGAAAGACAATTTGCATAATGCTGTACAGGAGTTATAAAGTACTGGACAGCAACCAGGTCTAGTAACAGAAAAGCAATTATTAAACCTGTACCTTCAATTCTCCTTCCTCTAAGATGGCAAAATGATTCACAGTAAACTCAAAAACTGAGTAAAAAATATTACCTAGTAGTAAACAAAAGACTTTTCTCATAAGAGATAACCTACATCCAAAGAGAATAAAGCCTTGATCCTTAAGATACATCTGAGGAAACTCCAGGAAGTAGTATACAATTAAAGACAATTTTATAGATATAAGCCTTAATTGTGCAATAAATCCCCCAATTTCTTGTTAATCCACTTAAGTTTGATAAAATAGCAGTGGACAAAATATAAATATTTCTGCTTTGACTGAAGCAAAGGCATTAGCACTGCAAGGCAAATTCGTACCTCTCTGGCACAAAAAACAAGTCTTGAAGTCTTTGATGTATGCATTTATGTGTAAACACAACACACACACTCAGAGTAAAACCAGCAACACTCTTCTTCCCCGAATCTCAAGCCAGAAGGCCTAAGAAGCTGGAGCTACTCATAGTACGCATGACCAAGCCTGCCACCTAGTGTGCTACTGGTCTAGAGAGTCATTTTAAGTTTTTGCACTGTCTGTATTCAAGCAACTAAAAAGCCCTAATGCTGGTTATCACTAAGCAAAACTATGCTGTCACATTTATTTTCTGATACAGTATATAAAGTTTATTGTCACATCTGGCAGTTGCATGCATCGAATTACCTTTACTAAGAGCTGAGCCAAAATCATATGTAAGTAGATTCAGCCTTCTAAAACTCCAGACTATTTTCACACATGCAGTACAAAAACTGGAGAATGGAATTGTAGTAGTAGTTAACTGTTCTTTCTGCTGGAGATTTGGAGACAGCAGTTCCCAGCATTTAGCTTTAAGTTATTCAAGCCTTCTTCAAGTCCAAAACATTTGTATGATTAAAAGATATACATGGCACTTAGGAAGCCTCCAAAATAAGCATGTGTTAAGCAATTAAGAAAAGGAAGGAATTCCAAGTAAAAAAACATGGAGATAACTGACTTTAAGATGAAAAAGTTTATTCAACTATTGCCATATCAGAACAATAAAGAAGTCCTTACACTTAGCCACTCATCAAAAAGGACATTACAAAACATTAACATAATGTGTTAGATCAATTTTCTTTCAGGCATTTTCAAAGGGCAGATCCAAACCACAGAATCTTCTGCTCTAGTTTGAAAGAAAAAAAAGCTGGAAAGGAATAAAGCAAGCAGCCAAACTTCCTTCCCTGTCTGACAACATACCTCTGCTGTTAAGAGCTTCTGACAGCCAGGGTGACACAAGCAGTATTTATGAGCTATTACCAATTTCTGTAGTATTTGAACCAGTAACTACTGATTTTAGACTGTGAGTTCCTATTGCACACATTTTCAAAAGAGAAAGAAAAGAAAGGCTCAACTCTGCCCTCAAATGCTCAGAAAGCATGTTCTGTACACACCTGCATGTACACCTGCATGCATACACACCTTGTTGGAAGTGCTGAGCAACTACAGAACCCCTATTTACTGTGAAGCAAAATAAGCCTTCAAGCGTCCCTTACTTGATCTTAGCAGGTCAAATTCTCTGTCCAGCAGCTCCTCCTCCGTCAATTTGGAAAAATTGTCCTCTCCAAACGGGTTCCAGCCTGACATATCAGGTGGGTTACTGATGCTCTGCTTTGGGTAACTGGTGATTGATTCAGCATCAGGAATACCTGACCTGTAAAGGCAGTCATGGAAGCAAATAAAGAGAAACATTACAGGATTATCAGGGTGACAATCTATGACCTGTTTCACTATGCCAAAACACTACATACAGGTAAAACATATGCATTAACAGCTTAGCCTAAAGGCATCTGAAAGCTTATTCAAGAGCAAACAGACTGCTTGAAACATGTGGTTTGATCACATTTCTGTACACAATCCTTGGACTTTCACCTTCCACTTTATTAATTGTAGCTAAAGCACAGAATCCATCAAGGTGACATGCAAGAGCAAAAACTGTATTTCACCTGTGGCCATTTCTATATTGCCATGGGAGACTGCCCTTGTGTGCCTCAGAAAAGCCTACTAAGCTTAAAAGTTTTCATCAGTTCTCTTCATTTTATTTTTTTCTTGGCAGACACATTAAGCATCTTTCAATCCCTCTTCCATCCAACTGATACAATTAACCAGTTGACATAAGGCTAACACAAGCAGAAGCTGTTATCTACACAACCAAGGAAATCTTTGTTGACCAGATCAGTTTTTCCTTTCATGCATATTTTAGCAGAACTATTCCTACCGCTTACCTACTGGTCTGAAGGGGACTAGAAAAGCAGCAATCAACAAGCTCCTGCATGCTAACCAGTTTCTGTGAGCCTAGCCAGGCTCTGCAGGCCACAGCTGCAGCCCATCTCCAAAGGAAACATCTCTCTTCAAGACAGGACAAAGGGGAAGGAGCTTCTTCCTGTCAGCTTGGGTTCTGCTGTCCCAAAGACTACCGGCTCTTGCTACTGTGAGATGGACAACATACAATGCAACACATTGTACTATGTCAAGGGAAAAGAAACTCATCATCCCTTCCAGAGGGGCCTGGAGCTGTTGGAGCAAGTCCAGAGGAGGCTGCGAGGATGATCAGGGGCTGGAGCACCTCCCATATGAAGACAGGCTGAGAAAGTTGGGGCTGTTCAGCCTGGAGAAGAGAAGCTGCATGGAGACCTCAGAGCAGCCTTCCAGTATCTGAAGGGGATCTACAAGGATACCAGAGAGGGACTCTTCATCAGAGAATGTAGCAATAGGACAAGGGGTGATGGGTGAAGTAGGGGAAGTTCAGGTTAGATATAAGGAAGAAGTTCTTTCCTGTGAGGGTAGTGAGGCACTGGCACAGGTTGCCCAAAGAAGTGGTGAATGCTCCATCCCCGGCAGTGTTTGAGGACAGGCTGAACAGAGCCTTCAGTGATATGGTCTAGTGTGAGGTGTCTGGCCATGCCAGGAGGTTGAAACTGGATGACCTTAAGGTCCTTTCCAACCCAAACCATTCTATGATTCTAAGACAGGAAGTCATATTTCTTGTTTGCAAGATCAATTTTATACATTGCAAACCATTGCTAACTCAGTCATTGACTTGAAACTGAACATCTGGGTCAAAATCTTCAGCCAAAACCACAGAAGAGCAACTGGAAATACACACACTTATTTCCAGACTGGAACAGAATCCCTTTCATAAGTCAGTTTTGATCAAAGTACTCTGGCAATTGACCTGACCAAAGTACAGCTGGCAGGTCTCAGACATGGGCACAGAAGTGCAGGACAACACTCTCTGCCAGCGATTAGACTGCGTAATTGGTGAGATGTAGCCAAAGTGGTCACAGTGATATATGTTATATCAACCCAGCCTACTGCAGGAAAAAAATTTGCCTTTCAACTCTTTCAACACACTGTAATCTTGTAGATACTAAGAATGACAGAAGCATCCCAGAACATGTAAGCCACACTACTCACTGAAAGCCTGTCTCACAACTGACTGCACCAAAGACTGCAGCATTCCCACACTTACAAGGACTTCTCTTTAAATATAGTATAGTAGGAACTTGCATCAATCTATAGCCTAGTTCATAGCATCAGTCAAACTGGACAAATCTGTGATTTATTTTTAAAATCAGTAATGGAAGGCATCTTTCACTCTACATTTTATTTTTCATAAGCATTAATGGACAAGACATTCTTTATTAACATTAAGTCCACAGACCCCTGCAAATGGACTGTTTGTTGAGGCATACTCCATAATGCGAAGTGTTTGAGTCTCTGATCAACAAACACAAGAGTTACAAGCCCTAGCAGATAACTGCCCACTATAAGGCCTTTCTTCAAAGAAAGGCTTCCACACACTCATAACCTCATTCAACTGACCATCCTAAGCAAAGTGGTTAGCAGTCAATTCCTGGAATAAGTCCATGAAGAAGAAAAAGTGGAAGATGGGTCCTTTAAGAAATTGCACCAGAATCATCCGTTAACAAGTTGTGTCCCACTTTCCACCCAAAATATCCTTTACCATTAAACATCAATTATCCAACTGCTCTTAAGTAACGTTTCCTACTTCCTCCTTTTTACTACTCCCTAAAAGCTTGCTTCCTACCAAAGCAAGTCATTTCTGAGGAAAGGATTCAGCAGTGCTCATCATGCTCATCAACATGTGCAGTAAAGTAACCCTTAAGTGCACCTATGTCAGAATACTTGCCTGCTTACAGGGTAGGAAGAATCTGCCACTGTTCCAGCACACACTGGCAGTGACCCAGGGTAGGAGATTAAGGCTGGTGAGAAATCTTGAGGAGAAGAGATATATTCAGGAGATTGTGCCTGTTGCGACCGCTGCTGCTGCTGAGCAAACATCTGCTGCTGTAGCAGAGCCTGCTGATATTGCTGCACCTAAGATAATGATTGTGTTACTAAAATCCACACAGGCCAGTGTAAATTTCTTCTGCTCAGTAACACTACCAGTCTTACAGCCAAATGCACTACCAGCCACCACACTCCAGAAAAGCTTAGTAGCTTCAGCAGAAGCAAGAAGCCAGATCTGTCCTTGACACAGGTGAAAAACTGCCCTAACACATCAGTGATACCATTTTTCTCTTTCAACATACTATCACTTAGCTTTTTGCAATTATTGTAACCTACTGAAACAGTAAGTAGTTAGTTTTTATCATACCCTATTCTTAAATATTAGTAACCAAAATTTCAGGACAATTTCTCTAGAAATTGATTATGCCAGGTAGCTTTCTTCCTTTTAAAGTAGGATTTGATGCCTTCTATCAACTTTGGGTTAACTCACCCCACCCCCCAGGCTGAATTTTTATTTTAGATGCAGAACTTCACACTATTTACCAAATCCACAGCTCATTACAACTACTCACAAACTTTTCTTACTGAACATCCACAACAGACTTCCAAACACAGCTTGTACTTTAAAGTTGTACCATCTCTGTTCTATTCCCAACATACCATAGCAGGGTACTGAGATTGGGAAGGTTGCTGCTGGTACACAGACTGCATCAACAGCTGCTGTTGGACCATCTGCTGGTGCATTGCTTGTTGATACTATAGACAGAAAGAAGAAAACAGCTTTAATAAGTCATAATCCCCCCTTTAGAAATACCCAGATATTTAGAAGAAGCATCAATTAAAATCACTTCTGTGACTCAACAGCATTTTCCAGTTAAGATATCACATAATCAAGAATCAGCCTGCAATTCAGCCTTTGCATTTTAATGACTATTTGGAAGCTTTTCTGTTTTGGGTTTGTTTCCCTCTCCCCCCTTCCCTCAGCCCCCAATTAATACTAGCCTGTTTAACCAAAAATTAAACTATATATTCAGCACTGCCTCTTTTAAGGCAGGCCAACTGCCATCCTAGCTTTTGCCATCTTCACCAGTACTAAGCCCGTTGGAAAACACATCAGCTGTGCTTTAAAGAAGCACAGATTCTCAATAAGTTTAAAAACAAAAAAAAGTAACAGCAATAGGCATCTTGGAAGGATCTGAAAGTTTTTGCTTGACTTAGCTGCTCCTTTGCTATGTTTACAGTTATTTGAGCTACACAACTTAAGCAATTACACCTGATGGTATGCAAGCTGGACAGTGCTACCACATGTGGTGCCCATTAAGCATCCAGGCAGAGAGAACAACTACAAAAAGGAAGCCCTTTACTGACCAAAAGAAATTGAAGAAAGCAAAAAATACCAAAATCCTACTCAGATGGTGTTCGTACAACCACCTACTGCAAGTGTAACATCATCACCTAGATAACCCCTAACATTCAGGTGCCAGACAGTGGCTCTTCATCAGGAATTGTAGTGACAGGACAAGGGGTGATAGATTCAAAGTGAAACAGGGGATGTTCAGGTTAGTTATAAGGAAGAAGTTCCTTATTGTGAGGGTGGTGAGGTACTGGAACAGGATGTCCAAAGAAGTGGTGAATGTTCCACCCCTGCCAGTGCTCAAGGCCAGGTCGGACAGAGCCTTCAGCAATATGCTCTAGTGTGAGGCATCCCTGCTCATGGCAGGGGGCTGGAACTGGATGACCTTAAGGTCCTTTCCATCCCAAACCATCCTGTGATTTATCTCCAGCACACTTACGCATACACAAAACCTGTATTTGGGCCACACAGTGGTAATTCAAAGCAAGCTAGGGTTCAGGGTCAAACTGCAAAAGCAGCTTCCAAGGATAAGCAGCACAGTGCCTATGAAGACACAAATCAGAGGTAAAAGAAAGGGCAGGAGCAACAATCCTTGCGCTCTCTCATAGCAGGAAAAAAAAAAACAAACTAGGCAGCAACAGCAGATGTATTCAACTAGCACACCATTTAAAGCATTATTAATAGGCATAAGAAGTGTCTCTTAGAGGCATGTCAAACGGATTCAACTTGTACCTGCTGAATATAAGCATCCTGAATCATAGGTTGGTGCTGGTGATGCAGATGGTGCAGCTGCTGCAGCCTCCAGTCACCCTGCTGCAGCTGCTGGAGAACTCTGTTCTGCTGCAAGGGGTGCTGGTTGGTCTCTTGGGACTGCAGGATTTTTTGTCTGTTCCCTGGTCCCGTGGTTCCTGGGATATTCAGACAACACTACTGACATACTGATCTCTAAAGTTTAGCTAGAGAGCTCACTGGCAGTTAACTGCTTTATATAAGGCTTCAAGGTGAACAGTTTATCAGCATCTTTTCTGAGACTGACAATATACTTCCAGGCCTGCCAATGCACAATTTAAACTTCACAGATGTGGGAAGCTTCCTTTGTTGTCAAGACGGAGCAAGCTGGGTTCAAGACTTCTACTGTACTAACACTTAAGTTGTACCTTCTACCTTCTCAACCCCTAATGCTCCACTGTCTAGCAGAAGTTCTTTACACCTGGGACACTGATTGGAGGCCTTCCCAATACCATGCCTACGCTACTCCTCCTGTACTGTAACAGGCACGTAACATCACCAAGTGCAGCTAGGAAAGTATTCAAGATGCAACTATTTAACTGAATATTGATCAGAACCGTAACTCTTTCTGAATGAGATGAAGACAAACTCAAAGGATTTAGTGAAAACCCATTTCACTCCATTTAACCCATTCTCCCTCAATTACTCCTCCATCGCCCCTCTACTGCTTTCCCTGTACAATGTGAAATGCATCAGTCAGCCATCAGAGAAGTTTTAACATGGCTTCAGACTACAAACACCATGGTATCTCATGACTTTTTGAGGTCCAAGGAAAGTATTTTTCCTACTACAATGAGTTTATTACAGAACTCAGTACTTGAATTGGCTCAATACTTTCCATGAATTATTTGAAAACCAAGACTGAGAATGAACTTCTCATGTTCACAGTGGAAAAGTCAGGTCAAAATCAGTGTTAAGCACAATGAAAAAAAAAAAAAAAACAAGAAAAACTATCTTTTCTTCTCAACCATTTGCAATTTGCATTTAGTTTGCGTGGCACCTGGTCAAGCTTGCTACTCGAACATTTAGTCTTTTGGAAAGGACAAAAGTTGGGTTTTGGCAGATAAAAAAAAATCAGATTAATTGGAGTTTTAAATGCTATCCCTACTAGAGCAAGAAGGAAAATAAAGTCTAAGGGTGGACCAAAATAAATGAAAAAAAAAAAAAACCACATTTATTATATTACCTTTTTGCTCACAGTTACCAAATTCACCAGGAACTTGGCCTTTGACTGGAGTTGCTGAGCTCTGGATGGTCAGCACGCTAGAAGTGACAGTGCTTGAATTGGCCTTTGGTCTTTGTCGTGGTGCAATTGAGGTTTCTGTTGGTCCAACAGCATCTGTTATTCTGAAATGGCAAGTTTTCCCAGGTGAGAGACCTAGTAAAAAAGGACTTTCTTCAAATTAGATAGTTTCTCTTAATAGCTCAATTATGTCTTAACCATGTGCTACTCTACTTCAGAGTTCCATTTTAAAAACTTAAAGTTTGCTTCCTCAACTTTCCACTCACCACCCACAGCAGCCATAGGATATATGACTGCTGCAGAACATGATTCAGAAAGAGCTGTGCAACAGCCTTATTCCCAGGAGGACGATGACACTACATGAAATTTCTCTGTATAAGTTTTCCTTAGTTCACAGCACTGAGTGGAAGTTAGGGCCAGTGTCTGAGCCAGCAATCCTAAGACTAGAGATATGACTACTGTTCATATGCACAGGAAATTAGGTCAAGAAAGTATCTGCTAAATCAACTCATTTCTACTTTTTGCTAAAGATTTAGCCTCTAGCAGTTGTAATGCCCATAAAGTGCTCCAAATATGTGCATCTTCCCTGAGGTACTTTAGAGCTGTATAACAGTCTGCCAGGGCAATAAAGATGCTCAAAACCAAACTACTTTTGAGGTTGAATCCCATTATCAGGTTATAGTACAGGCATTTTTTAAATCTGTCCAAATGCTTAAAAAACCCCTAATTCACCACTGATTTATTTGGGAGGTTTTTTGCTTGACAATATTAGCAAAAAGAAGAAGTGAAGCCACATTGACTGCTCACCTTGCTTTTATTTGGCTTTTTCTAGCAGCTGCCTCACTAGCTGTCATGGGTTCAGGGAGAGTTGAAGGGACAGGAGAATTCTTGGGAAAAATAAATTTGAATAAATTAAAAAAAAAAAAAAAAACAAAACCAAAACAAAATCCTGAAAGAAAAAAATCATTACAAACTGAAGAGGAACATTTGGGCTCAAGTTTTTCATGTTACAAGGCTTCATGCAGAATTCACAAGGCTGAGATTTGAAGTGCTGTAATTTAACAGTACCTCTGTGTTCTCTCATCTGTTACATAAGCACAACAAAACCACGACTGGTCTGACTTTCATCCATTATTTCAATTACACACTATCAACCATCAACAACATTAAAACATTTTCTCTAAATGTTGTCTTGTGATTGCACAGAAGAGAGACTTATTTTTGCCTGAAGTTCAAGAACTAAACTAAGGCCTAAGCTTTGTGTGTACCAACAGCAGTTTTTCAGCCCGCTCAGCTCTTTCACCACAATACTAACTCCAAAGAGCTATGCAGCATCTAAGCTTCCTTACTCCTTTAACTTACGCCCATCTTCTGTCAAGCTCCTGAACGAACTGCATTTCACCTACACCACAGTTTACCGCAGGGGGGAAATCACAATTTTGGGAGAAGGAGGATCATCACTAATTACACATGTAACTACCTCCTTACAAAAAGGATGCAAATCTACATCTGGTCACGAATAGAATTAATTATCAAATATCACTTCTGAAGACTACTGTTGGTACTAGAATTAGTCAAGAAAAGTCTAGGAGAAGACAGGCATACTTCTGACTTTCCCTGCAAAAAATAAGCTGCTGTCAAACTCAGTGATGTGCCCTCAAATTCCAAAATAAGATCTGTGAATGAGATCATCTGGGAGAAAAAGATCAGGCTTTCAAAGTTCAGCCTCACATGGACAGTAAGGGTAGGACTGCAGACTAGCCAAGGCACTATCCCATTTGCCTTTCCAGCTCAATGTAGTCCTTCCAAGGGATTAACGTGATTCCTAAGGATGCTTAAAAGGTGTCAATCCAGAACAAACATAAATATTCTTGACACTACAGTTACAACATTAAACCTTCAATTGTCAATAAGACCTGTAGTGTATTTTGTGTAGACATAAGAGATGAGTAATGGTTAAGACAGCAAGTCAGGTATTTGTGCATAATCAACATAATTTATGAAGTTATGCCCTCCAAATTAGAAGATTATTTGTTTAGAGAGCTAGTATTGCAGGTATGCACCAGCAGCTTAAAATGCTCTGTATTTGAAACTGGATTTATACTTAGGAACAAGGTTTATGAAGAAATCGATATAATCTCTCAGATGGTTTGATACACTTTTCTCAAAGCTACATACAAAATACACTAAGAATATAGACAACATTAAAGACTTACAATTAATTATTATTACTTACATTAATATTAGACACTGGACAATCCTTTTTGGCAAGTTTAAAGGCAAAGTAAGATACCTGAAAGATATCAGGTCTCTGTTCTTGATCTGGTTCAAGCATATATCCTGCAAAAATTGGCAAAACCAAGTTGTCACTGTTGGACATCAAAAAGCCTGTTGAGTCAGCATGCTACCAGCAGGAAGAAATTCAGCAGCTCTGCCAAATGAGCTTACCATAGAAAATCAGTTTTGTTGTTATATTGGGTAGAGGTTTTGTTTTGGGGTTGTGTTTGGGTTTTTTTAATACTTTTTGTCAAATCAGTAGTTTCTAGGGTCAAATACAATTAGAGATGCATGTTGTTTGGTACTTTGACACTCAGTTACAGAAAGGGAAGATAAACTAAAGTAGTAATTAATAGCTTCAGAGAAAAACCACTTATAACCAACTCACGATGCTAGAATTTTCTAATACAAAATTCAAGGCAGCTAAGAGATGATCCACATATCTAACTACATCAGGCTATGCTTCTACATAATTTCTTATAGCAACCTGTGTTTTGACTTGGAAAGCAAAAGAATTGTCATGCTGCCGAGATACTTACTTATTAAACAGTGTATACTATGAGAGTATCGGGAATTGTCTGGAATAGTAAAGCTTCCATCGCAAATAGCAACTTGACTTTCTCCAAAGGGAAGTGAAAAGAAACAAAGTTTATACAGCAAGCAGCCAAGTGCCTGTAGAAATAAATACAAGCACTGTAAAGCGATGAGAGTAAGACTTAAACACAATAAAGCAGCATCAGCAACAAACTGCATCCTAGCTACAGCTGACCCTTCCACTGTTATGTAGAAGCCACATTATGAAACACTGTTGATGTGACAAGCTGATGTATAAAGTAGTGCTAGAAAGGCTCTTTCCCACTGATTCCTACGCTAAACAACAAATTACCAAAATCAAAGCATACCCCAAAGCTGTATTCATATTGTCATATCACCCAGCGATACTACCAGCGTTTGTGCTGAATTTAGTCTTCATTTACTTCACTGCACATTACCTAATACAAACACCTTTCCCTATCATGCTGCCAACAGGCTTCCAAAAGAAGTCACTGGTGACTATCAAACAGCAACTGGAGTGGACAAACACAAAACAAATTCTAAATCATGTCCCACTTATCTAAACTAAACATCACACATGGCATTCACTTTATTTACAGCAGAGCTAAGTACCAAAGATACTTCCACTATATTCTGTATTGTAGAGCTGCA